>CM067173.1:66413689-66597246 GCA_034093135.1 Erigeron breviscapus
GATTGTTTCGATTGCTTCCCATTCTTCTTTATCATGGTTTTCCATTTAGCCATGGCTTTTTCCGCTATTTCTTCTGCACTTCTCCACTCATGGAACTTATCCACCAGTTCCGTAGCTTTTTGGTTTACTGAGGCATAAGTGCCGTATTAATTCCTTCGATCGGAGGCCATGTATGGCTCCGGATATCCTTTCTTCTTCTGATATGCGCACCAGGTTTCGAGTGCTGTCCCCATATCGCTTCAGAAAATCTTCTCTTTCTTCCTCCTGTTTTATGTCATGTGCCAACAGGTGAGAGCCAAATTCTTCCTTTAATTTGGATTTGAAGTCTTTGTCACCATGTATACTCTCTTCGGGTAGGCTTTCGAGCCATCCCCTGTCTTTCCGTGTAAGAGGTAGAGGATGACATGGCAGATAGCTGGGTCGCTCCATCCTTCTACCTTAGTTGCTTCGTCGACCTTCCTGAGGAACTCATCAACGTCGGAGGTGCCATCGTACCAAGGCAATTCTTGGATCTCTAGTATCTTCACTGGAGGTACATGTTGGCGTAAATCCCTTGCGAACTGTAGGCATGACCCTTTGTATTTAGGCTTTGCTCCTTTTTCTTCAACCTTGTCCCTTTTCGACTCCGGTTGTTGGGCTTGCCTTAAAGTACTGTGGGGTCAAAATACCATATGGGTAATACCATGACGCCTGCATGTGTCCTGGGTAGTTTCCCCCAAAGGGTGGCGTTCCCATGTACTGGATCTGTGGCCCTCCGTACGGGTAAAAGTATCCTCCGTAGTAGTACGGGATATGCACTCGCTGACTGGTACATCCCTAATCCGGATGTTGTCTGCATGACGTCTGCGGTTGTCCCTGCCGGGTCTCCTGATAAATCGGGTACAGTGGGTATGTTTGCATTGAACTTTTTGCTGTCCTGGAATCTTCTTTTTTGTTTCCTGTTTCCTTCTTCTCGTACAGATCCCTTCCAGCTGGCTTTTGTCTGGTTCTATCTACTGCTGTGCGATCATCTCCTTCATCTTGAGTCTGGTTCCCATCTTCTTTCCGAGGTTCATGTGCCGTCAATAGCGAGTTGCCTTGTGCGGCTCACACAAGTGTGGTACAACTCCTTCTTCGGATCTGGGCTGTACTTCTTTCGGTGCTACCCTCTTTATGTCAAAGACGCATTCGCTGTCTTGCTTAATGCCATTATCTGGCAGGCCGTGCCTGCCCTGGTCATCTTGCAACTGGTGGCTTTCGGTTCTTGCTGTCTGGGGAACTGGGCCTCCACTGAGAGAGTTTCGTCGCCATCTTTTCTTTGGTCATAGGCGATACCTGACTCGTGTTGTTTCGGAAGGGGATTAAGGTTTGACATAATACTTTTTTTGATCGCGGCTGGATTCGATTTTTAGAGCTGGGGTCCCACGGATGGCGCCAATTTGTTTGATCAAATAATCGCACTATGACTCAACCGAAGGTGTGAGAGGGGTTTTGGGTGTTTTGTTGGCGATTCCCTTCCGGTCAGAGGGTCGTAGGCCGCTTTACGCCTATGATTGTTAACCCTTTGCCGATGTAAGGCTTAGGGTTTATTTGTGAGAGTTAGGGATCCGGAGTCGAATGTGTTAATGATTAGGGTTTTAATGTGTATTGTGTATCTCATCATTGCCGTATGCACTCCTCTATTTATATAGAGGGTAGAAGTCTTGGATAGGAAGATAGAGATTTAGGGTAAATCCCTTCCTCTTTTCGTGATATCTTCTAAGTATGGAAGAAATATCTTGGGACTCTTAAACCGTGTCCTTGTTTATAGGAGTGTTTGATTTCATTCCCTTTTCGGGAGATCGGATAATCATGGAAAGAGTTCACGTGTATCCGTTTATTGTTTGTGATCATCTTAGGAAGCTCCGGAATTACGGAGGTATACATCGTAGCTTCGGCTACGGATACGCTTGGTGCAATGTATAGGGAATTACGGAGGTATACATCGTAGCTTCGGCTACGGATGCGCCTGATTGGTGCAATGTATTAAGACTTTCGCTGTTACGAAGGGTCCTTCGTATTCGTTCCTTTATACGGAGGTAAAGCTCCGTATATGGTATATCATCAGCTATATGCAATCATACCTTCGATGTTTAATGTCTTTGTTTTTGTATAACAACCTAGTGTGATCAAAAACAGAACAGCGATAACATATGATGACAAATTAATGTCTAAAACTACTCGAAATTAGTAGCATACCATCAAATTCATTCATTGTGATATACTAGTTTGTAATGTTTTTAAAATTATGAATAAACTTCTGTTGTTATTAAATTATCAAGTAGGCACATCTATAATACATTATAAAGGAGGAGCACCTTTTTTCAAATTCTCAAAAGATGATTTGAAGTACCTAATTACCCTCTTCTTTATTCACTAATTTAAACATCTCTACCTAATATACCTATAATACCCTTAAATCTCAACCACTCATTTTTTCTCTCTCTCAAATCTCAACCACTCATTTTTTTCTCTCTCCTCCATAAATCATTTTATTCCTCTAATTCATTCAAAATCTTTTATCTCAAAAACAGTATATCGATAAATTATAAAAATTGTATGGGTGTTCTTAAAATTTCATGCTTTTTCATTAGAGATGTCATTCGATATACTTTCGACGAATTTTTAAATCCGAGGGCGGAGCCCGTACGGCTAAAGCATTTGGCTATCACACTCTATGACTTATCACCTCCTATGACCTATCACCCCACCATCTCACCGCCGCAACGCGCGGGTACTTTCTCTCGTTACAATATGAAGTACACTAAAAATTTAACTTATAATATAAAGAACATAATCATATATAAACTACTCGAAATTATTATATAACTCACATGCATTGTTAGAGATAAACATATATAGATCTAGCTACCTAAGTGTCCTTGCAAGTTCATCGAGCATTGTTCTAAATTATTACTTAGCAGTGTGACTCGTAAGAGTTTAACAACTATGGAAATATAGTTACCGATAGTTTTGTCGTTGGTAGTGGCGGTGATGTTAAACCCATGCCCGAATCGACGGGCGAGAGAATGTGAAAACGAGAAATCACCTTCACCTGCTAAGAAGATCTTCATCTTCGAGTTGTACAGGCCAGCCGTTTTGATTTCGGTTGAAGAATAGGCCTTGATTGCATTCGGATGGACTCTGACTCCTTTGAAGAAAGTCTTGCTCAATGATTTCATTTTTTTTGGTTTATGAGAAAAAGGAGCTTGTGGAGGTGGTGTATGTGTATGATACAAATGAGTATATATAGAGGAGGTGGATATAAGGTATGTGTGTTTTAAAGCTGAGATTAATCAACTTTAAGGAAACTTAATATGAGTAGCTAGTGTGTGAGTGAGGGATGCGTGAGGTATGCGTGTTGCCAGTTAGTTAGGTGATCCAATTTCTCCATATATTATATTATATTATATAAGTTAAACGACTTGAAATTATTGTAATATCATTAATGGCGACGCTTATGAACAGTGAAAAGTGAAAAATATCTAGACTCATATAAATATTTGGTTTGCGAATAAGAAAACAAAGTAGGCAATTGGTGGGGTGGTCCGCGCGCTGCTTTTTGTGTGAGAGGTCAGGGGTTCGAAACCTGCCTCTCCTTTTTTTTCTTTTTTTTTTCTTTTTTTGGGATTTTCTACTTTACACTTTGTCCCCTCATAAGTTTTCTTTTCCCTCCTCCAGTTTGTTTTCTTACTTCCTGCCCCCTCCTGTTTTCTATTGTGCTTTTGTTTTACTTTTATTCTTTTGTGTGTATATTTTGTATTTTGTAATTAACTTTTGTAATAATTTGTTAAAGAGTTAATTGCATAAAACGTCCCTGTGGTTTACACAAAATTGCGGTTTACATCCCTCTCAAGTTTTTTTGGAGTTTTTCATCCCTATGGTTTTCAAAAATAGTGGTTTACATCCTTTTCACTAACGACATCACTCTCTCCCCGTTAAATCTCATCACGTGCCATGCATGCGAGGGCTGTTTCGTCTTTTCGCTTTGAGTTAATTGCATAAAACGTCCCTGTGGTTTACACAAAATTGCGGTTTACATCCCTCTCAAGTTTTTTTGGAGTTTTTCATCCCTATGGTTTTCAAAAATAGTGGTTTACATCCTTTTCACTAACGACATCACTCTCTCCCCGTTAAATCTCATCACGTGCCATGCATGCGAGGGCTGTTTCGTCTTTTCGCTTTGAGTTAATTGCATAAAATGTCCCTGTGGTTTACACAAAATTGCGGTTTACATCCCTCTCAAGTTTTTTTGGAGTTTTTCATCCCTATGGTTTTTCAAAAATAGTGGTTTACACCCCTCTCATTATCAGCTTCCTCAAACTCATTTGAATGTACATTGGCCCCATTTTTGAAAACCACAGGGATGAAAAACTCTAAAAAAACTTGAGAGGGATGTAAACCACAATTTTGTGTAAACCACATATATTTTGTTTGCTGAATAGAAACTGTTCATTCTCTTTCTTCCACTTGTTGTCTTTGACTTCAACTGGAAGGATTCTTCATCTGGTCAGATCTCAACTGGAGGAAGTCTCCAGTTGCGTTAACTGTACGTTGCAACTGGACTTCAATATATTTCTGGACAAATCTTCTTAGTCTCCAGGTGCAACTGGAGACTGGCAGTTATCAGAAAACTGGTCCTAACAAATTCCCCCTAATTGTCCTGAAATATTGCCAAGTCTTTCAAGTTCTTGTATCTATACAAGTGTGAACTGGAAAGACTTGTTTGACTAAATCTATCTAAATTTTCCAAGGCATTTTTATAGATCAATAAATGCCTTGGTATTTTTCTTGAGTTTGTTAGATTTAACTATTATCTATCTTGTGGTTACAAACTGGTAACTTCATTTATACAAGGAAATGAAATTTACATAAGTTACAAGAATGTAAATAAAATTACAAGATGATAACTGAAGGAAAACTTATACAGATGGCCCTTCGCCAGTTTTCCTTCTCTTAGCAACTGAAGAGATGGTTGTTCTTAGGATCAATGTTCAGTTTTTCTTCAACAATCTCTTTGAATTTGATGAGATTCTGAAGTACATGAATCAAACCCCTTTCAACCTTGCTTTTCAGTTGCCTGGCCTCCAACAAATTTAGTATCTCCACATGCTCAGAATGGCCATAATGGTGAATGTCTGGATTTTCAGTTAGGAGCATTGGTCCATTGAAGTACTGAACCCCAACTGTAAAGTGTTTGTTCCAGGCCTGATCGATACTTTCACATCAATGACCTTGCCTGGATTATACCTTCTCTGCATAAGTTCACTTAAGAATGCCCTGGCTTCAGATTCATTTGCCAGTTGAATCTGGCCAGTGCTCAGTTTTTGCACAGCAGCTCGTATATCTTCAGTTGATGGGCTCATTTGGTTGCACCCAAGTCCTTAAATATGCATCTCTTGGCAGTGGTTTCAACTTTCCTTTGGACTTGGGTGGATTCAGTACTCTTCTGACCACTTTCTTGACATTTTCCATTCTTCTTTGAATTCCACTGGCCCTAATCTCTCTGGCCTTCTCCACTGATACAATGTTCTTGGCATCATATTCAGCTTCATCATCTGGATAATGTTTGTCAAGCTCGATGCATGTAGGCTATCTTTATTGTTTACATCGAAGATATAAGCAATAGAAGTATACAACACGTAAAATTGGGATCCCGGGCAACGCCGGGGTATCCCACTAGTTAGAAATAATATGAAACACAAAAATATTATTCAAAGGGTGAAAGGTGTGGTCGGTATGGATATATCGGTATGTAAAATCGGAAAATATTGGTATCGTTTACAACCTTTTATACTCTTATAATGTTGTATCATGTTTTTTAATTTAATTCAAACTTCTTTTTTTCTAAAAATAATTTTTGTTTTCATATGATATCTACCAATAAACTAAAACAGGATTGAGATGTTTTTGAAACGACATATGGCGTAATCTTTGATCGACACGTGTCCTTTTAATTTATTTATTTTATTAAATTAGCTTTTTTAATTGTATATAAATTCAATTTCATTATTAGACTTGGAATTAAACTCTAACTCTTAGCTTATAGATACAAAACACATTATAACCTTATTTGATTGATCGTTTTCTCATTAATAAAGTTGTCTTTTTTTCTTTCTCAATTCTTCAACTTCTATTACTTTATTACATATTACTTATAATAAGTTAATAACATGAAACTTCAAAAAATTGAGTTTACGATCCGAAATCACAAGGCTATTTGTCGTCATCCTCTATGCTTACAAGTAAGTCCCAACTCAATAGATGGTACTAACTGAAGACACCTCTATGTCGATGGTGAGATACTTTGCAATACACACACTGTATCTGGAGACGACCAGTTGCAGTGTGTAGTATACCAGGTCTGGATAGTTTACTTATAAAGGTGACAATATTATAAGTAAAAGACAATGCAATAAGTAAATACTTGTAAAGTAAATTGGTGAGACAATATGTATTTTTCAAGTGTAATTTATTTATTAATGTTAAATAAATTACAAGGTTGTTGCGGAACCAAGATAATACAAAGTATGTAAATATCCTAACAACCTATGAAATACAATTGATCTAATACTTGGAAATTCTCTTAACAATCGAAACACTTAAAGTTGTGAAATGTTCCTTTTTGCGATTGAGAGAATATTGCACAAGTTCACCAAGAATATTGCAGGTTTGCAAAGTTTAAATTCTTGGATGTGCAAAGACCTCTATTTATAGGCAAAGTTGACATTGGGATGTCAACTTTGGCCGTACAAATATGGTTGAGAGCATTTAAGGAATAACATTTAATTCCTTAAAATGCTAGATAAAGTTATGACATAAAGTCATCTTTATTCAACCTGCTTTATGTACTTTTGTACTTTAACCATAGACAATTGCTATTGTCCGGTTAATAGCACATAAAGCATAAAGGTCTTTTCCTCGTAATCAGTGTAAAGCTTTGTAAGTACTTTACACTGATGTTCTCCAGTTTCTATCTGAGTAGAATGTCAACTAGGCTTCGCTCCATTGTCATTCTTTATCTTCCACTTGTTGTCTTCGACTTCAACTGGAATGATTCTTCATCTGGTCAGATCTCAACTGAAGGAAGTCTTCAGTTGCGTTAACTGTATGTTGCAACTGGACTTCAATATATTTCTGGACAATTTCTTCAGGTCTCCAGATGCAACTGGAGACTGGCCAGTTTTCAGCAAAACTGGTCCTAACAAATTCCCCCTAATTGTCCTGAAATATTGCCAAGTCTTTCAAGTTCTTGTATCTATACAAGTATGAACTGGAAAGACTGTTTGACTAAATCTATCTAAATTTTCCAAGGCATTTTTATAGATCAATAAATGCCTTGGTATTTTCTTTTGAGTTTGTTAGATTTAATCTATTATCTATCTTGTGGTTACAAACTGGTAACTTCATTTATACAAGATGAAATTTACATAAGTTACAAGAATGTAAATAAAATACAAGATGATAACTGGAAGGAAAACTTATACAGATGGCCCTTCGCCAGTTTTCCTTCTCTTGGCAATTGAAGAGATGGGTTGTTCTTAGGATCAAAGTTCAGTTTTTCTTCAACTTTCTTTGAACTTGATAGATTTGAAGGACATGAATCCAAACCCCTTTCACTTGCTTTTCAGTTGCCTAGCTTCCAACAGATTCAGCATCTCCACATGCTCAGAATGGCCATAATGATGAATGTAGGATTTTCAGTTTGGTGCATTGGTCCATTGAAGTACTGAACCCCAACTGTAAAGTGCTGTGTTCCAGGCCTGATCGATACTTTCACATCAATGATCTTGCCTGGATTATATCGACGCTGCATTAGATCACTTAAGAATGCCCTGGCTTCAGATTCATTTGCCAGTTGAATCTGGCTAGCGCTCAGTTTTTGCACAGCAGCTCTTATATCTTCAGTTGTGGGCTCATTGGGTTGCACCCAAGTCCTTAAATCTGCATCTCTTGGCAGTGGTTTCAATTTTCCTTTGGACTTGGGTGGATTCAGTACTCTTCTGACCACTTTCTTGACATTTTCCATTCTTCTTTGAATTCCACTGGCCCTAATCTCTCTGGCCTTCTCCACTGATACAGATGTTCTTGGCATCATATTCAGCTTCATCATCAGGATAATGTTTGTCAAGCTCGATGTCAAGCATTTCATTTCACATACCAACAATCATTTGATCATTTTTGACTTTCAGATACTGATCAAGTTGGATGCCCAGCAGGTTGGCATCACTTGCATCAAGTATCTTCAATCTCTCCAGTTGTCCCCTGGCAACCAATTGGTTTGCTTATTTTTGTTTCTTTCTTTCTTTTATGCCTTCACCAATTTTTGCCTTCACTTTCGGTCACTGGAGGAAGCTGATCACATTGCCAGTTTCTAGCACATTGGCATCAGTACCAGTTGCTTTTTGTATATCAGTGGCCACAACAATTTCCTTTCCTTTGTTCCCCCTATCAACCACATCTTTCTTCAATAATTGTTGACTGACATCAGTACCAGAACAACATAACTTGCCTTTCCACCAGATTCTTGTACCTGCACCTGGCAATCTGGGTGCAAGGACAGGCCTTTCCCCCTTGGCAGCATCTAGACCTGCCCGAATTGCCTCCCAGTCTGAATTGCTGGTGGGCAACCGGTCAAGATGATGCCATGATTGCATGTCCTTGCACTCTTTGAAGATCGTGCAACCATGAATGATCTCCATAAGTGGTTGGTCTCTCTAGACTGGGTCAGCACATTGGCAGACCTTGTGCCTGACCAGTTTCAGTTCTTCCAAGATTTTAGAATCTNCACTAAGACCCGAAACAACATCTTCCTTCACTTCTGCATCCTTTTTCTTTAACTGCTCAACTTCAGTTGCCAGCTTATCAATAGATTTGGAGTGAGATGACACATTGGTGTTGAGAGTATCTATAGCACCCCTCAACTGGTTGAGCTCCAGAGTCAATGGGGCCAGATCAACCTGAGGAGGGGGTATCTTGGCAATCTCAGACATTACCTTTTTAACCAGTTCTTCTTCTCTGGCAGCCAACGTGTCATCAATCTTCTGACCAACTGAAACTGCCAACTGCTGCCCAAGGTCAGTCACATTTAGAGCAGGTCTATCAACCAAATCCTTGACCTGTCTTTCAATCTCCTTTAATTCATTCTCTGATGATCTAACAGTAGTGCCCAGCAAACTGGAGATTGAGGTTTGTGACTTTGGTTTGAGTTAGTTGAAAGGCTTCCTTAAGAGAAGTGGCCAGATTGTTACAGCCAGTGACTAACTCATTGAGCTTCTTAAATACCAAGTCCTCATTTTCAGCGAACTTGTTAATCCCCAGGTCAACCACTTTTTGATTTGTCAGATTGTCTTTGTTGTACCTGGAGATTGACTTGGCATTCTTCTCAATTGTCTTATGAACATCCTCTACCCGTTTGATCAGGTTTTGGATGTCGGTTGGAGGAGACAAATTGAGTGTCCAGTGACGGAGGGAAGTGTCACTGGACCAGCAGCAGGGACCACTGGAGCAACTGGAAGAGGTACATTAAGGGAAGCCTCCTCAGTTAACTGCTCAGTGGAAAGAGAAATTGAACCAGATGTGGGGAGTGAAAAAGAAGGAATGGAGACATCAATGTGTTGGACATGCTGAGAATTCTCAGGTGTGTCCAACGGCGGCGGTTGGGCAGTGTGCCTATTTCTAGGCACAAATAGAGTTGATAAAGTGATGGTGATCTTTGTTGTGGAATTCTGGTAAGCGTATCTGTGGAGATGAAACTGAAACTGTTTGTTCTGGGGGCGGATCAAGAGATGAAGGGGGTTGATCTTGTACAGAAGCATCAACCATCTCTTGATCAGAAGCAGTTCCTTCAGAGTCCGAAGACTCTAACTGGAATTCATCAACATCCATGCCCAGATTCATGAATGATAGAGATGGCTGGACTTGTGGTCCAGTCTCCTGATGACCTTCTCCAGTTTCCTGGAAGGTTTCATCAGTTGGTGGTGCAGTTGCCGTAGCAACTTCACCTTGGATAGAGGTCACTGGGGTTGCCTCAGTTATAACTGCTCTATCCACAGTCATAACATCACTGGCCGTAGAGTTTGGAACTTCAGTCTCCAGTTGTGACTGGCCGGAGACGTCGTCAGTTCGTGCAATAGAAGTGTCAGAAATTTGGCCTTGGACACTTTGTTGTGCTGACTAGAACTCTATTCTGGGTTGGGGTAGCCCAGTATTATCTTCACCACTCTCTCCTACTGAAATTGCGAGGGTTGCTTGCGGTTCTCCCATTTGACTATCTCCAGTAACCTGTTGGGAGGAAGCTGGAGGGCTGGTTGGGTTTCTACTGTCAGTGGCAAGTTCTGACTGTTTCCTAAGACGACGTGATCTGGTTGCCTTTGGAACACCCTGGAGACCTGTTGGGAGGTCTCCAGTGACAGTTGAGGGAACTGACAAGCTGGAGCTGGAAGGGTTAGACTTGGCCGGGTTCGGCAATAGTCACAATTCCAGCAGACGAACTGGTGGGTCCCTCATTGTTTTGAGGCCCGCCCAGTTGTCTTTCTGACTCACCTTGGACTGGTGCATCAGTTTTAGCGAATGCCAGCCGCATTCTTTCTGGAATCTCAACCTCTCCAGTTTCAGATACCAGAGAGTCAAGATTCCTTAACAAATCTGGGACAGTGTATAGGGAAGTGTGTTATATATTCTTCACTGCCCAAGATTTGCAAAAAGGAAAGAGAGAGATACCTGGAGAAGGGGATACAAAGTCCCCTGGTGCCCTTCAGTTTTTGAACCAGGCTTCTGAAAGGATATCAGCAAAATCCACTCTCAATCCATTCCATAAGCAGTATGCCATTTCTGCTTGTGCGGAGTTAATCTGGTCAAGTCCACCAGAACTCCCACCCATACTTTCCACAAGGTGGATGAAAAAGTACCTCCATGAAGGTGTAAGGCCCTTCATGGTCATCACACCTTTTGTTTTCAAAACCCATTTTCTAGGCACTCCTTGTGTCCCATATCAAGGAGACTTGGCGAAAATTGATGTTTGGGGAGATGACAACTGGAGATTCACCTTGTCTCCAGTAATTGAGGTGTAGGGCATCCCTCAGAATTTCTGCTGTAAGGGTACACGGACTGTTCCACTTTTTAAGGTGATAGAGATGGAAGAACAGTCAGCAGATAAAGAAGCAGTGTACCAAAACTCACACAAGTAGTCGTGAAACATCTTGCGTGGGTTCAGAGAGAAGGAAGGGTCCTATTGGAGAATCCCTTCAAAAATTTTGGATTCTCCCAATAAGGGTATCGACCCTTGGGTTCCTTGTAAACTAGCCATCGGATTATTTGGATTTAGTTTGATGAGCGTAGTATTACCAGGAGCACCAGATGCCTGTTTGACATCTGGTGAGGGAACATATGGGACAGAGAAGAGATTACATCTCTTGATCTGGATGATTTAGGAGCCATTTGATTGAATATGAAAGTGAAATTGAGAGTTTTGGAATTAGGGTTCTTGATTTATTGAGCAGAGAGAGAAAAGAAGCAATTGATGATTGGGAAGTAAATGAAGGAATGTGAAAGGAAGTAAATGGTAATCGAAGTAAATGTGGGGGTATTTATAAGGGTACAAAAATCCCAATATAAATAAGAAAATATTATTTAATCCCCAAAATTTTTCTAAAACAAAAGATATTTTGATTATTGAATTTGAATTCAAAAATATTTAATACCATCAAGTCAGCATTAAATGCTACGACGGCTGGTATTCCCACGCGCCCACTAACCTTTTACAATCCCCATAAACAGTTCATCTTTTTACAAAAAGTCTTTCACACGTCATACGACAAATTACAAGTGGAAAAACACTTGAGTACCATCACGTGTCACAAATATTGACCAAGTATTTTCAACGTTATGAAAATCTGGTTGACCACCAGTTTTAAGACAAGACTGAACCTGGACACTGGAGGATTAGTCCAGTGCCAGTTTCCAACTGGAGAGATCTCCAGTTGCCATTTTCAAACAAAACGAATTTTAGTCAGAAAAATATTTTGAGTCTTTCCCCCAGAATGATGATCCAGAAATCGATTAGTGCCAGGATAGTATCACAAAGGCGTTCGATAGCCTAGCGAGCAAAGATTATCTGGACCTCCTCAACTGGAGAACTTCATCAGTGTCACTGACGCGTTCATAACAAAATCTCCAGTTTTAAGGATTTAACATTCCCAGTTCGCTGATAAGATGTTTAAAGGTTTTCTCATCAAGAGGTTTTGTAAAAACATCAGCGAGCTGTTTGTCAGTGGGGATGAAATGAATTTCAATGTCTCCTTTCATAACATGATCACGAATGAAATGATACCTGACATCAATATGCTTTGTCTTGGAGTGCATCACTGGGTTGTGAGAAATAGCAATTGCACTGGTGTTGTCACAAAAGATTGGGGTCCTTGTATACTTTTGACCATAATCTAGTAACTGGTTCTTGATCCAGAGAATCTGGGCACAGCAACTGGCCGCAGAAATGTACTTTGCCTCAGCAGTGGACATAGAGACTGACGTCTGCTTCTTGCTGGTCCAACTCACCAGTTTTCCTCCAAGGAAATGACAACCACCAGTTGTTGATTTTCTATCTATCTTACAACCTGCATGATCTGAATCTGAATAACCCATTAGATCTAACCCTGAGTCTTTGGGATACCAAAGACCAAGGCTAGGACACCCTTTCAGGTATCTGAAGATGCGCTTAACAGAGCAAATGTGATTCTTTTGGGTTAGCCTGAAATCTGGCACATAGACATGTTGCAAACATTATATCTGGTCGACTGGCAGTTAAATACATCAGTGAACCAACCATACCACGATATTCAGTGGTGTTCACTGATTTGCCAGTTGGGTCAGAGTCCAAATTTAAAGGTGCTGCAATAGGTGTGTTTTTAGATGGGATTGAATCATATTTGTATTTTCTTAACAAATCTCTGACATATTTTTCTTGGTTTATAAAAATTCCATTTTCAGTTTGTTTTATCTGAAGACCCAAGAAAAATGTTAATTCACCCATTAAACTCATTTCATACTCAGATGACATGATTTTAGAAAACTTTTTACACATTGCATCATCAGTTGAACCAAATATAATGTCATCAACATAAATTTGTACCAGTAAGATATTACCTTTTTCTTTCAAGATAAACAAGGTATTATCTATTGCACCTCTTTGAAAGCCATTTTTGAGAAGATGTTTAGTTAAAGTGTCATACCAGGCTCTTGGGGCTTGTCTTAGACCATACAAAGCTTTGTTCAGTCTATATACCCAGTGAGGATGCTTCTCATTGATGAAGCCTGGAGTCTATTTAACATATACTTCTTCTTCCAATGTTCCATTAAGGAACGCACTTTTGACATCCATCTGGAAGACCTTGAACTGCAGATGGGCTGCATAAGCCAAGAAGATTCTTATGGCTTCAAGTCTTGCAACTGGAGCAAAAGTCTCATCAAAGTCAACGCCCTCTGCTTGACAGTAACCCTTGGCAACTAATCTGGCTTTGTTTCTTACAACATTGCCATCTTCATCCATCTTATTTCGGTAGACCCATCTTGTACCAATGGGTTCTTTCTTCAACCCTGGTGGACAAGGAACAAGTTCCCATACATTGTTCCTTTCAAACTGGATGAGCTCTTCTTGCATAGCTTCCACCCAGCTTGGGTCTGCCATAGCCTCGTCAATCTTCTTCGGTTCAAATCAGTGATAAGAAGGTGACGTTTAAGCATTGCTCACTGGTGGTTCTTCTAGTCTGAACCCCACTACTTGGATCTCCAACAATCTGTTCAATTGGATGTGCTCGAGTCCATTTAGTGTATTGACTAGGCTGTTGAACTACAATATCAGTGCAAGTCACCTGGTGATCCTCTTCAGTTGCAACTGAAGGAGGATCAGCCCAAACTACTTCAGTATCCTCATCAGAGTCAATGAGGTCACGATTGGCATCATGAAATTCTTCAGTTAAAGGCATTTCTTGAAGAACTGGAGAAGTTGGAGTTTGAACTGGTGTTGATATTGGAGTGGCACGTACATCAGATCCAATCACCAGTTTCTGTGGTAAGTTGAAACTGATGGAGGGATAAAATGGAGTGTCACTGGTTGGTTTTCTTCTTCTTACTGGTTCCAGTATGTGACTGGAAGCATCATCTGGTGAAACAACTGACTGATGAACTTGGTCAGTTTCACCAAATTTTAATGGAACGACTGGAGAGAGATCAAGACTTGGTCTCTTGTTGATTGCATCATTGGATTCGTCGAATGTGACATGAATTGTCTCATGAACCTTTTGAAGTCTATAATTATAAACTCTAAAGGCCTTTCGAATATCTGAATAGCCTAAAATACTCCTTCATCAGCTTTTGCATCAAACTTTCCAAGCTGACTAGAATCATTCAGTATATAAACTGGACAACCAAATACATGGAAATATCCAATATTTGGTTTTCGATTCCTGAGTACTTCATAGGTAGTCTTCTTATGTCTCTTGATGTAGACTGACTGGTTTTGGGTGTGACAAGCAGTTGCAACTGCTTCAGCCCAAAAACTGGTGGGAAGACCTGATTTAGATAGCATACTTCTGGCAGCTTCTATCAGTGTGCGATTCTTTCTTTCCACAACTCCATTCTGCTCTAGAGAGTGTGCTGATGAGAAGTTTTGAGAGATGCCAGTGTCATTACAAAATGTTTCAAGTACTTTGTTTTGAAATTCAGTACCATTATCACTTCGTAACTGACAAACTTTTCGAGTGTACTTGAGTTCAATTCTTTTGATGAGAGAGATGATTTCAGCAGGTGCATCACTTTTGGATCTGAGAAATACCACCCAGCAAAATCTGGTGAATTCATCAACCACAACTAGAGTATACTTCTTTCCAGCTCTAGTTTGAACATTCACTGGACTAAAGAGATCCATATGAAGCATGTGAAGAGGTTCAGTGATGCTAAAGTTTTGCCTGGTCTTGAAGCTGGCCCTTTTCTGCTTGCCCATCTCACACCCTGGACATGGCTTTTCTTTATTGAAAGAAATCTGAGGTATCCATCAGCCAGTTGTTTTCTAGACAACTTGTTGATATTTTTGAAATTAAGATGGGATAACCTTTTGTGCCACAACCAGTTGGTGTCCTCATCAGCCTTGGTATAGAAGCACTGTTCTTTTGGAGCAGGTTCCATATCCATGACGTACACATTTCCCTTTCTTGGTGCAATCATCACCACTTTCCAATCCTTGTTAAATATGGTGCCTTGAGCAATATCGAACAATACCTTATATCCATCATCACAAAGTTGACTGACACTGATCAGGTTATATTTCAAACCATTCACAAATGCAACTCTGGTGAACTGGACTTGTCCATTATTGATTACACCATATCCTTCAGTCTTTCCATTCTGATCATTACCAAACGTCACTGTCGGTCCATCTTGGACAGTGAACTCTTCCAGCAGGGGCTTACATCCGGTCATTGTCCGGCCAGCTGCGCTGTCCAGATACCAGGTATTCTTTTTACGATCGCCCTGCACACCCACAAAAATCATTAGTTATTTTTGTGAACCCATCTTTTCTTGATGGGTTCAGTTGACTTCATTTCAGAAGTCCCAGTTGATTGTTGTGGTGTTGAACTGGAGGCTGAATCTGGAGCTTTTTCACCAGCTCCAGGTCCAGGAGTAAAATCGATTGGTATTTGATACTTACTCCCCTTTTTCTTTTCATTTTGTTCCAGATGGACACTTTTTGGTTTTTGTTTCAAGGGGGTTTTGACATTTTGTTTTGCAACTGAGGGAGACGAGACTCCTTCCAGATTTTTAATTCTGGCAGTGCAACTCTGAACCTGCCTAGACAAAAGTTGGAGTTGACTGTCCAGTTTTAACAAAAGGTCATTTTCAACAGGCAGCTGAACCTTGGACCTAGGTTCAGCTGGAGACTTGGTCTTAGGATTCTTGGGCTCCTTGGACTTTTGAGGTAAAGGCTTATCACCAGCAGCCTTTTTAACTGGAGCTTTAGCCTGTTTAGGTCCAAGTTTGCCAGGTCCAGTTTTAGTTCAGGGTCAACCTGGTTATCATAGTCACATACCTTTTTCAATATGATGTCCACCCATCTTCCAGAAATGACATCATCTTTCACCACATGTTGCTGGTCTTCCAAAGCCATGAAACACATGTCCCTAATCTCTTCATCATCATCAGATGAGTCATCAAAGTATTCCCACTTTCCTTCAGTTTGTGCAATCATGCACTGGTTTTTATCTTTTTCAAAGGAAAGAAGAGCAATCTGGGCTTTAAGCTTTTTGTATTTAGCTTTATAGCCATCATCAGCCCGATTGTTGTTAAAATTTGGGGACAGGGGGACCAGTTTGATTGTTCGACTGACTAGATCTGCATTCCTTCATAAAGTGTCCTTTCTTACCACACTTATAGCATGTAAGATTGGACTTGTCCAGAGAGTTGGAGCTGGAAGCATTGTTGGGGCCATTAAATCTATTAGATTTATGCTTAAACCTGTTAAAGGTTTTAGCAATCATGGCTACCAGATCATCATCGTCAGTTTCATGACAATCATCACTGATTTCAGTGGTCAGGCCTGAGTTCAGAAAACTGTTCAACATCTCCTTCATAGAATGTGACTGGACATTCTCAGTAGATATTAAAGCAGCACAAGGTTTCTCAGTTATACTAGAAACCTTTGAACCCTGGGCATGATTTAAAGCATCCTGCTCAGCCACCAGTCTCTGTGCATTATTATCTTCAGTGAATCTGAAGGCTCCATAAAGAGATGCAAGAGTGTGGTTGTGCAGGGTCTTACCTTGTCTTAGGACAAGAATCATGTTTTCCCATTTGGAAGGAAGAATATCACAAAACTTCTCAAGAAGAATATCCTTATCCTTCTCTACACCCAGCCCTCTCAGTTGATTAATCACACTAGTGAATCTGGTATAAGTACCAGTCAGGCTCTCATTGGGTAAAGCAAAGAAGGATTCATACTTCTTGTTAAGGGCAACTTTTCTGGTGACAATGGTGTCATCACCTCCTTCATACTGAAGAACTAACTCATCCCACATTGCCTTGGCACTGGGGAACAACACAAGTGTTGGTATAAGGTCTTCAGGAACAGCCCCAAGGATCATATTCTTGAGTCTGGTGTCCAGATCTACAAGTCTACAATCCTCATCAGACCAATGGTCTTCAGGCTTTTCTCTAGTACCTCTTCTAGATCCAGTAGGGTCAAGAAAAGGACTCACCCCTTGAGACATGGGTACATGTGCATCCTTAAGGATTTTCAACATATACCTCTCTATCCCACCAAAATGCAAAAGCATTCTGGCCTTCCATGTACCAAATGTCTCACTGTTTCCATCAAATTTTGGAACAGGAGTGTTAGAATAATGAACATGGACATGATTAGGGGGCATTGGAGGAGGAGGAGGATTAGTGTTCGTATTATTAGGTGGTGTACAGGGTAACATTAAATTTTCAACATTTGGACCAGAACCATTCTCACCTTCAGTAGTAGACATCTAAGCAGATCTAGGCAAGTATATTAGCCTTCTGCTCTGATACCACTTGTAAGTCCTAACTCAATAGATGGTACTAACTGAAGACACCTCTATGTCGATGGTGAGTTAACTTTGCAATACACACACTGTATCTGGAGACGACCAGTTGCAGTGTGTAGTATACCAGGTCTGGATAGTTTACTTATAAAGTGACAATATTATAAGTAAAAGACAATGCAATAAGTAAATACTTGTAAAGTAAATTGGTGAGACAATATGTATTTTTCAAGTGTAATTTATTTATTAACTTTAAATAAATTACAAGGTTGTTGCGGAACCAAGATAATACAAAGTATGTAAATATCCTAACAACCTATGAAATTCAATTGATCTAATACTTGGAAATTCTCTAAACAATCGAAACACTTAAAGTTGTGAAATGTTCCTTTTTGCGATTGAGAGAATATTGCACAAGTTCACCAAGAATATTGCAGGTTTTGCAAAGTTTTTCTTGGTTGTGCAAAGACCTCTATTTATAGGCAAAGTTGACATTGGGATGTCAACTTTGGCCGTACAAATATGGTTGAGAGCATTTAAGGAATAGCATTTAATTCCTTAAATGCTAGATAAAGTTATGACATAAAGTCACTTTATCCAACCTGCTTTATGTACTTTTGTACTTTAACCATAGACAATTGCTATTGTCCGGTTAATAGCACATAAAGCATAAAGGTCTTTTCCTCGTAATCAGTGTAAAGCTTTGTAAATGCTTTAAACTGATATTCTCCAGTTTCTATCTGAGTAGAATGTCAACTGGGCTTCGCTGCCATTGTCATTCTCTAACTTCCACTTGTTGTCTTCGACTTCAACTGGAATGATTCTTCATCTGGTCAGATCTCAACTGAAGGAAGTCTTCAGTTGCGTTAACTGTACGTTGCAACTGGACTTCAATATATTTCTGGACAAATCTTCTAGTCTCCAGATGCAACTGGAGACTGGCCAGTTTCACCAAAACTGGTCCTAACAAATTTCCTATTTTATTAAGGTAAATCCAAAACTTTAACTAAACATATATTATATTTATCATTACTGTTTATTATAACTTAGCTTCGATCATCGGTTTACTTTAACCACAATTTATTTCATACTTACAAATCATGTATGAGGCATATTCGAATTTTTTATGATACAATCTATATAGCTACCGTACATCGTACGGGTATTAGGACTAGTAATAATATATAAATAATCTATAATTGAAAGCTTGCACGTACCCTAGACAACGAGATGTTGACCATGGCCGTTACAAGTATTCAGAGGAAAAACCCCAAGACTTGTCATCCCTAAGGATCGAACTCAAGACCTTGGGTAAAACCTGGAGTGCCTTTAACCAGCTGAGCTGACCTTCATTGCTCTACTAGCCACATACAGAAACCGAACCACCTGATTGTATTAAATAAAAAACAGCTCTCTTGTTAAAAGTTACATGCGGGATTGTCTAAAATGCCATTAATGATTAAATTACACTATCAGTCTTTTATCTTTGAAATATCTCTATTAACCTTTTACATCAATTACGTTTACATCAATTATCTACACCACTCGACGCCGCACCACCACCACCAATCGCTGGCAGCCTGTTGTCCGCTTAATACAGGTAACCTTTATTAAGGCTCATAATTAAACTTGTATATCATGCACATAAGTGTTAACAAAATCCTATCCTACTAAAACAACATGGATAAAGATAAGAATAAAAGTTGTAGCTAGCTTGTTTTCTAACATCAAATTAAGTTCATCAAGACAACGAAACGAATTGCCGAGGAGTCGAGGACAGTAACAAATTAAACAATAATTACATCAGGATACAATTTCTCCCATAACAGAAATTAAATCTCAGCTTTTATATTCAGAAATGCATCTATTTCTCCCTTTTGATCGTATGCACCATGTCATGACCACGCCAATGATGATCATCTTTTCAACTGGCAAATCACATTGAAAGGTAAATAAATCTTCAATGGAGAAAAGGTAGATTGGTGGTATGTGACACCAACGGCTAATCTCCGCCCAAACCAAGTTTGCCCGAACACAAGACGTGAATATGTGTTCCACCGATTCCTCGTAATCCCCACAAAGAGGGCAAGCAAGGCTATCAACTTGAATATTTCTCCTTTGAATCCCATCCCGAGTTGGTAACCTATTCAAAGAAACTTTCCAAGCGAACACATTGACTTTCTTCGGAATCCAATTGTTCCAATGCAAGAAAAGTTCTATAGCTAATGATCGATGGTAGTTATTAGGTCTAGTAATCTTTTCTTGAAAATAAAAGTCAATGTTGACTATACCAATCAATGTTGACCGTCAATGAATATGATTTTATATTTTTTATTTTCCAAGTTTCATTAATCACTACAAGATAAGTGACATTTAGTGACTGAAAAAAAGTGTCACTAAATCTTTAAAAACTGTCACTAAATCCATTTTGGCCTTCTCCCTCTGAAAAAAAATGAGTCACTAAAGGAACGGTAGCTAAAAGTCTACTGCTACACTAAATTTCAGTCACTAAATGTCAAATATTATAGTGTCTACACCCTTCAGTCACTAAAAGTACTTGAAACACCTTTCATCAAAACTCATTTCATGACAGAATGTACAGTCACTAAAAGTCTTAAGTCTACACATTTCAAATTTCACTTTTCAGTTTATACTAGGACTCCATCCAGAAAGAATACAAAAGCCCAAAAGCAAATTTATTGCACCCTAAATTAACATTAAATCAAGCTATATTGAACTTCCAAGCAAAAATACAATGCGTTTGTAAGACATGGATTATGAAAAGATAGAATGACATTCGAAAAAATTCAAGCTATACAAAATGTATTTGGCATCAAGTAGCATCAGCCACCAAGTGCAGAATCCCGCAACCGTTACATCAACTCAATGTCTCCCTATTGATCTTTGCAAAAATTTGCATAATACAACATAAACACTTACTATCAAATGCTTAATTTGCGTAAAAACATAACTCAATTCAGTCTCATAGCCATAAAACACCTTTGACCAGCAGACTTATAAAGACTCGTCGAAGATTTGCCAAGACATAAACCAGGCCAACTCAACACAATGATGTCCGAACCAACCTAGCATTATATACTACTACTACTACTACTACTACTACTACTACTACTACTACTACTACCACTACTACTACTACTACTACTATTAATCAAATTTCAAAATTTACACATAACATAAGCAGTACAATGAACAACCCTCAAGTACTGCAATACTACCAGAAAACAAAAACAAGCCAAATAGAATTCAGAACCTAAAGCCTAGAACTAACCAGTAATAAGCCAACCTTCAAACATCAAGAAGACACAACAACCTGTAAATGCCAGAAAAGGACCCGCATTATATACTACTACTACTACTACTTGCATAATAAGATAGACTAGCATTAAATTGATTTACTCAAAGGCCTAGGCATTCTCCATGCCAATTAAGAGGACAAACTGATAAACTTACAATAATTGGTTCAAACAACCGGTAAGAACATAGCTCTTTGACCTCTTATCCGAACTATCTTGCCATATCTGATAAAAAAAACACGATGGCGACGGAAAACCCTAAAGGCGATGGTGAAGGAAACAAAATACGGCAACCAGATCATCAGCACAGAGTCAATGGAGAAGGTGAAGGATGGCAGAAGGTCCAGTACAGGAACAAACAAGTCCGGATAAGTGCGTCTTCAACAAATAATGTGGTGCATGGAAACGGAAGGACCCTGAAGAAAAACCCTAATATTAAACTCAATCTATTAGACGGCATGTCGATTCATTTCTTCGTTATCACGAACTTCCCTAGGCATGTAACAGCTAAGGATCTCTGGTCTCGTTGCACCAAATGGGGAACGGTGGTAGATGTCTTCATCCCCAATCGCCTATCAAAAGCGGGGCGACGTTTCGGGTTCGTAAGATTCATTAAAGTTAGTAATGCTGCAAAATTACTCTCTGAACTCAGATCAATGTGGTTTGGCAATTATTTGGTGTATGCGGATATTGTAAGGTATAATCGTAAATATGGAGGATCTAAAGCTGATAACCAGAAGGGGAATCGAGACAGGCAAGCACGCAAGTGGAGACAAATCGGAAAAAGAAACAAAATGTATCGTATGTAGAGGCCCTCTTCGCCACTATAGGCGCCTCCAAAGAGGACTCGAACTGCCCAACTCATAACATTGGTAACTCTCGTGCTCCTGTTATATCTCGTTGAACTGTTAAAGTTGTCAGTAATGCTAAAATAAATGATGATAAGTTCGAGCGATCTATTCTTGCCAAAATTAAGAAAGTTGAATCTATTCCTTTGATCAACCAGTGGTTTTTGCGAAGGTTTTAGTGATTTTTTTTTTTGTTCTTACATTGGTGGTCGTTGGAGGTTCATCTTTTGGGTCGATAGAGGCCAAGAATCTCTTTTCTACGAATGATTGTTTTAAGGATAGGTTCTGTGTTTTCAAAGCCCCTGTAAATTCATTTGTCCCGGATGAGAGAATGTTTTGGGTTGAAATAGGGGGTCTTCCAATAGGAGCTTGGGAAAAGGATACACTTTCTGATATATTAAGCAATTGGGGATCTTGTATTTTTTTCGCTAATAATTGGGGGAAAGGCGTATGCTTATGTGTAGTATGTTCCTGGCGTCATCTGTTAAGTATATATTTGAAGAGCTCTCCATTAATTTGGATGATAAATCCTACGATATATGGATAAAGAGTGTGATTCATGGGAAACCAAAATTAAATAATGTGGGTTGTGACTCATCCTCAAATGGGTTCTCTTGGTATGATGATTCTGGGGAGGAAAGTTTATCGAAGGATGATGGACTATGATGGTAGTGAGCCAATTTGGGACTCCAAGTTGTGCAAAGATTTTTCAGATGGAGATAGTGTCAAGATGGACGAAAATCTTGGAAGTTTCACCTCTTGTGATAATTGTTGATAAAGAGAAAATAATCTTGATGAACCGGTGGTTGATCACCATGAGGCTAGCGAGCAAATTGATTCTAAACTGTGCAAAAAGTTCTCAGAAGGAGATAATGCTAAGATGGACGATGATCTTAGAGGTTTCAAAACTTGTGATAATGCTGATAAAGAAGAAAATAAACTTGATGAACCGGTGGTTGATCAACAACAAGTTAAAGTAGATGTCAATGTCCTAATGGAGTCAGAAGATCCGTTCTCATTGGATCGCATCATTGAGGAAGACACCAAAAACAGAAAGCATGCAAAATCTTGCCCCCCATCGACCTCATTCACTACAGAATCCAATAGAGATCCCGGACTCACAAAAGGCGTGTTCTTGAATAAACAAAAGAAAAATGCAGAGGAAAAGCGGGTGGAATGTGACAACTATATTAATAATGCGACTTATTCCAACTCTTCAGTGAATGTATCCAGTAATAAAGAGTATGGGCAAAGGAAATAGTTGACATGGGGAACAATATGGGTTATGAACCAATAGGAGACGAGGGTGATGTGTTCAACAGATCAACGGTTAAGTGGGATTAATGGTTCTCAATGATTATTTTATCATTAAATATGTGTGGCACTGGATGTGAAAAAAAAGCAGGAAAAGCTTCGGGGTATCTTGAATAAGCATCGTATCAATTTTTTGTCTATACAAGAAACTATGATGTCCATCTCGAATCCCTTTAGAATTAAAAATCTTTGGGGAAATTTTGTCTACGATTTTGTCGAGTCCTTAGCTAGAGGACATTCTGGTGGTCTTGTTTCTATTTGGGACCCCACGGTGTTCGTGAAAGAGGCATCTTTTGTTTTTGAACAATTCATTGTGGTCAAAGGTAAATGGATTGCGGAGGATGTTAGTTGCTATATGGTGAATACACAAATTCATGAATGTTATTGCAGCAATAGGTGTTAATGGGGTTGACAGTCCAGGATTTGCACACTTATGTTTTGATTTAATTAGACAATTAAGTAAAGAACAGAAGTAAAGAACATAAACAAGAACAAGTTCAATTGTAAGAAAACTATGCAAGTCTAATCATATGTATCATTGATTAAACGATGAATACATGGTCGATATTACAACTTGTCTTACAAGAATACAAATGAACTAGATAATTGCTAAGCCTAGAAAGGAAGAAAGAAACTTAAGCAATTACAAATAAAGTGTCACACACTTTTTGGTGATCAAAACACATAAAGATGCGGCTGTGTTCCTTTATATAGAAGAGGAATTAGGGCAACACAGCCTTACAATGATAGTGATGTGATGGTGGTTGTCGACATTCCATTGGCTCTAAGTACTTGGATCCAGGAGTCTTTGTCTTCTTTACCAAAACGGGTATGAAAGAGAGAAACCCTTGTTTTGGTCCCAACTGTACCTTTGCCACATAAGGTAACATTCAGTTTGGAGAACCACCATGTGACTTCTTGTCTTCTAGTTGGTTTGAAAACTTCCCGCCTTGACAAACAATTTGGAAAGCAAACCACCCGCTGACGAGAGTTAATGACTCGCTGATGACTCGCTGACGACCCACGTCAGCGACCAAGTCTGGTCAGCGAATCCTTGACTCAACAATCTCCCCCTATTCGCTGAGAAGACTTGTTGAGTGAAGACTTAAGAAAAATATAGAAAGATGATAAGATGAAAAGATGTCTTGTATATTTAACTTTGAATATTACAAGCTGACTCATACAGCGTTTACAATCGTAAGACATCTATTCATTTTCAGCTTCAAATTCCCAAGCATGTTCTTGCTTGGCAATCTGTACTGCTGGGTCTTTGTATCTATGAGGCTTAACCAGCTCCTCATCCAGCTTGCTGATGAACCCTCGATTATTGGTCGTTTCAGCACATCTTCTTCTTATGTCCAGTATGAACCCAGTTGATGCCTTCTCTAGTTCAGATAGACGAAAGAACAGCTGGGTATTCTGAAAATTTGTGAAGAATATCCCAGCTGGATTCTCTATCACTCTCCCTTCCTCAAAGACACTTCTTGGGGGAAGTCTGGTGTTCAAAGCAGCATCACCAGAGATAGGTGGAAGATCAAGTCTAAGAGTTCGATGCTCTTCCTTTCTCTTCCTTTGAACCCTTTGACTCGCTGATAAGATAGCAGCAGGAGTACCAAACACTTGCCTCAGCATAGGCAGATCTGCTTTAAATTTGGTTTCATACTCCAATGCTTTCTCGAAATAATCTTTCAGCATGTTTTGGAGTTGCTGGTAGCTGGCTGCCTTTTTATCTTTTCACCAGCATGTACACTTCCACCCATTCTGAAGCACCCAAGTTGGTTACTTTGACCCCTTCCAACTTGGTTGGCTTGTCAGCACCTTCTCTTAAGATCTTTAGATTAGTCTTAAGACCCATTTCAGCTTTGAAGGCCTCAGCAGCAATAATTCTTTGAGGCCTTTTTCTATCTTCCATCAACTTCAGCCATTTAGCCTTCTCCCCCTCAAACTTGGCTCTTTTCTCTTTAAGCTGCTTCTCAACTTCCTTGTGTTTTTCCCTGTACAGGGCTTCAGCACCACCTGATTTCAGCAGCATCCTTTGCTCACCATCAAGCTGATCCTTTTCAAGCAGAGGCAGCTGCTTGATAAACTCAAGGTTTTTCCTTTCATTTTCTTCATTTTGTTTGATCCTGTCCAGCTCCTTGACAGCATCTTCTTGAGTTTTACCATCAGCAGTTAGTGCCAATACATCAATCAATTGATGCTGATGGCCTGCTGAGGATTGAACGGAAAGTTGAGCAGCAGTGGGAGGTTTGAAGAAACCAGAATCAGTTAGCTGTTTTCGACGAGCTTTGGATAGAGGAGTAATTTCAGCATTTCCCATGAAGCGATTGTGAAAAATGGGGAGCATTTCCATGGATCTATCCGTAGCCATTTCAGCATCAAATCCAGCCTTCCATGCTGTTTCAAGCTCTTTCGGGTCAAATTCTTCCCTATTAGCAGCAGGAGGTGCATTATATACAATCATTTGTTGCTGTACTGCAGGGGCTTCATAAACTTTATCCTTTTCAATCTCCCCCTCAACAATAGCGAGGGGAACTTCCATACTTGTATCCTTTTCAGTCTCCCCCTCAGCACCAGCAGGGGGAACTTCATCAGCATCATCTTTTTCATTTAAGACTTCTTCAGCAGCAGCGTCAAACAAATTTTCAGTTGCCTTGTTTACTGCTTCAGTAACTGCTGCTAAGATATCAGCATCGATTTTCTCCCCCTTGGAAGTTGTATCATTAATAACAACTTCCACTGTTGCTACCGGTGCTGATTGCTGTTTCACAAGCTGTGTCAGTAAGAGCTTGATTTCAGCCACCTCTTTCTCCAAATTCATGTGCCTCTGGCGATCTTCCTCAGTGAAAGATGCTGAGGGAACTGGAAGATCAGCTACTTGTTTCTCCAAGGCTTGAATAGCCTTGGTGTTGCTTTCAACTTGAGTGGCCAGGGGAGAGATGAGATCGCTCAACTTCTTCACTTCAGCAGCAGCAGATTGACTGGAGGATGCTGCCTTTTTAGCTGAGTAGCGAATAGAGTTTTCAATCTTGCACAGCGATCGAGTAGAACTTTTAATGGCCTGCTGATCCCTTTTGATGTTATTTGTGGAAGTGCGAAGTTTTTCTTGATCAGCAGCCATAGAGACACATTTCTCTTTGATTTCTTCGATGCTTGCATTGTTCTCAGATTGCTTATCATACCAGCTCTTTAAAGTTGTCACCAGTCGATCTTCCTTTTTATCTTTGAGATCTACCAAGAGTGTGGCAGCCTTGGTAAGATCATTCAATTGATCTTCTACTCTTGCCAACCTATTAGCAGAGTTGGTGGAGTAAGCAATGCCCAAATCCTTAGCAGTTTGGGGTTCGATTTCAGAGGAATCGAGGATGAGCAGCCAGGAACACTTGAGAAGGAAGAAGGCATGCCAAGAGAGAGCATGGTGTTCACTGGTTGCATTGGAGGAGTCTCGGGTCTTACAGTATATTCACCGGTCACTGCAGCAGCATTTTCTTCCATTTCCATGTCACTTGCATCAACTTCTTCAGCATGACAATCAGGATCAAGTTGAAAATCCTCAGTGACAAAGTCCCCTAACTCATAGTCACTTTCATCATCAGTAACCATCTCAACACCAACAACCTCTTCTTCAGCAACAACATCATCAATTTTCTCATCACCAACACCAGCATCTTCAGCCTCAGCCAACTCAATACTTGGTTCTACCATTTCTCTAACATCAATGCTGGCATCCACCTCAGCATTCTTACTCCAACCAGCCTTTTCAATTTCACCAACTTGCTCCTGACTTTCCAAAGAAAAATTTAAAGGGTTTGGAGAAGTTGGTGTCTCTGCTTCAGTTTGTTGCTGCTCTACATTTTCAACAGCAGCAGGGGTTTCCTCATCAATAAGAGAGAGTTGAGAGGATTCCACTTTTCTTAATACTTTCTTCTTTTTAGGAAGAACTGGACCTTTCTTGCCCAACTTGGGAGCTTTGGAGGATGCTGGAGGGGTTATAATCATACCAGTTCCAGCAGGATTTTGCTTATATATATCAGGATACATGGTGAAAAGTACCTGCTTCATTGCTGGAGTAAGCGCAGCGTACTTTGAATCAAAGTGCTCAGGGTCACAAGCAGGAACTTTATAGACAGAGCTTGCAACCCTGGGAGAGAGAATGAAATGAGCGCCCTCTGGCATGTACTTTTCTTTCAGCACATGCCTGAAAACCAAAGAAAGAAAGCGTGAAAAGGGCACTGAGCTCGAGCGATTTCTGATAGTGACCTTGGACTTTAAGTCTTCAAATATAACATTGGCAAAGTCAATATATCGACCATTTGCCAGTGCATATATCATTTGCATTTGGGCAGCAGTGGCTTGATCAAAGGATCCACTGTTCCCACCAAGGCACTGAATAACATGTGTGAACAGCAACCTCCATACACCAGGAATATACTTCTTCTGAGGATTACTGTGCACAGGTAGTGCTGGTACCATGTTTGTCCCATACCCAATGGTTAGCAACCATTCTTTCCAAACTGAGGTAGGGACCAAATCAACAAAGGGCCTATCAATGGATTGTTTAGGCAACCTGAGTACATCTCTTAATAGATCTGCAGAGATGGTGATGGTGTGATTGCCTTTCATGACAGTGCCTTTGATGGTGCTACTGGACACATCATAGTCACAAGTCCACCAGAATTCCCTCAAGAGATGAAGACACATCTCATTGGGATTTTTGTAGATTGCCCTCCTTACTGGACATCCTTTGATGAAGTCCAGCATAGAATAATATCCTTTTACCTTGGAAGGGATTTCTTCAGATCCCAAGTAGTTATTTGCTTTAATCACAAGTTTCTGGGCTTGAAAAGAAACTTGTTTAGAAGGAGAATGCCTTCATTATCGAAGACTTCAGAAGTAAGATAAGAGGGAATGTTTTCAGGGTTTTCTTGAGTTTGATGTGATGATTGGGAAGCCATTTTATATCAAGATGATAAGGAAGAAGATGAGAAGTTTGAAAGAAAATGGAAAAGATTGAAGGAATATGAATGGTTTGAAAGTGTTGAGAGATTTAGAAGTGAATGAGAAAAGAAATGAACGTGAAGGATGATATGGGAGTGGGCTTGCATATATATGGTATGGATATGGGACCCATAACTGTTCATAGGAATCGTCATGGACTCTCTTTCATACGTAATATATAAAGAAAATTATTTTGTACTAATGATAGTACGAGAAAAATAATTATACAAAGAAAATACGTTTAATTATACGTATGTGAGTAACGTATAAAAAAGTTTTGATGTGACAACTTGTACCACAATTTCAAATGTACTCAAGTAGTTACGGCGCGTACAGTGTACAAGTTGTCTATTTGTGAGAAAATCGAGGTAACCGTTTTTAGATCTCAATAAAATATTGTTATAGTTGTTTTAGTGGATATGCTCAAAACAAAAGAAGAGTTGAGATCTAAGCATGTCCACTGACAAAGTTTAGAAAAGTTTGGCGACTTTTTAACTACGTTGGTCGCTGATGAGAAAAGGAGTACAATTTTCAGCAAATTGTTAGCTATCAACGGATTTGAGTAGTCTTTACCAGCAGCCGTTTGCTGCTGGACTAGATAGAGGCTTTTAGCCCTCTATTGCTTTTGTTTGCTTTTTCCCAAAGCAACAGGGATTAACGGATTTGAGTAGTCTTTACCAGCAGCCGTTTGCTGCTGGACTAGATAGAGGCTTTTAGCCCTCTATTGCTTTTGTTTGCTTTTTCCCAAAGCAACAGGAAGTAACGGATTTGAGTAGTCTTTACCAGCAGCCGTTTGCTGCTGGACTAGATAGAGGCTTTTAGCCCTCTATTGCTTTTGTTTGCTTTTTCCCAAAGCAACAGGGATTAACGGATTTGGTTAGTCTTTACCAGCAGCCGTTTGCTGCTGGACTAGATGAAGACTAGCTCTCCATTGCTTGATGTTCAGCAAGTAATAAACCTTTGAACATTAAAGAAATTATTGACCTTAAGATCACTGACCTTAAGATCACTTTTCAACTTATGAAAGATAAGTTGAAGCATCAGTAGACATGACAAGTCATGTCGCTGATTCACCATTCAGCATTCCCAACTTGCTGACCAGATATTTAAATCTTGTTTGATCTAAAGGTTTAGTAAAGATATCAGCAAGTTGGTCATCAGTGGGTATGAAATAGATTTCCACATCCCCTTTCATGACATGGTCACGAATGAAGTGGTACCTAATGTCTATGTGTTTGGTCTTAGAATGCTGAACAGGGTTGTGTGTGATAGCAATTGCACTTGTATTGTCACACATAATGGGGATCTTAGAGAATTCTAAGTCGTAGTCAGCGAGTTGGTTTTTCATCCAGAGGACTTGTGCACAACAACTCGCTGCTGATACATATTCTGCTTCAGCAGTGGAGATGGATACTGTATGCTGTTTCTTACTAGACCAACTAGTCAGCTTCCCCCCCCCAACAGTTGACATCCACCACTGGTGCTTTTCCTATCTAACATGCATCCAGCATAGTCAGAGTCAGAATATGCAACAAGGTCAAAGCTGGAGTCTTTGGGATACCAGAGACCCAGTGTGGGGGTACCTTTTAGGTATTTGAAGATTCGCTTGACAGCGAGAAGATGAGACTCTCTGGGAGAGGCTTGATATCTTGCACATAGGCAAGTAGCAAACATGATGTCAGGACGACTCGCTGTGAGATACATCAGCGAGCCGATCATTCCTCTATAGAGAGTAGGATTCACGTGCTTACCATCAGGGTCAGCATGGAGATTATTTGGTGGAGACATGGGAGTGGCTTTGGTAGTCACATTGGATAAGTCGAATTTAGCCAGCATGTCTCGAATGTACTTCTCTTGGTTAATGAAAATCCCATTTGGGAGTTGACGAATTTGTAGACCAAGAAAGAAGGTCAACTCACCCATCATGCTCATCTCGAAATGAGAGGACATCAGGGAGCTGAACTTAGAGCAAAGTTTCTTGCTGGAGGACCCAAAGATGATGTCATCTACATATATTTGAACATATAGGACATCAGCACCCTTTCTATAGATGAAGAGGGTGCTGTCTATGGATCCTCGCTGAAACTTGTTGGAGAGAAGAAATTCAGAGAGTGTCGTACCAAGCTCTGGGAGCTTGTTTAAGACCATAGAGTGCCTTATAAAGACGATAGACGTGGTGTGGCTTGGCTGGATCTTCAAAACCAGGTGGCTGCTCAACATAAACTTCCTCATCGAGTTTTCCATTTAGGAAGGCACTCTTTACATCCATTTGATATACAGTGAAGTTTTTGTAAGCAGCATGTGCCAAGAATAAGCGTATAGCTTCCAATCTGGCCACTGGTGCAAAGGTTTCATCATAGTCAACACCTTCTTCTTGAAGGTAACCTTGTGCAACCAGCCTAGCCTTGTTACGTGTAACAACACCATCTTCGTCCATTTTATTACGGTAGACCCATTTAGTTCCAATTGGTTCTTTTCCAGGAGGTAAAGGAACCAAGAACCAGACATGCTGTCTTTGAAACTGGGTAAGTTCCTCTTGCATGGCAGCAACCCATGAAGGATCAACCATTGCTTCTCCTATATTTTTGGGAGTGATCATCGACAAGAAGTTTACATACAGACATGTATTTCTTGTCGCTGATCGAGTGATAATACCCTGCTGAGGATTACCAATAACTTGATGTGCTGGATGACTAGACGTCCACTTAAGTGCAGGAGCACTTGATACACCAAGTTGAGTGGCAGCGGAAGTTGAAGCGATGGGTTCAGCAGGAGCATTATAAGAAGAGAGGTCAATGGTAAGAATGGGTTCAAGAGGATGATCAGCAGAGCCATTCGACTGATTTGAGTTATCATTGATGGCGGAGTCTTCAGCAGACTCCATTTCTTCAGCATTAGCTGAAGCATCATGAAACTCCTTATCAGTAGAGTCATCAGTATGCACATCATCAGCCAGTGATCTAGGTTTGGCTGATGCTGCATGGATTGACCTTAAGATTGGCTCAACTGGCTCAATCGAGTAGATATGAGCAGCAACTTGCTCTAGTTCAGCATCAGCTGAACTATCCTTTGTGATGTGCTGAATAGTATCAGGCAGCGAGCAAGAAGCATCAACAAATGAGTCAGCTTCCTCAGTGAGAGGATCAGCAGTCTCATTGAAAATGACCTCAGAAGAATTGGATTGAATGTCCTTTAAGGCAGATGAACTTTCATCAAAAGTAACATGAATGGATTCATCAACTTTTTGAAGGCGAGTATTGAATACTCTGAATGCCTTGCTGATGGATGAATACCCAAGAAAGTATCCATCATCAGCTTTAGGATCAAATTTTCCTAGATGATCCTTGTTGTTTAGGATGAAAACAGGACATCCAAATACATGGAAGTATTTGATTTGAGGTACCTTTCCTTTCAGTACCTCATACGCTGTCTTGTCATGTCTTTTGACAATGAGACAGCGATTTTGAGTGTGACAGGCTGTATTGACAGCTTCTGCCCAGAACTTGCTGGGTAGAGAGGACTCACTGAGCATGGTGCGAGCAGCTTCGATGAGAGTTCTATTTCTCCTTTCAGCGACACCATTTTGCTCAGGGGTTCTAGTGGAAGAGAAATTTTGTGAGATCCCTTGATCAGCACAAAAGGATTCAAGAGTGTGGTTTCTGAACTCAGTACCATGATCGCTCCTGAGTTCTTTCACCCTTATGCTGTTGAGATTTTCCATTTTCTTGATGAAATTGATGATCTCTTCAGCAGCATCACTCTTAGAATGAAGAAAGATAGTCCAAGTGTATCGTGAATATTCATCCACGATTACTAAAGTGTATTTGCTACCCTTTAGACTTTGGACATTCACTGGACCAAAAAGATCCATGTGAAGAAGATGAAAGCAGCCAGAGATAGAATTGGCCTGCTTGGTTTTGAAAGTTGCTCTGTGGCTTTTACCTTTTTCACAAGCACCACAAAGTTTATCCTTTTCAAATGAAAGATGAGGGAGGCCACGAACAAGGTTCTTTTTGGCCAGAGAGTTAATGGTTTTGAAATTCACATGCGACATACGCTTGTGCCATAACCAATTTAGTTCAGCAGCTGACTTAGCAAAGAAACAAGTCTCACTATCAGTCTTGATAGGAGTGAAGTCAACCAGATATACATCTCGTTTTCTTGGAGCAACCAAGACTACTTCTTTGTTTACATTTACTACAGTGCCTTGATGTTTATCAAGAATCACTTTGTAGTCAGCATCACAAAGTTGACTTATGCTGATGAGATTATGTTTTAATCCATTGACATAAGCAACTTTGTTGAACTTAATGAGTCCATTTGAGAGAAGACCATAACCTTCTGTTTGTCCAGTGGAATTGTCACCAAACACTACAGTAGGGCCAGCAGCCTCTACGTAGTTATCCAGCAGGGTCTTTGAGCCAGTTATGTGTTTTGAACAGCCACTGTCCAAGTACCACACACCTTTTCCCAGCGAGCCCTGCATGGATTTAAACAGAAGGATTTAGATGGGTTCACTGTTGAACTCGCTGACAGACATGTCAGCAGGGTTAAAGATAGGAGATTCAGAAGATACTTCTCTACTGGCAGCACCAGTAGAAGGAGTAATAGAAGCACTAGGATTAGTATTTTGAGGAATGTCACGATCAATCACATAGGTGTGATATTGATCATCAGAGGTGACAGTGGCTCCAGTATCTAGAACAGTCAAGTTGCTGACTTGATTGTTGTTCCCATACTCAACCAGAATGCTGCCTCGACCAGTAGTAATGATCTCTTGAGACAGAGGAAAGGAGATTCGCTGAGCAGCAATGAGTCAGCAATGTTCTCCTCAGAGAGATCGGTTGACTCTCCTACACTATTTATACCATCAGCAGAAGTGGACCTTTCGCTGATGATAGTGGAAGAGGAAGCAGCCGCTGAAGAAGAAGGATTAGGTTGAATGTCAACTTCAGGAGCATCCCTGGAGTTGTTACATTCAGAAGCAATATGACCTCTGCTGCCACAAATGTAGCATTTTTTAGCAGAGGTGCTGCCCTTTTGATTTTGAAGGAAGAATTCCTTCAGTTGAGAGGAAAGATCATTAACTTGCTGAGCCAGCTCGTTAATTTTAGGGTCAACAGAGGAAGATGCCCTTTTCTTTGGCTTAGGCTTTTGCTTAAGCTTTTGTGGAAGCTGGAGCATCTTAGGAGCAGGACCCAGAATGGACTTTCCTTTTGGGTCTTCAGATTGAGAGGTAGAGGGATTTTTTGATCCCTTTACTACACTCCATGCTTGATGGACAGCAGGGTGAGAAGAAGAAGGACCCTGCTGAGATGGATGCACTCTTTTGGGAGTGATCGATCTAGGTTGCTGATTAGGTGTAACAGACCTCATTTTCCTATGAGGTAAGTGTTGCCTATTTGGGGTAGTAGATCTCACTTGCTGATGAGGCAAGTGTCCTCTTTGAGGAGTAATAGGCCTTACTTGCTGATGAGGCAAGTTTCCCCTTTGAGGAGTAATATCCTTACTTGCTGATGAGGCAAGTTCCCTTTTGAGGAGTAATAGGCCTATTTTGTGAGTGAGACATTCTCTCCTTTTGGGGAGTTTTATGTCTCAAAATAGGAGTAGGCATCGATTGTGGTGCCTGCTGGTGGACTTGTTTATCAGCAGATCGGACCTTAGAAGGTCCAACTTGCTGATATCTAGCGTCACCAAACCTGACGCGTCTCTGCATGACATGTTCATCCTGAACAGTTTTACTGTCCGCATGGGCAGGAGCTTGCTGAGAAGATGAAGAAGTGGGTTGAGCAACAGGTGGAGGTTGCTGACTGACAGGATTAGCTTGCTGTGGCGAGCTATAGTCATAAGGAACAGCAACCTTACTTCTTCTGAAGGGTTCAGAAGGTCTGATGGTTAGCTGCTGAGGAGAGATGGTTTTAAAACCTTCACTACCAATATCCCCTTCAAAGGATTCCCCAGAAGAGTATTGAACTCTTCCTTCATTTGGCATCATGCCAACTATGGGAAGATGGGGAAAAGGGTTGTTGGTGCTTACTGAGGAGCCAGCACCAGTTACTTCAGCAGATTCAGATGGGTCGCTGGTAGTAGAAGTGGTAGTACCAGCATCCATTTCGTTATGGTAATCGTTTACCCTTAACGAAATACCATTTCTTCATCTCTTCAGGAGAGATGACTCCAGATGGAGGAATAGAAAAATCAGGTTTTACCTCATCATTAAACAAGTCAGAGAGAGAGGCAGCAGCATTAAAGTCACCGCCTATCACTGCCTGAATTTGGGCAGGGACTTGTTCGTTCAGACACTGGTGGTGAAACCTGGAAGCTTTTGACCAGGAGGTCACAATCTTCTTAAGGTTGGCCAATTCAAGCTTGAGTTTCTCATTCTCAAGTTGAACCGTTTTAGCCAGCAACTCATGAGATTGGAGTTCAACATGAACATTCCTCAGCTCATTGAGTCTTTCAGATTTTTCACTTAACTCCAAGGAAGTAGAGTCAAGCTTAGATTGGACATCAGCTCGTATAGATTCAACGAACTGAAAGTCACAAAGAAGAGATTCGAAGATTTTGGTTTATCTTCTTCAGAAGCAGAGGAGTGAGCACAAACCTTTTTAATGGTGACGTTCACCCACTGACTTGAGGAGACTTGATCTCTTGTCAAAGCATCTCCATCAGCGAGTGCCATAAGACACATGGCGTCAACATATTCTTCACTGTCTGAATCGTCTGATTCAGCCCAGTCGTGCTCTTCAGCAACCAGCCCTTTTGCTGGTGTTTTAGCCTCTTCCATTTCAGCAACCTTTGCCTTTAGCTGATAGTATTTATTCCTGTACTCATCAGCAGGTTTGGAAGGGTTAGTTTTAGGAGCTGCAGGAGTTGGTAGGGCAACTCTGCACTCCTTTTGGTAGTGGCCTTTTCTGCCACATCTCCAGCACTCCTCTTGAGCTTTGTCAACAGGAGGCTTATATGGAGCAACCGACCTACGGTTGTTCCATTTACGGGAGTACCTTTTGCCAGCGACTAAGGCAAAATCCATAAAGTCGCTGAACATCTCTTGTTTCTCTTCAGCATCAAGATCATCAACAAGAGATTGAATAGGTTGTGGAAGAATAGAAGAGCTGGCACCAGTATTGAGATTACTGGGCTCAGCAGAGATAAGGGCCAAGGGGTCGAGGGCACAATGAGAAGAGGAACCAGATGAAGAGGGACCCGCACGATGCTGTGCATCAGCGGCAGCTCTTAGATTTTGAGCAAGAGCTCTTTCTTCGAACTGGAGCATGCCAAAGAGAGACTCAAGGTTAAGGCCATTGAGTCGCTCAGTGGTTCTGAGGATTTGTCTCAGTCCTTGCCACTTGATAGGTAAACTATCAAGAAATTTGTGGCAGACCTCAAAATCATCATGAGAAATACCAACGGTGGTCATATCGTTCAGCAACCCTTTAAATCGGGTATATGAACCATTTAGACCTTCGTTGGGGAGGGAAAAGAAATTTTCATAGGCTCTTTTCAAGTCTATCTTTTTAGTGGCGATGGTAGCAGCAGAGCCTTCATGCATGCTAACCAATCTATCCCAAACTTCTTTTGAAGAGGGATATCTAATCACCACTTTCATGAGGTCAGTGGGTAGAGTGCTGACAATCATGTTTTTGAGCCTTGCATCAAGATTAACAAGTCTCCTTTCATCGTCAGTCCATTGAACCTCTGGTTTGACGATGTCAATCACAATCTCAGGAGCATCAACAGTTGCTCCTGGTGTTCTTTGTACCAGAGTGGGGATATATGGACCGATGGTGAGAATAGACATAAGATAGGGTTCCACACCCACTATATGTAGTAACATCCTTTCCTTCCAAGACCCAAAGTCATCGGGCTCGAATCTTGGAGGGACGGATACGTAACCGAAGTCACGTGTGTTAACAAGGGTGGGAACAGCAGTCATGTTCTTGTTTTTTAAAAAAGATTAAGAAAAAGTATGCAAACGGATCAGTTTCAATGATTTAGAAACTTGTCTCTGATACCACTTGACAGTCCAGGATTTGCACACTTATGTTTTGATTTAATTAGACAATTAAGTAAAGAACAGAAGTAAAGAACATAAACAAGAACAAGTTCAATTGTAAGAAAACTATGCAAGTCTAATCATATGTATCATTGATTAAACGATGAATACATGGTCGATGTTACAACTTGTCTTACAAGAATACAAATGAACTAGATAATTGCTAAGCCTAGAAAGTAAGAAAGAAACTTAAGCAATTACAAATAAAGTGATACACACTTTGTGGTGACAAAACACACATGATAAGATGCGGCTGTGTTCCTTTATATAGAATAGGAATTAGGGCAACACAGCCTTACAATGATAGTGATGTGATGGTGGTTGTCGACATTCCATTGGCTCTAAGTACTTGGATCCAGGAGCCTTTGTCTTCTTTACCAAAACGGGTATGAAAGAGAGAAACCCTTGTTTTGGTCCCAACTGTACCTTTGCCATATAAGGTAACATTCAGTTGGAGAACCACCATGTGACTTCTTGTCTTCTAGTTGGTTTGAAAACTTCCCGCCTTGACAAACAATTTGGATAGCAAACTACCCGCTGACGAGAGTCAATGACTCGCTGATGACTCGCTGACGACCCACGTCAGCGACCAAGTCTGGTCAGCGAATCCTTGACTCAACAGACATTGTCATCTTGTTTAATTTTGTCAAGAAACGCATTTAAAGACTTCAATGTGAAGAAATCTATGGGAACCAATTTTTCTAATACCACTGCGTCCAACTTCAATCTTTTTATAGAAAACGGAAATCTTTTGATTATCCTCTGGGGAGGCATAGGTTTACGAGAGTGACAACTGACGGTTCCAAGGCCAGTAAACTTGACCGATTTTATTGCAACCAACTGTTTCTTGATTCGGTGAATGCTCTTGTCCTGGAAGCTTTAGATGATTTACTGTCTGACCACATGCCTTTATTACTTACTAGAAAGAAGATGGACTTTCGCCCGTTACCTTTTAAGTTCTTTAATTCTTGGATGGAATGCTTGGGATTCCATGATATTGTTAATTCTAGTTGGATTGCTTATGATGGTGTTGATACGCCCGGGGGTGCGTTTGTTTGCTTGAAAGAGAAGTTGAAAAAACTTAAAGTTGATCTTAAAGGATGGAGAAAAAAATGTAATTCTGGTCACACCAGAGATGGAATTACTAGAGAGATTGTCTCGATTGATAACAAGATTAATGTCAACAGGTGTAACAATGATCTTTTTAAGCAAAGAAGGGGACTTATGGCTGAGCTCCAATCGCTTGAATATATGCAAATAATTGCGACTTGAAACAAAAGGCGAAAATAAAGTGGAGCGTAGAAGGTGATGAGAATTCGAAATTCTTCCATGCTGTTATTAATAAAAGAAGGCGTGTGAACTCGCTTCAAGGAATTAAACATCAGTATAATGGCTGACTGGGTTGCTGATCCTATTGAAATAAAAAAGTGCTTCCGGAATCATTATAATGAGAAATTCAAAAAATTTGAGGGAGTCCATTTTAAAGTTCATAACTCGGATTTTAAATCCTTACAAAAAACTTTCTGCTCTTCAAGTGAACAACCTTGAAACCGAGTTCTCATTGGAAGAAATTAAAGCAGCAGTTTGGAGCTGTGGTGGAGATAAGGCGCCGGGTCCGGATGGTTTTTCATTTGCTTTTGTAAAAAGATACTGGGACATTTTGAAAGATGACATCATTTGTTTTGTTTCTGAGTTCTTCATCACATTCCAATGATGTAACTCGTCATTCATTACTTTGATCCCTAAGGTTAAGAACCCGATAACCATATCTGATTATCGTCCTATTAGTTTAATTGGGCTGCAATATAAAATTATCTCAAAAATGTTGGCTAATCGCTCTAGCTAATCGTCTGGCTAAAGTGGTCGACTCGGTAGTCAGTCCGGTTCAAACGGCCTTCATTAAAGGTAGACAAATTTTAGATGGTCCCCTTCTCTTACATGAGATTATTGATTGGTATAAGCGTAAGAAAAAGAGTCTCATGCTTTTCAAAATCGACTTTGCTAAAGCTTATGATTCATTGTCTTTGGGATTTTCTTTTTACAATGCTTAAAGTAATGGGTTTTGGCAAAAAATGGATTTCTTGGATAAAGGCGTGTCTTACCTCCGCGAGCTCTGTATTGGTGAATGGCAGTCCCACTGATGAATTCCCTATTGAGCGTGGGTTACGGCAAGGGGACCCTATGGCTCCATTTCTCTTTATCATTGCTATGGAGGGGCTTCATACGCCATTGACAATTTGGTAAAGTTCTTTTTATTGATAAATTGACAGTCCACTAATTTGCACACTTATATTTGTTTAAGCTAAACAAGAAAGTAAAGAACAGAAGTAAAGAACACAAACAAGAACAAGTTCAATTGTTAGAAAACTATGCAAGTCTAATCATATGTATCATTGATTTAAACGATGAATACATGGTCGATAATACAACTTGTCTTACAAGAATACAACTGAACTATGTAATTGCTAAGTCTAGAAAGAAGGAAACTTAAACAATTACAAATGAAGTAAAACACTTTGTGGTGACAAACACAACTATAATGATGCGGCTGTGTTTCCTTTTATAGGGATGAATTAGGGCAACACAGCCTTACAGTGATAGTGATAGAATGGTGGTTGTCGACTTCTAATTGGCTCTTTGTACTTGATCCAGGAGCCTTTGTCTTCTATACCAAAACGGGTATGAAAGAGGGAAACCCTTGTTTTGGTCCCAACTGTACCTTTGCCATATAAGGTAACATTCAGTTGGCTGAACCACCATGTGACTTCTTGTCTTCTTGTTGGTTTGAAATCTTCCCGCCTTGACATACAACTTGGGAAATTAAACCGCCCGCTGACAAGAGTCATTGACTCGCTGATGACTCGCTGACGACCCACGTCAGCGACCAAGTCTGGTCAGCGAATCCTTGACTCAACAATCTCCCCCTATTCGCTGAGAAGACTTGCTGAGTAGATTATATTTGTAAAGCATAGAAGATATGAAGGAAAGATGTCTTTTTATATCAACTTTCAAAAGTTACAAGTTGATTCAATCAACATTTACATTAGACATCTACAAACTTTCAGCTTCAAACTCCCAAGCGTGTTCTTGCTTGGCAGTTTGAACTGCTGGGTCGTTAAATCGATGAGGTTTAGCCAGCTCCTCATCCACCTTGCTGATGAACCATCTATTGTTAGAGGTTTCAGCACATCTTCTTCTTATATTAATGAGAAACCCGGTTGAAGCTCTCTCAATTTCGTCCAGGCGGAAGAACAATTGAGTGTTCTGGAAGTTTGTGAAGAAGATGCCAGCAGGTGTCTCAAGTACTCTCCCTTCTTCAAAAACACTTCTGGGAGGTAGTCTGGTGTTTAAAGATGCATCACCAGAGACAGGTGGAAGATCGAGTCTAAGAGTTCGCTGCTCTTCCTTTCTTTTTCTTTGAGCCCTTTGACCTGCTGAGGAGATAGCAGCAGGAGTACCAAATACTTGCCTCAGCATAGGCAGATCCGCTTTAAACTTGGTCTCATACTCCAAAGCTTTCTCGAAATAGTCCTTCAGCATGTTCTGGAGTTGCTGGTAGCTGGCTGCCTTTTTGTCTTTGATCAGCAGTGGGAGGTTTGAAGAAACCAGAATCAATGAGCTGTCTTCGTCGAGTGTCAGAGAGAGGGGTTATTTCAGCATTGCCCAGATATATGCTGTGAAAGATTGGCAGCATTTCCCTTGACCTATCTTCGGCCATTCTCTCAGCAAATCCAGCTTCCCATGAAGCTCTGACCATCTCTTGGTCACTACGCTCTTCAGCAGCATCTACAATTTGTTGCTCCCCCTCAATATCAGCTGGGGGAGCTTCAATACTTGCTTCTTTTTCAGTCTCCCCCTCAACACCAGCAGGGGGAACTTCCATACTTGCTTCTTTTTCAGTCTCCCCCTCAAACTTGGCTCTTTTTTCAGAAAGCTGTTTCTCAACATCCTTGTGTTTCTGCCTGTAAAGAGCTTCAGCACCACTTGATTTTAGCAACATTCTTTGCTCATCATCAAGCTGATCCTTTTCAAGTAAAGGTAGCTGTCTTATAAACTCAAGATTCTTCTTCTCATTCTCTTCATTTTGCTTGATTCTATCCAGCTCTTTGATAGCATCATCTTGAGTTCTTCCATCAGCAGTTAGTGCCAATACATCAATCAGTTGATGCTGATGGCCTGCTGAGGATTGTACAGAGAGTTGATCAGCAGTGGGAGGTTTGAAGAAACCAGAATCAATGAGCTGTCTTCGTCGAGTGTCAGAGAGAGGGGTTATTTCAGCATTGCCCAGATATATGCTGTGAAAGATTGGCAGCATTTCCCTTGACCTATCTTCGGCCATTCTCTCAGCAAATCCAGCTTCCCATGAAGCTCTGACCATCTCTTGGTCACTACGCTCTTCAGCAGCATCTACAATTTGTTGCTCCCCCTCAATATCAGCTGGGGGAGCTTCAATACTTGCTTCTTTTTCAGTCTCCCCCTCAACACCAGCAGGGGGAACTTCCATACTTGCTTCTTTTTCAGTCTCCCCCTCAACACCAGCAGGGGGAACTTCCATACTTGCTTCTTTTTCAGTCTCCCCCTCAACACCAGCAGGGGGAACTTCACTCACAGCCACCACTTCATCAACATTTTCATCCAAGGTTTCTTCAGCAGTATCTTCATAGATTTGGGCGACTGCCTTGTTCACTGCTTCAGTAACCAGATCTAAAACAGCATTATCAACCTTCTCCCCCTTGGAAGTTGTATTGTTAATAACAACTTCCACAGTGGCCGGTTTTTCTGATTGCTGTTTAACAAGCTGTGACAGCAAGGTCTTGATCTCATCCACCTCTTTCTCCAACTTAATGTGCCTCTGTCGATCTTCCTCAGTGAAGGATGCTGAGGGAACTGGAAGATCAGCTACTTGTTTCTCCAAGGCTTGAATAGCCTTGGTGTTGCTTTCAACTTGAGTGGCCAGGGGAGAGATGAGATTATGCAGCTTCGCTATACCAGCAGCAGCAGACTTGCTGGTAGAAGCAGCTTTCTTTGCTGAGTAGCTGGAAGAGTTTGCACACTTGATCAGCGAGATTGCACCAGACTTAAGTATCTGCTGATCACGCTTGATGAATTTGATGGCATCATTTATTTTATGTTGATCATCTGCCAAGGAGACAATCTCTTCTTTAAGTGTGTCTACTTCCACTTTGTTTTCATTTTGCTTGATTCTATCCAGCTCTTTGATAGCATCATCTTGAGTTCTTCCATCAGCAGTTAGTGCCAATACATCAATCAGTTGATGCTGATGGCCTGCTGAGGATTGTACAGAGAGTTGATCAGCAGTGGGAGGTTTGAAGAAACCAGAATCAATGAGCTGTCTTCGTCGAGTGTCAGAGAGAGGGGTTATTTCAGCATTGCCCAGATATATGCTGTGAAAGATTGGCAGCATTTCCCTTGACCTATCTTCGGCCATTCTCTCAGCAAATCCAGCTTCCCATGAAGCTCTGACCATCTCTTGGTCACTACGCTCTTCAGCAGCATCTACAATTTGTTGCTCCCCCTCAATATCAGCTGGGGGAGCTTCAATACTTGCTTCTTTTTCAGTCTCCCCCTCAACACCAGCAGGGGGAACTTCCATACTTGCTTCTTTTTCAGTCTCCCCCTCAACACCAGCAGGGGGAACTTCCATACTTGCTTCTTTTTCAGTCTCCCCCTCAACACCAGCAGGGGGAACTTCCATACTTGCTTCTTTTTCAGTCTCCCCCTCAACACCAGCAGGGGGAACTTCCATACTTGCTTCTTTTTCAGTCTCCCCCTCAACACCAGCAGGGGGAACTTCCATACTTGCTTCTTTTTCAGTCTCCCCCTCAACACCAGCAGGGGGAACTTCCATACTTGCTTCTTTTTCAGTCTCCCCCTCAACACCAGCAGGGGGAACTTCCATACTTGCTTCTTTTTCAGTCTCCCCCTCAACACCAGCAGGGGGAACTTCCATACTTGCTTCTTTTTCAGTCTCCCCCTCAACACCAGCAGGGGGAACTTCCATACTTGCTTCTTTTTCAGTCTCCCCCTCAACACCAGCAGGGGGAACTTCCATACTTGCTTCTTTTTCAGTCTCCCCCTCAACACCAGCAGGGGGAACTTCCATACTTGCTTCTTTTTCAGTCTCCCCCTCAACACCAGCAGGGGGAACTTCCATACTTGCTTCTTTTTCAGTCTCCCCCTCAACACCAGCAGGGGGAACTTCCATACTTGCTTCTTTTTCAGTCTCCCCCTCAACACCAGCAGGGGGAACTTCCATACTTGCTTCTTTTTCAGTCTCCCCCTCAACACCAGCAGGGGGAACTTCCATACTTGCTTCTTTTTCAGTCTCCCCCTCAACACCAGCAGGGGGAACTTCCATACTTGCTTCTTTTTCAGTCTCCCCCTCAACACCAGCAGGGGGAACTTCCATACTTGCTTCTTTTTCAGTCTCCCCCTCAACACCAGCAGGGGGAACTTCCATACTTGCTTCTTTTTCAGTCTCCCCCTCAACACCAGCAGGGGGAACTTCCATACTTGCTTCTTTTTCAGTCTCCCCCTCAACACCAGCAGGGGGAACTTCCATACTTGCTTCTTTTTCAGTCTCCCCCTCAACACCAGCAGGGGGAACTTCCATACTTGCTTCTTTTTCAGTCTCCCCCTCAACACCAGCAGGGGGAACTTCCATACTTGCTTCTTTTTCAGTCTCCCCCTCAACACCAGCAGGGGGAACTTCCATACTTGCTTCTTTTTCAGTCTCCCCCTCAACACCAGCAGGGGGAACTTCCATACTTGCTTCTTTTTCAGTCTCCCCCTCAACACCAGCAGGGGGAACTTCCATACTTGCTTCTTTTTCAGTCTCCCCCTCAACACCAGCAGGGGGAACTCTGCTGATCACGCTTGATGAATTTGATGGCATCATTTATTTTATGTTGATCATCTGCCAAGGAGACAATCTCTTCTTTAAGTGTGTCTACTTCCACTTTGTTTTCATTTTGCTTGTGGTACCAGCTTTCCATTGTCTTTACCAATCTGTCACCTTCTTTATCTTTGAGATTTACCATGAGTGTGGCAGCCTTGGTAAGATCATTCAATTGGTGTTCTACTCTATCCAACCTTTCAGCAGAGTAGGTGGAGTAAGAAATGCCCAAGTCCTTTGCAGAAGAGGACTTGACTTCTGCTGTCTTGTGAGAAGAACAACCAGGAACAGCTTGAAAAGAGGAAGGCATGCCCATAGAGAGCATGGTGTTCACTGGTCGTACAGGAGGGGTAGGAGGTCTTGCAATCAAAGTCACTGCAGCATCAATTTCATCCATCTCCATGTCACTGGCATCAACTTCTTCAGCATGACTATTAGGATCAAGCTGAAAATCCTCAGTGACAAAGTCCCCTAACTCATAATCACTTTCATCTTCAGTAACCATTTCAATAATCTCTTCAGCAATAACATCAATTTCCTTATCACCATCACCAGCACCTTCACTAGCATCAATGCTGGCATCCACCTCAGCATCCTTACTCAAACCAACTTTTTCAATTTCACCAACTTGCACTTGACTGTCCAAAGAGAAATTTAAAGGGTTTGGAGAAGTTGGTGTCGCTGCTTCAATTTGGTGCTGCTCTACATTTTCAACAGCAGCAGGGGTTTCTTCTTCATCAATGAGAGAGAGTTGAGAAGGTTCTACCCTTAACTTTTTCTTCCTTTTGGGAATAACACTTTTCTTTGCCACTTTGGGAGTCTTTGAAGATGTTGGAGGGGTTATCAGCATACCAGCTCCAGCAGGGTTTTGCTTATAGATTTCAGGGTACATGGTAAACAGTACCTGTTTCATTGCTGGAGTAAGCGCAGCATACTTCAAATCGAAGTGCTCAGGGTCGCAAGCAGGAATTTTATATACAGAACTTGCTACCCTAGGAGAAAGAATGAATCGAGCACCATTTGGCATGTATTCTTCCTTCAACACATGCCTGAATATCAAGGACAGAAAGCGTGTGAAGGGCACTGAGCTTGATCGATTTCTTATGGTAATCTTTGACTTCAAATCTTCAAATATTACATTTGCGAAGTCAATGTTTCTTCCTTTTGCCAGTGCATAAATTATTTGCATCTGGGCAGTAGTGGCTTGATCAAAGGATCCACTGTTCCCACCGAGGCACTGAATGACATGTGTGAACAGCAACCTCCATACACCTGGAATATACTTCTTTTGAGGATTGCTGTGAACAGGAAGGGCTGGTACCATGTTTGTCCCATACCCAATGGTTAACAACCATTCTTTCCATACAGAGGTAGGGACCAAATCAACAAAGGGCTTGTCATTGGATTGTTTAGGAAGCCTGAGTACATCTCTTAGAAGATCAGCAGAGATGGTGATGGTGTGTTTACCTTTCATGACTGTGCCTTTAATGGTACTGCTTGACACATCATAGTTACACGTCCACCAGAATTCCCTTAAGAGATGAAGACACATCTCATGGGGATTTTTATATATTGCCCTTCTAACTGGACATCCTTTGATGAAGTCCAGCATAGAATAATATCCTTTGACTTTAGAAGGGATTTCTTCAGATCCCAAGTAATTGTTTGCTTTGACAGTTAGTTTCTGGGCTTGAAAAGAGACTTGGTTAGAAGGAGGAATGCCTTCATTATCGAAGACTTCAGAAGTGAGATAAGAGGGAATGTTTTCTGGAGTTTGATCAGAATGAGAGGCCATTTGATATCAAGATATGAAGTAGAGAAGATGAAAAGATTGGAAAAGATTGAAAGAAAATGGAAAAGATTGAAGGAATATGGAACGATTGAAGGAATATGGAAAAGTTTGAAAGTATTTAGAGATTTTAGAAGTGAATGAGAAAAGAAATGAACGTGAAAGATGATATGGGAGAAGGTTTGCATATATATGGTATGGATATGGGACCCATGACTGTACATACAAAACGTCATGGACTCTCTTTCATACGTAATATATATAAAGAAAATTATTTTATACTAATGATAGTACGAGAAAAATAGTTTTATATAAAGAAAATACGTTTAATTATACGTATGTGAGTAACGTATAAAAAAATTTTGATGTGACAACTTGTACCACAATTTCAACTGTACTCAAGTAGTTACGGCGCGTACAGTGTACAAGTTGCCCATTAGGGGGAAAATCGAGGTAACCGTTTGATATACTAAATAAAATATTGTTGTTAGCGGATATGCTCAAATGAAAGAAAGGTTGAGATCTAAGTATATCCGCTGACAGAGTTTAGACAATCTGGTTACCTTTTTAAGGAAGCAAATTTTTGATCAGCGACTTTTCGACAATTGATGGTCGCTGATGAACTAAGAACAATTTTTAGCAAATTGTCAGCTATAAACGGATTTGATAAGTCTTTACCAGCAGCCGTTTGCTGCTGGACTAGATGGAGACTTTTAGCTCTCCATTACTTTTATCTTGCTTTTTCCCAAAGCAACAGGGAGTAACGGATTTGATAAGTCTTTACCAGCAGCCGTTTGCTGCTGGACTAGATGGAGACTTTTAGCTCTCCATTACTTTTATCTTGCTTTTTCCCAAAGCAACAGGGAGTAACGGATTTGATAAGTCTTTACCAGCAGCCGTTTGCTGCTGGACTAGATGGAGACTTTTAGCTCTCCATTACTTTTATCTTGCTTTTTCCCAAAGCAACAGGGAGTAACGGATTTGAGAAGTCTTTACCAGCAGCCGTTTGCTGCTGGACTAGATGGAGACTTTTAGCACTCCATTACTTGATGTTCAGCAAGTAAATAAAACTTTTAAATATAAAAAGAATTTGATTTTAAGGTCGCTGACCTTAAGGTCACTTTTCAACTTATGAGACATAAGTTGAAGCATCAGTAGACATGACAGGTCATGTTGCTGATTCACCATTCAGCATTCCCAACTTGCTGATCAGATATTTAAATCTTGTTTGATCTAAAGGTTTGGTAAAGATATCAGCAAGTTGGTCATCAGTGGGTATGAAATAGATTTCCACATCCCCTTTCATGACATGGTCACGAATGAAGTGGTACCTAATGTCAATGTGTTTGGTCTTAGAGTGCTGAACGGGATTATGTGTGATAGCAATTGCACTTGTATTGTCACACATAATGGGGATCTTAGAGAATTCTAGGTCATAGTCAGCGAGTTGGTTTTTCATCCAGAGGACTTGTGCACAGCAACTCGCTGCTGATACATATTCTGCTTCAGCAGTGGATATGGAAACTGTATGCTGTTTCTTACTAGACCAACTAGTCAGCTTCCCCCCCAACAGTTGACATCCACCACTGGTGCTTTTTCTGTCTAACATGCATCCAGCATAGTCAGAATCAGAATATGCAACAAGGTCAAAACTGGAGTCTTTGGGATACCAGAGACCCAGTGTAGGGGTACCTTTTAGGTATTTGAAGATTCGCTTAACAGCGAGAAGATGAGATTCCCTTGGAGAGGCTTGATATCGTGCACATAAGCAAGTGGCAAACATGATATCAGGACGACTCGCTGTGAGGTACATCAGCGAACCGATCATTCCTCTATAGAGAGTAGGATTCACATGCTTACCATCAAAGTCAGCATGGAGATTATTTGGAGGAGACATGGGGGTGGCTTTAGTGGTCACATTCGATAAGTCGAATTTGGCCAGCATGTCTCGAATGTACTTCTCTTGGTTAATGAAAATCCCATTTGGGAGTTGGCGAATTTGTAGACCAAGAAAGAAGGTCAGCTCACCCATCATGCTCATCTCGAAATGAGAGGACATCAGGGAGCTGAACTTAGAGCAAAGTTTCTTGCTGGAAGAACCAAAGATGATGTCATCTACATATATCTGAACATATAGAACATCAGCACCCTTTATATAGATGAAGAGGGTGCTATCAATGGATCCTCGCTGAAACTTATTGGAGAGAAGAAATTCAGAGAGAGTGTCATACCAAGCTCTGGGAGCTTGTTTAAGACCATAAAGAGCCTTATAGAGACGATAGACATGATGTGGCTTGGCTGGATCTTCAAAGCCAGGTGGCTGCTCAACATAAACTTCCTCATCGAGTTTTCCATTTAGGAAGGCACTCTTAACATCCATTTGATATACAGTGAAGTTTTTGTAAGCAGCATGTGCTAAAAATAAGCGTATGGCTTCCAGTCTTGCCACTGGTGCAAAGGTTTCATCATAGTCAACACCTTCTTCTTGAAGGTAACCTTGTGCAACCAGCCTAGCCTTGTTACGAGTAACAACACCATCTTCGTCCATTTTATTCCTATACACCCATTTAGTTCCAATGGGTTCTTTTCCAGGAGGTAAAGGAACCAAGAACCAGACATGCTGTCTTTGGAACTGGGTAAGTTCCTCTTGCATGGCAGCGACCCATGAAGGATCAACCATTGCTTCTCCTATGTTTTTGGGAGTGATCATTGACAAGAAATTCACATAGAGACATGTGTTTCTAGTCGCTGATCGAGTAATGATTCCCTGCTGAGGATCTCCAATGACTTGGTGGGCTGGATGACTAGATGTCCATTTAAGTGTAGGAGCACTTGAGACACCAAGTTGAGTGGCAGCGGAAATTGGAGCTATGGGATCAGCAGGAGCATTATAAGAAGAGAGGTCAATGGTAAGAATGGGTTCAGGGGAATGATCAGCAGAGCCATTCGACTGATTTGAGTTATCATTGATGGCGGAGTCTTCAGCAGACTCCATTTCTTCAGCATTTGCTGAAGCATCATGAACTCCTCCTCAGTAGGGTCATCAGCATGCAAGTCATCAGCCAGTGATCTAGGTTTGGCTGATGCTGCATGGATTGATCTTATGATAGGCTCAACTGGCTCAACCGAGTAGATATGAGCAGCAACTTGCTCTAGTTCAACATCAGCTGAACTATCCTTTGTGCTATGCTGAGTAGCGTCAGGCAGCGAGCAAGAAGCATCAACAAATAAGTCAGCTTCCTCAGTGAGAGGGTCAGCTAACTCATTGAAAATAACCTCAGACGAGTTAGATTGGATGTCCTTTAGGGCTGATGAGCTTTCATCGAAAGTAACATGAATGGATTCATCAACCTTCTGAAGGCGAGTATTGAATACTCTAAATGCCTTGCTGATGGATGAATACCCAAGAAAGTATCCATCATCAGCTTTAGGATCAAATTTTCCTAGATGATCCTTGTTGTTTAAGATGAAGACAGGACATCCAAAAACATGGAAGTATTTGATTTGAGGTACCTTTCCTTTCAGTACCTCATACGCTGTCTTGTCATGTCTTTTGACAATGAGACAGCGATTTTGAGTGTGACACGCTGTATTGACAGCTTCTGCCCAGAACTTGCTGGGTAGAGAGGACTCACTGAGCATGGTGCGAGCAGCTTCGATGAGAGTTCTATTTCTCCTTTCAGCTACACCATTCTGCTCAGGGGTTCTAGTAGAAGAGAAATTTTGTGAGATCCCTTGATCAGCACAAAATGTTTCAAGAGTGTGGTTTCTGAACTCAGTACCATGATCACTCCTGAGTTCTTTCACCCTTATGCTGTTGAGATTTTCCATTTTCTTAATGAAATTAATAATCTCTTCAGCAGCATCACTCTTGGAATGAAGAAAGATAGTCCAAGTGTATCGCGAGTATTCATCCACGATTACTAAAGTGTATCTGCTACCCTTTAGACTTTGGACATTCACTGGACCAAAAAGGTCCATGTGAAGAAGATGAAAGCAGCCAGAGATGGAATTGGCCTGCTTAGTTTTGAAAGTTGCTCTGTGGCTTTTACCTTTTTCGCAAGCACCACAAAGTCTATCCTTTTCAAAAGAAAGATGAGGGAGGCCACGAACAAGGTTCTTTTTGGCCAGAGAGTTAATGGTTTTGAAGTTGCTCTGTGGCTTTTACCTTTTCGCAAGCACCACAAAGTCTATCCTTTTCAAAAGAAAGATGAGGGAGGCCACGAACAAGGTTCTTTTTGGCCAGAGAGTTAATGGTTTTGAAGTTCACATGCGACATACGCTTGTGCCATAACCAGTTTAGTTCAGCAGCCGACTTGGCAAAGAAACAAGTCTCACTATCAGTCTTGATAGGAGTGAAGTCAACTAGATATACATCTCGTTTTCTTGGTGCAACCAAGACTACTTCCTTGTTTATGTTTACCACAGTGCCTTGATGTTTGTCAAGAATCACCTTGTAGTCAGCATCACAAAGTTGACTTATGCTGATGAGATTATGTTTTAATCCATTGACATAAGCGACTTTGTTGAACTTTATGAGTCCATTAGAAAGAAGACCATAACCTTCTGTTTGTCCAGTGGAGTTGTCACCAAACACTACAGTAGGGCCAGCAGCCTCTACGTAGTTATCCAGCAGGGTCTTTGAGCCAGTCATGTGTTTTGAACAGCCACTGTCCAAGTACCACACACCTTTTCCCAGCGAGCCCTGCATAGATTTAACAGAAGGATTTAGATGGAAGACTCTGAGGATTCTTCTCTACTGACGACTTCATCAGTAGAAGGAGGAAGAGGAGCAATAGAGTTAGTATTCTCATCACTTGGAGAGTTATCAACAAGATGATGAGCAATAGGTAAGTCACGATCAATTACATATTGATCAGTAGAGGTGACAGTGGCTCCAGTATCGAGAACAGTCAAGTTGCTGACTTGATTGTTGTTCCCATACTCAACCAGAATGCTACCTCTGCCAGTGGTAATGATCTCTTGAGATTGAGGCAAGAAGATTCGCTGAGCAGCTATGAAGTCAGCAATGTTCTCCTCAGAGAGATCGGTTGATTCTCCACTATCTATACGATCAGCAGAAGGAGACCTTTCGCTGACGATAGTGGAAGAGGAAGCAACAACTGAAGGATTTGGTTGAATGTCAACTTCAGGAGCATCCCTGGAGTTGTCGCAATCAGAAGCAATGTGACCTCTGCTGCCACATGTGTAGCATTTTTTAGCAGAGGTGCTGCCCTTTTGATTTTGAAGGAAGAATTCCTTCAGTTGGGAGGAGAGATCATTAACTTGCTGAGCCAGCTCGTTAATTTTAGGGTCAACAGAGGAAGATGCCCTTTTCTTAGGCTTCGGCTTTTGCTTATGCTTTTGTGGAAGCTGAAGCATCTTGGGAGCAGGACCCAGAATGGACTTTCCTTTTGGGTCCTCTGATTGAGAAGTAGAGGGATTTTTTGATCCCTTAACCATACTCCATGCTTGATGGACAGCAGGGTGAGCAGAAGAAGGACCCTGCTGAGATGGGTGCACTCTTTTGGGAGTGACCGATCTAGGTTGCTGATAGGGAGTAGCAGACCTCATTTGCCTATGAGGCAAGTACTGCCTATTTGGGGTAGTGGACCTCACTTGCTGACGAGGCAAGTGTCCTCTTTGAGGAGTGATAGGCCTTGCTTGCTGGTGAGGCAAGTGTCCTCTTTGAGGAGTGATAGGCCTTGCTTGCTGGTGAGGCAAGTGTCCTCTTTGAGGAGTAGTTGGCCTATTTTGTGAGTTAGATATTCTCTCCTTTTGAGGAGATTTATGTCTCAAAATGGGAGGGGGTAACGGTTGAGGTGCATGCTGGTGAACTTGTTTATCAGCAGATTGGGCCTTGCTGAAAAGATGATGATATCTGGCGTCAGCAAACTTGACGCGTCTTTTCATGATACGTTCATCCAGCACAGTATTGCAGTCAGCAAGGGTAGAAGCTTGCTGACAAGATGAAGAAGTGGGTTGAGCAGTAGGTTGAGGTTGCTGACTAATATGATTAGCTCGCTGAGGCGTGCTATAGTCATAGGGAATAGCAACCTTACTTCTTCTGAAAGGTTCAGAAGATCTGATGGTGACATGCTGAGGAGCAATGGGTTTAAAACCATCATTACCAATATCCCCTTCAAATGATTCCCCAGAAGAGTATTGAACTCTTCCTTCGTTTGGCATCATGCCAACAATGGGAAGATGGGGATAGGGGTTGCTGGTTCTTGCTGATGAGCCAGCACCATCTTCCTCAGCAGGATTAGATGGGTCGCTGGTAGCAGAAGTACCAGCTTCCATCTCGTTGTGGTAATCGTTAAGACCCTTAACAAAATACCATTTCTTCATCTCTTCAGGAGAGATGACAGCGGATGGAGGAATAGAAATTTCAGGTTTTACCTCGTCATTAAACAAGTCAGCGAGAGAGGCAGCGGCATTAAAGTCACCGCCTATTACTGCCTGTACTTGGGCAGGGACTTGTTCGTTTATGCATTGGTGGTGAAACCTGGAAGCTTTTGACCAGGAGGTCACAATCTTCTTAAGGTTGGTCACTTCAAGCTTGAGTTTTTCATTCTCAAGTTGAACCTTTTGAGCCAACAACTCATGAGATTGAAGTTCTACATGAACATTCCTTAACTCATTGAGTCTTTCAGATTTTTCACTCAACTCCAAGGAAGTGGAGTCAAGCTTAGATTGGACTTCAGCTCGTATTGATTCAACGAACCGAAAGTCACAAAGAAGAGATTCGAAGATTTTTGGTTTATCTTCTTCAGAAGCAGAGGAGTGAGCACAAACCTTTTTAATGGTGACGTTCACCCACTGACTTGAGGAGACTTGATCTCTTGTCAAAGCATCTCCATCAGCGAGCGCCATAAGGCACATGGCGTCAACATATTCTTCACTGTCTGAATCGTCTGATTCAGCCCAGTCGTGCTCTTCAGCAACCAGCCCTTTTGCTGGTGTTTTGGCCTCCTCCATTTCAGCAACCTTGGCCTTCAGCTGATAGTATTTATTCCTGTACTCATCAGCAGGTTTAGAAGGGTTAAGGTTAGTTTTAGGAGCTGCAGGAGTTGGTAAGGCAACTCTGCAATCCTTTTGGTAGTGGCCTTTTCTGCCACATCTCCAGCACTCCTCTTGAGCTTTGTCAACAGGAGGCTTGTATGGAGCAACCGACCTACGGTTGTTCCATTTCCGGGAGTACCTTTTACCAGCGACTAAGGCAAAATCCATAAAGTCGCTGAACATCTCTTGTTTCTCTTCAGCATTAAGATCATCAACAAGAGATTGAATAGGTTGTGGAAGAGAAGAGCTAGCACCAGTATTGAGATTACTGGGCTCAGCAGAGATAAGGGCGAGAGGGTCAAGGGCAGAATGTGCAGAAGAGGTGACAGAAGAAGAGGGACCCGCACGATGCTGTGCATCAGCGGCAGCTCTAAGATTTTGAGCAAGAGCTCTTTCTTCGAACTGTAGCATGCCAAAGAGAGACTCAAGGTTTAGCCCATTAAGTCGCTCAGTGGTTCTGAGTATTTGTCTCAGACCTTGCCACTTGATAGGTAAACTATCAAGAAATTTGTGGCACACCTCAAAGTCATCGTGGGTGATACCAACAGTGGTCATATCGTTCAGTAACCCTTTGAATCGGGTATATGAACCGTTTAGACCTTCGTTGGGAAGGGAAAAGAAATTTTCATAGGCTCTTTTTAAGTCTATTTTCTTAGTGGCAATGGTAGCAGCAGAGCCTTCATGCATGCTAACCAATCTATCCCAAACTTCTTTTGAAGAGGGATATCTAATGACCACTTTCATGAGGTCAGTGGGAAGAGTGCTGACAATCATGTTTTTGAGCCTTGCATCAAGATTAACAAGTCTCCTTTCATCGTCAGTCCACTGAACCTCTGGTTTGACAATGTCAATCACAATCTCAGGAGCATCAACAGTTGCTCCTGGTGTTCTTTGAACCAGAGTGGGGATATAAGGACCGACGGTCAGAATGGACATTAGATAGGGTTCCACACCCACTATATGTAGTAACATTCTTTCCTTCCAAGACCCAAAGTCATCGGGCTCGAATCTTGGAGGGACAGATACGTAACCGAAGTCACGTGTGTTCACTAGGGTTGGAACAGCAGACATGTTCTTGTTTTTAAAAGAAGATTTAGAAAAGAAAGTTTAGAAAGAAAAAGTATGCAAACGGATCTTTGTTTCAATAATTTAGAAACGTTGGCTCTGATACCAATTGACAGTCCACTAATTTGCACACTTATATTTGTTTAAGCTAAACAAGAAAGTAAAGAACAGAAGTAAAGAACACAAACAAGAACAAGTTCAATTGTTAGAAAACTATGCAAGTCTAATCATATGTATCATTGATTTAAACGATGAATACATGGTCGATAATACAACTTGTCTTACAAGAATACAACTGAACTATGTAATTGCTAAGTCTAGAAAGAAGGAAACTTAAACAATTACAAATGAAGTAAAACACTTTGTGGTGACAAACACAACTATAATGATGCGGCTGTGTTTCCTTTTATAGGGATGAATTAGGGCAACACAGCCTTACAGTGATAGTGATAGAATGGTGGTTGTCGACTTCTAATTGGCTCTTTGTACTTGATCCAGGAGCCTTTGTCTTCTATACCAAAACGGGTATGAAAGAGGGAAACCCTTGTTTTGGTCCCAACTGTACCTTTGCCATATAAGGTAACATTCAGTTGGCTGAACCACCATGTGACTTCTTGTCTTCTTGTTGGTTTGAAATCTTCCCGCCTTGACATACAACTTGGGAAATTAAACCGCCCGCTGACAAGAGTCATTGACTCGCTGATGACTCGCTGACGACCCACGTCAGCGACCAAGTCTGGTCAGCGAATCCTTGACTCAACAAATTGGTTTCTCATCTTTTTTATGCAGACGACGTTATGGTGGTAGGTGAATGGAATGATCAGAATTTGAGGCACATCATTGAAGCTTTCAGATTCTTTTATTGTATTTCCGGATTGAAGATCAACTTGGAAAAATCTTCGATAATTGGTATTGGGGTTGATGCAGATGGCTAGTGGTATGGGATGTAAAACTGAATCCCTGCCGTTCAAATATCTCGGTATTCCTATAGTTGGAAGTTCGGGCAGAGTGGCTACTTGGAACCCTAATATTACGAAGTTTCAGAAAAGACTTTCGAATTGGAAAGCGAACATGTTATCTATTGGTGGTAGATCGACGCTTGTTTCATCTGTACTTGGTTCCTTGGGAATTTATTATCTGTCAATTTTTAGGATGCCAAAGAAAGTCAACTCGATGTTGGAATCTATGAGGTCTTCGTTCTTCTGGGGTGGCAATAGTACAAAACGCAAAATGGCATGGATCAAATGGGTTTCTTGCTCAAAGATGATGGTGGTATTGGTTTTGGAAGTCTTGATGCCATGAACCAAGCTCTCATCTACAAATGGAGATGGCGTGCACTTTCTGCTCCTAACAATCTGTGGGTTAAGGTAATCTCGGCTATTCATGGGAAACAATGTTTTGTTTTGTTAAACTAACAGCTAGAAGCAAAAGTCTCTGGTCCAAATTGTTCAAACTGCACGTCAAGTTCATGATATCTCTATTATTGGTCACGATATAATCAAGCGGAAAGTAGGAATGGTATTCACACTAAATTTTGGAGCGACATCTAGTGTGGGAATGAAGCCTTAAATAAGAAATTCCCGCGTCTTGCTGCTTTAGACAATGATAGAGATTGCAAAATTAATGACCGTTGGTGTAACATGGCATGGAGTTGGAACTGGCGATGACCAGTTAGAACGAGTTGCGAGCATAAAATGGTACAATAATTGCTTAATATCTTACCGAGTGAATTGGTTGTTAATGAAAATGACAGGTGGGTTGGAAATTTAATGAGAAGTCGGAATTCTATGTGTCTAAATTGCGACATATTATTGATCGTGCTTGTCTGCCTGTTGATGATAAGTTTAAAACCAAGTGGAACTATTGTAAATATTTCAAATAATGTTAACTTGTTCATTTGGAGATTACGGCGTGACAACGTCCCGACTTTTATTAATCTTTTTGCAAAAGGAATTGATGTGGATTTGTTTCGTTGTCCTCAATGCGAGACTCGTGTGGAATATTTAGACCACACATTTCGGAAATGTAAGATTTTTGCTGATACTCGAAGGCTTCTAAGTCCGTGACTTCACTTAGAAATTCCCGTGGCATCTCCTGATGATACTTTAAAGTGTCAGATAATGTTAAATTTACAGCATAGACTCAAAGCTATAAACTTTACGTGGTGGTGGTATGCGTGGAAAGCTAGAAACAACAAGCTTCATAATAACGTTCAAGAGTCTAGCATGGATATCTTTAATGCAATTGTTTCTGCTGGATTTGTTTGGATTGTAAACCGTGACAGAAAGGATAAAATGTCATGGGAAGAGTGGTATGAGCATCCTCTTAAAAATGGATAAGTTACTGATGTTTTTAGAAGGGATGGAGTTATTTTTGCTTTGGAGTTGTGAGGGGTCGACTTCAACAGAATGGAGCAAAGTTATGTGTGGTGTGATTGGCTTGGGAACCTACTGGAAGCTGGGTGAATTTTGGTTCTTTCCTTGGGTGCAGTCATAATTTTTGCCTACAGGAAGGCTTCGATGTCAAGAGAGTTACATGTGGTTTTTTTTTGGCTTTCCTTCATTTACTTGTAACATTAGTGGAAGAGATTGTTGAGTCATGGATTCGCTAAAAGACTCAGCGAGTGACTTCGTCAGCGAGCTGTCAGCGACCATCAATTATCTTCGAGTTAAAGGATAAGTTCAATGACTCACCGCCATGCTTTGTAAGTCAAATATGGGCGGGAAGATGAAGATAAGAAGGCTGGTCCCCAAGGACACGTGTTGATAGATCAGAATGAAGACATGTGACCTTGTACCAAAATGGTACTAAGGTGTTTCTCTTTCATACCGTTTTGGGAAAGAAACAAGATGGTAACCAGAGATCTGCTTACACACCAATAGATAGTTGACAACCTTCATGTGTCAACATCTATTGGGTTGTCATGTGATGCCTTTTCTCCCCTATATAAAGCATCACTTGACCTAGCCGCAACTCTGTTGGTTTGTTCCACAATTACACTTAGTGTGTTTTTCTCTCTTTGTATAATTGTTAAGTTTTTAGTGTGTCAAAAACTTAACAATATTTTCTCTTTTCTTTCTTTGTAAACCGACCATGTATTCACCGTTTAATCAATGTTACTTATGATTAAACTTATTTACTTTCTTGTCTTATGTTCTTAGTGTAATTTACATTAGTTGTTAATTACATAATCGTTGCAAACTTGGGACTTTCAGTTGGTATCAGAGCGGTGTTTCGATACACTGAAACTGATCTGAAAAGTGTTTGCAAGATTATCTTTCTTTCTGTACTTTTAATTTTCTGCATCTAAAATCTTTTCTTTTCTTTTCTTTAAACTTTTTTTTACATGGCTTCGGTTCCTACTCTGGTTAATACCAGAGACTTTGGGTATGTCTCCATCCCACCAAGATTCGAAACTCATGATTTCGGATCTTGGAAAGAGAGAATGCTCCTACACATAGTAGGAGTTGAACCTTACTTAATGACCATTCTGACCAGAGGGCCATATGTACCGATTCTGGTTTCCAGAACACCAGGAGCTACTACTGATGCTCCTGAAGTTGTTATTAAAATTGTTAAACCAGAAGTACAATGGACAGATGATGAGCGTAGGCTTGTCAATCTGGATGCTCGGTTAAGAAATTTAATTATCAACACCCTTCCTGATGATATAATGAAATCTGTCATCAAACTTTCTTCTGCTAAAAAGGTGTGGGATAATCTTTGTACCAGATTTGATGGTACGGAAGATGTTCTTGCTACCAAAAAGATAGATCTGAAATGTGCCTATGAAGGATTCTTTTCTCTTCCTAATGAGAGTCTGGATGGCACGTATAATCGTTTTAAATGTCTTTTGAATGATATGACGAACGCTGGCATAGAGCATGACATGCTTGAAATATGTCACAAGTTCATTGACAGCCTTCCCATCAAATGGCAAGGTCTAAGACAAATTCTTAGGACCACTAAGCAGCTGAAAGCAGCATGACTTAGAGTCACTCTATGGCACTCTTCAATTTGAAGAGAGAGCCCTCGCTCAAAACTTGAGAGCTGAGGCTGAGTCTAAGAGGCATGCTGGTTCATCTGCTTCATCTTCTTCTTCTTTGTCTAGTGTTCCTCACTCTCATAACCCTCTTGCACTAGTTTCTGCTGAAGTTAGCACTATCCATGTTAGCAACAGCCATTCTACCCCCTCTCACATCCAAGATCTTGTCAATGACCTCGATTTCGAGGAGAGACAAGAGATGTTCTCAGACTTCATGCAGTTTGCTCTCATCGCTGGTAAAAGATACTCTAAAAAATGGAACAGTCGTAGGTCGAATGTTTCCCTCAAAAACCAGCGGTGGACAAATCGCAAGAAGAATGTTGGAGATGTGGTCGAAGGGGCCACTATCAAAAGGAATGCAAAGTTTTTATTCCTTCTTTGCAGGTAGCGAAGCCCTCTTCTTCATCAGTCAAGCCTGCTGATGAATACAAAAAGAAGTACTATGAGCTTCGTGCTAAAATGGCTGAAGTGGAAGAAGCCAAAGCTCCTGCCAAAGGTCTTGTTGCTGAAGAACATGACTGGGCTGAATCTGACGTTTCTGACAGCGAGGACTTTGTTGATGCCATCTGCTTCATGGCACTCGCTGATGACCAGGCGCTGACAAAGGATCAAGTGTGCTCCAGTCAGTGGGTAAATGTCACAATCAAGAAGGTATGCACTTTTTCCTCTGCCTCTGAAGAGGATAAACCTAAAATTCTTGAATCTCTTACTTGTGATATTCAATTCGTTGAGTCTATTCGTGCTGACCTTCAATTCAAACTTAACTCAGTTAGTGCTGAGCTAAGTGATAAATCTGATAAGCTCAAGGACTTAAGAAATGTCCATGTTGAGCTTGAATCTCAAAAACTTTTAATCAAACTCTACAAGTATCTAATGAGAAGTTAAAAAATCAGGTCGCTGACCTTGAAAAGATTGTCACCTCATGGTCTAAAGCCTCCAGGCTTCATGACCAAATCTTCAGTAAGCAGGTGCCCGCTCAAATGAAAGCCATCATTGGTAGTGATTATGAAACTGTCGTTGTCATTACAAATATGTTCAGCGACGGTCCTGCTCCTGAAGAGAGGATTCCTCCAAGTGCTGTGGCATCTCCTGAGGAAATGCTGAAGTATTACTTCATTAAGGGCATGAATGACTATCATTCTGCTGAAGAGAGAGGATTCCTCCCAGTGCTGTTGCATCTCGTGAGGAAATGCTGAAGTATTACTTCATTAAAGGCATGAATGACTATCATTCTGAACTGAATGATGAGTCACCCTCACCCAGCACTTCTTCTTCCTCACAAGCTGAAACTAGTTCCAGCTAGCTTTGCTAAAACTGTCTTCCCTAATCATCCTATCATTGATATGATGCCTAATGAAGGCAGGGTTCAATATTCCTCTTCCCAAACATTTGAAGGAAATCCTTCAAGTGATGGTTACAAGCCTCTTGCTCCTCAGCTCTTGACTGTAAAGTCTAAAGCTGTTGAACCTTTCAAAAGGAGCAAGGTCGCTATTCCATATGACTACAGCACTCCTCAGCGAGCTAAGCCTGTCAGTCAGCCTGCTGAGAATCCTGTTCCCTCAGCAGTCGCTGAACGCCCTGCGTCTCAGCCTTCGTCTTCTTCTAATCTCTCTCACGCTGGCAGTAAGTCTGTTATGCATGATCACTTGATGAAGGCGAGCAAGGTTCGCTGATGCTCGTTATCAGCAACCCAATCATGTCTATGTCCAAAAGGGAACCTTTGTCCCTCAGCAACCCAGACCTGTTCAGCAGGTTAGACCTCCTCAGCAAGGAGGTCAGCGAGTTGTTCAGACTCATTCTGGCCCTTCCTCTTCTAATACTCAATCAAAGGGCAAGTCCATTCTTGGTCCTGTTCCTAAGTCTCTTCCTTTTCAATTTAGGAAGAAAAAGGCTTCTTCATGAGATATGTGAGTTGACTAAACGTGTAAATGACTTGTCCTCACAACTCAAGGAGTTTCTGATTCAAAGTCAGAAACCAAGAAAGTGTTATCTTTGTGGGGAAAGAGGACACATTGCTGCTGACTGTACTGACAAGGAATCCAGGAATCCTCCTGAAGTTGTCATTCAACAAAATCCATCCTCAGCTTCTGCTGCTCCTTCCACCTCTGTAATCGCTGAGCAAACTCCTCCAGCTGAGTCTAATATCAGCTTGGGTGACGCAGTTGTCCTTACTGAGGACAACATTGCTGAGCATATTGCTTCTCAGCGAATCTCAATTCCCCAGTCTCAAGAGATTATTTCAAATGATCTTGGTAGTATTCTGGTTGAATATGGAAACAATAATCAAGTCAGTAACATGTTTGTTCTTGACACTGGCAACAATGTCACTATACCTCTGCAGATCAATACTTCACTTATGAGGTTACTCGTGACATGCTTCCTGCTCATCAACTTGTTGATAATTTTCCAAGTGATGAAGTTACTGACCCAAATGCTCCTCTCCATCTCTGCTGATGATACTGTCAGTGGAGAAAATCTCGATTCCGCCTAAATTCTTCTATTGTTATCCATGCAGGCCTCGCTAGGAAAAGAAGTGTGGTATTTGGACAGTGGTTGTTCAAAACACATGACTGGATCCAAGGACCTGCTGGATAACTTCGTGGAGACCGATGGTCCCACAGTGGTGTTTGGTGACAACTCTACTGGCCAAACTGAAGGATATGGGTCTCTCTCAAATGGGCTGATCAAGTTCACTAAGGTGCTATACAAGGTCATCCTTGATAAGCATCAAGGCACAGTAATTGACATCAATAAAGAGGTAGTTTTGGTCGCTCCTAGAAAAAGGGATATCTACTTGGTAGATTTCACTCCTGTCAAGACTGACAGTGAGACCTGCTTCTTTTCCAAAGCTGCCTCACAAATCAATTGGTTGTGGCACAAGCGTATGTCGCATGTGAACTTTAAGACAATCAATTCTTTTGCCAAGAAAAATCTTGTTCGAGGCCTTCCTCCTCTTACTTATGAGAAGGACAGACTTTGTGGTGCTTGTGAAAAGGGAAAAAGTCACAGGGCCACATTCAAAACCAAACAAGCCAATTCAATCAATGGCTGCTTCCATCTACTTCACATGGACCTTTTTGGTCCAGTGAATGTCCAAAGTCTAAGGGGTAGCAAATACACCTTAGTTATCGTGGATGAATATTCACGATATACTTGGACAATATTTCTTCATTCCAAGAGTGATGCTGCTGAGGAAATTATAAATTTCATCAAAAAGATGGAAAACCTCAACAGCATACGTGTTAAAGAACTCAGAAGCGATCATGGCACTGAGTTCAGAAACCACACTCTTGAGAGTTTTTGTGCTGATCAAGGGATTAGACAAAACTTCTCTTCTGTTCGAACTCCTGAGCAAAATGGAGTAGCTGAAAGGAGAAACAGAACTCTCATTGAAGCTGCTCGAACTATGCTCAGTGAGTCTTCCCTTCCCAGTAAATTCTGGGCTGAAGCAGTTAGTACTGCTTGCCACACTCAAAATAGGTGTCTTATTGTCAAGCGACATGATAAGACTGCCTATGAAATTCTCAAGGGCAAGAAATCTCAAATTGGATATTTCCATGTTTTTGGTTGCCCAGTTTTCATCCTAAATGATAAGGATCATTTAGGAAAGTTTGATCCCAAAGCTGATGATGGCTATTTTCTGGGATACTCCTCTATTAGTAAGGCTTTCAGAGTTTTCAATACTCGCACTCAAAAAGTAGATGAATCAATTCATGTTACTTTTGATGAAAGTTGTTCAGCTCTGGGTGATCTCTCAAGTGAGTCATCCGCTGAAGTAATCTTCAGCGATCTTGCTGATCCTCCAGTAGAGTCAGCGACACATCATGATGTTGCTGACTCACATACTGCTGACACTTCCAGTCTCTCAACAAATGATGAGTATGTGGCCGCTCACATTTACTCTATTGATCCAGTTGAGCCTCTTCTTAGGACAGTTAATGCCACTTCCATTAACGTTCCTCCCTCAGCTGAACCTCATACTGCTGACAGTGTTGCTGAGGAAATCTTTCATGATGCCTCAGCGAATCCTGTTTCTGGAGACGCTGATGATGACACATCTCAGCAAGAGGTACCCACTGCTCTCAGTGAACCTCCTGTCAGCAACTCTGAACCTTCTCTAACCATTGATCTCTCCACTTATTCTCTTACACCAAATGAACCTACCACCACCTTATCCGCTGTCTCTCACTCTTCTTCTATTCATACACCAGCACTCCAATGGACTGCTGATCACCCTCTTGACCATGTGATTGGTAATCCACACAATGGTGTCCAAACTCGTTCAGCGACAAGTAATACTTGTCTCTATGTCAATTTCTTATCTCAAATTGTGCCTGCCAACATTGGCGAAGCCATGGCTGATCCTTCTTGGGTGGAAGCCATGCAAGAAGAACTGACACAATTTGAAAGAAATCATGTTTGGTTTCTTGTTCCTCCTCCATCTAAGGAACCCATTGGCACTCGATGGGTTTATAGGAATAAGATGGATGAAGCTGGTGTAGTTATCAGAAACAAGGCAAGACTGGTTGCACAAGGTTATACTCAAGCTGAAGGCATTGATTATGATGAAACCTTTGCTCCAGTCGCTCGTCTTGAAGCCATTCGTCTCTTTCTCGCTCATGCTGCTTACAAAGGCTTCATTGTCTATCAAATGGATGTCAAGAGTGCCTTCTTAAATGGTGCTCTTGATGAAGAAGTCTATGTTAAGCAGCCTCCTGGCTTTGAGGATCCAAAGCATCCTCACTATGTCTACAAGCTTAATAAAGCTCTCTATGGTCTCAAACAGGCTCCCAGAGCCTGGTATGACACTCTTTCTACCTTTCTTTGACCATGGCTTTCGTAGAGGAACCATAGACAGCACTCTCTTTATCTACAAGAAGAAAGCCGATGTTCTGTATGTTCAGATCTATGTCGATGACATAATCTTTGGTTCCTTATCTACAAAGCTTTGTCAAAAGTTCAGTGCTCTCATGTCTAGCACTTTTGAGATGAGTATGATGGGTGAATTAACCTTCTTCTTAGGGTTACAAATTAAGCAGCTTCCCACTGGAATTTATCAATCAAGAAAAATATATTCGGGATATGTTGCATAAATTTGATTTCACTCATGTTACTCCAAAAGGAACTCCCATGTCCCCTCCTAATAATCTCCATGCTGACCCTGATGGTAAGTATGTGAATCCTACTCACTATCGTGGCATGATTGGGTCACTCATGTATCTCACAGCGAGTCGCCCAGACATCATGTTTGCAACATGCCTCTGTGCTCGCTATCAAGCTTCTCCTAGAGAATCTCATCTTCTCGCTGTCAAGCGCATCTTAAATATCTCAAGGGTACACCCACGCTGGGTCTATGGTACCCAAAAGATTCCAACTTTGAGTTAGTTGGATATTCTGACTCTGACTATGCTGGTTGCATGCTTGATCGCAAAAGCACCAGTGGAGGATGTCAACTGTTGGGGGGAAGCTGACTAGTTGGACTAGTAAAAAGCAGCACACAGTGTCCATCTCCACTGCTGAGGCAGAATATGTCTCTGCAGCGAGCTGTTGTGCCCAAATTCTTTGGATGAAACATCAGCTTGCTGACTATGATTTGGAATATTCCAAAATTCCAATCATGTGTGATAATACAAGTGCTATTGCTATTACACACAACCCGTTCAGCACTCTAAAACTAAGCATATTGATATTCGATATCACTTTATTCGTGACCATGTCATGAAAGGTGATATTGAAATCTATTTCATTCCTACTGATGATCAAATCGCTGACATCTTCACTAAACCATTGGATGAAACTAGATTTAAATTGCTTGTCAGCAAGTTAGGAATGCTGAATGGTGAATCAGCGACATGATTTGTCATGTATGCTAACTCAGCGAGCTTAAGTCTGTCTTGCTCGCTGATTTCAAAGCAATGAAGAGCTTAATGTCTTCATCTAGTCCAGTGGCAAACGGCTCTGGTAAAGACTTATCAAATCCGTTCATCCCTGTTGCTTTGGGAAAAAGCAAAATAAAAGCAATGAAGAGCTAAAAGTCTTCATCTAGTCCAGTGGCAAACGGCTCTGGTAAAGACTTATCAAATCCGTTATCCCTGTTGCTTTGGGAAAAAGCAAAATAAAAGCAATGAAGAGCTAAAATGTTAGGTCGAAAATCGACCAAGTATATTTGTTCAGAAATAGCTGAAGCTCAGTGAAGAATACTTGTATAGAATTCTGAGGTCGCTCAGAATTAGTTCACTGAAGCTTCACTTCAGTTCAGATCAAGATAAATCTGAAGCGTTCATTCTGAAGTCAAAGACTGAAGTATGAAGAAGAGAATCATCTCAGATGTGGAGCTCAGAAGATGATTCTACCAGATCGAAGACTGAAGCATCTCAGTGTAAAAGTATTTACACACTTTTACACTGATTACGAGGAAGACTTTTTACTTTACATATCTTTACCCAGTTAATAGATTTGTCTATTAATAAAAGGTACAAGGTAAAAGTATAGGTTTAGGAACATAGTACTATAAGTCACATCAACTGACTTATATACTTTTCCTAGTACAAGCATGTAAGGAATTAAGTTTAATTCCTTAAATGCTCACAACCACTTTTATACGATCTTGTCCATGTCATCATGAACTTGGTCTATAAATACAAAGTCTTCTCATAACTTGCAAATTGCTTGAAACTTTAGCATTGCAACTTGTGAGATATACTCTAAGTAAACTTACGAGTATTTCCAAGTTATTTAGATCACTTGTTTTTCGGGATTGTTTAGATACTTACACTTGGGTGTTTATCTTTGTTCCGCAACAATCCTTGTATTTGTTTATACATCAATAAATCAAATACATTAGAAAGAAACAACGTGTCTCAATGCTACATACTTGATTATATTATATATATATATATATCTTTATATAGTTTCTGCCATTTTGTTCTTGCACTTTACTTTTAGTTATTTGTTCTTGTTATCCATATCTGGATCGTAAACTGAACTTGTCCATCAAGATCAGTTGTACTTGCCAGTCGGGTTTAGTTAATCATCTATATTTGGGACTCATAATTGTCTTCATCTAGTCCAGGCAAACGGCTATGGTAAAGACTTATCAAATCCGTTTATCCCTGTTGCTTTGGGAAAAAGCAAAATAAAAGCAATGGAAAGCTAAAAGTCTTCATCTAGTCCAGTAGCAAACGGCTCTGGTAAAGACTTCTTAAATCCGTTGATGGCTGACAGTTTGCCAAAAACTGTATTCATTGTCAGCAACCAACATTAGTTGTGAAGTCGCTGACAAAACATTAGGCATGCTGAGCATATCCCAGCATGTGGTCTTTTTAATAATTAAATGTCATCAGCATCCAAACTTCTTTTCTCAAAAGGGTGCTGAAGTAAGAGGCATTTAATTGTGTTAAATATCTTTCTAAACCTTAATTTCTCATTAATAAAACATAGTACTTTTCTGAAACTAAGTGTTTGATAAGTAACTATGTGGGTGACGTGGATAAATTTTGAACCACATGTTTTAAAATTCAAAACTGAAAGGTCACCTCGATTTCTTCCTTGATCACGTCATTTGTCCTCATGTGACAGTTTCTGCACATCTGATTGACAGGTGATGTCTGCAAATACGGCGTATACTCGAGTATTTGTAGATATTATTTTCTTTCCTTTTATTAAAACGTTACTCACAAACGTGTTATATATATTATAATCGTATATATACGAAAACAGTTGGTTACAACTGTTATCCTTTTCAAAAGAAGAGAGAGAAACTTTTTCAATACCTTTTCGTGTGTAAAGACGTGGCCCACCACCATACCCTATATATATTCAAATTTCTTCTCTCACCACTCTTCACGCACACACAAATCTCTTCATATTCTTTCCAAATACATTTCTCTCTCTTTCTGTTCATCTTCCTTCATATATTTCTTCATCTTTTCCGATCAAAACTCCTATCTTCAATGGCATCCTCATCCGAAATCCTCAAATAGTTGAATCTTCAACAGAAAATGTTGAGATTCCTTCTTCTTCAACCCCCACTGTTCAAAATCCACCGGTTCCTGAACCACAAGTTCAGGAACAAACCAACCTTATTAAACTCTCCAATATGTGCCAGTAAATGTACAAAATATTCTAAAGTCTCTTTTTCTCCCTCAAAGATGATTGTCAAGCCTAACAATCATCTTGGCACGTCTGAAGTACCAAAAGGTACAAAAGGATATAGGCCAATTCTAGATTTTCTCCATGCTTCTCCAACAAATTATTGCATGATGGCGGACCCAGAAAAAATCTTTGTTCACCTTCTTCGTGAATTCTGGTGGACTTGTAATTATGATGATGAATCCAAGTCCATCACCGGAACAGTCCGTCAGGGGGAGAAAACCATCACTATCACTCCAGCGTCTCTTCACCAAACTTCTAAGGCTGCCTCAAGAAACTGATGATGTTAAGTTTGTGGAACCGGTGTCTGAAAATGAATGGAAGGCTTGGTTGCCATCAATTGGATATAACTATAATTTGAAGAGCCCTCCAGCGATCCCCAGCAACCCCTTAAAGCAAAATCTCCCTGGGATCTGGAGAGTTCTATTCACTCATGTAATTCAGTGCATGGGTGGAAATTCTGGGTCTTATAACCAGGCATCATCAACATCGATGCCCATAATCCATGCCCTCGCTGAAGGACGGTTTGTGGATTATGCCCAGCTGATCTTCAATGATATGAAGAACAAGATCAGCATGAACAATAGATCGCACACAGTGCCCTTCACAAGATTCTTCTCTCTCATCTTCAAGGAGGCGCTGGGAAATGAGTATGTGCTTCCTAACGCGAGTACAATTCCAACAGCGAGGGTTGGAAACAACATCTACAAGCAACCTGCTGAACACTTGGTTGCTCATCTTACTTCTCACATGAAAGAGGTTCTCTTCTCCCTTAACTCTTCTTTATACCCAAAGACAGCGACTGGGAGGCAGCACTTCCTTCTGATGAAGTGGCTGGTACGGTCGCTGTGGATGCTAGATTGCCTTCAGAGGCTGGTTCGCTGGAAAACCCCCCAGCGACCTCCCAAGCCTCTAAAAAGACCAAAAGATCATCCAAGGCAGCATCCTCAACAACAAATATTCAATCTTCACCCTCCGCTGACGTCCCAAAACGTAAGCGGAGTGTATCAAAGGGCAAACAAGGTTAGGAAGTCCACAGCGCCCATGGACATTAGTACCCAAGCCACCCCATCAGCAGTCTCCCAACAGGCTGTTGACGAGTTAAATGGGACAGCAGCAGCCACCTCAAACTTCTGTAGGCGAGGTTGGTGAAGATATTGGGTCACCCCAACCCACTAGAGGTCAAAGTCCAACCCCACCAAATACTTCCCCTTCTTCTTTAAACCCTTCTGAGTCGTTGTCAGCAGCCAGATCACAGGTGATGCTAGAGACAACAAATTCTACGGCCGATGAGGTTTTGGTGCAACAACACACTGAAACTGAGGCACCAATTGACCCTCCAATCTCTTTCTCTGTCTCGGAAACTGTTTGTGAAGGGACCGAGAACAACTATTTCTCAAGAGGGCACTGAAACTGATGAAGAATTGGGCAGCGAGTTTAGCCAACAAGATGATGATGCTGAAATCACACTCGCTGCCACTGAAGAAAAAGAGGAGGAAGTGACCAGTGCTTATTTAGATGAAGATCTTGGTTATATTTTGGTCTCTTCTCCTCCTACTCAATTTGATGATGCTGGTGACACCTTACCAGACATGCCTCCTCCTCCTTGTTTCTCTCCAAGGCCCACTGTTTATCATGAGCCAGTTGGGTACTTTGGAGAGCACTTCTGTACACCACCTCCCGGGCAAGAAGCCAAGATTCCTTGTTCTAAGTATCCAGTGCCTTCTCCCAAGGAAGCGACCACTGCTTTCACTGCTGTTAACTTGCCTGGTTTGGATTATGTTGAACCATACCAGCTGCAAGAACTTCTTAGAAGGCTACAAATTTGTCAAAGTCAAGGAAACAGGAATGGTGTTTATGATGAAGATGAGGAGGTTGATGATGAAATTATTGCTGAAGTGCCACCATTGCATCATCCAGACTTCTTTGGCCTTCCTTGTTCCAAATATCCAGTGTCGCTCAAGGACCTTAAAGTGCCCTCTCCCAAAGAAGAGACCACTGCTTTCACTGCTGTAACTTGCCTGGTTTAGATTATGTTGAAACATACCAGTTGCAAGAACTTTTGAGAAGTTGCAGATATGTCAAAGCCAAAGGAATAGACATGGCTACTTGTATGCCTGGTTGGTTGATAAAATGGCTGAGATGAACTTTGGTGCCTTGGAAAAGTTTCAAGAATTGGCAGTTGGGAATGAGGATTTGAAAGATGAGCTGGCCACTCTTCAAGGTATGGTGTTTGGAATTACAAAGAATCAAGTCACTAACACCAGGTCCAATGAGCAGCTTTTTAGAAGGAATCATACTCTGCTGCATGAAAGTATGAAGAAAGTTAGCACCTCCAACTCCTCTATCTCTGCCTCGCTGGACAAGTTAAAAGAAGAAGTCCATTCAGCGAAGGTGCTGAAATGCCTGACATCTCGTCAACACTCAATGAATTAAAGCAATCCACCATCTTCTCACTGCTCACATTCGCCAACTCACCAACTCTGTCTCCTTCTTCTCTAAAAATCAAGATGATTTTCTTACCACCCTCACTCGTGAAATCTCTTCTCTTAAAACCCAATCATCTTCTCAAACTCCTTCACAGGCTGCTGATAAAAGACGTTACTTGAAGAGTCTATCAGCAGGCAAAGAAAACTTGAAGAAGAAGTTGGCTCTCTAAGGGTATGACTGAAATCTGGGACTCCTCAAGAAAAACAATGTGGAAGTAGCTAGTTCCTCCGCTGCTTCCAAGGGGGAGAAAGATGTTGAGGAGGGTCCAGCAAATGTGAATGTTACAAGGGAAAATGTTGAAAGTGCTCCCCAAAAAACTGATGATATTGCTGATAGGTTGTTGAACCGGCAGTAAATGTTGAGGGGGAGCAAGCTGATAGGGTTGTTGAACCGACAGCTAATGTTGAGGGGGAGAAGACTGAAACCCAGTCGCTGAGAATGCGCCAGCGATAGTTGAAAAAGAAAGGTTGTGGTCATTGCTGAGAATGTGCCAGCAAGACCTATTAATGTTTCTTCTTTCAAGCCAACCCCTGAGTTCCATGCTGCTCTTGAAAGGAAGTATGCTGAAAAGGGTAAGGCAACAATTGCTGATAAAAATGCTGGTAAGCCACCCAAAGTTCCTACTACAGCAAGGGACCAGCAAGAAAAGTTAATGTCTGGAGCTTTTCCAAAGCCAGCAGCACCTCAAGAAACAACTGCTGAACTTACTCCTGAAGAGTTGTACTTCAGGAGGAGCTGAAAAAGAAGAAAAGAGAAGAAGAGCTGTCTCAAAAATTTATAAGTGAGCAGGTTGTTGGTGAAGAGTTGAAAGATGCTGATGGTGAATTTAAGATGTTAGCTCAACAGACTAGTGGCCTCGAAGCATTAAAGAAGAAAGAGGAAGAGTTCTATGCCAGAAAAGCTCAATTGAAAAAGAATTTTGAAGAAGGCAGAGAACGCTACCTCAAATCAAGAGAAATTAGACAAAGGAAAGAAGAGATTCTGTCTGTCAGAGTCACTTTAACAAGGAAAGGAATGAACCTTCACCTTCAAAGGAAAGGAGTGCCCAAGTTGATCACTTTGGAAGATGTCACTGATAACACACTTGGGCCAACTGAATGGATTGAAGTGTACAAGCTGATAAAGGATAAGACAACAGTTAGCTACAAGCCGATGATTGAGCTAGCAGGGAGGCAAATAAAGAAAGTGCATGAAATGGAAAGAAAGTATAGAATCAAAGACTCCCTGCTCAGCGCTGCTAGACATCCATTCCCTCCTCCTCCACCTCAGCAAGCAAGATCTGGAGTTAAAAGGCCAGCTTCTGGATCCCATTCTTCTCAGCTCCCCACTATACTCAGAGTCATTCCCAAATCTGATATAGATGAGGAGCCGCTGCTTAATCTTAGAATGTCTTCCAGAACACTCTTTATGGAAGGTGTTTATGATGAGAAGCTGGGAGGCTTCTGCTTTTGCAATGTCCATGGTCATGAGCTCTTCTTCAGGACCAATGAAATTGGAATTGCTCCTTCTTCTTTCCTTCTAAAAATAAGGAAGTATTGCACCAAGACTTCCAATGATCCCGAGTTTATAAAGCTGATTGATCAAGAGCTGCTGAAGAAAGACAAAAGGATGAAGCATTCATCAAGGCCAAGCAAGAGTCTCAGTGGGATTAAGTAGTCTTGTAATTTTGTAATGCTGAATAAATGTAAAGTTGTTTATCATATATAAAATCAGCATTCCATCATCTTTCACTTGTTGATACTTGTAAGTGCAAGCAACTTCTACTCAGCTAAGTCTCCTCAGCGAATAGGGGGAGATTGTTGAGTCATGGATTCGCTGAAAGACTCAGCGAGTGACTTCGTCAGCGAGCTGTCAGCGATTATCAATTATCTTCGAGTTAAAGGATAAGTTCAATGACTCACCGCCATGTCTTGTAAGTCAAATATGGGCGGGAAGATGAAGATAAGAAGGCTGGTCCCCAAGGACACGTGTTGATAGATCAGAATGAAGACATGTGACCTTGTACCAAAATGGTACTAAGGTGTTTCTCTTTCATACCGTTTTGGGAAAGAAACAAGATGGGAAAAGAGACTCCTGCAGATCTGCCTTACACACCAATAGATGGTTGACAACCTTTCATGTGTCAACATCTATTGGGTTGTCATGTGATGCCTTTTCTCCCTATATAAGGCATCACTTGACCTAGCCGCAACTCTGTTGGTTTGTTCCACAATTACACTTAGTGTGTTTTTCTCTCTTTGTATAATTGTTAAGTTTTTAGTGTGTCAAAAACTTAACAATATTTTCTCTTTTCTTTCTTTGTAAACCGACCATGTATTCACCGTTTAATCAATGTTACTTATGATTAAACTTATTTACTTTCTTGTCTTATGTTCTTAGAGTAATTTACATTAGTTGTTAATTACATAATTGTTGCAAACTTGGGACTTCAGATATGTCCCCCGAGTCATGGTTGGGACTTCATCAAAAACACCACGTGGTGAAAACCGGTGGCTCGGCCCTCGTTGGTTGGGAGTTTTTCTCGTGTCTCCTTTTTGTAATCGACACGAGTTTTTTTCACTCCTTTTGAAGTCCTCGCAGTTAATGCCTCGGGACGAGTCTAGATCTCGTTTGTTCTGTTGCTTTTCTAGACTTTTCATGTAATTGTATTTGTACATTTGGTGACTAGCGCCTTGCTAGTACTCTTTATTTATAAAAATTTTGTCGTTCTAAAAAAAAAGAAAACATCTCTGTTTTGACTTCTTATCCGACCTATCTTGCCACATCTATGGGGTGAGGGTTGGAAAGGAAGGGAGGAGACAGATGGATGTAGCACTAAGATCATACATTTAGAGTAAGACATGACGTACCTAATTAACATATACGTGGAAATGAGGTCTTCATGAACTATCATAAAAAATAAAGAATCAGTTACCTAACTTGTCAAACATAATGGAACTTTTAAACTTTATAAATGAAGAACACAACATATATAAGACATGAATAGTACTACCTGTTGTGACTTGCATAAGATGATGTTGGGTGATCATACACGCTTGATGAATCATTAGCAGCCTGAAATGATTTTAGAGTTCAAAAGAATATCAATATGCAATTATATACAGAAATATATTTAAAGAATGATACACTACAATTACATGTGTGTTCATCACAAAGATGTTGGACAAATTTGCATTAGGTAAATGCTCTTTAAAAGCAGCCATAAATCGCATCATAGCTTCTTGTCTATCTTTCAATTCTTTCATTTCAGCATCTTGTCTTTTTTTTATTCACCCATTTCTTTCATTTTGTCTTCAAGTTCATTAATACGAGCCTTCAAGACGAGTACTTGAGGATCTTGTGAGAAACAAGATCCTTTTTCTTTTGGTAGAACAACCTTTCCCAAGCATCTAACACGTCCTCTTTTTTCTGGTCCTTTGACCTTAGCCAAGTCATCATTTCTCCAATCAAGATTCTCTACATCTGTAGTACTAGTAGACCCATCCTCCAAGTTTTTCAATTTACCCTAGATATTATCAATTATGGAAAAACTCTCGATCTTCTATCGATCTCATATCTTCTTCTCAAACTTATTGTTAGTCAAAAAGTTGAAGTTTGAGAAGAAGATATGAGATCGATAGAAGATCGAGAGTTTTTCCGGTGGATCACCATTTGGGGATTTTAAATTCACATTTTTCCGGTGGATCACGAATTGGGGATTTGAGATGAAATCTGAAAAGTAGTAAAAGTCATGAAAAGAATTAAATATTAATAAACTAGTCTTTTATGTTTTTGGGATTTTTTTTGTTTACGTATAGTGAATAAAATGTTTGAAGGGAAACTACTTTTCCTGACTGAATGGTCTTTAGTCATAAAAGGTTAGAGTCACTAATTGTCATTTGTTTTGTAGTGTCATGGGTTCGATCCTCATCCCATGCAAATGTTAAAGGATCTTTTCCATGATGTAATCATAACAAAAATATCTTAAAAATACACATGTGCTCTTTGCTTTTAGTTGTTCACTTGTCCTTTAAGTCCTCCATTATATTATGTGTGATAATAATAAATCTCATTCATGAAATTTATCATATTTATTACATACACATTCAGATATCAGCTATGTAATTAACCAAGAAACTCTCAGAGTACTTTAAGCATGTAGCCTTTCAAATCTGATCACCCTTTTTAAATATGAAAAAAATAAAAATAACGAAGAATAAAAAGTACGTAACTAGATATTTAAAAGATTTACTTTTCAAAAAAGATATTTAAAAGATTTATTTCACTATAAACTCTATAAACTCAATAAATTAAGAGCTCAATCATTCGATCGTTGGAGAAACCACGCCAACGATGCATTCCTTGAGCTTAATTAATTATTCCTATGATGTTAGTTGAGCACACCGTACTCTTCATTTAACAAGTATTTTAATTTTATTACTGTTATCAAGGACGGATTTACATGGGGGCAGCGGGGTCAGCTGCCCCCACTCCAATTTTAGTACAATGTAAATTTTTTAAAATTTAAATGGTATATGCGTAATTTTTTTCTCAAAATAAGAAAAAATGAATAGGAAATACATACAAATATTATCTTCATTGTCATAAGCTTATTCTTTGAAAGTCATTGGTCATCGAAACATTAACTTTGAGATATATCTTTCCATTGGTAGAATAAAAAACTTGAGTTGATTTAATTTTTAATAATCATAATAGTCATGTAGAAAAGATATGTATATATATAGTTATATATATATATAATATATATATATACAAGCTAATTATTTCATAAAAATATATTTTGGGTTTCTTGCATTAGATTGATAGTTTTTGTTAGGTCCAGATTTAGTCCAGACTTATTGGACTGGCTCCAGACTGGACTACTGGAACCTTATTTAGGTTTGTTAAGAAAACTTGTTTTGATGGTCTCGCTCCAGACCCGACTACTGGAGCCTCACTGAAGATCTGACCAGAAAACGTTTCTCTACTGGACCTACTCCAGACTTGGAATCTGGAGTCCCTCTGAAGATTTGTTCAGAAATAATTGAAGACCAGTGAGCAAAATACTTGTATAGGAAATCTGGAGTATTCTCCAGATGAGCTCACTGGACTTCACCCCAGTCCAGATCAATTCTACTGAAGACATTCTGACTGAAGTCAAAGACTGAAGTCTGAAGAAAGAAGACTGACAAATGGCGGAGTCCACTGGAAGTCTTACCAGATCTGAACACTGGAGGATTGTTAGTGTTCTAGACCCTACAAGTCTGAACACTAATATCGAGGTTTGACTTTAAGCCTTTACACACTTTTCAAAGAACAACCCACTTGTTCTTTACCAAAGAATATACGTGTGTTAAGGTGGTTGGATAAAAGAATAAAGTCACATTGATGTGACTTTATCTTTGAAACTATCCAAAGCATTTAATGTTCTTGTCAGATCATTAAATGCATTCCAACCATATTTGTACGGCACAAAATTCACTGGTGAATTTTGTTGCCTATAAATACAAAGTCATTCCTTGAGAAAAATACTTTTAAGCATTCCTTTTGCATTAAAGTGAATTTGTCCAAATACTCTCGATCTTAAACAGGGATACTTCACAACTTTAAGTATCTCGATCCAACAGAGTTATTTGACAAATATAGATCATTTGTAACTCATAGGTTGTTAGGATACATACTTAATTGTATTATCTTGATTCCGCAACAACCTTGTATTTTATTTAACATCATAAATAAAATACACAATTGAAAACTACATTATGTTCCACTTTATTTGTTTATTGCTTTAAGTCTTGTATTACTTTATTTATATACTTGCATTTATATTTAAGTAATACTAGTCCTTTTCTAGTGATTATTAGACTTGTTGTATTTACACATTCTTGGGTTAACCATCGAACTTAAGGGACTCACATTTGGTATCAGAGCAGAAGGCTAAACATTGCCTAGATCTGTTTCTTGATGGCTAACCAAGAAAATACACAAGGTTTTAGTCTTGGTCCCGATCCTAATGCAAATATTAATGATCAAAATGAACCACCTATTGTTAATAACACTAATCCACCTCCTCCTCCTCCTACTCCTGCTTCTCCACACGTGCATGTGCACTACTCGAATAATCCTGTTCCTAAATTCAGTGGGAACAGTGATGAATTTGGTACGTGGAAGGCTAGGATGGTGTTGCATGTCACTGGTATTGAGAGGAATATGATGAAAATTTTAAATGAAGGTCCATATGTACCAACATCACCTCTCAATCCACTTCTTGATCCTTCTGGATCTAGAAGAGGAAGGGAAAAGAGGGAGGAACACTGGTCTGAAGAGGAGAGGAGATTGGTGAATCTAGACACCCTTCTCAAAAACATGATCCTCGGGGCTGTTCCAGAAACCCTCATTCCCACACTAGTTCTTTTTCCTAGTGCTAAAACCATGTGGGATGAACTTTCAAACCAATTTGAAGGAGGAGATGACACCATTGTCACCAGAAAGGTCTCCTTAAACAAGAGGTATGAGTCATTTTTCGCTCAACCTAACGAGTCTCTCACTGGTACTTACACCAGATTTATGAGTATCATAACCAATTGAGAGGTCTTGGGGTTGAGAAGGACAAGGATATACTTCTGGAGAAATTTTGTGACATTCTACCCACCAAATGGTCTCATATGATCCTAGTCTTACGACAAGGAAAAACTCTGCACACACACACTCTCTCAACTCTATATGGAGCTTTCAGGTACACTGAAGAAAATCAAGCCCAGAGAGTGGTTGCAGAACAAGATGCTTTTAACCATGCCTCCAGTACTCCTAAAGTGGTTAGTTATTCTGAACCACAAAGTACAGCACTGATATCTTCTGAGAATATATTTTCTATGAAGAAGATGGTGTCTGAACTCATGGATTCTGGAGAGTCCAGTCAAGTCTCTCCAGACTGTTGTGATGAAACTGAAGATGATGACCTTATTGCAATGATTGCTAAAACGTTCAACCGTTTCAAAGCAAGAGCAAATAGGCCATCTGGACAATTTGCATCCAGTTCTTCCACTAACAAGACCAATTTGACATGCTTTAAGTGTGGCAAAAAGGGTCATTTCATGAAAGAGTGCAGGTCCAACCAGTTTTGCATCCAAGCCTGGTCCATTCTCTTCTAATAATAAGCCTGATGATAGCTATAAAATGAAATATAAAAAGCTTAAGGCCCAAATTGCTCTCATGGCACAACAAATTGAATCCAATAATAAGTGCATGATCGCAACAACTGAAGAGAAGTGGGTTCCTTCTGATGACTCATCTGTTGATGAAGAAGAAGAAAGAGATTGCTGTTACATGGCTCTGGCAGACGAAGAGCACCTGGTGAAGGAAGATGTCACATCTGGACGATGGGTGGACATTGTTATCAAAAAGGTTAGTGATTATGATAATGCAACTGACCAAGAACTAAAACTGGACATTGCTGAAGCTTTAAATTCTGATTTGATTTTTGTAGAAACTGTTAGATCTGATTGTGTAAACGGTCTAGAAACAGATTCTTCTGAACTAAATGCTTTAAAATCAAAATTAAAAGAACTTCAAGACATTGAACTGGCATTTCAAGCCCAGGTTCTGGTAACTGAACAATTGATTCAAGAAAGCAAGATCTTGAGATCATTTTAGAGAAAGAAAAACTGGTAATAAAATCATGGCTAGAAACCAAAAAGCCATATGATGCTGGAGTAAACCAATTTCCCACTCAAAAACGTGCATATTTAGATGGAAATACTCATGTAGCATCATTAATACCAGTAATCGATCGATTACCAGAGGGGTTCAGGCCCAACACTGTTTATGATGAGCCTGTAACTCCCAAGGCCAATATCTTCCCAGTTCAATCCCCAGAGGTTAAGACTGGAGCATCCCAGATGACTGCTCCAGTTCAAAAGGTTAATCGGAATAAACCTTTACCTCAGACCAATCCCCTACCGAAGCCTAGAACTGGAAAGGCTAAGGTATCATCTGAAGAAAATGTTTTGTCCAGGTTAGAGAGCCAGATTCAAATTCTGACTCGTCAATTACAAAGTTTTAATGCAAGATTAAACTTTATTGAGGGTACTTCATCTGGCCCTAGACAAAACACAAAACCTTTTCAAAGAAAGTTAAATCCATTTCTCCAGTTGAGAAAAAGGAAAAGGTTTCAAAACTGTCAACCCCAGTGGTCTTTTCAACTAAGACCACTGTTGAAGAAAGTGAACTGAACCAGATTGCCCCAGGGACCTATAAGGGAGGGTCCAGTGAACCCATCAGTCGATGGGTTCCCAAATCTAACTGATAAACATCTGGTGTATGTGTAGGGCGATCGAAAGAAGTTTATCTGGTATCTTGACAGTGCAGCTGGCAGGACTATGACCGGATGTAAGACCCTACTGGAGGAGTTCACCATTTCTGATGGACCCTCCATCACTTTTGGAAATGATGGTTGTGGAAAGACTGAGGGATATGGTGTTCTGAACAATGGACAAGTCAAGTTTACACGTGTTGCATTTGTGAATGGTTTGAAATATAACTTGATCAGTGTAAGCCAACTGTGTGACGATGGCTATCAAGTCTTATTCAATATTGCTCAGGGCATCGTATTCAACAAAGACTGGAAGGTAGTGTTGATTGCTCCCAGAAAAGGGAATGTGTACGTGATGGATATGGAAAGCTCTCCTTCAGAGCAATGTTTCTATACTCAAGCTGATGAAGACACAAACTGGTTATGGCATAAAAGGTTATCCCATTTAAATTTCAAAACATTAACAAGTTGTCCAGAAAACAACTTGCAGATGGGATACCTTCAGTTTCCTTCAAAAGGAAAGACCATGTCCAGGATGTGAGATGGGTAAGCAAAAGCGTACCAGTTTCAAGACCAGACAGAATTTCAGCATTTTTGAACCTCTTCATATGCTTCATATGGACCTATTTGGTCCAGTGAACGTTCAGACTCGTGCTGGTAAAAGATACACCCTGGTGATCGTAGATGAATTCTCTAGATATTGTTGGGTGATCTTTCTGAGGTCTAAAAGTGAAGCTGCTGCTGAAATCATCAGTCTTATCAAGCAAATTGAGCTCAAGTACAGTCGAAAAGTGTGTCAGTTAAGAAGTGACAATGGAACAGAATTCCAGAATGCAACTCTGGAGTCATTCTGTACTGACACTGGCATCTCCCAGAACTTCTCATCAGCCCGCTCTCCAGAACAGAATGGAGTGGTGAAAGGAAAAATCGAACGCTGATAGAAGCTGCCAGGAGTATGCTTGCTGAATCTGGACTGTCTACCAGTTTCTGGGCGGAAGCAATTGCAACTGCTTGTCATACCCAGAATCGATCAGTGTACATCAAAAGACACAAAAAGACAGCCTATGAAGTCTTAAGAAATAGAAAACCAAATATTGGTTATTTTCACGTTTTTGGATGTCCAGTTTACATCCTGAACGACTCCAGTCAGCTAGGCAAATTTGATGCCAAGGCTGATGAAGGGTATTTCTTAGGCTATTCAGCCATTCGAAAGGCCTTCAGAGTCTATAACAAGAGACTGGAGAAGGTCCATGAGTCAATTCATGTCACATTTGATGAATCAAATGCCTCAATCAACAAGAATCCAATCCTTGATACTCCCCCAGTTACTCCAATTGTCTTTTGTGAATCTGATCCAATAAACGACAAAATTGAAGATTCACCAGACTCAGCTTCCAGTCATCCTGATCTGGAACCTGTTCAGAAAAAGAAACTCTCCAGTAGTACTCCATTCTATCCCTCTATTATTTTCAAATTACCTTCTGAAATTAATATTGGTTCAGATGTGCGTACTACTCCTCCAGTATCAGTGTCAGTTGAGAATAGACCAGAAATGTCTTCTTATGAAGAATTTCAAACTGAACCAGTACTCCAGGAAATACCTTCAAATGAAGAATTTCATGATGCAAATCGTGATTTAAATGACTCAGATGAAGATACTGAAGTAATCTGGCAAGATCCTCCTCCAGAAGCAACTCCAGAGGAAACTCAACTGAATTCTTGCACTGATATTGTTGTCAATAACAATCCTGGTCAGTACTCCAGATGGACAAAAGCTCACCCTATTGATCAGATCATAGGTGACTCCAGTCGAGGAGTTCAGACCAGAAGAGCCTCCAGTAATCAATGCTTATATGTCAGTTTTCTATCTTTGATAGAACCAAAGAAGATTGACGAGGCTATGGAAGATCCAATCTGGGTGACTGCTATGCAAGAAGAGCTTCACCAGTTTGAAAGGAACAAGGTCTGGGATCTGGTTCCTTTCCCAGTTGGAAAGAAAGAACCAATTGGAACAAGATGGGTCTTCAGAAACAAAGTAGATAAAGATGGCCACGTAATAAGAAACAAGGCCAGACTGGTAGCACAAGGCTACTGCCAGTCAGATGTCGACTTTGATGAATCGTTTGCTCCAGTGGCTAGACTTGAAGCGATCAGAATTTTCTTAGCATTCGCTGCTAATCATCAGTTCAAGGTCTACCAGATGGATGTAAAGATTGCTTTCTTGAATGGAAAGCTTGAAGAAGAAGTTTACGTCAGACAACCTCCAGGTTTCGTTGATGAAAAGCATCCACATTGGTATATCGTCTGGACAAAGCGCTATATGGCCTCAGACAAGCCCCACGTGCCTGGTATGACACTCTGACTAAACACTTGTTGAAAAATGGTTTTAAACGAGGTGCAATTGACAATACCTTATTCATTCTTCATGAGAAAGGTAATCTGTTAATGGTACAAATTTATGTTGATGATATTATTTTTGGGTCTACTGATGAAAACATGTGCAAGAAATTTTCAAAAATCATGTCTACTGAATATGAAATGAGTCTGATGGGTGAATTAACATATTTTCTTGGACTCCAGATTAAACAGACCAGAGATGGTATTTTTATTAATCAAGAAAAATATGTTAGAGATCTTTTAAAGAAATATGATATGAACTCTTCACCATCTATTAAACCAACTCCAATTTCTGCACCACTGACACTGGACCCGATCCAGATGGTAAACCAGTGAACACCACTGTCTATAGAGGCATGGTTGGTTCACTGATGTATTTAACTGCCCGTAGACCAGATATTATGTTTTCAACATGTTTATGTGCCAGATATCAGTCTAATCCAAAGGAATCTCATATGCTTGCTGTAAAGCGCATACTGAAGTACCTTAACGGTGTCCCCAGTCTAGGTCTTTGGTACCCCAAAGGCTCAGGATGGATCTAATGGGTTATTCAGATTCAGATCATGCAGGTTGTAAGATAGATAGGAAATCCACAACTGGTGGATGTCATTTCCTAGGTGGCACACTGGTCAGCTGGACCAGTAAGAAGCAAACTTCAGTTTCATTATCCACTGCTGAAGCTGAATACGTGTCTGCAGCCAGTTGTTGTGCTCAGATACTATGGATGAAGAACCAGTTGCTTGATTATGGTATTAAGTATTCAAAGACTCCAATCTTTTGTGACAATACCAGTGCCATTGCTATCTCAAACAATCCAGTCATGCACTCCAAAACCAAGCACATTGATCTCAGGTATCACTTCATTCGTGATAATATTATGAAAGGAAACATTGAACTCCATTTTATTCCCACTGACAAACAACTCGCTGACATTTTTACAACCACTGGATGTCAAAACTTTTGAATATCTTGTTGGTGAGTTGGGAATATTAAACCCTTAAATCTGGAACCTTGGTATTGAACGCCATTGTGTACTATCAAGGATCTTTGATTTAAAGATTTATTAATTTATGAATGCCCAGATATCGAACGCCTTTGTGTACTATCTTTGCATTAATAGATTTCTGGATCAACATTCCAGGGGGAAAGACTTTTGAAAGATATTTTTATTCTTAAAATGTTTAAGTTCAGGGGAATTTATTAATTTATTTTCTCACTGGACAAAATTTTCTTACTGGACAAATTGTCCAGAAAATATTACTGGTGCTTTGTAAATGTGTCCCTCTCACTGGTAATTGGACAGGTTGAAGTGCATGTTTGAGGAGATTTTTGTCTTCTTGTAAATGTGTCCCTCTCATTTGTCTGTATTAGTTGACGTGCATGTTTGAAGTTACCAGTCTTTCAAAATGGTTTTCACTGGTACTTTACTGGAGTGTCCCTCCAGTGTACCATCAGTACATGATCACTGGACTAATCCACCAGTGATACTGGAGTGTCTAGTCAACCTCCAGATGCACTGAAATATGTCATAATATTTTCTAAATACTTGGTCATTGTGTGTGCCACGTATGCAAATCCTTTTGAAGATATTTTATCCTACGTGGCATGTAATTTTTCAAACGAAATGATGGTATTTTTACCTTGGGAAGACAAAAAGACAAGTTGTTAGTTTTTGTGGGCGGTGAACCATCACACATTAATGTGTGATGTGATGTACTTAATGCGGATCTCAAAACCCGATCAAAATGATATTTGATAAATTCAAATTAACCCGTTTGAGTTCCACATTATCTCTCCTATATATACCCACTTTCACTTTCACTTTACCTTTACTTCGAACATTTACTCCCAAATCTTAAATTCCTTCATTCAATTCTTCATTCCTTCATTATTTTCCAATCATAAAACTCTCATATTTACTGCAATTCATTAAATTCTTCATAAGCCCTAAATTATTCAATTTCATTTTCATCTTCATAATCATAAAATGGCACCAAGAAATCTCCTATCTGCTGAATATGCTCCGGCTAATAATGTTGCTAAACCCAGACATATTACACTTGATGCCAGAGCTATTCGTATAAACATGAATAACTGGATGGCAAAGCTTACCAGTTCTCATCCTGCTCAATCCATAATCCGGAGATTGAATACCTTCTTTCTCTCATCTCCTCTATATGGTGCATTAACCCTAAATCCAGGGAGAATGTACCATGATTATCTATGTGAGTTCTGGTACTCCGCCTATTACAATGAAGAAACCTCATCTATTTCATATACTCTTAGGGGAGGTACCAGATCTTTAAGCTTCTCGGTGGGTTTACTCAGGCATGTATTGCAGTTGAACTATCTGGACCAGGATGAGTTGCCCATCGAACTTCCCTCTGGCATAAATTTCAGGGAAGTGTGCAGGTTGATGGGGCATACTGAAATAGTTGATGATCAGGGCCAGTTATTAAGAAAGGGAACCATTTATATGAGCAGATTGACGGATTCGTGGAGATTTTTCTTCACTCATTTGGTAGAGTGTTTGGGAGGTAGTTCTGGGGGTCTTGATCAAATAAATCAAACCCAGCTCCAGATTGCCTATTGTTTATGGTTTGGGATTAGAGTAGATTTTGCTCAAATTTTGTTTAATGATTTGGTGGATAGGTTGAAAGCTAAGGGGAGAAAACCACATGTTCCTTTCATTCGTTTTCTCTCCCTTATGTTTAGAAGTGGTCTAGGAGACCAGTACGATTTTGATACTACTCACTTCTCTGTGAGTGAGTTTATGAGGGAGCTGAACAACCTTCAATCAAGAGCTGGAGAGGTAGAGATTCCTCCAGCAATGTTGACATTTCAAAGGGTACAGGCAGAGGCACCAGGTAGGGTTCAAGTTGTTGAAGAACATCCTGGTGACCAAGATGTTCAGGTGGTTGAAATGGTACAACCATTAAGGCAAGTTGCTCCAGTAGAAGGTGAGCAACCAGATGTTGATCTCATAAGACGACCTAGATCTAGTAGGCGCTTGATGAGAGGAGGAGTCCAGGTAAATCCAGAAAGACAAGTTGGTGATGTCATGGATCTGGATGGTTCTCCCATTGTTGAAGAAGAGAATATTGAATCTGGTGTACAGTTTGAACAGAGAGTGGATACTGAAGTCCAGGCTGTTCAGACTGAAGAACAAGCATCTGGCGAACAAGAAGCCAGAATTGATCTCAATGTTGATGTTGAACAAGTTGATGTTGTTGGTGCTTCTTTTTGGGATGAGGCTGACTCTCCTATGTCTGGAGGTCAGAATTTGGATGTTAATATGGACTTTTTGGGTGAAGATGTACAGATTGAAACTTCACCAGAAATGCCACCTCCTCCACCAGAAACCGATATACCAACACCTCAACCAGAAATACCAATTCCTACACCAGAAATGCCACCACCAGAACCTTCAATGCCACCACCACCACCACCATCAATTCCTCAATCAACTTCATACTTCACACCATTCATTCAACCAACACAAACTCAATCACCACCAGTTGAAACCCCAGTACACCCAACCGAACAAAGTGTGCCAGTCTCAAATGTTGAAACTGAAGAGGACTGGGCACAAGTACCTTTGATGACCAGAGTAACTTCTCATCTGGAACAACCCAGTGGTCTCTCCACATCTTCTTCCACCGAGGTCCAAGGCCTTCTTAGTAGGGTGGCGGACCTGGAGAGATCACTCCAGTCATCTTCCCAGGTTATTTCTGACTTCAAATCAATGTTGTCAAATAATTTAGCGTCAGAAATGAACCTCTTCGCTGGGAATGAAAAGATGGTGTTTGATAAACTGGATGAACTGGTACTGGCCACGAATGCTAATTCTCAAAATATAAGAGTGGCAGTACAAGGGTTGGAAGGAAAGATTGTGAACTCTGTTGAGACTGCAGTGGAGAATAAGGTTGTACAACCACTGGCAGGTCTTAAAGATGAGGTTGAGAAGATTGTAACAAGAGTTGGTGCTCTGGAGAGCAGGCCAACATTTGACCAGACTGATCTGGTCAATACCCTCAGTGATGAAGTTGTTCGAAAGGTCAGGGGTGATTTACTGAAAGAGATATCTGATGAAGTATCTGGATCAATCCTTAGATCCTTTCAGGATGTGATGTTGCCAGAAGTTGTAAGGAAGATTGAGGTTGAGCTGCCCAAGGACTTGCCAGAAGCAATTGAAAATCTTAAAGGGGAAGTCCAGGCACTCAAAACTGGTATGACTGCTTCATTGCCAGAACAAGGAAGAACCTTTGGTTCATTTGATAGGCATATGATGGAAGAGTTGTGGAATGATCTGAAGTCCAGGACTAGAGATCATTCCAAGGGGGAAGAATTGTCTGGTGTTCAAGAAGGATTGATAAGGAAAAAGAGAGAAGTTGCCAGGGCAGTCGCTACTGAAAGCGTAGTACAGAGAAGGCAAGTGACTGGTACTGATGCCAGTGCACGTATGGTTGAAAGAACACAAGAAGCTACTGGTACTGAAGCCAGTGAGCCCCAGTTCGAAAGCTTCCCAGATATCCCTACCACACTGAAGGCTGTGAAAGGAAAAGAAAAAGTGGTGTCTGGTGAAGAAGAAGAACAAATTGAAGATGTTGACAACGAAACTTCAAGGAAGTTGCAACAACAGTGTATCATGATCGAAATCTTCAAGGAAAATCAAAGAAATGAACTGCTGGCCCATCATAGGGATATGGCTACAATGGGTACTCTGGACTCCTACAACGCTGGCAGGTTAGGCGTAAATGTTGAAGTATTTAAAAGGATGAAGGAGGATCCCAGAGTTCAACAATGTCTTGATGCACTGAACGATGTCCATATACGCTCATTCTATGCTGAAGAAGAGCAGGTATATGACTCACTGATCTATGGTGTAACCATTCCAGAGTTGATCAGACAAAGAAAGGAGGAGCTGGTAAGCCTCCAGAAGAAGATTAGAAAAAATGCTGGTGCTCTGGAATTGGAATATAGAAAGAGGATAACTGGTCTACCCAAGCTAACAGCCAAGCAACTGAAAGCAATCAAAGATGGTGATCTAAGCACCTTTATTCCTCTGGATACAACTCTGAGAATCAATAGACAAGAACACCAGTCCACTGAAGGACAACAGAGTGGTGTATCCAGGGATACTGAAGAAATGGTTCACTTGGCTAAGCAGAAGGCAAAATATGATGAAATGATGAATTTCAGGGCCAATGCAAGAAAGATTGTAAATGCTGAAATCTTGCTGGCTGAAAATCATCAAGGTATGACCAGGTTTAATGTGAAGTTGACCAGAGAGGGTAACTTTACAGATGAAAGGAAGGATACTTCAGTCCAAGCTTTTGGATGGACTGAACTAAAGGAGATTGGATTGACCTTCAAAGGTAAGACTGATCTCTCTCCAGATGTAAAAGCCTTTATGAAGAGGATTGAGAAAGTCTGGAAGAGAATTCAACAAATGGAAGCTGTGTTGGGTCTGAGACCACCAGTGTCTGTTCCATCATCTCCATCTCCAAAGAGGAAGGCCACTGAAGATGCACCAGGGCATTCATCAAGAAGAAGGGCCTGAATCTTTTAAATCATGTACTTATTGTAATTAATTGTCTTATGAAAGTTGTAACTATTTTCCAGTTGATGTTAGTAATAATAGTTGCAATTTTTAATTTCATATAAGTAAATGATCAGATTTAGTCTAAGTTAGAACTTAAAGATGAAACTGAAAACACTCATGATCTATAAAGTGTTTTCCAGTAACTTAGATTTTTTAGACTTAAATCGACCAAGTGTTTTCCAGACATACAAATTTGTATATCTATAAGTCTGAAAACACTTGCATTATTTCTAAACAAATAGGGGGAATTTGTTAGGTCCAGATTTAGTCCAGACTTTATGGACTGGCTCCAGACTGGACTACTGGAACCTTATTTAGGTTTGTTAAGAAAACTTGTTTTGATGGTCTCGCTCCAGACCCGACTACTGGAGCCTCACTGAAGATCTGACCAGAAAACGTTTCTTACTGGACCTACTCCAGACTTGGAATCTGGAGTCCCTCTGAAGATTTGTTCAGAAATAATTGAAGACCAGTGAGCAAAATACTTGTATAGGAAATCTGGAGTATTCTCCAGATGAGCTCACTGGACTTCACCCCAGTCCAGATCAATTCTACTGAAGACATTCTGACTGAAGTCAAAGACTGAAGTCTGAAGAAAGAAGACTGACAAATGGCGGAGTCCACTGGAAGTCTTACCAGATCTGAACACTGGAGGATTGTTAGTGTTCTAGACCCTACAAGTCTGAACACTAATATCGAGGTTTGACTTTAAGCCTTTACACACTTTTCAAAGAACAACCCACTTGTTCTTTACCAAAGAATACGTGTGTTAAGGTGGTTGGATAAAAGAATAAAGTCACATTGATGTGACTTTATCTTTGAAACTATCCAAAGCATTTAATGTTCTTGTCAGATCATTAAATGCATCCAACCATATTTGTACGGCACAAAATTCACTGGTGAATTTTGTTGCCTATAAATACAAAGTCATTCCTTGAGAAAAATACTTTTAAGCATTCCTTTTGCATTAAAGTGAATTTGTCCAAATACTCTCGATCTTAAACAGGGATACTTCACAACTTTAAGTATCTCGATCCAAAAGAGTTATTTGACAAATATAGATCATTTGTAACTCATAGGTTGTTAGGATACATACTTAATTGTATTATCTTGATTCCGCAACAACCTTGTATTTTATTTAACATCATAAATAAAATACACAATTGAAAACTACATTATGTTCCACTTTATTTGTTTATTGCTTTAAGTCTTGTATTACTTTATTTATATACTTGCATTTATATTTAAGTAATACTAGTCCTTTTCTAGTGATTATTAGACTTGTTGTATTTACACATTCTTGGGTTAACCATCGAACTTAAGGGACTCACATTTCTTTAATAAGATGTCATGCTAGTAGGGCTTATCTAGTGTGGGGAACGAAATTCTTTTGAGGGTCCATTTTCTATTCTCGAGCTAGGGCAATTTTTTTACATTCTCAATACGACTCTTATAAGTATGACAAACAACTTTTAAAATTGCCCCTCGCAAAAAAAATTATGGCTCCGTCCTCTGTACATCATATATAACATAAAATCAATATAAACTAGTACGTCCATATATAAAATGTAATCGACCCTCTTTCTATATATATATGTTTTCACATTGGTCAGTTGATGCGTATAGTACGTACATACGAAATGCTTGCTATGCATAAACAAATTAATTAACGACATTTTTCAAACTTTTTTTTCTTTTTATTAACAAACTTCATTAATACTCATGGATCACGTATATTACATCAAACTAATTATAAACACAACCTGGAAACTACAGATTTACATGAAAGCTGGGAAACATTTTCAGTTTCCCTACGTTACCAGAACTTTCTTTGCGATTCTCTAATCTTGAGTCTTGACCCATAAAAAGCCAAGAGATTGATTAAATTTCTTCAGATACATGCGCTGAATAGACAAAGTTGTCCCTTAAAAAAAGAATTCATTTATAGATAAAACATTTAAAATAGAAGGAAAAACCAGCGAATAAGATAAAAATAGGGTAATGATCCGTACACCACCTAATTTTAGCCGTACACCACTAAATGTGCATAAGGATGTTGTACTGTACAACACTGTAAAACATGATTGGTGGTGTACGGCTAAAACTTGGTGGTGTACAGATCACCACCCATTAATATTAATTGAGTGGTACGGAATGTGATATAGAATCTTGGTTAAATATATCAATCCGTACTACTTAGCATAACACACGTACGGTGATATATTTAATAGCAATGATTAGAACAAACCCGTTCAAAAAATATATATAATCAAATATGAAGTTAACAATTGATTATTTAATTCCTATGTTTTGGGGAAGAAAATGATTGAACAGACTATTTTATACTCAAGTCAATGCAAAAGCAAAACAGCCACTAAAAGGTCACGTGGCTAGATTTTATGCGGTGACATGGCAATATCCAACTGCCTTTTGTGTTTGGCATGATGTGAAAAAATTAGAAAAGCTCCAATATGGCTTCAAGGGTCCGTTTGTATGTTTTAAAATTTTTCATTTCTATTTTTTAGAAAATAAAAAGGGTTTTTATTTTTCTAGAAAACAAAAAATTTTTGAAAACGCGTTCTAATTAGAAAACTATGTTAGAGATGTGAGGGGAGGAGGGAGGAAATGATGAAAAATGAAAAACAAGAAAAAGATGTTTTCAAGTTTTCTATTGAAAAGTGGAAAACATTGTTTTTTGTTTTCTTGGAAAACATTCTTAGAAAACTAAAATGCGTTTTCTATTTTTCATGTTTTCTTGGAAAACAAAAATGGAAAATAAGGGGTGTTTTCCGCAACCAAACACGCCCTTAGAAGTTTAAGTGCAGATTATAAGAAAAAAATGGCAATAATCAACAAGAGGTGTATAAACAATGAGTGTAGTGCTCAATATGAAAAATATGGGAGGAGATTCCCTTAAGTTACTCTTAACATGACTAGTCATGTTAGGGTAATCTTGACCCTTAGATGAAAATCAAAAGCCAAGATTTAAAGATGATATTTGAATTTTGACCCTTGATTTTCATTCAAGGGTTAAGATTTCCCAACTTGACTCAAGTTGGGGAATTAACTTGAGGGAATTCCTCCCAATTTTTGGGTGGAGATCCTCAAGTTAGTTTCAACTTGAGGGGTCAAGTTAAACAAATTTGACCATTGATTATAATCAAAGGTCAAGATTTAATGATAATTTTGAATCTTGACCTTTGATTAAATCCATGGTAAGATCTTTTGTAATATAAAAGGAGTTTTCTAACTAGTGCCCTATAGGCACTTGATAAAAAGCCTTTTAATTAGTTGTGATTTTTTTCTTGTCAAATTTGCCCTTCCTTTATAATCTCCTTTAATTACTCCAAATAATTATTATATCCAAATTAATTAATTACTCCAAATTCATTATCATCATCTTCTCTTTTCATTATTTTGTAAGTTTTATAATTCCCTCTAAAATATAATTCCCTCTAAAATTTAACATTCCCTCCATAAATATTTAGCTTAATAAATTTACCCTTTATACACCAATTATCATGCCATAAGTATACACTATTTATTTAGAGTACAAAAGTTTTTTTTGAGTTCTAAAGGTCGATAACTCTATCATTTATATTTTTTAGAAAATGAAAGGGTTTTTATTTTTTAGAAAACAAATAAAAATTTTTGAAAACGCGTTCTAATTAGAAAACATGTTAGAGATGTGAGGGGAGGTGGAGGGAGGAAATGAAAAATGAAAAACAAGAAAAAGATGTTTTCAAGTTTTCTATTGAAAAGTGGAAAACATTGTTTTTTGTTTTCTTGGAAAACATTCTTAGAAAACTATGATTAGAACGCGTTTTCTATTTTTCATGTTTTCTTGGAAAACAAAAATGGAAAACAAGGGGTGTTTTCCGCAACCAAACACGCCCTTAGAAGTTTAAGTGCAGATAAGTCATAAGAGTGAATAATCAACAAGTCTAAATATGTGGACTAGTATCACTGGAAGAGATTCCCTCAAGTTACTCCTAAGTCATGTTAGGGTAATCTTGACCCTTAGATGAAAATCAAAGGGCCAAGATTCAAAGATGATCTTTGAATCTTCCCTTGATTTTATTCAAGGGTCAAGATTTCCCAACTTGACTCAAGTTGGGGAATTAACTTGAGGGAATCTCCTCCCAATATATGGGTGGAGATCTCTCAAGTTAGTTTCAACTTGAGGGGTCAAGTTAAACAAATCTGGACCATTTGATTATAATCAAAGGTCAAGATTTAATGATAATTTAAATCTTGACCTTTGATGTAAATCCATGGTATTTTGTATTTTATAATGGAGTTTTCTAACTAGTGTCCTATAGGCACTTGATAAAAAGACTTTAATTAGTTGTGATTTTTTTTTTCTTGTCAAATTTACCCTTCCTTTATAATCTCCTTTAATTACTCCAAATAACTATTATCTCCAAATTAATTAATTACTTCAAATTCATTCCATATCTCTTTTTTTTTTTACCTTTATAATTCCCTCTAAAATATAATTCCCTCTAAAATTTAACATTCCCTCCATAAATATTTAGCTTAATTATTACCTTTTATATACAACCTCCCAATCCTATCATTCATGTTTGCCACAACAATTTTTGACAGAGGTTTTTCTTAGTTCTAGAGGTAACTATGGTCTTATTATTTTATTGATTTAGTTTTATGGAAAAAGTGTAGAACTAAATTATTTAGTAGTATCCGTAGCGCTTTTTTACTAATAGTATCCATAATTTTGATGATTGTTCACTTTGTGTCTCTGACAATGATACAAAATATATTAGTGCTTGTTTACAATTAAATTATTGTTCACACATCGACATATAAACAGTATGCATAATGTTGTTTATAAATTAATGTAGTTTTGTTTTGTAGATATCAATGCTAGTTTAAGTTTGACTGGGTAAACTTTTGTTAAATATTAGTCGGTTGATATGATTATAAAGTGTAGCATTGATATGTGTAAATATTTATTATTTTGTAGATGAATGAACGGGTTCTTTTTGATTTGAATGTTCCTGTTGTCGAGGAATCTCTAATGAATAACGTTCAAGAAGGAACAAGGGTTACGGATGAAAATGGCCAAAGCAATACGATTAATTTTGATGAACCCTTCGTAGGTCAATGTTTTCTTAGTGAAGAAGAAGCTTATGTTTTCTATCGAAATTACGCGAGAAAGCATGGATTTTCAATTCGAAAAGGGAGATTCGTGAACATAAGAGGAGAAAGGAGAAGACGTGATTTTTTCTGTCATCGGGAAGGAAAACCGGAACCAAAAGTGGTTGACTACTCAATTGTTTCATGGATTTCTAAACCACCACCTATCCCTAACAAATTCATTTCTCTAGTGGAAACCTCACTTAAATATGCTGAAGTTCATGCAATAACATTCGATAAATTTCTTTCAATGTCCCCAGATGTTTGTACTGCAAATTTTTATACCTACCGTGATCGACGTGGTCTTCATCAGGTTAGCTTTTAATTGTTTGCATAAGTATACACTAGCAGGCTACCCAAACTATATGACCTGACAGTATCGAAAATGGATAAAAGAAGATGGTGGAAGCCACAATGTCATCTTTTAGTTATGGACTTGCCTTTTTTAATTCATGTCAATAATATAAACTCATTATTTATCTTCTATTCACAGTGAAAAAAGACATGTTATTCAAATGAAAGTTTTCATTACCTGTGTATATAGAAGTATGAACATGACATTGTGTCATCCACCATCGTCTTCGTTCTTGTTGTTACCATTGCATCGCAGGAGTATCCTGGTAGTGGAGGTTAATGTGCAAGCTTTGCAAGGGTCTTATACACTTACAGTAATATCAAGAGGCCGGAGTTCCTTCTGTAAGCAATCTCCCTACCTATGGGTTGGCATAAGACTCTCTACATCCCACCTCCGTCATACCATGCTCATGACTGGATTAAGTATCATTGACATTGACGGTGGAATCAATAACCTGAAAATCATCTTTCAATTAATTAACAGCCAAATTCATTATGAGACATGGATACATTGACAGAGACTTTGTTTGAATAGATAACAGTTCTTGGATTTTTATGATAACAGCAGAAAACATACATGACAATTCTAAAAAATAACGGCAGAAACTTAGCAAATTGTTTTTTTGTGTTGACATGCATGAATATTAATTTATTCAAAGTGACAGTATCATCTCTCTTTGATTATGACATTATTATATGATCATTTTGTAGAATAACCGTAAGAAAGGATTAATGTATTGTCCATTTGAAGGAGTATTGAAGTTAACCTTTTATATAATACATTAGTTGTATACTCTTCATGCTTAATAAGAAATATATTATGCATGATATCCTTTCTAGATCATGTTAAAAGGAGCATTATTAAAAATCGACCTTTTGTGATCTTTTGAATTTTTAAGCTGTTTTTTTAATTGCGTGATAAGTTATAACCGTCAAAGACTTATATTAAATGGCATTATGAATGAAGTTAATTTGCTAGTTATGAATGTGGTCTAACTTAAATTTAAATTTCATTCAGATCACGATATATATATAAATGTTGACATTAGGATTGAAATGAATTCCTATGTCACCATTAAATTAAATTATATGTTATATGATATTTAATTGTCATATGATATATTACAAATAAATAACGTAAATGTTATTATTATTATTATAATGATATTAAGATTGATATTGATTTGTTAAGTCACCAAAGTGACCAAATTGATTTCTAGCATGTAGTTATATAATATAAAGTTCTTTTATAAAATGTCGTTATTTATTGAGTTTTATTAGTTGATAGAAATTAAGATTTTTACCCAAAGGAAGAATCAATATTCTATAACTAATGAGATTAAAGGAGAAAATTAATAATCTTTATCTTATGTATATAGTTGTCCAAAGATGCTAAATATATATTTATAAGGTTTATTTGATTTTCTTATAAAAGTTTATCTGACATTCTAAATAATGATGATGATGTATATATTGTTATGTTTGGCCAAAGGTACACGCAATATATATTTCATGTATTGTTTTGTGTCTGAATATTTTAATTAGTAAGCTTCTATTTTGCAGCTATTAGCCTTCACTCTCAAGCATCTTCTGTTACATTGTTCACTGGTGTGAATTTCTCTGAATGGAGCGAACAAGTCAGTTTCCATTTAGGTGCCTTGGATCTTGACTTGGCGCTGTTAGAGGATAAGCCAGATGACCTTACCGATGCTAGTACAGATGCTCAAAAGGCATATCATAAGGCATGGTCAAGGTCTAACAGACTATGCTTAAACTTTATGCGTATGTCAATTGCCAACAACATTAAGTCCACTCTTTTTGTAACTGAAAATCATAATGCTAAAGATTTTCTTAAACTTGTGAAAGAGAAATTTCATTCTGCTGATAAAGCACTGGCAGGGACTCTTATGGCTGAACTCACGACCATGAAATTTGATGGTTCTAAGAGTATGCATCAACATGTCCTTGACATGACGAATAACGCAACAAAACTTTAAGACATTAGGTATGAATGTAGAAGACTCTTTCTTGGTGCAATTCATTTTGAATTCACTTCCTCATGAGTATGGACCTTTTCACATCAACTATAACACATTAAAGGATAAGTGGAATGTTGATGAATTGTCCAATAAGCTTATTCAAGAGGAAGCAAGATTAAAGAAACAAGGAGTTAATTCTCCTCACCTAACATATCAAGGAGTTTCAAAGAATGTTAAACCAAAGCCCAAGAAGTTCAAGAAGAAACATCTTGATGCAACTTCAAGTGTTGCTAATGATGGTAAAAAGGAACAAAAGAATAACAAATGCAACTTTTGCAAGAAAGAATGGCATTTTAAAAATGAGTGTCCTAAACGTAAGGCTTGGTTCGAAAAGAAAAGTATACATTATGTTTCCTTATGCTTTGAATCAAACTTATCAGAAGTTCCTTCTAATACTTGGTGGTTTGATTCTGGTGCAACTACTCATGTTTCCAATATTATGCAGGGATTCCTTACAATCCAAACCATAAGCCCAACTAACAATTTTTTGTTTATGGGGAACCGCATGAAGGCCCCAATTGAAGGCATGGGGACATACAGGCTCGCATTAGATACTGGATATCACTTGGATCTAGTGAACACTCTCTATGTACCTTCAATTTCTAGAAATTTGATATCTATTTCCAAACTTGATGTTAGTGGTTATGAGTTTTCTGGTGGACAAGGTCGTTTTAATTTATATAAGAATAAATCCTTTATTGGATATGCTATGCTTATTGATGGTTTATATAAATTGAAACTTGATTATGCCTTTTCTGAATCTTTGTTTTTTGTTCATCAAAATATTGGAACAAAACGTAGTTTGATTAATGAAAATTCTGCTTTTTTGTGGCATAAACGTTTGGGTCATATATCCAAAGAAAGGTTACAAAGATTAGTGAAAAATGAGATTCTATCGAATCTAGATTTTACTGATTTTGGCTTATGTGTGGAATGCATTAAGGGCAAGCAAACCAAACATAGCAAGAAAGGAGCCACAAGAAGTAGTAATCTCCTTGAAATAATACACACTGATAATTGCGGACCATTTGACACTCCATCTCTTAATGGGGGGAAATATTTTATCACCTTTATTGATGATTTTTCACGTTATGGATATATCTATTTGTTGCATGAAAAATCTCAATCAATAAATGCCCTTGAGGTGTTTGTGAATGAAGTTGAGAGGCAACTAGATAGAAAAGTGAAAATCGTAAGGTCCGATAGGGGTGGTGAATTTTATGGGAAATATGATAAATCTTGACAATGTCCTAGTCCGTTTGCAAAGTTCCTCGAAAGTCGTGGCATATGTGCGCAATATACTATGCCAGGGACGCCACAACAAAATGGTGTGACAGAAAGGCGGAATAGAACACTAATGGAAATGGTTAGGAGCATGATGAGTGATCGTTGTCGTTGGACCGATCAAAAATAAAACTAAATACCAATATTTAGTACGGGTAAGTAGAGTATCGTATCCTCAGGGAATCATGGGAAAGTGTTGAACAATTTACAAACTTGATTAAACTAGGCATAAACTTAAAATTGATTGTTGGATTGATTTGATTAAAACTAAAAATGATTGAAACTTAACAATAGAATTCAATAATAAAAAGGTAAGACCATTCTCATGCTCCCAATTATGTTTTCAAAAGTGTAACCTAACTTATATTCATTGGAAATCACATAGACATGATTCGTTATAGTTTGGAATGAATGAATTTCAAGAACCAATTGATTAGGTTGTGATGATTCACGATAATGAAACCGAGGAATTGACACAACTAAATTATCTATTCAAAAATCAGATTACAATTAATAAGAGATTCTTCCAATAATTAATGATTAACAATAAATTGAAACCAAAAGATAGATGGAAATCATTCAAGGTTAAAAACATAATCATTCATTCAAATCCAAACAACATTAGATGCAAAACACAATTAAGAATTAAACATCTAATCCAAATTGAATATAAGAAAGATTGAACACAATTGTCTTACATAATGTTTACATGAGAATGATATTAAAAGAATTATCCTTCCATGTCATCAATGAATCTTCAAATTGGATTGTCATCTCCATGATCTTGTGATTGAATGATGATTTGATGATGAATTGGAGGCTTGGAAAAGGTATGTTGCTGCTCTAAATCTCAGAAATTAGGGCTTTTGTGTGTGTTAATTCGTATTTGATAATATAACTCAAGTTACAATTAAAACCCTTAAAATTCGAATTCTGCACAGTGGCCTGGCGTAACCTACGTCCCATCTGGGCGTAAGGTACGCCCTTTGTAAATCTGCCCAGCGTAACCTACGTCTGGTCTAGGCGTAAGGTACGCTTGTTGTTGATTCTGGATTTCACTGGCGTAAGCTAAGCTCGATCTGGGCGTAAGCTACGCCTACTCCATTTTTGCCTGGCGTAAGGTACGGCCATTCCTGGCGTAACCTACGCCCTTTGTAACTTCAGTTTTCCAGAATTCCAGAATTTGACTTTCTTTGACTTTGAGTTTCATTCGACTTCCTTCTCGATCCACTTAGTCCAAATAAGCACTTAGAACCTGAAACACTTAAACAAACATAAAAACGCCCTAATCGTCTATTAACATGCACAAGACAATCCGATTTTATCCATTAAGATCATGTCTTTTAGGCGTTTATCACATTCCCCAACTTAATCCTTTTTCGTCCCGAAAAAGACATTCATTATGTGACAAGCTAATTTACAATCCTATAATACTTCTTATCACCAAAGAAACACCATATAAGAGTTATATCAATTATACATGTTTGTAAAACTCAACCCTCAAGCAATCTTCAAAGTACACTTGGGCGAAACTAAACAATGCAAACCAAATCACATAACACAATCAACTCATAAGACTTACAACTATCAAAAGATTTACGACTAGCAAATAGAAATATATAAAGGTGCAATTAAACTAATAAACCTCAAGTTTGCCACAACACTTGTATCACACTTCTCACAATTTGCACTCCCCTCGGTTCATATTTTGAGTGATTTAGCAAAAGATGTGCTAATATGTATATTTGAAGCTCACAACCTATTATTGCAACACTAAAAGTCATAGGCTAGTGCACAAATCGAACCAAGACCTCATAACACCAAATTATCACTTCGGCATTCATACAAGATTGATGGAAATATGGAATGAAACACGGTAATGATTCTCTTTTGGGTGATTTACTAGAATGATTTTGGAACATTTCACTTTGGTTCTCTTTTTGGTCAATTTACATGGATTTTCACTTTTGACCATATACTTTGACTTTTCAACCGGATATTGCAATTTTGACTTTGATTTTTGTTCTTTCTTTCGATTCATCATAAACAACACAACTTTGAACAATTAACGAATTTCATGACGAGGTGAGGTGGAATATGGATTGAATTGTATGATTGTTTTCATCATTTTAAGCACATAATCCGGGTTAGAGGTCTCGACACGGTAAGTGCACTAGTTCTAACCTAATGTACAATAATGGTTCACACAATATGATAATCACGAGAAATAATGCTACGCTAACAATCTAAATCAATCGTCGACGAGGCGTTTTTCTCTCATGAAATTGAAGGATATAACGGATATATAAGTGTGATACATGCATGGACTCACAATTGGCATATTACCCTTATTTGCACGTTTCTATGTTTTTACTTGCTAGCAACTCTATCAAGACGCTCATAAGTCAACCATGTCATGCAATCTAATCTACACTACCTAGCCCCACTTACATGTACAAATCCAATCACAAGAAAATCTCATTTTACAAACATGTATAGCTAATATAACTCGAATATTTTGTCTCTTTGGTTCAATTCCATATCACAAGAATGTAAATCAACATCTAAACTAGGCAAATAATGAAATTACAAGAAAATAAAATCTACCTATGAAATTGAAAATGCAAAAACAGAAAATAAACACACAAAATCACATAGTCACACAAGAAAAACAGAAAGATAAATGGAAGGTACCATCACTGTGGTGGATCTCGCCGTCCAAAGATCGACTCCATTAGGCCCCGATATAGAGATTGGGCCTCAAATGGATCAGAAGCTGCTGGTGGTGGATCATTCGAGCTCCCCTCAACCCGTCCAACACAAGAATGTCTCGGAAACCACTCAGAATCGTGGCTCTGAGGATAATATGGATGGGCGGTGGAAACATAAGGCTGCCTGGGGGGGGGGGGGGGGGGGGGGGGGGGGGGGGGGGGGTGGATGAGCGGTGGAAACATAAGGCTGCCTGTAATCATATGCAGGAGGAGTCTCCACATAATCAAGACCTGCAATGTGGTCCTGGTGGTGGCGTACTTGCTCAAAATAATCAAACTGCTGTCTCCTATCTGTTCATGAGCATAAGCCATACCCAACTCATAACTCCTCCGTTGTACCCCCTGCTGAGCAGTCATATCCCACATGCTCCTCTCATACGATGTCCACTGACTATAATCACTAGGCTGCTCATAACCAAAGCTCGGCCCAGTACCTCCAAATCCAGAACCTAATAAACCATCTCTTCTTCCTTCAGCACCCCCTCTAGCACTACTCGATTCACCCCTCTGATTAACACCCATTTGCTCCATTTGTTCTATCGCCTCCTCCCTAGTAACTCCTTGTTTAGGAGCTATCAGATAACCACCAACTTTCAAATCCTTGAGGAGTTTAAACTGTGGGTGATCCTGAAACTCCCACTCATTCCCCTTTAACAACCTCTTCATGGTATAAGGAGTATTACTCAAATACTCCATATTGGTCTCCTTTGGGACTACCTTGTGAATTTGGAGGAGCCGGGCGATGAGTTTCGGGTGAGGAATGACAAGTTTGTTTCTTTTGTTCCTTGCATCCCAAATGTTAGACATCACAATTTGTCTAAACGACAAGGCTAGATTTCCAGTGACCAAAGCGTATAAAACAATAACATCATGGTGCCTAACCATGCTCTTATCACTAGTGCGAGGGCAAACATTCCAACTCAAAATTGACATTATCAACCGGGGCAGTGGTTTCAACAATGCACGCTCCATCCTAAATGTTGTACTCAAATGGTCTCGTGAAACATCAAAAATCTCAACAAGCATATCAATCCAATTATCAGGTGTTTCTACCCCTGTTAAGTACTTCTCATCAACATAATCAAAAGCCCTCCCCGAAGTAGCACCCGTGTCAAATTTAGCTATCTTATCTAAGGTAGCAAAAGACATTGTTACCTTTTTCCCATTGACCGTGCCTACTAACTTAGAAGTCACCGGGGGGTTATTTCCGGGAGTCAATTCTAAAGTACCCATCCAATTAATAATGCCATCTAAATAAATCTCAGCGTGATCACCATTACTCCAAGTTAACACTTGTTTCCATCCCATTTGTTCAAACGCTTCAACCATCCCAAACCCCCTAAATTCCGATAAGACAAGGGTTCTTTCACCCAACAATTGATCCATCAAATTTTTGGCTTCAGCCATCTTTTCTTTAAATAAAATCAACTGCCATTCATCGGGTAAATTACATAAAGGCATACCTTGCCTCCATTCGGGTTTTTCGTTGTCAACCTCCATCTCTTCACTCGCCTGTGGTGAGTTTCTTTCTTCTGATGATGATGATGATTCATCTTGAACCATTGGCCTTTTCTTCTTGCTTGGTTGTTGACTAGATGAAGAATCACCTTTCTTGCTTAGACTCTTGATGAATTTCCCTGCTGCTTTCTTCATCCTATTGTCAACAAAATTAACCAAAAGCAACAACCCTTATCAATGGTTAGTAAATTAAAGCAAAATTAAGAAAAATAAAAAAAATAATTCGAATTTACTCTTGCTTTAATCTTACAAACGAATATGAAATTGAACAAATAACGATAGGGGTTTTGTAGCTCTCGAAAAGTTATGCACTTTTGACCCAAAAATTGTTGAAATTGATGGAAGATTGAAGAAGATATGGATGATTGAAGGTTAGGGTTCTTATGATTGGAAAATTGGGGGTGAAGAAGATAGAGAGAAGTCGAGATGCAGATGTATGGAAAAGTGAATTGATCAGTATTTGTGGTTGTAATTAAAAGGGTTTTCAATTTTGATTTTTATTAAAATAAAAAAAAATTCGATCTGGCCCTTACCGTACCTTACGCTGAAATCCAGCGTAACCTACGCCACATTATTTTCAACAGCCGTAACCTACGCTAATTACCGTAACTTACGCCCGGTCAGAATCCTATGCTGCCTCACTTTGACTTGGCGTAAATACGCCATGTGACCGTAACCTACGCTGTCTATTGTGCTGCCGTAACTTACGCCAAGTGGCGTACCTTACGCCTCTCTAGAAAATGCATTTTGGCGTAAGGTGGGCCGTAAACAGTGAGTTTTGAGCGTAAGGTCCATTTAACTTTCCAGGGGACCGTAACCTACGCCCCAAGGGCCGTAGCTTACGCCCCCTGTTGACTTTTATTGACTTTTTTTTTTTTTTTAACTACAGCCACAAACAACTTTCAAAACTTGCAATTACATTAAAATTAAACTCCCTTCCCCAACTTAAAGGTACATTGTCCCCAATGTACACCCGAAATTAGAAATGAGTTAAACGATTCGACAAATTGCAAAAACGTTCACTTTTTCACCCAAACCGACCTTCCCCAACTTAATTCTCAAGCATAGGTGCTGAGAATTAAGTTCCTTGTGTGATTATGCAACAAAAACAACTAAACAAAATTGAAACGAAAATGAAAACGTACCGAATTTGAAGCTATAAACAAACAAACAACGGGTTGCCTCCCGTTTAGCGCTAAGTTTATTGTCCTCAGCTCGACATTACCTCAATTGATGTTCAAGCAACCTCATAGGATGGTGGACTTGAGATGAAGTTCACCATTTCCTTTGTAGCTCCATTGATGTCGGTTGCATCCAAATACGGCTTCAATCGGTGTCCATTGACCATTTGCTTCACTCCATCTTTCGGATCTTCAATTTCAATCTCTCCAAACTTTCCGACTCTTGTGACAACATATGGACCCATCCATTTGCTTTTGAGCTTTCCCGGAAAGAACTTGAGTCTTGAATTGTAAAGCCAAACCTTTTGGCCAACTTCGAACACCTTCTTCTTCAATTTGGCATCATGAACCGCTTTCATCTTGTCTTTGTAGGTTGATGCACATTCATATGCCTCATTTCTTAATTCTTCCAATTCGCACAATTGCAACTTTCTTTCTTTGCCTGCATTCTCAAAATCCATGTTAACGGTCTTAACGGCCCATAATGCCCTATGTGCTAGTTCCATTGGAAGATGACAACCCTTCCCATAAACCAACCGGTAAGGAGTAGTGCTAATAGGTGTCTTAAAAGCGGTTCGGTAAGCCCATAAAGCATCATTCAATTTGGTTGACCAATCTTTTCTATCGGGTCTTACCGTCTTTTGCAAAATTTCTTTAATTTGCCTATTGGACACTTCAACTTGCCCACTTGTTTGTGGGTGATATGGAGTGGCAATCCGGTGGTTTATGCCATACCGTTTGAGAAGTTTTCCAAACTGAAATTTTTTGAAATGAGATCCCCCATCACTTATGATCACACGAGGGATTCCAAATCTTGAGAAAATGTTGCTTTGGACAAACTTGCACACAACGGTATGGTCATTGGTCTTGGTGGCTATGGCTTCTACCCATTTTGACACATAATCTACCGCCACCAAAATATAGTAATTACCAAAAGAATTAGGGAAAGGACCCATAAAATCAATGCCCCAAACATCAAATATATTAACAACTAAAATGGGTTGCATGGGCATTTCATTCCTCTTAGTAATACTACCTAGTTGTTGACACCTAACACATTTCTTAACAAATTCAGCGGCATCCTTAAAAATGCTAGGCCAAAACAAACCACACATTAAAACCTTATAACCTGTCTTTTGACCGCTGAAATGACCTCCACATGCAAATGAGTGTGCATGAGTCAACACCTCTTGAATCTCCTCTCCGGAACACATCTTCTCACCAATTGATCCGGGCCAACTTTGAACAAGTCCGGCTCATCCCAAATGTATTGCTTTGCTTGTGCAAGGAATTGTTGCTTCTTTCTCTTGGCCCAATGCTCCGGTAGCTTACCTGCGGACAGAAAATTAACAATGTTTGCATACCAAGGAACAACAGAAACGGTTAGTAAATATTCATCCGGAAATGTCTCGTTGATCTCCTTGGTTGAATCATCATCCATAACTTGAATTCTTGACAAGTGGTCCGCCACCACGTTCTCACTTCCTTTCTTGTCTCTGATTTCCAAATCAAATTCTTGTAGTAGCAATACCCACCTAATTAGCCTTGGTTTTGCATCCTTCTTCTCCATCAAATACTTCACCGCGCTATGATCTGTATACACTATGACTTTGCTACCACACATGTAAGAACGAAACTTGTCAAGAGCATAAACAACCGCAAGCAATTCCTTTTCGGTGGTCGTATAATTCAATTGGGCATCCGATAAAGTCTTGCTTGCATAATAAATCACAACGGGTTTCTTGTCCACCCGTTGTCCCAAAACAGCCCCAATGGCAAAGTCACTTGCATCACACATGATTTCAAAAGGCATGGACCAATTAGGTGATTGCAAAATGGGGGCTTCAACCAATTTTTCCTTTAAAGTTTCAAAGGCTTTCAAACATTCATCATTAAACACAAAAGGTACATCTTTTAGTAACAAATTACACAAAGGTTTTGTTATGACACTAAATCCCTTGATGAACCTTCTATAAAATCCGGCGTGTCCAAGAAAAGAACGGACACCCTTGACATTGGTTGGAGGGGGTAAAGTAGAAATGACTTTGATTTTGGCCGGTCAACTTCCATGCCTTTCTTTGAAATCACATGACCCAAAACCGTCCCCTCTTGAACCATAAAGTGGCTCTTTTCCCAACTTAAGACCAAATTCGTTTCAACACATCTTTTCAAAACTTTGGTTAGCTCATTAAGACAATTATCAAAGGTTTGACCAAAAATTGAAAAGTCATCCATAAAGATTTCTAAAGAATCACCGACCATATCCGAAAAGATACTCATCATGCACCTTTGGAAGGTGGCTGGAGCATTACATAACCCGAATGGCATTCGCCTAAAGGCGAAAGTTCCATAGGGACATGTAAATGTGGTCTTATGTTGGTCATCGGGATGAATAGCAATTTGATTATAACCTGAATAACCATCTAGAAAACAATAAAATTGCTGACCTGCAAGCTTTTCGATGATTTGATCAATGAATGGCAATGGAAAATGATCCTTGGAAGTAGCGGTGTTCAACTTTCGGTAGTCAATGCAAACCCTCCACCCGGTGATGGGTCGGGTAGCAATTTGCTCACCACTATCTCCTTTAACCACTTGAATTCCAGCTTTCTTAGGTACCGTTTGTGTTGGACTTACCCATGTACTATCCGAAATTGGGTAAATAATTCCAGCATCCAACCACTTTAGCACCTCTTTCTTCACCACTTCACGCATATGAGGATTCAATCTCCTTTGAGCATCACGTAAAGGCTTTGCTTCAACATCGGGTGATTATCACGTGAAGGCTTTGCTTCAGAATCGGTGATTATCTTATGCATCACAATTGATGGACTAATGCCTTTCAAATCGGCAATTGTCCATCCAATGGCCGCCTTGTATTTCTTGAGCACCTTAAGTAATGCTCTTTCTTGCATTTCTTCCAAATTTGATGCAATGATCACCGGCAAAGTTTGTTCATCTCCCAAAAATGCATACTTCAAATGAGATGGGAGCTCTTTCAACTCAACTTGTGGTGGACTTTCAATGGATGGCTTGAGACGAGTATCAATATGATCCGGTAGACTTTCCACTAAATGAGTCCATGGTGGTCTACCTTCTTGAATTGCCATAATCTCCCAATCCTTTGCCTCCTTCTTCAATGTTTCACTATGCTCCATGATTAACCTGTCAACCAAAGCACAATTCTCCCGTGTGTCTTCCTCATTTACATGAGAAATGCACTCATCAATGACGTCCGCCATAAAGCATTCGTCACTAACTACGGGGTTAGGAACACTAGCAAAAACATTCAATCTTATCTTACGGTTGCCAAAAGTCATTTCAACCATACCCCTTCTACAATCAATTAATGCATTAGCGGTGGCCAAAAAGGGTCTACCCATGATGACATTGGGTTGCCTAACATTACCGCTTGGTGCAAAATCAAGTACCAAAAAGTCTACGGGGTAATAAAAGTCCTCCACCTTAACAATCACATCTCGGACAATTCCTCTAGGAAGTTTAAGGGACAAATCAGCCATCACCAAGGTGGTGTCGACTTTTTCCAACGGTCCAAAGTCATATTGGTCATACAAACCTCCCGGAAGAATGCTCACACCCGCCCCCATATCCAAAAGTGCCTTGTTCATTTTGAAATCACCAACTTGAATAGTAATTAAAGGCGCTCCCGGATCTTGGAGTTTAGGTGGAAGTATACCCATGACAACGGCACTAACTTCCTCATTTAAAACAATTTTCTTTGGAAGCTTATGATGCCGTTTTTGGGTACACAAATCCTTAAGATACTTAGCATAAGCCGGAACTTGCTTGATTATGTCAATAAGAGGTATATTGATTTTCACTTGTTTAAAAATTTCCCACATTTCTTCCTCATGGGGACCTCTTTTCTTAAGTATAGGCCTAAGTTTTGGATCAATCAAAGCCAAAGGAAAAGGAATGGTATTACCCTCCATATCCTTTCCTTGTTTTTCAGAAAATTTACCATTAGACCTATTGTTTTCTACCTCTTTAAAAGACACTTTTTTATTTGATTTTGGTAAAACAAGTTCCGGTTCATGCTCACTATCTTCATTTTCATCAACATCCTCCACCACACCATCAACAAATGGTGGTGGAGGGACAACATGATTATCATAAATCTTACCACTACGAGAGTACTTACATTGTTGATTTCCACATTTTTGACATTCTTGGAACCGCCACTTTGATGTTGTGGGTTGATCTTCGTATCACTTGGTAGCTTCCCCGGATTCTTCCTCAATTCCGATACATCCTCCGCCAATTTCCCAACTTGCTTTTGCAAACTCTCAACCGTTTTATCCCGAATCTCATTCTTCCTATCCATTTCTTTCAAGTAATCCATAATCTCCCGGGTTGACACATCATTACCTCCCGAAGGCCCACCTTGGTTATTACCTTGTTGATAGTTCCTTGGGTAGCCTCTATTGAATCCTCCCTGATTTTGACCACCTTGGTAATTCCCTTGGTTGTAATTTTGGCCTTGAAATGGTTGAGATGGTGCCCCACTGTTTTGGTTATTTCCTTGAAAGTTCGGGTTGAGTTGGTTTGAAGAATTGCCATATCTAAAGTTTGGATGATTTCTCATCCCCGGATGATAAGTGTTGGAGTTCATGTCATATTGCTTCTTCTCTCCATACACTTGATTCACTTCTTCAATTTGATCTAAGTCTAATGGGCATTGCAAAGCCGAATGTCCCAATTCATCACATCTTTCACAAACCGGATAGTCTTGAGATACTTGATAAACACCCCGATTTTCAGCCTTCCCCAACTTAGCAAACTTTTGCTCCAATGCTTCAAGTCTATCTTTTGTAGCTTGATCACTAGTTGATGAAGAGGCTATTGGACGTCTTGCTCTCCTATTCGATTGAGCTTGCCTTTTTGAGTTCACACTCATCTTCTCCAAGAATTCCCAATCAACATCTTCGGGATTAGTCAAGAAAGTGCCATTGCTAATCGAATTCACATCCCTCTTTTCTTCCGATAACAAACCATCATAGAAAGCCGTAATCAATTCCCATTTAGCAATTCCATGATGAGGACATACTCTCAACAACTCATTAAACCTCTTGAAAGCTTCATAAAATGTTTCACCCGATTGTTGCTGAAAAGTTCTTATCGAATTCCTTGCATCACTAGTCTTTTGCATGGTGTAATACTCATCCAAAAATTGTTGTTGCATTTCAGCCCATGAAAAGATACTACCCAATGGCAATGTCAAGAACCATTGCTTTGCTTATCCTTCAAAGTAAACTGAAAAAGAACTAGCTTAACCTCATCCGGTGAAAATCCTTGCCTCCAATAGTACCACAAATCGCCTCAAACTCCGACAAGTGCAAATAAGGCTCTTCCGCCGCCATCCCATGAAAACTTGGCAAAATACTCAAACATTGCGGTCTAACCTCAAATGCTCTACCTCTCAAAACCGGTGGAACTATGGGTGAAGCATTAATGGCTATGGCGGGTCGGAAATGACTATCAACTCCTTGTGGTGGAGCTTGATAGTTCATATGTTGATTGACACGGTTATGTGGTTGGTAAATTGGTTGACCTTGGTAATTTGGTTGTCCTACACGTTGGTTAAGGCGGGGTGGTGGACCCTGTGGAGGAACTCTTGGTCCTTGGTTTAAGTATTGAGGTTGATTATATTGGGGTTGGTTGTATTGAGGATATTGAAGGTTTTGTGGTTGCTCATAACCTCCCCCATTGTTCCAATCATATCTACCCGAATGATCATCAAACCTCCCATCATCCCAATGATTAACCCTATCATTAATCCTATCATAAAACGACCCATCCGCATCCCGTGATGCATCTCCTATATGAGTTGGTGTTTTTGGTCGGTTTGAAGTTGTGTAAGCACTTCTTATTGATCGGGTTGGGCTTCGTGGTGGAGTTTGATTTTGGTCATTTGGTTCAGGGTTGGTTTCTTGTTGAACTCTGGGTTGGATGGTTGGTTGTGGATTTGTTTGTTGATCACTCATGTTTACACGATGAAGTATCCGATTCCTTCTAGCTGTTTTCTCAATTTCTGGATCAAACAACAAAGGTGATGTATTCTTGGAATACCTCGTATGCATACACTACCTGTAAACCTGCACAATCAACACACCTCGTGTAATACTGAACTACAAGAATGAAAAATGAAACAAACAAGAACTGAAACAAAACAAAACTAAACTAAATATTTTTGGATTTTTCTGAAAATTTTGAGTAAACTAATTGAAAACAAAATTTCAACACTTTGCACACCGATTCCCCGGCAGCGGCGCCAAAATTTGATCGTTGTCGTTGGACCGATCAAAAATAAAACTAAATACCAATATTTAGTACGGGTAAGTAGAGTATCGTATCCTCAGGGAATCATGGGAAAGTGTTGAACAAGTCACAAAATTGTTTAAACTAGACATAAACTTAAAATTGATTTGATTGATTTGATTAACAACTAAAAATGATTTAAATTTAACAATAGAATTCAATAATAAAAAGGATAGACCATTCTCACGATCCCAATTATGTTTTCAAAAGTGTAACCTAACTTATATTCATTGGAAATCACATAGACATGATTCGTTATAGTTTGGAATGAATGAATTTCAAGAACCAATTGATTAGGTTGTGATGATTCACGATAATGAAACCGAGGAATTGACACAACTAAATTATCTATTCAAAAATCAGATTACAAGTAATAAGAGATTCTTCCAATAATTAATGATTAACAATAAATTGAAATCAAAAGATAGATGGAAATCATTCAAGGTTAAAACATGTAATCATTCATTCAAATCCAAACAACATTAGATGCAAAACACAATTAAGAATTAAACATCTAATCCAAATTGAATATAAGAAAGATTGAACACAATTGTCTTACATAATGTTTACATGAGAATGATCTAAAGAGAGATTAGCCTTCCATGATCATCAATGAATCTTCAAATTGGATTGTCATCTCCATGATCTTGTGATTGAATGATGATTTGATGATGAATTGGAGGCTTGGAAAAGGTATGTTGCTGCTCTAAATCTCAGAAATTAGGGCTTTTGTGTGTTAATTCGTATTTGATAATATAACTCAAGTTACAATTAAAACCCTTAAAATTCGAATTCTGCACAGTGGCTTGGTGTAACCTACGCCCCATCTGGGCGTAAGGTACGCCCTTTGTAAATCTGCCCAGCGTAACCTACGCCTGGATTAGGCGTAAGGTACGCGTTGCTTAGTTCTGGGTTCTGCATTTCACTGGCGTAAGCTACGCCTACTTCACTTTTGCTTGGCGTAAGGTACGGCCATTCCTGGCGTAACCTACGCCCTTTGTAACTTCAGTTTTCCAGAATTCCAGAATTTGACTTTCTTTGACTTTGAGTTTCATTCGACTTCCTTCTCGATCCACTTAGTCCAAATAAGCACTTAGAACCTGAAACACTTAAACAAACATAAAAACGCCATAATCGTCTATTAACATGCACAAGACAATCCGATTTTATCCATTAAGATCATGTCTTTTAGGCGTTTATCAATGATGATAATTCTTCATTACCCAAAAATTTGTGGATGTATGCACTTAGTATAGCTACATATCTGCTTAATAGGGTTCCTAGTAAGGCAGTTCCAAAAACTCCTTTTGAGTTATGGACTGGAAGGAAACCTAGTTTGAGGCACCTGCATGTTTGGGGTTGTACAGCAGAAGCACGTGTGTATAACCCACATGAAAAGAAATTGGATTCTCGAACAGTTAGTGGTTACTTTATTAGTTACCTTGAGAAATCCAAAGGGTATACATTTTATTGTCCAAACCATAGTCCTAGAATTGTTGATTCAGGAAATGCCAAATTCCTTAGAAAAGGGTGAGGTTAGTGGGAGTGCTGAAAAACAAGTTGTGGATATTAAAGAAATAAGGGTTGATGTTCCATCACCTTTGAATGTCCTTAAACCCACAACAACATCAGATGTTGTTTCTGAAAATCAAAATATTGAAGAACAACATTATAATAATGAAGTACCCCATGAAGAACCTAACCTACAACACCCTCAAGCAAGTGAACCAGTTGGGATTGCCTTGAATAAACCTGTAAGGGTTAGAAAGTCAGCTATTCATGACGATTACATAGTTTATTTGCAGGAGATGGAATTTGATTGTGGCATTGATAATGACCCTGTATCCTTTTCACAAGCCATAGAAAGTGATAAGTCTGAAAAGTGGATTGATGCTATGAAGGAAGAGTTGCAATCAATGGCTCAAAATAAAGTCTGGGATCTTGTAGACTTGCCAGAAGGTTCTAAACGAGTTGGTTGCAAATGGGTCTTTAAGACCAAGCGCGACTCGAAAGGCAATGTTGAAAGATATAAAGCTAGACTTGTAGCCAAAGGTTATACTCAGAAAGATGGTATTGATTATAAAGAAACCTTTTCACCTGTCTCAAAGAAAGATTCATTGAGAATTATCTTGGCATTAGTGGCTCATTTTGATTTAGAGCTACATCAAATGGATGTGAAAACCGCCTTTCTAAATGGAAATCTTGAGGAGGAAGTATTTATGGAACAACCGGAAGGGTTTTCTATTATAGGGAAAGAAAATATGGTGTGTAAACTAAAGAAATCAATATACAGACTCAAACAAGCTTCCAGGAAATGGTATCTTAAGTTCAATGATACCATTACATCATTTGGTTTTAAGGAAATCATTGTTGATCGATGTATATACCAAAAGAGTGGAGTAAGTTTATATTTTGGTTCTGTATGTTGATGACATTTTGCTTGCGGCTAATGACTTGGGTTTGTTGCATAAGACTAAAGAATTTCTCTCAAATAGTTTTGAAATGAAAGATATGGGAGAGGCATCCTATGTGATCGGAATTTCAATATTCCACAATAGATCAGAAGGTATATTAGGATTGTCTCAGAAAGCCTATATTGAGAAAATTCTTGAGAAGTTCAATATGAGTAGGTGCTCCCCTGGGGTTGTCCCTATTCAGAAGGGTGATAAACTTAGTCTTAAGCAATGTCCAAAGAATAATGTGGAACGTAATGAAATGGAAGCAATTCCTTATGCTTCTGTTGTGGGCAGCTTGATGTTGCAAACCTGTACTAGACCAGACATCAGTTTTGCAATGGGGATGTTGGGTAGATTTCAAAGTAACCCTGGTATTGATCATTGGAAGGCTGCAAAGAAAGTTCTAAGATACCTTCAAGGAACTAAGGATTACATGCTTACTTATAAGAGAACTAATCACTTGGAAGTGATTGGATATTCAGACTCAGATTTTGCTCGGTGTGTTGATAGTGGAAAGTCAATGTTTGGTTACATTTCCTATTAGCTGAAGGAGCAATTTCATGGAAAAGTGCCAAACAATCTGTTATTGCTTCATCCACCATGGAAGCTGAATTTGTAGCTTGTTATGAAGCTACCATTCAGGCATTATGGTTGCAGAATATTGTTTCAGGGCTTGGGGTTGTCGACACTATAAGCAAGCCGCTGAAAATTTATTGTGATAATACCGCAGCAGTTTTCTTCTCCAAGAACGATAAATACTCCAAGGGTGCAAAACACATGGACTTAAAAGCCTTTATCGTTAAAGAAGAAATTCAGAAACAAGAGTTTTTCTTGAACATATTAGTACGGATCTCATGATTGCAGATCCTCTAACCAAGGGTTTACAACCAAAGGCTTTTAAGGAACACGTGATTAGAATGGGTCTTGGTTGTATTGATGATTGATATGATGTTCAAACACTCTTGAGCTCAATAATAATATGTTTCTGATTTAATTTCTTATTCATTAGAGCATGCATTATTGTTTGAATAAGAAATTTGTATCTAATTTGTCATAACAATTACGTGGAGTGTAAAGTTGTTTATATAAAATTATGAATCTAACATAATAGACTCTTAATGTTGTGGTATATGGAAGGGAGTATAACTATACTGTGTATGACCGCCATAATCCGCATTAAGTGGTTTGTTGTGATAGATACTTATATATGACGGTTATTAGATCTAATTTTGCTAGCCTAATGTTATCATTAAGTATAGAACATCAGGCTAAGTGGGAGAATGTAAGAATTATGGCCTTGGATGTTATGGCTTCTAATTTCCCACTTAATGTTAGTCATTAAGTTGATTGTACATTAACTACTTTAAGTTTCATTTCACTTAATGGTATGTTTCATAACCGTTAGATTAAAGCTTAATCCCTATATAAACTAGTCATTCCTTTACCCATATACAAGTAGAATCATATAGCTTTCCATCAAGCTCTCTACACTCGGTGGGTCAAGAGGGAGAAACTAGTTAGGAGATTATACCATCTCCATATCATGTCAACTTCCGCTTCTAATTCTGGTATAATCCCTCAACCCGTATGATTTATGTAATGGTTATCGTATTTAAGATCCTTATGACAAACTATGATTTATGCTTTCACCTCCGTATAACAATGTTTGTGGTTTAAACAAGCTTGAACTGATGTATAAGCCTGGACCTCGTTATAATAATAGTTTATGTACTCTTAAAGTTGTGTCGGCTCTGATTATTGTTTTCAAATTTAGTATGTATCTACTGACACTTTGATGTTTTGTGTTCTTATACAAATAAGTATTATGAACCTAAGCCACATTATTGAAATTCTCACATAGTGGATCAGAGGACTCTTCTATTCGAAACCCCTGTGGCAGACGAAAATCCATAGTGAATATGTTAGGGATGTTTGGATTAGAAGTTTACAAACAATGGGCATCGATTTTTCCAGAAGCTTGAGTAGCCTCAGCTGATGCGTGAGACGAGCTAGATAAACGTTAGTTCCAGTGTTATGAATGTTCATTGATATACTGGAGGTATTCTAAGTTTATATGGATTGGAGAGTGAATATTTCAACTCGTTCCTAAATCTTTAGTAGAATCAGTTGACTTCATCACATGACAAGAGATGGAACACATTTAATTGTCATATCAAACCCAAGGGAGAAAAACGTGAATTTATCCTTCATCACATGACAAGAGATGGAACACATTTAATTGTCATATCAAACCCAAGGGAGAAAAACGTGAATTTATCCTTTTCTACAGAAGCTGAAACAGTAGCAACAAGAGATGGAACACATTTAATTTGTTTCTACCTCGAATCAAAAAGAGAGTTCAAGTTCGGGCTCAATGTATTCTCTGAAAGATAATATAAATGAAACCACACGACAACTTTACATCACATGACAAGTCATCCGCGAGTTGTGTAGATTGTCTAACCACAACACAACCATCGTGTAACCACACGCACACAACTCCGGCATACTCGTCTGCCCCTAATAGCTAAAGCCCGACGCCACTAGTTCTATGTATACAAACGCAGGGCGCAAAGGCAGCTCAACGTGGTACCCCATACTCCTCTACTTGCTCGTCCACTGGTCTGCAAGCCATTGGATCAGACACCCATAGCTGCCATAATAACGAACCATTGTTCAATCTCTTTGATGCCCATTCAAAGGTTCACAGCTTTTTGTTGACTATTAGACCGTGTAATATGACCCAAATATGTCCGCGTGCCCGTTTTTCCACTCAAAGTACCATGTGACCCAAATTGTTGCCTTCTACAAACTATTGATAAACTCAGATTTTCATCTTGTCCCTACACTGGTCTTGAATCATGTCAGTAGTAGTGGCAGGTAACACATTCGATGGCAAGCCCCACCATTAAAACGCTAACTCCCATAGTTCTTTCAGGTGTTCTGACTTCCAAGTACAAATGCCAGCATTCAGCGTCAGGATGAACCCATTAATCCTCCTTCTTCACCCAATTATGACGATATCATCATGCTTCTGGATAATGACTAATAATTGGACAAAAAATGTTCCAAATTAACCAACCGGGGAACTTATCAAATGACCACTTTTCTATATTAACCAACTGGGGAACTTGTCAAAAAAAATCCTCCCTTTGGTTGTCATTCTTGATATCAAGGACCTTACTTGAACAGGATCTGTTCTATAGTCTAGTACCTCTGTATTCTTGATTCCTCACGAGACAAAAACCCATGTCTAGTTGATGAATCAAAACCATCAATCATGTAACCAGAGCGTGATTAACCGAGCCTTATGGTCTTGACCATGACTCAGGAGAGGATCGTTTACAGTCCATCTAATGGGTCTTGGCATGGTTACATGGTTGTTTACTTGTTTGACAGACAAACTCTGCATCCTATTATTCAAAACTGATTAGGTCATCCCAAGCACTTTATTGATTATTTCTACACGTGCTTGCAGTTACTAGATATGTACTTTTAGATTCTTTATATTTGTTTCACAGTTCCGGTAAATGCCTATAAGATTTTGACTATTGCAAAGAATTCGAAATTTCTTGGTTTTAAACTAATTACGAATTCTTTATGGATTTTTAAGGTCAGAAGTAGTATCTTTGACCACAAATTTCAAGTTTCTTGTTTAGGATCACTGGAAATTAGGAATAATTGCCATGTGTACCAGATCGACCATAGGGAAAATTGGTTTTCATACATATTAGTTACTTCACTTAGCAAAATTGATGTAGTATATGCCATGTATAGCCTTTCCTTTTGGATTAAGTGACAAAGAACATGCCAAGACATTCATTTTCCCGTGACAAAGAACTTGTAATATTATCCGTCGGAACATGAGTTACTATGTGTTACATGCTTTATCGATCAAGACCAGGACACCAGCTGAATCGGTCCTAGTACACATTTAATTGTTCAAATTGGATTGTCTGAACACTATAAGTTGTAAAAGCTAGAAAATTACTTCTAAAACGCATTTAATGTTGAAGTTGATGCAGAAAAAGGCGGTTAGTTTGTATTTAGAAGGCGAGAATAGGGTCGAGTCATGGAATGTGGTTCAAGAGAATCAAAACCATGATGAGGAAGTTGGCTCGAAATTGGAAGAAGTCTTTATTGATACTTATCAATTTGTAGTACACAAAAGAAAACAAAAGAGGCATGCCTCTATATATAAGCTACTAACTCAAACGGTAACCATAAAATTAGCTAACCACTATTGACTCAATCCTAACAACCTATGCTAATCAAATACCGAAAAAGACTCCTTTGCAAAACAACCTTTGATGACTTCTTAGCCACGTGCATATGACTTGTTCTTCATATCTTCATCCCCACGTGTTTTGAGTGTGGTATCACATTCAACAGAGGAAGTTGGCTCGATAATGTGAGCTCGGTTGAGGGTTTAAGTAGCGGTGATTTGGGATCAAGAAATGGGTCGATGGATGTTGGTGATTTAGGGATTAGAGGGCAGAGGATATCGAGTGTGTTAACGAGAGCTTGAGCCAGTTAAATTGGAGGTTAAAGACACATCGTATCAGCATGCCCGCGCCAGGCATGCTAGGGTAATGTGCTGCTCTTTGGTAACCGCACTCAGCTAGAACAAGCTGGGTTGTTCATAATGGATTGTCTGACCATAACTAGTTGGTCACTCAATCATATGCAGAAGTTTGTTTTCTGAACACTATAATCTGATTATTGCAGAACTTGTAAAAGCTGGTAAATTACTTCCAAAACATATATAAGAATGCACAACTCAAATATCAAAGCAGTAAATGCACAGTGAACTCCTCGAGAATATCAAAGTAGTGAATGCAGAGTGATGGATTGTTATGCTCGATCAGCATATCCTTTTATTACATTCCAGTGCATACTCTGCTTTATTGATTATTACGGAGTAATTAAAAAAAAGAAAGTATTGTACTTACCTAACCCTCTTTTTCCCACATCAACTATTCACTGTGACTCAACCACATTCTTAGCAAATCTGTAGGTCGATGATTCTCCAAGCCCAAAAGCAGTGTCTGCCCATTTTCCATCACCTTTCTTCTGGTGGTAGCCAGGATAGGTCTCTTTGACAAAAGGGATCCTTTCTATCAGCTTAAGGCCATGGCACCTCGCCAATAGTTCGAGATTCCATTCCTCATACGGACCCCCGTCTTTATGCGTTATGTGGACCTCCCCCTGCGGGGTTAACATGGTAGAAGCACTTCTGAAAAACCCTAAAGAAAGTTCCTGATGCTTCGTGAAAGTGAATGGAAATACACCGGCCAATTCTTATTAGAAAATATATATACAAAATGTTATGCCAATCTTAATTTAATGTATAAAAAGTTAACGAACTTAAAACTTAACAAACTTCAAATTAAAAGTTCCACATTGTCAATTATTTTAGCTAAAAATCTACCTTCGATACATATATAGATATCTAATAGTTTAGACCGATATATACACACGAGACTAGTTATAACACACAAGCTTCGTGTCCCTCATATAATGATATACCCAAACACATTTCTTGTTTCGTATTAACTGTCCTACTACATGAAAATGCCCATATCAAATAAGTAATTTTAACAACACACTCTTCGAAGTTGCTTACATTCTTTTCCTTTGTTCAACTATCCAGAAGGCAATTAGATATACTATATTAAAGCTGAGACAAAGCCTAATACACCTTATTATACAAAATGATAAGACATGTGACATACCAATATACGGAGTATTTTAGTTTGAATATGCATGGGATCAATAATTTTAAATACAGATTAAGAAGACAAATTAAAAACATATAAATAATATATATCATGTAGTTTTAAAAATATATTTACAAGTACACAATACATAATAGCTAGATTGGTTAAATCTAGTAATGTATAAAGGTATTGCCAAAAATCTACATTGAATTACCTTATATGCTAATTGGCAACTTGATCAAACCAATCAACATTTGCCACATACTCATTTTATTTTTATATTTACTTCTCTTATTAATGTGCATGTTTTATATGCATTAAGTACAAACGAATAGTGATAACTTTATGTCCTATACTTATTGCACTTCATATAATTTATGTAAAAACTACCTTCTAAACTTTTAGTTATGATGACTAAAGTCTTGCAAAAATTGTCAAACTTATAGCTGTTTACAATATCTATAATTAAGTATCATCAATATTATTATAAAGATTACTCGTATTAGTCATATAATTGTATTATATTAAACTTGGTCTATATTTGATTTTTGTACATCCTACCATGTTCAAAGAATATAAAATAAAATAAAATACGTTAAAGATTATTATTATAAATATATGCTATTTAAGCTCCATCGCAACGTGTGAGATAATAATATTAGTTATATCTAAAAGGTCGTTGAATTGGTAATTGTAAAATAATGTACTCCAAAAAGACCATCTTATCCAACAAGATGATCCTACTTTCAACTCTGAAAATCCTTTATTAATACAATGTTTTTTTTCTTTTTATTTCAATAAGTAATTTCTATGTTATGTCAAATGTAATTTAAACATCATTTTGAAAATTAATTATATCATACGTAAACACAAGATAGATATTATGCCCCCGATCAGAGTTGTTTAATGTCCCGCCTACCGCCCTTGCGAATAGATTACTTACTGAATCATAAGTCGATTGTCCTCTGCCAGCATAAATCCGGCATGAGGAAAGTTATAGATGACTGTCATAAAATTCCCCTGCAAACCTTTTATCCGAAGCCATCTGTACACAATTGACGCCAAGGCTGACGTTGGCGCCATACTCTAAAAGCCCACCTACATTCCTCTGTGCATACTTGTACCTTTGGATCAGATCTGGCCAAAAGTAAGTCAAACAAAATGCAATTAAATTGGACATCGATCGGCCATGCAAATTAAGTATCAAAATATATATGACATATGGAAGGGCTTTAACTTAATCAACTTTCAGGAAACTTAATATCTACTGTATTTTCCTGAATTTTCATCGCCTTAATTAATCTATCTATACTAACTAATGATCTCCCAATCCAAAATTACCATAAATATATGCTCAACAAATGATTTATCACTATGACATAATAACAAACTTAATATCGATTTTCCTAATTCTCATTGCCACATTCTACTTTTATTCATATACTAATAATCTTCCAATCTAAATTACAAATATATGCTCAACAATGATCTCTACTGTGTGCGACACTATGGCATTATAACATCATTTTAAGTGTCCTGCAAGTTCATCGAGCATTGTTCTAAATTATTACTTAGCAGTGTGAGTATATATTGGGATATGATAATAAAAACAAGTAGTAGATCATAGAAATGTTATCAATATCGTGTCCTGCTATTTCATCAGATCATCCTCAGCATCATACGAAATGAAGTTATATAAAAAATGGATCGGAACCGATATGGAACCAAAATACAAACCGGTACCAATTAATATCGGACTTCGGTACGATATCGGTTGTGGATTTGGGATGAACACCATCCCTAACCAAATCTATCAATTGAAACCTCTGTTTCAACTACTCAAATTTGAATCGATTATTAAAAAGCGCAGTTACGATAAAATATAAATGATTAAATTCGAAAACATATATTGTACGTGTAGATAAACATAGATCTAGCTATACTGATACAACTACTGATACATGTAACAAATTATCAACAGAAATTTTAAAATAAAAAAAAGGATGATTCTAAGCTACTACCACTACCACAACATCAATTATTACAACAAATATTAACGAGATATATATATAATCAGTAATGCGATTCAATATTCATGATACAAACTATGAACTATCGTTCCGAAACTAATCATAAAATACTCGCAATCAAACATACAGATCTACAGAGATCGATACAAGTGATGCGTACATATAAACAATATATCAACAATATTATATTAAATTATAAACTTGAAATTGAAAAGAGATATACCGTCCACTTTGTCGATACTTGTTGCTGTGATATTGAATGCGTGGCCGAAATGACGGGAAAGCGCATAGGAAAACGAAAAATCACCCTCTCCGGCGAGAAACAACTTCAACTTTGAGTTATACAGACCAACGGATTTGACTTCAACTGACGAAAATGCCTTATTAGCATGCTGATGCACTTGCGATAATGGAAATCTCATTATCACGATTAATTGTGTTAACTGTTACGAGACGACGTAGTTTTGATTTGGAGCTAGTGAGAGAGGGAGAGAGAGAGAAAGGTGATAGTTATATATATATTTATACAGAATGAATATGTAATGAGAGAATATGCGTGTATACAGAGAGCTATATATATAGGCTATACGTACAGAGCTAGTGTGTGAGTGAGTGAGGGCGTGAGGAAGTGCGTGTTGCCAATCATTGGAAATTTAATTGAAAAATGAAATTTACTATCTAACAGAAAAGATTCTTTTGAAAGCGACGTTTTTCTTTTTAATTTTAGACACATTACAAATTTTAATTAAACCACCAATATGTATACAAAATTTAAGTTTATACCTTTTTTATAATTTAAAAACGTTGCCCCAAAGAAGGAATCTATTTGAAGTTTAGTGTAGAGGAAGGGCAAATTCGATTCATTGTTCCTACTCGATTGGGATAATTCAATTTGTCACTATTTAATGGAGTATTAGCTTTTCTTTCTTCATTTTTTTTTTATCTTAAGCATTAACTCAATGGTTGAAAGGTCATTCCTCATTCATGAAGTCTTGTGTTTAAATTTCGGGAGGACATAGGAAAGTCATGAGGGCTTGGCTTGGGTATACCCAGGTTCAAGTCTGAGGGGGCATGGTTTACCCCTATTAATCGTCGTGCCTTCGGGCGGATTAGTAGGGTTTTCCCCCATCGGGTATTTGAAATAGACATTTCTACTTCGAGGGAGCTCTCTAACGCGGACCCGGTTAAGACAACGTATGCTAGACCCCGCTGTCGAATCGCGACACGAAGTTTCAAGCGAAATTCACCTTTCAAAAAAAAAAAATAATTTAAAAAGAAAAATAATATATCTTTTTAAAAATCATTTTAATACTTTCTTTGTATTTTTCACAAGGTACCCGATAGATTGTATTTCTTCAAAATCTTTTTGAGAGGAGAATTGAACACCTTGAAAGATCGTCTTTCAAAAATGTTCCAAACATTGACCCAACATTAACGAGTGTAACACCTCTTGAATTGGCTACCGAATTGAGTCCTGGCGTACCTCAAATGGAGCTCCAACAAATCCTTCGTTTACACTTGTAGTATATATCTTACACCTTGCACCATATACCAATTCTTTGCCAAATATGACATGAAAATGAGCAGGAAGTGAACAAGTGATCCACAGATTCCACAATCTCATTGCAAAGCGGACACAAACTGCAAGCCACAATATATTCACCCCCCACGAAGTTTAGTATTAGCTATTATTCATTATACTAAAACCCGAAGCCTGAGTGTATCAAATGAAACAAAATCATGATTAATACGAGTACATGCTATAATTAAACTTGTGTTCCAAGCACATAAGCTAGTTAGCGTTATATGAAAACTGAAAATAGTTGCATTTTTTGAAAATAAAAGCTGCGGGTATATTTTGTGTTATGGGAGAAATTAGATCGTACTCATATTTCTGATGTAATTAAGTATTGTTTGTTACTATCATTGGCGATTCGTTTAATTAGTTAGCTTAATGATCGAACTTCGATGTTAAAAAAAAAACAAAATCCTCCATGTTGTTTAATTAGTACGTGATATAAATAGGATTTTGTTAATTGAGCACATCCTACTCTTTATTAACATAGTAAATAGATGTTAAATTTTGAGCCAAAAATAAAAACTAATTAGTAAGAAAGAAGACCGTTGTCATTTGTTTTTTTTTTGTTTTTTTTTGGGTAAAAGATGAATTTATAACAACCCAAAAACATATAAGTACAAGTAATGTGACTGAATGTCACATTAGTTCAGGAATGTGGCAGGAACCACATTAGTTCGTATGCAACATGCTGCATATCGAGCTTACATAATACACGCAATAACGCACAGCCTATGTCCTATATCCTACATTACAATCAGCGACATAATGCAAGATAAATAGAAATATATAACAACTAGATTCTGTTCGCCATGGGAAGACGCCAAGAGTCCAGCAAATGCACATCTCGAGCTGACCTCTTAAATTGAAGGGAAGCCAACTTCAATCTTACTGTATCCACTATAACATTTGCAAGCTGACTAAAACTTCGTTTCTTGCTAGAAAACAACCTGTCGTTGCGCTCTTGCCAAATAAAGTAAGCTGCAGCAGCCACTAGAAGTCGTCCAATCACACTCTTGATTGTTTTCGATTTTGCCAAAGGAGTAAGCCAATTAATTATGTCGTTCCAGGTAGCTGCAACTTGGTGCATTCCTGCCAAAGGTTTAATGATAGACCAGACCTGATGAGCATATATGCATTCAAAGAAGAGATGGTCATGCGAGTCCGGACCGTGTTGACATAAAGAGCAGCACATAAGGTTGAAATTTGTGGCACCACCCACTTCCCAAGGTCGAAGTCTATCTTGAGTTTTCAGCTTCCTTTTCAAAATCAACCATAGATTAAAAGCATGTCTAGGAATACATTGGGAGAACCAAACCAAGTTTACCCATTGAACCGATTCACTATGATTGCGAATTGTATTCCATACAACACTAGTAGAAAACTTTACTTCATTACCGTTGCCATCAATCCAAGCTAATTCATCCGCTTTATCCAGGAGTATGGGAGGTGGTGGAATATTAATAAGAACTGGAAATAAATCATACCAGGCAATCAGCCACTTCCAAGCTCCATTTGCAGTCAAATCTTTAACTGAAGTTTGTAATGAGAAACCACTCGATGCAATAGTCCTTGGAGAGATATAGCGACTCAATGGGCATTGATCATGCCACATATCGTACCAGGCTGAAGTGTTCTCCCCATTTCCGATTTTCGACCAAATATGGGGGCGGATAATACCCCTAATCTGGAGTAGTTTCCTCCATCCCCAACTCATTGAGCCTTGTGGTTGAACATCCCAGAAACTGCGACCTCTCAACTTATAAGCATGTATCCAATCAACCCAAAGAGTGTTTCTTTTGTGCAAAATACACCAAATGTGGGTAGACATAAGAGAAATGTTCATATCCTCAATTTTCCTAATACCAAGACCGCCTTCATGTTTGGGAAGGCAAACTGATTTCCAGGCAACACGAGCTTTCCCCTTAGACATGGGGCCTTGCGACCATAGGAAATTACGCATTTTCCTTTCCAATTCTTTGATAATACGAACTGGTAGGATGAAAACAGAGGCCCAGTAAATGTGCATAGAAGAGACAACAAACCTTATTAGTTGTATGTGTCCCGCTAGAGAGAGGGACTTGTTCTTCCAATCATCAATACGATTTTCTAATCTTTCAACTAAAACCTGGCAATCCTGGTAGATAAGACGAGTGGATATGAGCGGAACCCCAAGGTATCTAATCGGCAGTTGACCCTCTTCAAAAGGCATAATTCCCAAAATAGCAGTTTTGACATGAGTGGCCACATTGCAAAAGAACACAGTACTCTTGGCAAGGCTGGGGACAAGACCTGACACCTCTTTAAAGGCATTAAGATTGTCCATAATAAGTTGTATAGATATAACATCGCCCCTGGAAAAAAGAAACAAGTCGTCTGCAAAGCACAAATTAACAAGTTGCTGCTTTTCACATCTAGTGTGAAAACGAAAACCAAGAGAAGCACGGATCATGAGCTGTAATTTTAAAGTAAGAACCTCCATAACAAGTGTAAATAAATAGGGAGACATAGGATCGCCCTGCCGGAGACCCCGCTTCCCCTTAAAATATCCATGAAGGTTTCCATTTACACAAATCGAGAATGAAGTACTAGAGATACAAGCCATGATCCACGTAACCATCTTCGAGGGAAACCCAAACCCATGCAAAATAGAATTCAGAAAGTCCCAGTCTACAGTGTCGTAAGCCTTCTGAATATCAACCTTGAATGCACACCGTGGTGGACCAACATCTCTATGATAGTTATGCGTTAGCTCCTGAGTTAACAGAATATTATCCGCAATGCGTCTCCCCGGGACAAAAGCAGATTGATTAGTACTAACAATATCATCCAAGCCAATCTTAATCCTGTTAGTAATGATTTTACTAATGCATTTATAAATAACGTTGCAGCATGAAATAGGGCGATAATCGTTAATACCATTGGGTGTCGTGACCTTAGGTACTAGTGCAATAATAGTGTGATTAATTTCCTGCAGCAACTGACCATTTGAGAAGAAATCCTCAATAGCTAAGCACACATCTTGCCCTACAACATCCCAAGCTTTCTTAAAAAACATTGATGAGAACCCATCCGGACCAGGAGCCTTATTGTCCCCTATCGCAAACATGGCAGCCCTGATTTCCTCGTGTGAGACAGCTCTAATCATAGCATCAGCTTTTTGAGATTAGTCAATTGATGCGTAGGAAAATTAAGCATGCTATGCATAAACGAAATATCTTAATGTTGTAGTCCTTTCTTACATCTGGACTATTTGGAAGACCCGTAACGACAAGATCTTTACAAATAAGAGACCCTCTATCCGATATGCCATCAAAGAAATCAAGTCCACAAGCTTTCTTTGGGTGTCAAATAGAGCAAATTCGTCTCGAATCGAATGGACAAACTGGTCAAAGTTCAATACATGTAATCTCTGATTTTTTCTGTTCTTGTATGCTTACTAGCTACTTGCTAGTCTCCCTTTAATGGTAAATAAAAATTGAATGCTAAAGAAAACGGTATTTCAAACCTGATTTTTAATAACCAACGAACTTATTATAATCAGGATCAAGTATATCTATTTATCTCAGCTTCCATCTATAAAAGCAAGTTTTCGGCAGAGTCGTAGAAGATCAATTATTTTTCCTTTTCTATAATAATTTTTTTTTATGGATTACGGAATTAAAATGGGGGTTCTTGAAACTCCTTACTCCAACTAGCCTAATTGAGTGGTACGGAATGTGATATAGAATCTTGGTTAAATATATCAATCCGTACTACTTAGCATAACACACGTACGGTGATATATTTAATAGCAATGATTAATTATGTAGTAGTATATTTAATAACAATGCTATTAGAACAAACCCGTTCAAAAAATATATATAATCAAATATGAAGTTAACAATTGATTATTTAATTCCTATGTTTTGGGGAAGAAAATGATTGAACAGACTATTTTATACTCAAGTCAATGCAAAAGCAAAACAGCCACTAAAAGGTCACGTGGCTAGATTTTATGCGGTGACATGGCAATATCCAACTGCCTTTTGTGTTTGGCATGATGTGAAAAAATTAGAAAAGCTCCAATATGGCAATATGGCAATATGTCAAATTAGTAGTTTAGTACCTCCATGTCACACAATGTTTTGAAAACCCTATTTTTGAGGGAACCGAAATTTTTTTTTGTATCGGTTAGTCTGGTTGGTTCAGCCGATCAGTTATTTTGAGTTATTTATTTATTTAATATAAATCAAAATAAATTTGCTTTCAAAAAGTCTTTTTCTTCTAGGTTTGACCGTAAATATTTTTGTATGTATTTTATAATAGTTGATAAAATTTATATCATTGTAAAGTACATTAAAAACTCAATCTATTCATATATTTTTATATCAAGTGTTAAGTGACACAAAAAAAAATAATTACGGTCAAAGTTCAATGAAAAAACATTTGGAAAATCAAAGTAAACACACTTAAAATTAAACAAAGAAAATCAAAATAAATTTGCTTTCAATAAGTCCTTTTTCTTCTAGGTTTGACCGTAAATATTTTTGTATGTATTTTATAATAGTTGATAAAATTTATATCATTGTAAAGTACATTAAAAACTCAATCTATTCATATATTTTTATATCAAGTATTATGTGACACAATAAAAAATAATTACGGTCAAAGTTCAAGGAAAAAACATTTGAAAATCAAATTAAGACACTTAAAATGATACGAAAGAAGTATCAAATATTATTTATAACTAGATTATTTTCCCGCGTAATACGCGAGATATCTATAGTTATTACATTATAAAATTTATAATCTTTTGTTAAATCGCAAAAAAAATTCAAGTTTGAAAAAGACTATTTTATCTTTTTAATTTAAAGCTAAATTGAAAAAAAAAATCAAACAATAACTTTACAAATTAACTTTCATAGTTTTTATAGTTAATTCTAACTAAAATATGATATACACAACTACATGACCCATATATTATAATGTATTTACTTTTAAATTACAAAAACTTAAAATTAAATTATCATAAAAGAAAAAAAATATATGTGATGACTTGTCTAAATAAAAAAAAATAATGATTTTAAGCACAATATCTACAAAGAAAAAAAAAAATCATAGTATCACATTGCATTATGTATTTCTCAATCAATATTAATGTTTTTTTATGACTTAACATATCCATCGAATATATTGCGTGGACATCATGATCGTTTTAAAAATTATAAAACTTAAATTTACACTTATCAACTTAAAAACCAAGATATATTTTAATTTAATTAATTACGAACCAAAATTGTATTTATATTGAAAATAATATATAAGGAAATTACATATAACAAATCATAAATAAAAAGTAGGATAATGTAACATCCCAAACTTTTTATTTAACGGTTGACTAGAGTCGTTAAGTCAACATAATGTGCCGTTAAGTCTTTGATAGATTTTGATGCTTATATGTAGTTAATGTGTTATGTGTGTGAGACTTAAATGTCTTATTAATTGATGAAGTAATGTGGTTAACATGTAGTTAAATGCCTTTTGAGGTGTTCAAAGTGTGCATTGAGTTGTATATAGTCCATAGAGGTGTTTTGGGCTAGTTATGAGATGTTTGGAAGTCTAGGGATCAATTTTGACATGTGGTGAAAGTAAAAAACGGGATTAGGGTCTTTGAGAGAGTCATTAGTTCATCATTTGCAGCCATAGTTTTCTCTCAAGCCCTAACCACCCCTTTGATCCCCTATCAAGATTCTAAGCCGAAAATCCTTCAACGTGTGATTTAGGAGTGATTGATCGTGTATTTTGCATCCCCATTGTGATCTTCAGGTAGTAAAGGTATATTGATTTTGATTTTATATCTTTTTGATCACATGAGTCATTAGAAATCAGATCTAGACCATTGGAGGGTCAATTGATGTCGAAATAACGTTTGTTTTAATAATGCAAATCATATGTGGTTTAATAAAGGAGTTCTTTGCATTATAATGGTTTGAAAATGAAGGATTTTGATGTATGAAAGTCATGTATTTGATTTGGAGTCGTTTGGATCTGGTTTGGGGTGTAATCGATCAAAGTTGTGCAGAATCGGGGCTGGTTGCGGCGCAACATGTAGTTGCGGCGCAACTGGTTTCCAGAAAGTTAAGTTTCGGCGCAACATGTAGTTGCGGCGCAACATGTAGGTTGCGGCGCAACTGAGTGTTGCGGCGCAACGTGGTATGTTGCGGCGCAACAGTGTCAGTTTTGAAAATGAGTTTAACTTTTGAACCTCCAATGCGTAGTCGTTGTCGTGGGTCTTGTTTGTAGGTATTGAGGTCTGAGATATGACTTTAATAACGTGAGTTTACTAATTATAGGTAGACGAGACTATTTGCTTTGCACGGTAACATAGTTATCTGTTGACGTGCGCTTCTTTGAGGTAAGATACACTACTTTTGACACGCTGAGGGTTCAACAAAAGCTGGTTTCATAATTATGACTTCCCAATTGGTAACTTATGTTGTTATGGGTATATGGGGTTACATGGGAGGTAATATGGGTTATGTAGTTGACCTTTGAGACCTGAAATGCAGTCCCTCATGATATGTAATGTAGTGCATGTTATGATCTGATGTATGATGTAGTGTAATGTATGAAGAATAATGCAGTGTTATGATATGAAGTAATATGCAGTGTCTTGTAACGCAGTGTAATGTAGTTTATGTTGTTGTGTGCATGTATGTATGGCTTGTTCATCTAGAACACTAGACTTGCTAAGTTGCCATGTCACGTGCATGTTTAAGGGCCCAAAACGTAAAAGCAGTAAACGTAGTAATTGTTTAGGTAATGCAGTCACCTAAACTAAATAATGCAGTTTCGAGCTCGTAAAACTTTGATGCAGTAAAGTGTTAAGCTTAACCCGTACTTTCCCTAGCCCGGCTAAGTGCGTTGACGTAGGTTGCTTGGGTGGCTCCTTGCAACATGGTCATTGAGATGCAGTTGAGTAATACGAGGGGTCTGACCCGCCCTCATTTGTCTTGTACATACGGATTACTCGGGGATTGGCTTGCCATTCCTTAACGACACTTGATGTACAGCCGTGTGGGGTTTGTCATCTAGTCGGGTGTAACTTATGTTACACATTAACGCAGTTAATAACGTAGTAAAGCAGTTAATGTAGTAAAGCAGTTAAAACGTAGTAAAGCAGTCAATGTAGAAAGCAGTTATGTGGTTATACGTGTGTAATGAAGTAATGCAGGATAGGCACATTTAGGGTGGTTCATCCTAATATGAAGTATTGTGTGTTTGATGTGTGTTGTGCCTTAATAAAGTATTTAAATCCATAATGTTTGAAATGGACAATTGTTTATAACTTGAGTGTTATCTTACTTAGCTAATTTGTTAGCTAACACTTGTCTTTTGAAATGTGTTGCTCCCTCAGGTTTAGCGTAGCTGAGGTTGTTGATGAAGATGAGTGAGGAATGGGTAGAATGCTTGATGAAGTCCTTAGCTACCCATAGATGCTGAACTTTTATAGACATTTGTTTATGTTTGTCTTTAATGAAGTTTGCATGTTATGTAGTCGGTTGTTTTGTGTTGGGCAGCCGACGGGTTTCTATTTAGACTTGTTGTGATGATGTGACTAAGTAACACCAATGAATAAGGAAACCAAACAGATTTTAATTGGTTGGGACTTTTAAAGTTTCTTCCGCTTTATTTTAACGCCGTTAGGCGAAAATTTTTGGAAACCCGTATTTTTAAATGAAGGGTGTTACAAGTTGGTATTGGAGGTATCCATTTATTAAATTTTTCTTATAGGTGGTCAAAGTATCTATTTCGTTTTTTTACGAATTTCAATTGAAAACCACATCTAAGTTTTAAAAAATTGTAAAAAATCTAATGTATAATACATTATTAATGATATTATGTTTATTTTAAAGTACCAAATTGACAAGCATTTTTTCTTCTCATTAAGGATATAAAAGGTGATACACATTTTAGTTCCTACCCATGTTATTATGAGATTGTAAAACAATGACATTTTTGTAGTTTCAATAATATTTTCTATTTTTTTATTGGAATTAGTTGAAACAAACATATTATATATTTGAACGACTTATAATTTTATACTAGTGCTCAGACCCGTCCAATGAACGGGTAGTTTCAAAATATATTAATCAAAGCTAAAAAATTGGAATTCAAGTATATTAAATAGATACTGAATAAAATTAAAATACCTAAAAATAAAACATAAAACGATTCAAAGTATGACTATTCAAACTAGACTTATTTCAAGACAAACACAAACAACAATTTTAGACTATAATTACGAAAACTAAAGAAGGAAACATATGAAAATTAACTCCATATAAATATTGAATCTAGTTAACCCTTTTTTTTTCAACTTTAGTTTTATAAAAAATTTGTAGTTTGTTATATGTAAACTTAAGACAAACACAAACAACAATTATATAAATAATTTTTATGAGCAAAGTATATAAAAAGAAAAAACCTTTTGTAGTTGATCGTAGCTTCTTTCTTTTGGTTGTCGTACGTGGTTTTTTTTGGGTTTAGAATATGTGAGGGTTTTTTCTAAGTTGTATATATATATATAGTAATAATATATATAATAATATAATAGATAATAAGATAATAATAATAATAATAAAAAATTTTTGGGAGGTTTTTTATAATAATATAACTATTAAATAAATATTAAAAATTAGAGGATTAATAAGGAGGAGAGGATTAGCTCAAGAGGGGGATTAGGGATGCCAAGTGTACCCCCAACCTCCTCTTTTAGTTATATTATAGATAACACTTGATTGGCAAAATTTTATATCATTTATTTTTTATAAAACAAACTATCCTCTCCTTTAAACTTTTTATCTTAAAAAACCCAAAATATCTTTAACTTTCAATATCTTCTCAAACCACACACTACATCTACCCAAAATACCCTCAAAATATTTCCAATCCCTATCTACTCAAATTAACCCCTTACTTATTAACTAATTTAAATATATCAATCTAATTTGTCTATAATACCCTTAGTGGTGTTTGATAACATCTTAATAAATAAGACATGACTTAATCTTAATTGCCTAAGTTGGATATAATGTTTGTTTAGGACTTATTTAATAAGTCATCACTTAATTAAAAAGTGCAGCTAAAAGTATTTTACATAATTATCCTTTCAAAACTTTTCTTTAAAAAACACTCATTAAATTTCAAGGGTATTATAGTAATTTAAATTATTCAGTCGGTTAATTCAGCACACATAACAAACAACAATTATTTATTTATCGTCTTACCCGTCTCAGACACACTAAATTCAGACAGACACTTAATCCACACAGCACTTAATGGAAAAAAAAAAAACCTTAATGAAATTATTTACGATATGCATTCTCAACTCTTAAAATTACTACATCACCTCTTTTACATCAATTACATTGACATTAATAACTACATCGCACCGCCGCGACCGTTGCTATCACCACCATCGCCGTTACCTCTGTCACATTACGCGGGTACCCTTTTAGTTTGATAAAATTCTAATTAAGTTTGATAAAAATCTTACACTACAAAATAAAAGTATACTTACATGTATTTTTGCAAGTAATTATGGCACATGAATTAGAATGGAAGTTTTACATGTGATATTGTTATAATAGCTATTTATAATAATTATTTGTATATGATTTAAAGGGGTGTTTTTTGTCTAATCATATAAAAGATAAGTATTAATAAAGTCATTAATAAAGATGAAATAATTAAATTTGATCTAATAATTATAAATCAAAGATGAAATTCATCAAAGGGTTCTTATTTGTTTATGAATGATTTTAGGACCTTGTTATATATATATTATATATATATATATAGTATATATATATATATATATATATATATATATATATAACAAAGTGTTAAATTATTACGAATCTTCATAAAAGAATTCTATAAAATATATATAAATTTCAAGGGTATTATAGTAATTTAAATTATTCAGTCGGTTAATTCAGCACACATAACAAACAACAATTATTTATTTATCGTCTTACCCGTCTCAGACACACTAAATTCAGACAGACACTTAATCCACACAGCACTTAATGGAAAAAAACAAATACTTTTAATGAAATTATTTACGATATGCATCCTCAACTCTTAAAATAACTACACTACCTCTTTTACATCAATTACATTTACATTAATAACTACATCGTCACCGCCGCCGACCGTTGCTATCACCATCATCGGCGTTACCATGTCACATTACGCGGGTACCCTTTTAGTTTGATAAAATTCTAATTAAGTTTGATAAAAATCTTACACTACAAAATAAAAGTATACTTACATGTATTTTTTTACAATAATTATTCACGGTCATGATTTATAATACGATTAATTATTAATTATTTTCGGTTTGTAATTTAAAGGGAGTATTTTGTCTAATCATATAAAGTAAAGGTATTAATATTGTCATTTAACAAAGATGAAATAATTAAATTTGATCTAGTGGTTATAAATTAAAGATGGAATTCATCAAGGGTTCTTATTTGTTTAAGAATGAATTTACCTTGTTATATATATATATATTGGTAGATATAATATATAAGATATAAATAACTATGATTATTGATGAGAAAATGTAAATTATTACGAATCTACAGCTACATCTACATCTACATCTACATCTACATCTACAATATATATTAGGTTTTTGGTTTTTTTTTTTTTTTATTGTAGATGTAGATTTCAAGGGTATTATAGTAATTTAAATTATTCAGTCGGTTAATTCAGCACACATAACAAACAACAATTATTTATTTATCGTCTTACCCGTCTCAGACACACTAAATTCAGACAGACACTTAATCCACACAGCACTTAATGGGAAAAAAACAAACACTCTTAATGAAATTATTTACGATATGCATTCTCAACTCTTAAAATAACTACACTACCCTTTTACATCAATTACATTTACATTAATAACTACATCGCACCGCCGCGATCGTTTCTATCACCACCATCGCCGTTACCATCGGTCACCATTACCTCTGTCACATTACGCGGGTACCCTTTTAGTTTGATAAAATTCTAATTAAGTTTGATAAAAATCTTACACTACAAAATAAAAGTATACTTACATGTATTTTTGCAAGTAAATTTTAAGTCATATTTATAATAATAATTATTTATTTATGGTATATGATTTAAAGGTGTTTTTTGTCTAATCATAAAGTATTAATATTGTCATTTAATAAAGATGAAATAATTAAATTTGATCTAATGGTTATAAATCAAAGATGAAATTCATCCAAGGGTTCTTATTTGTTTAAGAATGAATTTAGCCTTGTTATATATATATATTGTAGATGTAGATTGTAGATGTAGATGTAGATGTAGATTATTGGGTAAAAAGTGTAAATTTGTGATGGAAAACCAAAAAGTGTAAATTAAATTTAAGGGGATATTTTGTATAATCATAAAAGTATAAGTATTAATATTGTCATTAATAAAGATGAAATAATTAAATTTGATCTAATGGTTCTAAATCAAAGATTGGTTCAACTATTATTCTTATTTGTTTATATATATATATATACATATCTATACTCCCTATATAAACAAACTATCCCCTCCCCCATTCAACTCTCTACCTTTGAATTACCTAATATACCCTCTACATTTAAACTACCTCTACACACCTTATCCCTGAAATTCCGAAATTACCCTTAATAAAAAAACCTCACAATTACCTTAAACCTCTATTGTTATAAAATCCCCATTAACTCTAAAATTATTGTTGAAGGTATTGGTACGGATAAGAAAAAACATCTTAATTGTCATAGAATATATTACAAAATGTTTAAACAATAATTACCTTTTTATAACTCACGAAATTGCGAACCAATTATGTCCTTTGTATATTCGTATTAAATTTTAATCTTTGACTATTTATTTTTTAATTGCCTTGGTCTCCTCCCCTACAATTGTAAGTGGTTATTTTTCATGGTTAGTGTTTGCACTTCATTATTTTTTTGCACCTAATACGCGACTTATTTTTAGAATGATATATACGGTTAGATCCTGCATTGACGCATCTCATGAAAGTAAACTGAACGCTATAAACTGTTACGGTGTCTAAAGCGTTATAGACCGTCGCCGCTGCAACGTGCGGGCACCACTCTAGTATGGAATAAAGAAAACGCTCACGTGGCAATCTCTCAGCCCGCCATGTCAGCGTTTTCCTACGTGGCGTCACCAGAACGATCCAAGTGACAAGTCATCAGCCACGTAGGCAGCTTATCTCCTGATGTGGAGTGTATAGTTAAGCATCTAAGTGTGTAACACTACATATTTAATTTAAAAAAAAGAAATAATATGTGGAGTGTACAGTTAAATCTAAGTGTGTAACAACTACATATTTAATTTATAAAAAAAAAAGAAATAATGAGACGGGACTCGGACCCGCGCCACTGTGTTAGTGGAAGAATCCCATAGCCACTTCATCTATGTTTTTGTTTATTTTGTGTGAATGTTAAGTAGATAAAGCTATGTTTCATTCCATGTAATCTCTCAATTTATTTTCTATCAAAACTAAGATTTCAACTATACAATATCCCTTCAACATTGGATATCAACTTGAGATATAAATATCTTTTATTGCCGATCAAAAAATTTTTTTGAGATCTCTTTCAAATCAACCATTTATGTTTTTTCTAATCAAATTCCTAAAGAATTTGGGAATAGATTATCAAATCCCAAATTGATAGAATTTAAGGAATTTGTTCAAATGACTTTCATCACGGTTTCAATTCCAATTTATAACGATATTTTTTCCCCCATCGATTATGTTATTTGTTGATTGATTTTTTTTTATGTTTTGATCATTGTGTTAATATGCATGTCCATATTGTATGAGTGTATAATTTAGAAATTGTTGATTATGGATTTCTTTTTCTTTATCGAAATGTCAAAAAAAGTTTTTGATAATGGTATTTTTTTTTTTTACTTTTGATATATTCTCTTGTCATAATAGACTTTATCTGTATATTCGTTTTTTCATAATTCTTATGCATTTTTTATATGTTGTAGTAGTTTTTAATTTTGTGTATGTTGTAGTTGTGCTATCTATTTAGTTGATGATTCCATTTGATATTCAAGGATCACTATGTAAAATGTATATATTTATATCAAGTCTCTTTTACTCAATATCATAATTCTTATACTTTATTGATCTATGATTGTTTAAGCATGTTTGGATGAGATGTAAAGATAGCTACTACAATTTGATTTGAGATCAGACACATTCTTTATGGCTTATTAGTTATTAGTAGCATGGCTTTACAGTATGGTATGGTCTAGCTTCCCTATACATTATGCCATGCTTCGAAAATATATCGACAATAATTAACTATATTGATCACACAGATGTGGATGTAAGTGTGTTTAGATATATGTAGTTTAGTTATCGACATGATATTTGTTTCAATAATCATGATATTTAAATTTTTGGCATACTAAAACTTTCTAGATTTTGTTGCAGCAGATGCGATTATATATTGACGTATTAGCCAAAAAAATTGTACGGGGAGAAAGTTGTCTAACCTCATTATGTAATTATTGCCTCTTAAAAACATATTGTTGAATGCCCTTTTGTCGTTTATAAATAGTACATTATAATGCTTAGTTTATGTTTTTTTTTCATGTTTTCAGTAACATGAACAGAGATATATACAGGGGTGCCCGTTTTACAACAAGCCCATGGTATGTGTCGAATTCGGTTTTCAGTTCATGTAGTTCAATTTTTCGTATCATTTTTTAAGTTAGTATTAGTTTCTTAATTCTTGATCATAGGTTATTATTGATTAGATAGATAGAAATCATTTTAGTTGTACGCACCACCATATTACTTTCATTGACACGGCGATGTTTACGATTTTGATAAATGAAGCAACAATGCGGGTTTCTTTTAGTTAGTTCAATAAGAACATGCTAGAGGAGGAGGTCAAAATCCCCATTTGATATAAGAAGGTTAACTAAGCATAGACCAGTTTATACGGATTTTGTTATAAAACTTAGAATCATGATTAATTTATACTATCAAACAATATAGAATGTCAAGTCAATAACTTCATTCTGTGATAACAGTGGTTGTGCAAATTATTCAAATTATTGAATTATGTATCTTCACACTTAGAACAACAATTTGCCTTTTCTTGATTCAACATGTATAACGAGATATCATTTGCTTCAGTTTCGTATGCCACCTTTGTTCCACGACATTCTTATTATCCAAAATGTATGTCCAACTAAAAACTTTGTATGTGATTGACAATCCTAAACCCGATATGTCATTTTTAAACTACATTTGCCTTTATTAATGGATGGATGAGACACATTTCGATGAATTGGACTCGAATTTATATTGGAGGAATTAAAATTTTATTCATATCGTTGCTTTTTATGTTTGTTACCATCAAAGTTTGGTCTTTTATTATGTCAAATTTATTGTATTAAGAGGGTCGAATGACGGCTTGATAAGAAGAAAAAAACGATAGCTCAGTGGCAAAATGTGATGACCAAGGGTGCAACGGTGATTGGTCATGGTTTCTTTAGGTTTAACAATACATATTTTATGTCATGTTATTATTTTTCATATTTATTTCAAAGAAGTTAGTTTGTATTTACACCTTAGTAGATAGTTGGCAAAGGTGAGTTTTTATGACTTTATCCCAATCATAATTCCCTACACATTAAGTAGTACTTTTCCATAGTGATATCCTTATTTTTTACAATGTATCCCCATCTTCGCTATCTTGTCACAATGATATATCCTTTGCAAGTAAGTTTTTTAGTGAACTATATGATCGAATATTTAACTAGCTGATCTTATGGTGTAATGATGTTTTGTAAGTGCATATACTTATTGGCTTTGTATCTATTACATATGGCGCTGAAAAGGTACTATTGATGCTTGGTTAATATTTAGTGTTTCTTTTATAAGTTATATTAGCTTACATAGTTTGTAATTTGTAGGCTATTGGTCTCTTTTTACAGGTTTCAAGTATGTCGTCTTCATGACCAGATTTCATATTTGGAGTCCTATCTTTAGCACTAAAATCGTATCTTTTAGGGGCTGCATTTTGGTCTGTGGGTCAAAACTGACTGTCTTCTATTATAAATAGGTCAGATAAGAAAATAGTTCTCCAAAGGATGGCAAATGGGTTTTATCAGGCGAGAGTCACGATAATCCATCTTTATTGCATACAACCATATTAACATATATACTTTTTTTAAAAAAAGTTATTAACATATATACTTGATCATGTAGTTGATGTGGTACAGAGAGAATTATCAGCCGATGGTTCTTCAACGAATTTAAATGTTATTCAAGACCTTTCAAGAATTTAGGTTGGTAATAGGTGGTCAAAGTTTTGTGAAGATTGGTGTTGATATAGTTAGCTATAGATTTTTTTTTTGTTTTTTTTTGTTTTTTTTAGAAGGGCGTGTTAGTTTGTTAGTTGGTGTTGATATAAATAGCTATAGATTTTGATTTATATAGTTATAGATCTTCATATAGAGCAAGAAGTATACTGCTACCTTAAAAAAACATTACCCAAAGCTTTGCTAATACATGATCCGGTGATGATAATGTGCATATACTCAAAACCTTCCGTTTATGTTATAAGGTTTAAATAAATATGTTTGCAAATTTTCCTTTGAAATAAGGTTTAATAATTTGATATAAGATAGCCCGGTGCAACGCACGGGTATCACCTAGTTTATAATATATTGGTAGATTGGTAGATACTTTACATTATTATTTCTCGTATATGAATTAATTTTAAATCAAAATTTAAAAAATTGTCAAAATCAATAACAAACGAACACCCCTCCGGAACCAGGTCGACCCCGTACAACCGGTTGGTTACCTTTAGTTCAACCACTGATCACACTATAAATGTTCTTTATGAAATCACAAAATTTACATGAACAAGATGGTGGATTGTTGTTAACAAAGGGTCAGATTGAAAGGAAGCTTAAGTTACTCAACGTTTTGAAATCACATGTTTTTCACTTTTTCTGAATAAAAATGCTTAATTTGTATACTACCAACTATTTGCCTATAAGTAAAACGCGTCCAAACAAGTTTAAAAAAAGAAGTAAAACATCTAAGCTATGCATTAGTTGAACCCGATGCCCAAAGTCATAAATCCAAGACTCGTTAGTATAATGTATTCCTGTCCGTCTCATTTTAATTGTCCGTGTTTGACTAGCACTAAGCTCGACCTAAACGAATCACCAATCAAGGACCACACCATGTATCATCTCATGCTTCCAGAAACATGTGCCAGCGAACAAAGTAGTAAGTGTAGCAAGAAGTCTACAAGTTCTAGATGAAATTTTTATGAACCAAGAACCATATAATCATGGTATCATGGCCCACGAACCATTGAGCTTGAAACTTAAGACCGTGCAAATAACTGAGTCCAATCAGTCAGATTGAAACGACAACACCATGAACACTTTAAAACTCAAACATTAAAAAGAATGGCCGATTGGCCGGCCCATCATCAAACCATTTTAAGACATAATGATAACGAGGAAGGTATACACCCAAAAGATAATGAACCAACGATTTTTCAAGTTACAGTTACACCACTTGATCTCTTCGTTGGGCAGTAACCAGTTTGATATAAATGCTACAGAATTCATCATAATGTAACTAGTAATTGTAGCTTATAGTTGTAGCTTTTAGTTACAGATGTAAGTTGTGGCTTTTGAGCAAAGCTGTTAGCTACTTTTATCTTTAAGTGTTTTGTTATGGTAGCTGTAGCTGCAATTTCAAGAGGTATTTGTGTAATTTATAAAAATTAAAAGTCTAATCTAAATTAAAAGCTCCTGAAATGCTACTTAGTAGATTATTTCATTTTAGAGTTTTTTATTCAAATAAAAGTTGAATCAAAGTGTTTTAGTTCCATCAAAGTAACCCAATTAGTTGACCCATCAGTGTTTGGATCTGGGCCTGAAATTTCCGGAGCTGTATGCCCTCACATAATAGTCACATTAAAGACAAATTAACAATCTAAATTCCAACTGCTACAGTACAGCTTAGTTGGCTTAGTTTGGTGGCTTAGTTGGCTTAGTTAGCACAAGTACAACTTCTAGGATAATGCATGGATTACAACTTCTGATGCATAGATGAATTAACTCTTTTCAAATACATAAAAAGTCTCCATACAAATGTATAAACATAATGTACAACTTTATCTTTCAACTAATCATTAAGAACAACAAAATTAAGATGACAAAACTATCATCGTCATTAGCAGCGGTTGAACACCTCAACCGGATAAACGCTGCTTCGGGCGGAAGGTAGGTGATGGGAAAAAGCGGCTGAGATGGGAGGAGTGGTGGCGGCATACTTATGCTTAAATCTTAATCAAACCAAACAAAATAAATGTTAATCAAATGATTTTGTTTAATTAAAGTGATAACAATCTTGTAATACGAAGCAACAAGATAAAATCCAACTACATCATACCTGTTGTGATGATGCCGCCGTTCCCGTTTCCGTCGCCGTAAATACCGTCGGGAAAATTGTTGGCTTGCTCTCTCCATAATCTTTCATCTTCTCCACAGTAACTCAATGGTCAAACACAATCTAGATCTGTAGGTTTATCTTTTCTCACTAATTTTGTAGATCTATATTGCTATTATGCTATATATATCTTATATATGTATGTATATATAAATACATGCTCTTGATTGATGATATAAAACCATCGGCGTCATGCATCCTCCCGTCACCGCCGCTGCCATCCCTTCTCTCATTGCTGCCGTTATCCTTCCTCGATACATCAACGTCACTGTTGGGCTGAACATTCGAATATAGATGGATGGTCTTTTCCCGATGAAGTAATATATTCATGTCTTTCTTTAGAGGGGACTGTGGAATTAACGGATAAGAGAGAACGTAATACATTCATTTATTTATAAATGATATTTTAAAATATAGAAGGTTAGGCCTCATTTACTATACTCTAACCTTATCTCTAAATTTCTTCAAATTATTCTTGTAAATTCCTATGGGTAAGATATTAGAGGTGGCTCTAAGGTCTATGTAGGTATTTTCAAAACAGTTCGAGCGTATGTAGCAATGAATTTGAAATATGCTAGGGTCACCATAAAATTTACCATTCGGTTCTCTAGCTATTATTTCATTTATCTTATCTCTTTCTAGGTCGGCTACACGCTCTTCCCACTTAATATCTACAAGGATCTTTCTAAGCCTATTTGCCATTTCTCTACCATTCCTTAATTGTTCCTCTATTTTCTCTTTCCATTCTTTTAATTCCATAAAGCTTTCATGGCAAATCTTTCTCTTAGGTTTGGGTTCCTAGGTTTCGTGGTTGTCCGGTTACACCGTCTCTTTACCCGTTCATGAAGGTTTGATTTATATCCATTATTTCCATCATAAGACTATTTCTTTCTTTTTTTATATACCCCAGTTCCTTCTTCTTCTAATTCAGATGACTCTTATTTGACCATTTGACAAAGACATTTCACGTTTAAGGACATGGATGATAGCATCCGCAGCATGCAAAAATGGTCGTCCTAAAATTAGGGGTGTCACTACTTCACTTACCGAATCAAGCACAACAAATTCAGTCCAAAATTCTAAATCCTTAACCCTGACATGGACTCGTTCGACAATCCCCTTGGGTTGTCGGTAAGTCGCCATGTCGGTCTAGCACATTCATATAAAAAAAAATAACATGCGAGATCAGCTGAATGCTCATGTTAACGGGTTTTAGCAACAAAGGGTAAGTTTCTCATAAATCACAGTAGGACCCTTAATCAGCTAATGCACTCGAAAAATATTCATTATTAATAGTGCAAGGGATAAGAAAACTTCCTGGATCTTCAGATGCTTGCGGTAGCTGTGTCCCGTCATCCGGTGCTTCGGGATCTTGAACTTTCCTTCTGCAATTCTGTCCGAGTTGTCCCCATCTTCTTCAAATATACGTGAGTGTGTATGTATATATATATATACTATATATATATATATATATATACGTAATTTTATATATATATATGTACTTGTAAGTATATATGTATGTATAAAAGATTTATATAAATCAAGTATATATAAATATATATATATATATATATATATATATTAATATATATTTATATATATATATATATATATATATATATATATATATATATATATATATATATATATATATATATATATATATATATATATATATATATATATATATATATATATATATATATATATATATATATATATATATATATATATATATATATATATATATATATATATATATATATATATATATATATATATATATATATATATATATATATATATATATATATATATATATATATATATATATATATATATATATATATATATATATATATATATATATATATATATATATATATATATATATATATATATATATATATATATATATATATATATATATATATATATATATATATATATATATATATATATATATATATATATATATATATATATATATATATATATATATATATATATATATATATATATATATATATATATATATATATATATATATATATATATATATATATATATATATATATATATATATATATATATATATATATATATATATATATATATATATATATATATATATATATATATATATATATATATATATATATATATATATATAACATTCAAATAATATATATATATATATATATTTATATATATATATATATATATATATATATATATATATATATATATAAAATGGCCATCTTTTTGTTTGAAGGTCCAGAACCAATAAAAATAAAATAAGAAAAAGTTAAAGGTATATGATGCGTGCAATTAATATGGGTCTTTAAGACACCCATAAAACTTATGAGAAAAACGCAAAAACTTCGATCTCGGACAACGCGGGATATATTACTAGTTCTTATATATAACAAAGGAGCTGGCGCGTGTCTAGTACCGGCGAGTTAAATTATTTTTTGTGTCAAGCGTGGATCGAACCTGAGACCTTAAAGTCACCAAGTGCTTGCTTTACCACCAGGCTACACTAACCCATTATCAAATGGGTTAGGTTGCATTTGGTTAGGGTTCAACCTTTCAAAGTAAGTTAAAATGTTAGCCATTTTGACGTCTTTACAAAAGGTCTCGAGTTCGAACCTTATTGAGGAAGCATCTTGGGGTGGCTAGGAAAAAGTCACAGAATATTTCGATTAGTTGATGTACATTTGCGTCAAAGACTCACTTTATCCGAGTAACCTCAACAGGGGAAAGCTTATTATTTGACTGGTTGCGGAAAGGGTTAGGGTTGTAAATGGGTCAATCAGGCGCCTAATAAGTGGGTCGCGTTTGGGTTGACATTGACATTTTCAAGTAACTACTTACAACCTACTAACAGTTGTAAGTATTTTACGATATTACATGTTTTGTTTTTTTCAAGTAACTACTTACAACCTACTAACAGTTGTAAGTATTTTACGATATTACATGTTTTGTTGTGTGTTTTCAAAGTATTTACGGATACTTATGCTTCTATCCTAATAGTTTATTATGTGCATTTAGGCTATTCAAACTGTTTTGGGTCAAAGTAACCCATTTATCAAATGGATTAGGTTGCGTTAGTCGTTATGTTAGGGTTCAACCTTTCAAAATAAGCTAAATGGTTTGGATTTAGGCTGGGAGATATGAACCCGCCAACCTGTCAGCCCAAGCATGGCCGAGTTTGTCAGCTCTACCTTGAAGAGAGGAATTTATATTGTTGGCGACTCAAAATATTTGATATATTCTTGTTCACTTATGATGAAGATACATATTGAACTCGTGCTGAATTTGATCATGACAATATGCGCATAAGTTATTTGGTACTATAATACTTCTATGTTGTAATATATACTAACTTGTATCTTGCTATCATGTGCCTAACTTGGGAATTTAATTATTGTTACCTTACCAGTTTGACCAAATAAGGAACATGTTTATGTTTCAATCTAAAGGTTCTTGTTTTACATACATATCAAAGAAGAATGCTTATTTGTTTAAACAGAAACATAAGAGCATATCGGTATTCTGTAATGGGCATATTATCAATGATTCTCTTTTGTTAGATCTTGTGATGAAGAAATACAAGGGAGCAAAAAGAAACTTGGATATCTTGTATTCTCTTGGAGCTCAGTTGTTACATGGAGTTGATGCTTTCAGGATGAAGCTTCATACAGATCTTCAAATGCGGAAGTTTGACCGGATTATTTATAACTTTCCACATGCCGGTTTCCATGGGAATGAAGACAACCGACGCATGATTATGTAAGCTCCTTTTCTAATGACTTAGTGCTTGACTGCCGAAAGTATCATATTTGGTTTATTTGTTTTAAATTATTCATCATTTTTGGTTCTTAGCAAAAATTAGTTTTTGCCTTTTAAGTTTTCATTTTCCACTTTGTGTTGTTTATACTTTATAGGATGCATAGAAATCTGGTTTGTGGTTTCTTTAAGAATGCAAGTGGCATGCTGCGTCATAAAGTTCAGACTTGAAGATTATCCAGGTTACAACAACAAAAGAGGCGATGGAAAAAGATCTGACCAGCCATTTCATCTAGGAGAGTGTAGTACTTACAAGTTCGTATTGTCATCAAAAGCCAAAAAACCAACCACTTTGTGTCAAAGAAGCCCTCATCAACCTCAAGAAGTTTCATCACAAACACTGCAAATAAGTATGGCTAAGAATCCTGCTCCTGTTTTCAACAGCTCTGAATGCTTCCAGGTTTTCAAGGAGTATTTTGATCATGCACTGTCAACATTTGGGCATGTTGATTACCATATTTTCCGTTCTGTTCCGCATCTGCTGGAAATCGGGTTTGAAAGATGCAAGGCCAATATCCATGTTGATCCCTTTAATGCTTACACATATCTTTTGACAGAGCTTCAACATATGAGTAAACAAAGGGTATTATTTCTGCAAAACCGTTTATTTGAGACCGATCACCAGTATGGCTTCTAAGATGTTTCTCAACCCAAAAACAGGTCAGCTGATTACCTTCTTTTGCTTTGATGTTTTGTTTTGCCTCATACTGCCATCATCAGATTTTTTGTAAGTCATGCCCCTAGACACGGCTGTAAACTGGTGTTCAAGAAAAGGCTATGTATAGTGTGACATCTGGCTTTTGTAAATTTTGCTTATCCATCCATAGTCTAATATGTCTTGATTACAGATTTGTTGTGCAGCAGGTTGAGTATACCGCATTACTTGCGTGTGAATTAACTATGTTAGTAGTGTATCTTCGGACTTGTTTTATGAAACAGAGATGAGCCAAAAACATTATATTAAAAAATACTAAAAGGAAATGTTAAACTTAAAGTGAAGATCGTTTCTAGAAATCATTGATGTATGGATATAGCTTACTTATACCAAAGAGAAAGTTGGGTTGTCAAATAATATAGACGAGGTTTTTATTTTATTTAAATGTAAACGGCTTAACTTTTTTTTTTTATTTAGGGTCACACGTTCGAATCCCATCTCGAGCGTTGTTACTAGCCAATATTCTTGGCGAGCGAGTTGAATTTACCGGGTGGATCGGGCGGGGGAGGGGATCGGGTAGGCCCACGGTATTCAGTCCGGATACCCGTGGTCCGGCCCTTCGCTGTTCTAAAAAAAAAAAAAATCTTTAAATTTATATTCTGGCCGCTCCTAAGATATTCACCCGATGAGATTTAAAAACTGAGATTTTGTAAATTTTGAGATGTTTCAATATTGCCACTACTAAAGAACATCTTAAATGGGAGTTTTACCAGGAACTATTGCTTTATTATTTTACAGTTTAATTTCATACATAAAAACTTCTTAATTTCATTCTTTTTGACATGTCATATGTGTAAGAGGATTGTAGACATAAAATGTAATATTAAACAACATTTTTTCTCTAAAACTTAATGGTTTTACATAATTGCATTAAGCTTTTCATAAAACATTTTTCTTCTCTTTATCCAAATGGGGTTTGTAGTTTCTAAATTATCGGTATGAATAAACACATTTCGCATAGGAAACTGGCCGGTTTGAGGCTTCTTTAGGAGATAGTATTGATGTACTGTATATGTTATGATTGTGTTCCAATGGTGAAATGTACATGACCCACAAAACCGCATCCCCATTCTCCTCTTGGAATATAGAACTTGATGCTCGAAGCTCTCTAGCGTTGCTTTTACAACGTCAATCACAAAGTCCCTATTAAAAGAATTTGAACAAAAGCTAGGTCTTGTCACAACTAATTAACAAGAAGATGATATATATTCGACTAGCTAGCTAACGAAAGTCATATATAAAACTAGTTGACTAAAGTAAACCGTCTATATATTCGTCACGACTACGGTGAGAAACAAGCTACTAACGGTGGATGCGCTAAGGAAGAGAGGGGTTATGGTTTCACCATATGTTTGGTGTGGGGATGTTGATGAAGCACTGGAGCATGTTACTGATAAAGAGAGGACGTATACATTCATTTATTTATAAATGATATTTTAAAATATAGAAGTTAGGCTCATTTGACTATAAACGTAAACTAAAGGAATTTCTTATGAAGTTAAGCAAATTTCAAATAATTAAATATCTTTTATAATTAAGCAATTATTAGTTTTTTTTCCGTACTTTATAAATTTGAAATGGAGTAACTTGAAACATCTGCTAACAAAATATGTATATATATTACATTACTAGCACGGTACCCGCACAATGCGGTGGTGATTGTGACGACGACGGTGTGGTGGTGGGGACGACCGTTACCGGTCTCAATAAAATCGAGACTATTGGTACAGATCCTTGTGTCAAAAGTTACGTATGTCCAATGATTAATACACGCTTTTTAAAAGATCAAGGCGCTCCCCCCCGTATAATTCATTAAGGGTATTTTAGACTTTTCCCATGTAACTTTCAACATGAAGCTATTATTTTTTATAATATAATATAAAAGTATAGATAGTATTACTTATTAAAAAGTAATAATGATGTTAAAAGGGGTAATAAATTAGATAAACAGAAAATGTTAATTTTATTATTATTATAAAATAAAAATAAAATAAGAAAAAGTTAAAGGTTTTAATGCTTGATAATAAGCATAGATGGTATATTTTACGATAAGCTTTAACCGAAATTTCTATCTTTTGTCCGTTCGTCATATTAATATATATAACAAAGCAGCTGGCGCGTGTCTACAGTACCGGCGCGTAGCTACAGTTTTTTGCTGACGTCAGCTATTTTGTCCTTTTCTGTTTTTTTTTTAGTATACTTTTAAAGTTTCGTATTTTTACCACTTAACTTTTTGGTTTTTTGACTTTAGTCCAAAATTTTTATAGAAACTTAAATGTACTTTACTTTTACAAAGTTGTAAGTATAATTTACTTCTACAAAAGTTTTAAATTTCTATCAACTAATTTTTGGGTTTTTAACTTTAATCATTAAATCTTTATTTTTTACTTTCTATCACTTATTATGAGGTTTTTAACTTTTGCCATCGAACTATTCGTTTTTCAACTTTGGCAGCCCAATATTTTAACTTTCTACCCCTTATAGTAAACTTTAAGCGTCCAAACTTTTGGGTAATGCTATATGTATGTTCGCATGATGCGACCGCAACCCGGGGCACCGCCCGGGATTAAAATTCTTGTTAAACAAATTAACAATCTATTGATACATGAAAAGAACTTAAAAGATAAGTAGATAACTATTTTTTATACCCGCGCTTCGCCGCGGGGTTTGAGATATTAGATTAATGCTATAGCTGTAACATCCGCGAATTTTGACCCGTTGACCTTACGTGTAATACGACTAACAATGTAAGTTAATAAAGTATTTGGGTCGTTTTAATGATTAAATGACAATGTGAAAGTTATTTGGGTCATTTTGTAAATTAAATGGTATTGTGCAGTATTCGGGTCAATAATGTGTTTTGCTCGGTGTTTAACTAAGTAACGGTTGTAATTTGGCTTGAAAAGAGAAACGGGTCGACCCATACCCGTACCCGCGACCCATCAGCCCTTTTTGACCCATATCCCCTCCTTATCTCTTCCTTTCCCCCTCTCATTTCTTACCTATCTATTTTCTTCCTCTTCTCTTTTCTCTCTAGCAAAAGCAAGAACTTCACATATCTCTCTTTCTCTTATTAATTCTTGCATCATTGAGTGTGTTGAATCAAAATCTATACAAGATCATCATCATCTTCATAGTATTAAAAGCTTGAATCTCATAGTGCAAGATTTTTACCCATTTTGACCTAATTTCGGGTTTGAGCTCAAGAAGAGTTTTGGTAAGTCTAATTCATCCCATTTACTTCTATTTATGTTTGTTTATGCATTTCTAGTCATCTTGAACATTTACAAGTCCTAAATCGGCCTAAAACTAATTTTGGGTCAAATTAGGGTTTATTTAGGGTTTGAAGAATTTGGGTTTAATTTTGATGTTTTGGTTGAAATTGTGGATTGGGTTATGTGTATTTATGTTTATTGATGCTTAGTTATGCTTCAATTTAAGTTACAAGTTCCTACAAATCGATTTGGATTGGTTTGGGTCGAGTTTTTAGGGTTTTGGGTTTGTTGTTCCTGCGTATGCTGCTGCTGCTTGTGGTTCTGGCCAGAAAAGGGCCACTGCGGCGCAGTGGCTTAGGCCTAGCCCACTGCGGCGCAGTGGCTAGGTCCTGGTCAGTTCCTGGTTAGCCCACTGCGGCGCAGTGAGCTTGGCAAAGGCTCACTGCGGCGCAGTGGTTAGAAGCTGGAAAGTTTGCGCGTCGTTTTTCAAATGTTAATAACTTTTGATCCGTAAGTCCAAATAAGTCATATGACCTATCGTTGGAATCGTAAGAGAGTCTACTTTCTCATGGTAAGGTCCTTTTGATCTGAATCCTTTTCCATTTCTAAAAATGTCGGGTCAAAGTGTTATAGTTCATGCGGGAGAGTCATTAAGGCGTTGTGGGACTTTGGCGCGACTCAAACTTACTTAACCAACTTGTGTAGGGTTATAGAGTTGATTTTGATGACACCATGATATATATTGATAGGTTGTGGGCTCGTGGCGGTCGTTGGACATTTATAGCTCGATATTAACTTGTCGTTTTGCTTGGAAATCAAGGTGAGTTTCGTAGCTCCCTACTCAATTGAGATTCGGGCTGAAAAGTGTAACCATACGTGTTTAATTGTTGATTGACCTGTTGATTGGCTTGAGTTACCTTTGGTCTTATTGCTTAAATTGTTGTTTGTCAATTGATGATTATATTGGCACTATTGATTGATTTCGTATATGATTGGGTTAATTGTTAGTTAGGTTAGGATTAGTAGTGCATACATGGAGGTCGGTTTTACTTTCAAAGAGTTTTAGGTGTGGTGGGAAGGCTGCGGATGACCCTATACATAAGCATCTAGAACTTGATGAAAGTAAAATCCTCCGAAGTGTATGTACGCGTTGTTTAGAGTAAATGATGGACTTTGGGATCACGTTTGAGATAGACATGAATGCCTTGATGTACTTGACTTGTGAGATACGTACTTATTCATATTTATTGTAACATCCCAAACGTTTTATGTTTGACTATTTGACTTTCCGTTAGTTAACGTTAGGTCTATTATGTTTATGTGCCTTATAAGGGATTATGTGATTAAATGCTTATGTGTTTAATATGAAATGAAGTAAAGTGAATTAAATGAAAGTAATTTAAAGTAAAGTATGAAAGTTAAGTGCTTGTTAGATCGTTAAGTCTCCCGGTAAGTTAATTAAGCTACGAAAGTAAAGTTTAGGAAGTCGAGGGGCCTATGGGTACTAAAGGAAACTTATGGTCAGGAGTTTAAGGTCTAGTGAGACCCCAATAGCTGCACATTTCGTGATTAAGCCCTAGGAACAGATCCCCTCCCTCTCAAGACAAGTTTTCTCCAAGAATCAATCATTTCGTGTCATTTCGATCAAGTTTGATTAAGATTTTGAATCCTCGAAGTCATCTACAGGTATTATGGTTGATCTTACTCTTAAATCTGATCATGTATGTCTTAGTAGTGATTTCGATCCAGGCCATAGGGTTTGGGTTGGGTTATTTGATCAAACGTTTATTGAATTCATGTTATTCGGGTGTTTTAAAGATTGATTTATGATGTAAAGGATTAAGGGATTAATAGGATGGTTTAAGTTGATGAAAGTGCAATTGAAGGGATTAATTTTAAGTCCCCAGGTTGGATTTGGGGTATGGATTCGTATGGAATTCGTTTGATCATAGAACAAAGATTAGGTTTCTGGTCGACACTCCAGGTGCGACGCACCAGTAGGGTGGTGCGGCGCACCACAAGCCATTTTGGAAAAATGGTGTTCAGCCAAAAGCCCGATATGCGACGCACCAAGGGTAGGTGCGGCGCACATTCGCATGTTCAGAATTTCTGATCATTTTATGCGGCGCACCAAAGGGGTAGGTGCGGCGCACCTGCTTATGTTTAGAACTCCCTGTTGACTTTGTGCGACGCACCACATGGGAGGTGCGACGCACCTCTTGTCCAGTTTTTATAAAACATTTCGTTTAGCTTATATTTCGATCTTATATTCATTCTAGGTTGTCGGGAGCACTTAGCAAGCACTATAAGATACTTTTAACTTGTTGGTAAGCTGTATCGAGGTAAGATAACATCTTTTGTCACCTGTAGGTACAACAAAACACGTTTTCGTAAGTTAACCTTCCAATTGAATATGTATGTACATTTTATGTTCATGGGTGACTATGGGAGGCTACAAAGGGATATATTACTTACCGTTTACGATGATTAACATTCATATGCAGGTTGCAATGGTATGTGGTAAGTATGTATGCATGAAATGATGAAATGATTATGTATGTATGAAATGATGAAATGATATGTATGCATGAAATGATGAAATGATTATGTATGTATGAAATGATGAAATGATACGATATATGCTTGCATGTGTGGCTTGATCACCTAGTCACTAGTCCTTGATTAGGATTGCCATGTTCACGTGCACGTTAAGGGCCCTAAAGTAAAAGATGATATGAGATTAGCTTAGGTGAAAGAGTAGCCTAAACTAATTAAGCGATTAAAGTCTCGAGCATTATGTAAAGTCTTGTGTTAAGCTTAACCCGTGCTAGCTCTCCGGGCTGGTGCGTACGTGGTCACTTGAGTTGCTCCTTGTGGCATAGTTACGTTTGAGTATTCCGGGTGAAGTAACTAACCACCAATGCGTAAAGGCATAAACGGTTTATTCAGTTGGATTGACTTTGTCATTCCTTAACGACGCCGATGGACCACCTATTGGTTTACCCATCATGTCGGGTGTGAGGACTCCATGTATGGTCTATGACCGCCTACACACAACCCCACATCCCTATGTAAGTGGCATAAGTCACTTAGCCTACGTCTTGGCAAAGAAATAAGGAAAGAAAGATGAAGAAAGAAAGTATAGGCACACTTTAGGACATGTTGAACCTAATGTGTATCTTATGATGTTATGTATGTGTGTGATATTAACTTAAAATGCAGATTTTGTTAATATATGAAATTGGCAAACGTTTTCAGGTTATGTTATCTTACTTAGCTAATTTTATTAGCTAACACTTGTTCTTTGAAAATGTTGTGCCTTCAGGATAATCAAGTGAGCTAGGCGAGGATTAGCTTGGTGAGACTTGGGTAGACGAATAAAGAAGCTTAGCTAAGACATTAAACGCTTAGACTTCCTTTTAGCCTCTTGTTTGGCTATTTCATTATGATTAAAGACTTGTATTAATGTGGCATTTATGTTGGTGCCAAAGCTTGGATTTACTTTTATTGTTTTGATGATGCTAGTAGTAACACCAAATTTTAAAGGTACCATCCGTTACGGATGGGGCAGATTTTGAAAGTGATCCTTTCCGCTTATTTTAAACGCCGTTTGGCAAAGTTTTGAAAAATCCAAGTTTTAAACGACGGGTGTTACAAGTTGGTATCAGAGAAATGGTTTAAGTGAACCAAAATTCGACCAAGACCTTAGGATTTTGGACTTAAACCGTACGAGAAATGATTGGCTTAAGTAGTAATGCTTTAGCTCTATGATGAAAATGCTTTTAGGATGGGTTGGGATGAGTGTGAGGGTAGGTTATGGCTTATATATGTTTATGTTATGCTTATGTAATTTAGTAGGCCTGACCATACCTTGTTCTCATTCGATTCATCTCTAACATTTGTCACTAAAATTGTAGAAGGATGGTTAATACCCGTGCTAGTAGTCAAAGAGATGGAGCTAATGCTAGCGATGCTCCGGTTAATCCAAACGGGACTGGAAATGGTGTTAACCTAAGGCCTCCTCGAAGACCACTTTTGGGTGCACAACCTACAAGGTCTGAAATTGATAGAGCTAACCCCGTGATTGAGCAAGTTCCTACTCAAGCTGAAATGCATGAAGAGTTGAGAGCTATTCGAGCTCTTTTGTTGAGAAATGAAGAGGAGTTGAATCAACTTAGGGCTGAAAGAGAAGCTAGCTTGCAACGGAATGAGCATACGGATGGGAATTACTCCAACCGCTCAAACCGTACCGAGCCATCAATGGTAAGGTCACAAGTTGCTCCTGAAAATGTTGTTGCTAATGTGAATGGTGTTAATAATGTGGTGGAGCCTCGTGTTGTAGTCGCTCCTCGTACTAGTAACTTTAAGTATGAGAGCTTTCAGAAATGTGGAGCAAAGGCATTTGATGGTACTCTAGATGCTGTAGGTGCCATGGAATGGTTGGATGATATCGAGGTTGTGTTTGCTTCATGTTATTGCCCTGAGGATATGAAGGTATTGTGTGCTTCCGTATGTTGAAGAAGAATGCTCGTAATTGGTGGAGGGTTGCTACTATTTCTTTGACCCCCGAAGTGCTAGCTAATATGCCTTGGGGTACCTTTAAGGAGAAGTTCTTGGAAGAATATGTGGGTACTCGTGAACTGAGGTTGATTGAGAAAGAATTCAGAGCTTTAAAGCTAAGCCGGGTGCCATAACTGAGTATGCCTCACTCATTTATGGAAAAGCTTAAGTTTGTTGGTCATTTGGTTCGTAGAGATGTGGATCAGGTTGAAGCTTACTGTGATGGTCTTCCCGCTAGCTATCGTGGCCTTTGTAGACAACACATTACATTGTCTGCTGCGATTAAGGAGTCCAAGAGGTTGGATGATGATTTCAAGGGTGAAAAGGTTGTAGTGAAAGTTAATGATGATAAGCAATCAGGTTTAAAAAGGAAGCATGATGGGTCAAGTGGATCTAATAGGAAGTTCAAGAAAGGTCCGTCTTCAAGAAATGGGGGCAGCAGCTATGCAAAGCCAAAGAATTGGTGTGGTACTTGTAAGGCGCCTCATTCGGGTCCATGTTCAGATAAGACCCGAAGGTGTGATACTTGTGGTGGTACGGGTCATCCTACTTCAGGATGCAAGGATAAGCCAAAGTGTTATCGGTGTCAACAAACCGGTCATTTCATCAAGGATTGCCCACAAGGAAGAGATGATGGAAAGAAGACGGCTGTCCAAAAGCCTAAAGCTCGAGCCTTCCAGCTGACAGTCGAAGCTGCCAAGGATAACGACGAGGTAGTAAGCGGTACATTTCTTGTTAACTCAAAACCTGCTTCTGTACTTTTTGATTCGGGTGCAAATAGATCTTTTGTGTCCACTTTATTTGCTCCTAAGCTTGATAGGGTCACTACTCCTCTTGATTGCTCTATAGAGGTTGAAATTGCTAACGGTACCATTAGTGACATTCAAGTAGGTTATGATGATTGTTCTATTGAGATTGAAGGTCGCTCTTTTCCGGTTCAATTATTGCCTACCACTCTAGCCGGGTTTGATATAGTGATAGGTATGGACTGGTTGTCTCAAAATGATGCTACTATTATATGTTCTCAAAAGGTCGTACGATTCGCTACTCCGGATGGTGAGATCATTTCCGTTTATGGAGATAAGAAGAAGGGGAGCATAAAGATTATTAATTTGATGAAGGCTCTCAATTGCATTCGGCATAACAAGAATCACTTTCTTGCCTATGTTATCGATACACGAAAAGGGAAGTCTCCGATTCCTAATGTTGATGTAGTTTCTGAATTTTCTGATGTCTTTCCGGATGATCTTCCCGGTATTCCTCCCGACCGTGAGGTCATCTTTCAGATTGATCTCGTACCCGGTGCTACTCCTATTGCAAAAGCACCATATCGTTTAGCCCCCACAGAAATGAAAGAGTTAATGTCCCAGCTTCAAGAGCTACTTGACAAAGGTTTCATACAACCAAGTTCCTCGCCTTGGGGAGCTCGGTTCTTTTTGTCAAAAAGAAAGACGGTTCTATGCGCATGTGCATAGACTACCGTGAGCTGAATAAACGAACGGTTAAGAATAAGTATCCTCTCCCGCGTATTGATGATCTTTTTGATCAGCTCCATGGTGCTTCTTACTCTCTAAGATTGATTTGCGGTCTGGCTATCATCAATTAAAAGTCAAAAAGGAAGATGTGGCCAAGACAGCTTTTCGTATACGTTATGGGCACTATGAGTTTCTTGTCATGCCTTTGGGTTGACAAATGCTCCAGCCGCTTTTATGGATTTAATGAATCGGGTATGTCGCCCATTCTTAGATCATTTTGTGATTGTCTTCATTGACGATATTCTAATTTATTCAAAGTCCGAAGCCGAGCACCGTGAGCACTTAAGAGCTGTTCTTGAGGTTCTTAGGGAGAAAAAGTTATATGCAAAGTTCTCCAAGTGTGAATTCTGGCTCCGAGAAGTTCAATTTCTCGGGCATGTTATCTCTTCTGAAGGTATTAAAGTTGATCCTGCCAAGATTGAAGCTGTATCTAAATGGGAACAGCCAAAGACACCCACAGAGATTAAGAGTTTTCTCGGTTTAGCTGGCTATTATAGGAGGTTTATTCAAGATTTCTCCCGAATAGCTAAGCCAATGACGGAATTGACAAAGAAAGGAGTAAAGTTTGTATGGGCGGAAGCTCAAGAAAAGGCCTTTCAAACGCTTAAGACAAAGTTATGTGAAGCTCCTGTCCTAGCCTTACCCGAAGGTACTGATGATCTTGTTGTTTATAGTGATGCTTCTATTTCAGGTTTGGTTGTGTCCTTATGCAAAGGGACAAAGTTATTGCATATGTTCACGTCAGTTGAAGCCTCATGAAAAGAATTACCCGACCCATGATCTTGAATTGGCTGCAGTAGTGTTTGCTTTGAAGTTGTGGAGGCATTACTTATATGGCACCAAATGTACCTTGTTTACGGATCATAAGAGTTTGCAATATGTGTTCTCACAAAAGGAAATGAATGTAAGGCAAAGGAGATGGATGGAACTTCTGAAAGATTATGATTGCGAGATTAAATATCATCCCGGTAAAGCCAATGTGGTGGCGGATGCATTAAGTAGGAAAGTGCAGAATTTTTCTTGTAGATTGATGAGCATGGTGGTTCAAGCCAAGTCGGGGTTACTCGACCGCATCAAGGAAGCACAAGTTAAGGCTTTATTGAAGGATAATATCGATAATGAGAGTATTGGAAAGAAGAGAAGACTTGTGATGGAGACGAACAGCCGTGGATTTAAGACTTATAAGGGTCGAATATGGGTACCATTGCTTGGTGGTAGCCGAGAATTGATCCTTGAAGAAGCTCATAGGTCAAGATATTCAGTCCATCCAGGTATTACCAAGATGTATGCAGATTTGAAGCCCATCTATTGGTGGCCAAACATTAAGGGAGAAGTTGCTCATTTTGTTGAAAGATGTTTGACGTGTGCACGTGTGAAAGCTGATCACAAAAGCCATATGGAATGTTGCATCAATTGGAGATTCCGGAATGGAAATGGGACCATATTACTATGGATTTTGTGACCAAACTACCAAGAACACCGAAAGGAAATGACATGGTATGGGTTATTGTGGATAGATTGACAAAGAGTGCTCATTTCTTGGCAACAAGGCAAGATGTACCATTAACTAAGATGGCAAAGATGTATGTGGATGAGATCGTAGCAAAGCATGGTGTTCCTTTATCCATTGTTTCAGACCGAGACACGAGATTTGTGTCTAACTTTTGGAAGGGCCTTCAGCGAGAGTTAGGTACTAGAGTTAATTTGAGCACCGCCTATCACCCTCAAACTGATGGGCAAAGTGAAAGGACTATACAAACGTTGGAAGACATGTTGAGAGCTTGTGTATTAGAGTATGGTGGAGCATGGGATGAACACTTGAAATTGATCGAATTCACTTATAATAACAGCCATCATGCAAGTATTGGAATGCCACCATTTGAAATGCTTTATGGTAGGAGATGTAGGACTCCGAGTTGTTGGATGGAACCCAGTGAAAAGCAGTTTACGGGTCCTGAAATCATTGAAATCTCAGCTGAAAAAGTTAATGTGGCAAAGGAAGCACTTCGTGTGGCTAGAGAAAGACAAAAGACTTACGCCGACAAGAAAAGGAAGCCAATTGAATTCCAAGTTGGTGATTTGGTAATGCTGAAAGTTTCCCCATGGAAAGGAGTAATTCGTTTTGGAAAGAAAGGAAAGCTAAGCCCACGTTTCATAGGACCTTTCAAAATTCTGAAACGTATCAAGGATGTAGCTTATCAATTAGAACTACCCCCAGATTGGATGGAATTCACCACACATTTCATGTTTCGTATTTGAGGAAGTGTTTGGCCAATGAGTCAAGTGTTATTCCAATTGAGGATGTGAGCATAAATCCTCAGAAAAGAATAGTGGATGAACCAGTAGCGATACTCGGAAGAAAGCAAAAGAAACTTCGCCGAAAGTTGATTGATCTCGTGTTGATTAAATGGAAGCATAACCACGGTGAAAGTTTAACTTGGGAGACCGAGTCAGTGATGAAAGAGAAATATCCAGATTTGTTCACTTCCGAGGCGATTCCGAGGACGGAATCCTCTTAAGGGGGAGGTAATTGTAACATCCCAAACGTTTTATGTTTGACTATTTGACTTTCCGTTAAGTTAACGTTAGGTCTATTATGTTTATGTGCCTTATAAGGGATTATGTGATTAAATGCTTATGTGTTTAATATGAAATGAAGTAAAGTGAATTAAATGAAAGTAATTTAAAGTAAAGTATGAAGGTTAAGTGCTTGTTAGATCGTTAAGTCTCCCGGTAAGTTAATTAAGCTACGAAAGTAAAGTTTAGGAAGTCGAGGGGCCTATGGGTACTAAAGGAAACTTATGGTCAGGAGTTTAAGGTCTAGTGAGACCCCAATAGCTGCACATTTCGTGATTAAGCCCTAGGAACAGATCCCCTCCCTCTCAAGACAAGTTTTCTCCAAGAATCAATCATTTCGTGTCATTTCGATCAAGTTTGATTAAGATTTTGAATCCTCGAAGTCATCTACAGGTATTATGGTTGATCTTACTCTTAAATCTGATCATGTATGTCTTAGTAGTGATTTCGATCCAGGCCATAGGGTTTGGGTTGGGTTATTTGATCAAACGTTTATTGAATTCATGTTATTCGGGTGTTTTAAAGATTGATTTATGATGTAAAGGATTAAGGGATTAATAGGATGGTTTAAGTTGATGAAAGTGCAATTGAAGGGATTAATTTTAAGTCCCCAGGTTGGATTTGGGGTATGGATTCGTATGGAATTCGTTTGATCATAGAACAAAGATTAGGTTTCTGGTCGACACTCCAGGTGCGACGCACCAGTAGGGTGGTGCGGCGCACCACAAGCCATTTTGGAAAATGGTGTTCAGCCAAAAGCCCGATATGCGACGCACCAAGGGTAGGTGCGGCGCACATTCGCATGTTCAGAATTTCTGATCATTTTATGCGGCGCACCAAAGGGGTAGGTGCGGCGCACCTGCTTATGTTTAGAACTCCCTGTTGACTTTGTGCGACGCACCACATGGGAGGTGCGACGCACCTCTTGTCCAGTTTTTATAAAACATTTCGTTTAGCTTATATTTCGATCTTATATTCATTCTAGGTTGTCGGGAGCACTTAGCAAGCACTATAAGATACTTTTAACTTGTTGGTAAGCTGTATCGAGGTAAGATAACATCTTTTGTCACCTGTTGGTACAACAAAACACGTTTTCGTAAGTTAACCTTCCAATTGAATATGTATGTACATTTTATGTTCATGGGTGACTATGGGAGGCTACAAAGGGATATATTACTTACCGTTTACGATGATTAACATTCATATGCAGGTTGCAATGGTATGTGGTAAGTATGTATGCATGAAATGATGAAATGATTATGTATGCATGAAATGATGAAATGATTATGAATGCATGAAATGATGAAATGATTATGTATGTATGAAATGATGAAATGATACGATATATGTTGCATGTGTGGCTTGATCACCTAGTCACTAGTCCTTGATTAGGATTGCCATGTTCACGTGCACGTTAAGGGCCCTAAAGTAAAGATGATATGTGATTAGCTTAGGTGAAAGAGTAGCCTAAACTAATTAAGCGATTAAAGTCTCGAGCATTATGTAAAGTCTTGTGTTAAGCTTAACCCGTGCTAGCTCTCCGGGCTGGTGCGTACGTGGTCACTTGAGTTGCTCCTTGTGGCATAGTTACGTTTGAGTATTCCGGGTGAAGTAACTAACCACCAATGCGTAAAGGCATAAACGGTTTATTCAGTTGGATTGACTTTGTCATTCCTTAACGACGCCGATGGACCACCTATTGGTTTACCCATCATGTCGGGTGTGAGGACTCCATGTATGGTCTATGACCGCCTACACACAACCCCACATCCCTATGTAAGTGGCATAAGTCACTTAGCCTACGTCTTGGCAAAGAAATTAAGAAAGAAAGATGAAGAAAGAAAGTATAGGCACACTTTAGGACATGTTGAACCTAATGTGTATCCTATGATGTTATGTATGTGTGTGATATTAACTTAAAATGCAGATTTTGTTAATATATGAAATTGGCAAACGTTTTCATGTTATGTTATCTTACTTAGCTAATTTTATTAGCTAACACTTGTTCTTTGAAAATGTTGTGCCTTCAGGATAATCAAGTGAGCTAGGCGAGGATTAGCTTGGTGAGACTTGGGTAGACGAATAAAGAAGCTTAGCTAAGACATTAAACGCTTAGACTTCCTTTAGCCTCTTGTTTGGCTATTTCATTTATGATTAAAGACTTGTATTAATGTGGCATTTATGTTGGTGCCAAAGCTTGGATTTACTTTTATTGTTTTGATGATGCTAGTAGTAACACCAAATTTTAAAGGTACCATCCGTTACGGATGGGGCAGATTTTGAAGTGATCCTTTCCGCTTATTTTAAACGCCGTTTGGCAAAGTTTGAAAAATCCAAGTTTTTAAACGACGGGTGTTACAAGTTGGTATCAGAGAAATGGTTTAAGTGAACCAAAATTCGACCAAGACCTTAGGATTTTGGACTTAAACCGTACGAGAAATGATTGGCTTAAGTAGTAATGCTTTAGCTCTATGATGAAAATGCTTTTAGGATGGGTTGGGATGAGTGTGAGGGTAGGTTTATGGCTTATATATGTTTATGTTATGCTTATGTAATTTAGTAGGCCTGACCATACCTTGTTCTCATTCGATTCATCTCTAACATTTGTCACTAAAATTGTAGAAGGATGGTTAATACCCGTGCTAGTAGTCAAAGAGATGGAGCTAATGCTAGCGATGCTCCGGTTAATCCAAACGGGACTGGAAATGGTGTTAACCTAAGGCCTCCTCGAAGACCACTTTTGGGTGCACAACCTACAAGGTCTGAAATTGATAGAGCTAACCCCGTGATTGAGCAAGTTCCTACTCAAGCTGAAATGCATGAAGAGTTGAGAGCTATTCGAGCTCTTTTGTTGAGAAATGAAGAGGAGTTGAATCAACTTAGGGCTGAAAGAGAAGCTAGCTTGCAACGGAATGAGCATACGGATGGGAATTACTCCAACCGCTCAAACCGTACCGAGCCATCAATGGTAAGGTCACAAGTTGCTCCTGAAATGTTGTTGCTAATGTGAATGGTGTTAATAATGTGGTGGAGCCTCGTGTTGTAGTCGCTCCTCGTACTAGTAACTTTAAGTATGAGAGCTTCCAGAAATGTGGAGCAAAGGCATTTGATGGTACTCTAGATGCTGTAGGTGCCATGGAATGGTTGGATGATATCGAGGTTGTGTTTGCTTCATGTTATTGCCCTGAGGATATGAAGGTATTGTGTGCTTCCCGTATGTTGAAGAAGAATGCTCGTAATTGGTGGAGGGTTGCTACTATTTCTTTGACCCCCGAAGTGCTAGCTAATATGCCTTGGGGTACCTTTAAGGAGAAGTTCTTGGAAGAATATGTGGGTACTCGTGAACTGAGGTTGATTAAGAAAGAATTCAGAGCTTTAACAGCTAAGCCGGGTGCCATAACTGAGTATGCTCACTCATTTATGGAAAAGCTTAAGTTTGTTGGTCATTTGGTTCGTAGAGATGTGGATCAGGTTGAAGCTTACTGTGATGGTCTTCCCGCTAGCTATCGTGGCCTTTGTAGACAACACATTACATTGTCTGCTGCGATTAAGGAGTCCAAGAGGTTGGATGATGATTTCAAGGGTGAAAAGGTTGTAGTGAAAGCTAATGATGATAAGCAATCAGGTAAAATAGTGAACACTTGTTCTTTGAAAATGTTGTGCCTTCAGGATAATCAAGTGAGCTAGGCGAGGATTAGCTTGGTGAGACTTGGGTAGACGAATAAAGAAGCTTAGCTAAGACATTAAACGCTTAGACTTCCTTTTAGCCTCTTGTTTGGCTATTTCATTTATGATTAAAGACTTGTATTAATGTGGCATTTATGTTGGTGCCAAAGCTTGGATTTACTTTTATTGTTTGATGATGCTAGTAGTAACACCAAATTTTAAAGGTACCATCCGTTACGGATGGGGCAGATTTTGAAGTGATCCTTTCCGCTTATTTTAAACGCCGTTTGGCAAAGTTTTGAAAAATCCAAGTTTTTAAACGACGGGTGTTACATTAGTTGTGTTTGCACTTGAGAACATGCTTTTGTACTTATTGAGTGATTGATTGATTGGTTTAGTTGTTGGATTGATGAGACGGTTCATTACGTTTGATTGGCTTAGTTAAGTTGTGAAGTATATTATCATTATTAGGATAGACGTATAGACATGGAAGTCGGTTCTACCTTCAATGGGCCTTAGATGTGGTGGGAAGGCTGCGGGTGACCCTATATATAAGCATCTGGACTCGAAGAAAGTAGAATCCTCCTAAGTGTATATACGTATAGTTTAGTTGGTTGAACAATTGGGTTTTGGACTTGTGTTTGAGATCGACATTTACGCATTGAAACGGGTACTATATGTACTTGATGACATTTAAACGGGTACGTTATGTACTTGATGACATTGATACGGGTACTATATGTACTTGATGACATTTAAACGGGTACGTTATGTACTTGATGACATTGAAACGGGTACGATATGTACTTGATGACATTGATACGGGTACTATATGTACTTGATGACATTTAAACGGGTACGTTATGTACTTGATGACAATTACTTTACCCTTATAATCTTGTAATGATTTGATATTGTGATTAGAATAGTTGTACATACATGGAAGACGATGATACCTTTAATGAGTTGTAGATGTGGTGGGAAGGCTGCGGGTGACCCTATATATAAACATCTATGATTCCTTAAATGTAAAGTCGTATGAAATGTATGTGCATTGTAGTTTGATTGATTTGTGATATGATGGTTTTGTGATTGAGATTGGTTAGGTTCGTACTTGATGTTTGGTTGATGTACTTCCAAGTATACCTACTTGATGAATGGTTCCACGTACTTCCAGGTGTCATACACTTGAGATCGCGCAATGTACGATGTACTACCAAGTTGTTAGACTTGAGAATATTGTGTTTGTAGTGGTTTTGTTGTTGTCATGGTACACTAGGGATGCGTTATCTGATGCCTAATTGTTGGACATACCTTTTATGCATTCGGACATGATTATGTGTGTAGGACATATCTTGATATAGACATCACTTGTGCTTATTTATCATACGCATTACTTATATTGTGTTTTGTTGTGATTTGAGATTGAGACACATAAAGGCTATTCTTATGTTTTGTTTTGCCTTTACTTATACTTGTTGTGATTTAGGACAATGGTTCCTTGTGAACCATTCCTACGAACTCACCAACCTTGTGTTGACTATGCTTAGTACACTTTTCAGGTAACCAAGTTATTCCAAGGCAAGGAGTTTGATTGTTTGCTTGCTGTTGAACCCGGACTTGGACTTATATGGATCAAGGATCCATTTGCCTTCTTTTGCATTGTACTTAGGACCGTTAGCCATCTCTTAAATGTTCTTTTGCAAACCTTGATGGTGACTTGCTCCTTATGTATTTTGGTACTTGTTTATTTTAATGTATGGATTCACTGAATCCTTTGCTTGCATATAGTTCATGTTCTACATTAATTCCACCTTGTGCTATATGATTTCCGTAATATTTCGAGCCTTGGCTTGGGGTGTTACAGAATGGTGGCCCATGCGTGGTCGTAGAGAATTAGGCGGTTTGACCTAGACTACGGCTTAAGTTAAAACTCTTCATATAGCATGCATGGTTAGGAAATTTGTGTGCAACATGAATTCTGTGAACCTTAGAAGGTGTATATTGTGAGTTCGTAGTTAAGACCACTTATGTGATGGATTGAATTCAACGTGATAAATGTGGAATGGGTACAATGTGGTTAATGTGTACATTGATTGAAATTAATTGTCATTGATATGGATTGTTGTTACTGATTGATGTTTGTTGGATGCGTTAGAGCAAAATGAAGTTATGGTATTAACTTAGTATAATATTGTGGCAACCCTAAAAGAACCCGATCAACTCTTTATGGTCGCCCAACATTATAACAAGTTAATGACATCATGGATTGCGCACGTGTGGCTTAAAGTATAATAGGGAACCGATATGCTTAATGGAAGTTGATTGGGTGGAGGGTTAGCCGTTGGTACACCCTGTATACATACCCGATCAATAACTAGAAAGCATATCGAATTCGGATTATACTTTGAATCATTCGTGTTAGTTGCTTGGCTTAATGTATAATAGGGAACCGATATGCTTAATGGAAGTTGATTGGGTGGAGGGTTAGCCGTTGGTACACCCTGTATACATACCAGTCAATAACTAGAAAGCATATCGAATTCGGATTATACTTTGAATCATTCGTGTTAGTTGCTTGGCTTAATGTATAATAGGGAACCGATATGCTTAATGGAAGTTGATTGGGTGGAGGGTTAGCCGTTGGTACACCCTGTATACATACCTGGTCAATGACTAGAGAGCATATCGAATTCAGATTATACTTAACCCATTGTGTTAATTGTTTGATTTTATGATGTATTGACATGATTACTTGAATTAACGATAAACAATTGTAGTAAACTTGACATGATAATATGATAAGTAACAATCCCATAGGATTCTAGCACTCTTGCCTTAGCTTAATGATATGAAATGAGTATGTTATATCGGTACGAGAGCATTGACTACTTGTGTGACTAACATGTGAGCATTTGAGACTAACTCTCGGGTCAACGTGTCACTTGCTTTATAGAAATGGTGAGACCAAGGAGAGCCGGAACGAACTATAGGGCTGAACCGGAAGAACCTCAACCGGAAGCTCAACCGGAGGTACAAGGAGGTAGAGGTAGGGGCCGTGGTAGGGGCCGTGGTAGAGGTCGTGGTAGAGGCCAAGGAAGGGGCCATGGTGAAGCTCCCGAGCCAAACTTGGCTGAGGTGATCACTCAAACGGTCACCAATATCATGCCAACCATTATTGCTCAAGTCACGGCAAGTCTTGGGGGAAACAATGGGCCTCAAAACAATGAAGCCCAATTAATATGAATAATGAAAATGCTCAACCTCATGCTGTGGAGGAGGAAGAAGAGGAACCAGTGGGAGTTGATAACCGTATGCCCATGTATAATCAACATGGAGGATACCGACAGGGGTGCATATTTAAAGACTTCAAAAGTTGTGGGGCACCGGAGTTTGATGGAAGAGGCGGTCCCACAGAATGTATAAGGTGGTTTGAGGAGATCGAGGCAGTGATTGAAAGAAGTCATTGCACCTATGATGACCGGATCTCTTATGCATCCGGCATGTTTAAAGCGATGCCTTGAGTTGGTGGAACCAAGAGATAACTTTGGGGCGGACTTATAACTTGGAATGGATCGATTTCAAGAACAAAGTGAAGGCAAAAGTTTTGTCCTCCCTATGAACTACAAAACTTGACCATTGAGTTTGCTAATCTCAATATGGAAGGAGCCGATTTCAAGAGTTATGTTAGACGATTTCAAGAGTTGTCTACCCTCATTCCTCATTTGGTGGATTCCGAGTCTCGGGCCATCGAAAAGTTTGTGTTGGGCTTGAATCCTCAAGTCCGATCTTATGTGAACTCTAACATGCCTACTTCTTTGGCCGATGCTGTTAACCGGGCCGGAAGTGTGACCGAAGACTTGTTGAGGAGCGGTGTCTTGAGCAAATCCTCAACAAACAAGAGGAAAGAAGTGGGAGAGTCAAGTGGGGTAAATAAAATGGGAAGGTTTGATCCCAAAAATGCTAATAGGGGTAGAGTGATGGCGGCGGTGGAACCGGCTAGGAAGGCTTATGCAGGACCCCATCCTTTATGTGGAAGATGCAACAAACACCATTCTGCCAACGTCCAATGTGGGGAGTGTTTTAATTGTAACCGAGTTGGGCATTTGTCCAAGGATTGTAGAGCGCCGAGGACGGGCCCCATGAATATGGCTCCTATTCGGGCCGTCCCTCCTCAAGGTAATCAACGAAGAGGCGAATGTTTTGAATGTGGTAGTCGTGATCACTACCGAAATAATTGTCCGCAATGGGTTGGACAACAAGTTGAAGTGGCGATCCATCCGAATCAACTCCAAATTACCGGGCCGAACCAAAACCGTGGCCAGCAAGGCCATCAAGTTCATCCTCGTGGTCGAGCTTTTGCGGGAATTGGCAATGGAGGCCAAAATGATCCAAACGTTGGTTAAGGTACCTTTCTCTTGACGGTCATTATATTATGGCGCTATTCGATATTGGAACAGACTATGATCTCATTTATCCTAACGTTACTCCTTTGAATTACCTTCGTCCGTGTGTTTTGGAACTATATGGTTACAACTTTGAATGTTTAGCGACTCACTAACTAAATTTGTTCGAATATCCCGTGTATCTATCTCGACTCTAAAAGACGACAAACTCTTCACGTACTTTGTGATCTATAGTATTAAGGTTCTTGACGATAAAATGAGCACAATCTAAATGCCAACGGTTAATATGATTTTTAATTGGGTAATAGGGTTACTAATGTAAAATACCTAACGATAGAGTTCTTAGGGTTTCATGCAAATTGTCAACTCAAGTGTCCTTAGAGCTACCGTCTTAAGAATCTGAAAACTAACGTCATCTCTGATAATCTTGAGTCCCCGAGGCCTCTCCGGGTGACTTATCGGGCTTGTCCCATCTCGATGGTTTAAATTTCGTACATGCTTAACTTCCTAACATCGCGCGCGTGGTCAAAACCCTTATAGACTCCTGAGATGCGAATAAGCGTGTAGTGAAAGACGGGAGAGAGATTTGAAGGAGAACAAATTGCGATGGACTTCATTATGAAGTCGCCGAAGACAAGGAATGGGTTGATGTGTGGTGGAGATCGCTAGAGTTGAGGCCTAAGTACCCACATTTGTTTAACGATTAGTGATTCGTTGAATTTCGGGACGAAATTCTTTTGACGGGGGAATAATGTAACATCCGCGAATTTTGACCCGTTGACCTTACGTGTAATACGACTAACAATGTAAGTTAATAAAGTATTTGGGTCGTTTTAATGATTAAATGACAATGTGAAAGTTATTTGGGTCATTTTGTAAATTAAATGGTATTGTGCAGTATTCGGGTCAATAATGTGTTTTGCTCGGTGTTTAACTAAGTAACGGTTGTAATTTGGCTTGAAAAGAGAAACGGGTCGACCCATACCCGTACCCGCGACCCATCAGCCCTTTTTGACCCATATCCCCTCCTTATCTCTTCCTTTCCCCCTCTCATTTCTTACCTATCTATTTTCTTCCTCTTCTCTTTTCTCTCTAGCAAAAGCAAGAACTCCACATATCTCTCTTTCTCTTATTAATTCTTGCATCATTGAGTGTGTTGAATCAAAATCTATACAAGATCATCATCATCTTCATAGTATTAAAAGCTTGAATCTCATAGTGCAAGATTTTTACCCATTTTGACCTAATTTCGGGTTTGAGCTCAAGAAGGAGTTTTGGTAAGTCTAATTCATCCCATTTACTTCTATTTATGTTTGTTTATGCATTTCTAGTCATCTTGAACATTTACAAGTCCTAAGTCGGCCTAAAACTAATTTTGGGTCAAATTAGGGTTTATTTAGGGTTTGAAGAATTTGGGTTTAATTTTGATGTTTTGGTTGAAATTGTGGATTGGGTTATGTGTATTTATGTTTATTGATGCTTAGTTATGCTTCAATTTAAGTTACAAGTTCCTACAAATCGATTTGGATTGGTTTGGGTCGAGTTTTTAGGGTTTTGGGTTTGTTGTTCCTGCGTATGCTGCTGCTGCTTGTGGTTCTGGCCAGAAAAGGGCCACTGCGGCGCAGTGGCTTAGGCCTAGCCCACTGCGGCGCAGTGGCTAGGTCCTGGTCAGTTCCTGGTTAGCCCACTGCGGCGCAGTGAGCTTGGCAAAGGCTCACTGCGGCGCAGTGGTTAGAAGCTGGAAAGTTTGCGCGTCGTTTTTCAAATGTTAATAACTTTTGATCCGTAAGTCCAAATAAGTCATATGACCTATCGTTGGAATCGTAAGAGAGTCTACTTTCTCATGGTAAGGTCCTTTTGATCTGAATCCTTTTCCATTTCTAAAAATGTCGGGTCAAAGTGTTATAGTTCATGCGGGAGAGTCATTAAGGCGTTGTGGGACTTTGGCGCGACTCAAACTTATTTAACCAACTTGTGTAGGGTTATAGAGTTGATTTTGATGACACCATGATATATATTGATAGGTTGTGGGCTCGTGGCGGTCGTTGGACATTTATAGCTCGATATTAACTTGTCGTTTTGCTTGGAAATCAAGGTGAGTTTCGTAGCTCCCTACTCAATTGAGATTCGGGCTGAAAAGTGTAACCATACGTGTTTAATTGTTTGATTGACCTGTTGATTGGCTTGAGTTACCTTTGGTCTTATTGCTTAAATTGTTGTTTGTCAATTGATGATTATATTGGCACTATTGATTGATTTCATATATGATTGGGTTAATTGTTAAATAAATTAGGATTAGTAGTGTATACATAGAGGTCGGTTTTACTTTCAAAGGTTTTAGATGTGGTGGGAAGGCTGCGGATGACCCTATACATAAGCATCTAGAACTTGATGAAAGTAAAATCCTCCGAAGTGTATGTACGCGTTGTTTAGAGTAAATGATGGACTTTGGGATTACGTTTGAGATAGACATGAATGCCTTGATATACTTGACTTGTGAGATACATACTTATTCATACTTTTATCGTTGTATTGGTGAACTTACGGATTAATGGTCGTTGATTAAATGGTTGAGTGAGTGATTGATTGATTGGTTTAGTTGTTGGATTGATGAGACGGTTCATTACGTTTGATTGGCTTAGTTAAGTTGTGAAGTATATTATTATTATTAGGATAGACGTATAGACATAGAAGTCGGTTCTACCTTCAATGGGCCTTAGATGTGGTGGGAAGGCTGCGGGTGACCCTATATATAAGCATCTGGGACTCGAAGAAAGTAGAATCCTCTTAAGTGTATGTACGTATAGTTGGTTTAAAATTGGGTATTGGACTTGTGTTTGAGATCGACATTTACGCATTGATACGGGTACTATATGTACTTGATGACATTTAAACGGGTACGTTATGTACTTGATGACATTGATACGGGTACTATATGTACTTGATGACATTTAAACGGGTACGTTATGTACTTGATGACATTTAAACAGGTACGTTATGTACTTGATGACATTGATACGGGTACTATATGTACTTGATGACATTTAAACGGGTACGTTATGTACTTGATGACAATTACTTTACCCTTATGATCTTGTAATGATTTGATATTGTGATTAGGATAGTTGTACATACATGGAAGACGATGATACCTTTAATGAGTTGTAGATGTGGTGGGAAGGCTGCGGGTGACCCTATATATAAGCATCTATGATTCCTTAAATGTAAAGTCGTATGAAATGTATGTGCATTGTAGTTTGATTGATTTGTGATATGATGGTTTTGTGATTGAGATTGGTTAGGTTCGTACTTGATGTTTGGTTGATGTACTTCCAAGTATACTTACTTGATGAATGGTTCCACGTACTTCCAGGTGTCATACACTTGAGATCGCGCAATGTACGATGTACTACCAAGTTGCTAGACTTGAGAATATTGTGTTTGTAGTGGTTTTGTTGTTGTCATGGTACACTAGGGATGCGTTATCTGATGCCTAATTGTTGGACATACCTTTTATGCATTCGGACATGATTATGCGTGTAGTACATATCTTGATATAGACATCACTTGTGCTTATTTATCATACGCATTACTTATATTGTGTTTTGTTGTGATTTGAGATTGAGACACATAAAGGCTATTCTTATGTTTTGTTTTGCCTTTACTTATACTTGTTGTGATTTAGGACAATGGTTCCTTGTGAACCATTCCTACGAACTCACCAACCTTGTGTTGACTATGCTTAGTACACTTTTCAGGTAACCAAGTTATTCCAAGGCAAGGAGTTTGATTGTTTGCTTGCTGTTGAACCCGGACTTGGACTTATATGGATCAAGGATCCATTTGCCTTCTTTTGCATTGTACTTAGGACCGTTAGCCATCTCTTAAATGTTCTTTTGCAAACCTTGATGGTGACTTGCTCCTTATGTATTTTGGTACTTGTTTATTTTAATGTATGGATTCACTGAATCCTTTGCTTGCATATAGTTCATGTTCTACATTAATTCCACCTTGTGCTATATGATTTCCGTAATATTTCGAGCCTTGGCTTGGGGTGTTACTAAGTATTTCATCAATATAAGTTTTAGTTTATCGTTTATTTATTTACTAACATACCATACCCATTAGAAATACGCCAAAACATAAATGTATATACTATTTATTATTAAAAACCTTAATTTTTAGCCATCGTTTTGACAAAAAAATTGAATTAATCTGCACTAATTATCTACACCACTTAACGTTGCCAACACCATCAACATTCTCCCCACCACCATACCGTCGCCGCCATGACAACCGTCGTATTGCGCATGTACTATGCTAGTTATATCCAAAAAGGCAATAACAACTTTAAAAAAAAAAGAACAAAGAAAGACCTATCAACTACGTGTACCATACTACCATACACTTCTTATACATCGAATTTTTTGAGACTTGTCAAAGATAAAATCTATAAAAGTGACACGCTTTAGATTCACATGAAATGATAACTTTTTGTTGGCCACCAGTCCACCTCTTTGAGAAAGTTCACTTTGAGTTGATAACTATTTTTTCATTTTACCTTCACACCCCTGCATCTCTCTTTTAACTCTCCCTCTATCTAATTCCAATTTTCCTTTTCTGTAGAGAATAATCACAAAAAAAAATGAAGACTCATATAAGATATATCTAATCTTCACCGCAGTCGATTTGTTAGGTTTCACCGACGGTATCAATTTCTTGTCGGAATCTTCGCCGGAGTTTCTCAATAAGTGACGATGGTTGTCGATAGTTGGATGTGTCGTAGGGATTGTGGGTCCATTTTGCTGGTGCCGGTGGGATAACAACGACAACGTCTTGTGGTTGGTTTATCTGGCTCATTCTATTTAAATTTTTTTATGTGAACTTGTATTTGTTATGCCTTGGCTGTGTGTTTACTTGAGCTAATTTCTATCTATTTCCCTTTAAGATATGGTTGCGTTGCCTTTTTTCTACTCTGAATCATAGTTTTGTTTGAAGGTGGGGTCGCATTGTGGCTAAGGAGACCGGTGATTGTCAAATGTGATGAACGGAACCCGGTGGTGGTCACTGACTGAGGTTGTTCCCGGCGATTTTTTCCGGCGGCTGTCATTCCAGGCGGTTAATTCAAATCTGGTGTATGTATATATGTATGTATATGTCGTGTATGGATATGTTGTTCTTTTTGTTAGTTTTGTATTGCCATGAATTTGATGGTAATAATGAAATTGACATTTTGAATAACACAATAAACATACTGCAACTTGTTTGGATTGTAACTGTAAAAGCAAGAAGTTGTACTTTCAGCATAAATAATTGTAAGTTGTACTTTCAGCTTAAAGATTTGTAAAAACCAAGTTGGTTTTTAGTATATAGATAATAACCGATCACGAGAACGACCCAACCTTGACCTTATTATATTTTCAATGGTGTGATCGATGTCATTGGACCGATCAAAAATATAAACTAAATACCACTAATTAGCTAGGGTAAGTCGAGTATCGTTTCCACAGGAATCATGGGAAAGTGTTAAACAATTTGAAAAGTTAATTAATCTAGGCATAAACTTAAACTCGATTGATTGATTGATTTGATTAAACTAAAATTAATTGTGAACTTAACAAAATAATTCAATAATAAAAAGGGAGACCATTCTCATGCTTCTAATTATGCTTTCAAATGTATAACCTAACTTATATTCGTTGGAAATCACATAGACATGATTCGTTATAATGTTTGGATTAAATGAATGCTAAGAATTAATTGATTAGGTTGTGATGATTCACGATAATAAAAACCGAGGAATTGACACAACTAAATTATCCATTCATTAACTAGATTACAAGTTCATAAGAGATTCTTTCAATAATCATTGATTAACAAGAATTTGAAATCAAAAGATAGATGAAATTCATTCAAGTCATAAACATGTAATCATTCAAATAATCCAAACAACATTAGATGCAAAACACTAAATAAGAATTAAACATCTAATCCAACTTGAACATAAGAAAGGTTGAATACAATTGTCTTACATAATTGTTCACATGAGAATGATCAAAAGGAAATTAGCCTAGTATCTTCATCATTGATTCTTCAATTAAGGCTTTAATCTCCATGGAATTGTGAATTGATGATGATTTGAGGTGTTGTGATGGTTAGGAACTGCTCCAGGTGTGTGAAAAATATGAATGGTAACTTCCAAATTCGTGTGTGATTTTGATATAAACTAACAATTAAATAAATCCACAAAATTCGGAATTCAGTACCAGCGTCCCAGACGCCAGACCCCGTCCCAGACGGTTGCATTTTCTTCCAGAATCCTTTACGCCCTACTTGGACGTCTCACACGCTGAAGTTTTTGGCCCACCGTCCCAGACGGTGGGTGTTACCGTAGCAGACGGTAGTACATCATTCTCCAGAATCCTTTACGCATGGACGTCTCACACGGTCACTATATTTAGCCCACCGTCCCAGACGGTGGGTCTTGGCGTCTCAAACGGTGGTCCAGAAAGTCTTTTAATGTTGTTATTAGTAATTGTAATTGGACTATAATTAGGATAATTATTGTTGTTATTAGTAATTGGAATCAAACTATATTTAGGATATACATATTCTTCTTATATAAACGGAACCCTACAAATAAAATCACAACACACGAAATCATTGAAAACCCACGAACCAACTACTACTTTTATTGTTCTTAAGAACCATAGCTAACGAAAACAAAATTACTTTTTTGCAAGATATCAATGAGAACTCGGTCAATTAGGTAATCAAGGTTAAGATATTATTTCTCTGGAAGAGTTTGTATAAAAGAAACCTGCTACACCATCCAGCCTTGATATGATTTAGCATTTAATATTTACATTTGAATATCTCAATTATTTTTTAAGTATATTTTTACATGTTAACATATAAGTATTTTTTTGTTCCATATACTAATTCTTATATTGATAATATCGTAAAATCCGTGTGTTTGACACGGTCTAAAATCTAGTATATACTAAAACACAATGAACCTAACCTCAATTATTCTTTTATTCTTTATTATTATATTAAAATTATTATTAAAAAGTATAAATTTATGATGAAAAACAAAAAAATTACAAATTAAAAAAGAAAAGTCAATTTGAAAAAATTAAAAATTGCTATTAGTGGTCAGTGGATAAAGTATTAGATCAACAATGGGTGGGCTTTTTGATTGGGTTGGGCTAAAAAAGCAAAATTCCCTCTATATACGCGAAACAGAATATATACTACTTTGATTTAATGCGTGTTTCTTCTTCTTCTTCATTTAATTAAAAAAAATCCTAATAAATAACACCAACCATTGATACTTTCTAGTTATAATTTGTAATTTGAGCAGAAAAAGATGAAATATATTGGTAATAATAATAATATTATTTCAAGGTTGATCAAACAAAGGTGGATGATGTCACCAACCATTAAGGTCGATCACGTTTTCCTTTGCTTTTTCTTTTATTTTTCTCATTTTTCTTTTATATGTATGCTAATTATTTGCACAGAAATTGATTTGCATAAATGTGATTTATAATTTCGAATCTGTATATTTCCCCTTCCAAAAATTGATTACATATTTGGTGGGTATTTTGATTTTGCTGGGCTGGGCTCTAATAAAATTACTAGTATTTTGTTTGAAACAATTATGCTTTAATTTCTGAGAAAAAATGATAAAATGATATAATTTCAAGGGTGATTAAGCAAAGATGGAGGTTGCCACATCACTCATCGGTTCTGCGTCTCTCCCCCCCTCCCCCCACCCCCCTCTCTTTCTCTTCTTTTGTTGTATTAATGTTCATTTTCCATCCAAAAGCTCACATAATGTTTGTGCTTAAATTAATTGTATTCGAGTTAAAATAGCAAGGGTTTAAGCTATAGGTTAGTAATTTTATTCGATTATATTTGTACTTTTAAATTTTGTTTCAAAAAAGGGTTACTTTATTAAGGTTGTGATTTATTGAAAACATGAAAAAGGTTGAAAATCAAGGGATGAATCCCAGCTGCCACCACCACTGTTGCCGACGTCATCTTTTTCTGATAGTGATACGGTATGAGGTCTACCCTTAAAGGTATACATAAAGAGGACGTAGAGGAGGTGATGGCCTGATGGGTGATTGTGGTGATCTATGGTGCGGGATCCGTCCTTAGCCGTGCGGGCGCCACCGTTAGCCGTGCAGGCTTAGCCTTTGGAGATGGTGGCGATCGGATATGGAGGTGGTGGTGGTAGCGGCGGATGGTAGTGGTTACAACCGCCATGGTTCAATGGCTAACATGTGTTCTTTGATTTTCAGCTTAAAAATGGTTTTCAAATGAACATTTACCTACTCTATACCCACAAAACTTGTTGAGTTGATTTTCTCGGATGAAAGTTTTCTTTTATAAAGTTGAGGTGATTTATTATAATGATTTGCTATGAGACTTGGTAGAAGTGCATACACTTGCTAAAGCTTTCTACAGCTTCCCATTAACTAGTATTACGTCAAACATATGTTTTCAAATGAGGTTTTTTTCATGAATTTGCTCGCATGTTACGTCTTTTTTACACTTATTAATGTATTGAAATTTAAATTTTGTAAACGTAAAACTTGTACACTTACGTGGGAGACCCGAGTCTAAATTTAAATATTACTCCTTAAGAAACTTTATTTTGTTACTAGTCCTTAGGTCTTGTTTGATTTTAGATTAAAGTCATACGGACTAGTAGTAAATCAATGAGTGGTTGATATTGTTTCATCTCAAGTCACTCAAGAATTTCTATGTAACTGCTTGCACTGTAAAATTTGGTAACTGTATACATGTGCTAATGGTTTCTACTTTCACATTGAACATAACCTCTAGATTCACGGATTATAATCCAAAGCGTGCAACCTTTTATGCATGTAATAACTTTTTAAACGTAGCCCATGCCTGTTTAATTTTACTTCCAACAAATGTTTCTGCATGCATTTTTTTTCCCGTGAAATTGCTCTCATGTTCTTAACACCTAATCATGTAACCCAAGAGAATACGAGGGGAAAACCGAAGATACACTTTCAATTGTAGATATAAAAACTTAGTTCACGAATATAAGCATGAAATATTTGTTTTTGTAATTATAAGTGATAAAAATTTTATGATTTCTTTTACACGTAGAAACGTAAACATCTTTAGCACATTAATCATGCAGGTTGCAGCATTTGACAATCATCTGATTTCATATCATAAGAATTATATATCTCTGGAATCATACCTAACGCCTGCTAGTGGAATTTCTTATAAGCAATATTACAACACTTCTGCTGATGCTGCTGCGGATGCTGATAATGGTTTGCATCAAAACGTAACAAATAAACCTTGGTTTAGTTTACTTTATCCCTTCCCCAGACCCGAAACCACAACCTCAGGGATTGAATTGCAGAATGACAACACTGGAACTTCTTGTGAAATAATCTTCCCTGGTATTTATCTATTGAAGAATTTTATCAGCCTCGCTGACGAGGTACTCCATCTGTTGTTTTCGTTTCGTATCTCCACTTTGTATATATATGTTGAAACATCTGTTTGTACTGCATAAATTTTCTATTAGAATGACAATTGTTTTTTTCCCTCTCTTGTTTACATTTTAATTTTTAAGTACTAACTCAGTAAGAAAAGGCGTCCTCAATTTTTCGGAGTACATTGCTTGTTCGTCAAAATATTATTTTGACAATGTATTATTTAGGTTGAAATAGTGAAAACATGTGAAGAATATGCCGGGTTATTTTACCAGCCCTGTGACCAGAGTGGACAGAAGCTACAACTACGCATGATGTCTTTTGGTCGACATTGGGATCCACAAACCAGATATGATGTACCTCACCGGAGGGATGGTTCTAAACCACCACCTATCCCTAACAAATTCATTTCTCTAGTGGAAACCTCACTTAAATATGCTGAAGTTCATGCAATAACATTCGATAAATTTCTTTCAATGTCCCCAGATGTTTGTACTGCAAATTTTTATACCTACCGTGATCGACGTGGTCTTCATCAGGTTAGCTTTTAATTGTTTGCATAAGTATACACTAGCAGGCTACCCAAACTATATGACCTGACAGTATCGAAAATGGATAAAAGAAGATGGTGGAAGCCACAATGTCATCTTTTAGTTATGGACTTGCCTTTTTTAATTCATGTCAATAATATAAACTCATTATTTATCTTCTATTCACAGTGAAAAAAGACATGTTATTCAAATGAAAGTTTTCATTACCTGTGTATATAGAAGTATGAACATGACATTGTGTCATCCACCATCGTCTTCGTTCTTGTTGTTACCATTGCATCGCAGGAGTATCCTGGTAGTGGAGGTTAATGTGCAAGCTTTGCAAGGGTCTTATACACTTACAGTAATATCAAGAGGCCGGAGTTCCTTCTGTAAGCAATCTCCCTACCTATGGGTTGGCATAAGACTCTCTACATCCCACCTCCGTCATACCATGCTCATGACTGGATTAAGTATCATTGACATTGACGGTGGAATCAATAACCTGAAAATCATCTTTCAATTAATTAACAGCCAAATTCATTATGAGACATGGATACATTGACAGGTCTATGTAAGTGTCTTTTTTTATTTGAACGAGTTAGTAGTTAATAGTTTTCTAAATTTGATTCACATAAACTATATTATCCTTATAGTTTGAATCCCCAATGGAATACTATTAACCTGTTTCTTTTCTTAGTTAAGCTTTTTAGCTATAGCTAAAGCTATTTGACCCGTTAAACAATAAAACGTAACCTAAATCTTCCAGGTTAATGGTTTGAACTAGTTATAGTTAAGTTTGTGTTTTTATTTTAATGTAGAATGTCGATGAGAGTTCTGAAAGTCTCGAAAGAGGGTCGCCTGTTGTTTCCATCTCCATTGGTGATTCTGCAGAATTCATGTATAGTTATCCTATGACAGAGGAATGCCGGGCAGAGGAAATTTTGTTGGAATCAGGAGACGTGCTGATATTTGGTGGATGCTCTAGGCTTATTTATCACGGGGTGAAGCCTTGCATCCCAGATACAGCTCCTCAGCGATTGTTAGAAGAAACCAATCTTAGACCTGGGCATCTTAATCTTACCTTCAGACAATTTTGAGTTAGCTCTACTCATTCGTATATGCAATAATGATTTGATGTTTGGGTTTAAATAAGCCGAAACTACTGATGTTCAAGCGGGGACCTAGATATAATAAGTATATTATTGTGGAGCTAATCTACAGCCAATGGTCTAATAAGTATATGTACTGTTAAACTTGTTTGAGTTCTGATTCTTTTGTGCAAATTTATTATTTATCTATTGATCAGATGCTATAAGTATTATGATAATGTGGAATACATTCAGACATTGGGTGATTGTAATTAGAAGCTCGGATAATTTGTGTTCTCATACAAAATAAGTAACTATTACGCACCATTGTTTAGTTTGTCAGTATCCATTTCATCAGTTTTATAACGAGTCCGCCCCCATGGAAAGGAGTTGAGAATCATCCATATAAAAGTAGACCTTCTTAGTATGTACATCTTAAGTCAGCTTAAAATATTAGATTCACTAGCACATTTTATTATTAAAAACAACTAATTATGGATAAGAAAAAGACACACATCTCTGATAGATGGCATTATAAACACTACAATCAATTGTGAATACAGATCACAACCAGCAAGAAGGTGGATGTTGCTCAGGACACCAGATCATTGTCGTGAAATATCCGAGCTGACCAATCTCTGCAAAAGTGTCTTAGCTACGGTGACAATGAAGGTCCGTAGGAGCTAGTTTTTGAGGATCAACCATGAGAGGTTTGACAGTTCTGGTGAATGCCTATAAGATTTTGACTATTGCAAAGAATTGGAAATTTGTTGGTTTTAACTTTTAAATAAACTGATCACGTACGAGATCTTTACGGTTTTTTTAAGGTCAAAAGTAGTATCTTTGACCACAAATATTAAGTTTCTTGTTTTGGGTGATTGGTAATTAGGAATGATTGATTGCCATGTTAACCGGATCCACCCAAGAGAGATTGGTTTCCAATATTCCATACATGATACATATAGTTCACTTCACTTGGCAAAAATGGATATGGTATACGCCATAGGCCCATAATATATAGTCCATACATCCCATATATTAATAGGCCCATAAAATATATCCATCCAATAACAAAAGAATACTTCGAAGTTTGATGATGATTGATGATTCTTCTTCTTATAATAATTGATAGTTTGATACTTATTTTGCTGTAATGTGAGCACAGAAAAATGAGATATACTGGCAATAATAATTCTATTACAAGGGTGATCAAACAAAGGTGGATGATGTCACCAGCCATTAAGGTTGATCACATTTTCCTTGCTTTTTCTTTTATTTGTATGCTTACTATCTTCCAACTAACCATTATATAAAATGTATGTTTATTTTTGCTAAGAATTTTTACTACTCCTTGATATTAGAAATTTAGAATCAACACAATAATTAGATGGATTAATAATAGTTCCAAGTGTGTTACCACTTTTGTTATTATCAAGTATTTCGAGCATATCTTAATCTTTATAGTCAAATACTAGGTTTTATATTAACAAAGATAATGATATAAATCAAATGGTATGAATTTGTCATTTTCAAGTACGATGATATGCTACGAATTCAGGCAGAACTGCATACTCGTCTCCCTTCCCATTGCTAAGTATAACTTCAGACAAATGTTTTCAAATCAGTGTTTTTGTGTGTCAATTTTCTCTTATGTCATGTCTATTCGCTTAAAACTGTAGAAATCAGTTTAAATTTGCTATTTCGCTTAAAACTGTAGAAATCAGTTTAAATTTGCTATTTCTCGTTAAGAAACTTTATTATGTTACTAGTCCTCTGCATTAAATGGAAAACCCGAGTTCCCATGGGAGTTTAAAAGAGTTAGGAGAATTTTCACCTTCCAAACTTTCAGAGACCCCCACACTTCCCCAGCCGGCGTCGGTTGCCCAACGTCACCATTATCCACCCGTAATGGATTTTGATTTCCCTCAATTTACTCTATAACTCATTACCCACTTTTAGAATTGATTAACCTCTTTTTCTTTTCTTTTTTAAATCAACCATACTATTTTATTATTATATCTATTCCTCACCCCATAATACATCTAACTAATACATGAGTCGATTAGAGTTGTGAGTCGAAAAGTGTCTAAAGTGCATTTTTAATCTATAAAAATCTCTTAAATAATATATGATTCTAATATGGGGAAATCGAATATGTAGCGGACTCCAGCCATCATGGCTGCAACAAGGTAGAAAATTTTAAGTTTTTTTTCTCCAAATTAAACCTTTTAATTTATAAAACATAATGCCCTCCTGATTTTCACCTTAGCCAATTTATGTTGTTGTCAACAACAGCCAACCTTAGTTATGTATAAAAGTAGATTATTACTTCAAATTATGATATACCAGTGGGGTGAAATTTCAGTGGTACCGTCATCGTGTAACCAAATGAACCTACAGATGAAGATTAAAGGTCACATATTTAAAATTTGTTAAAAGCAAATGGAGAATCTATCTTGTGATTCATGTGTGAGAATGATGACTTACCGGACATGATATCTATGCGTATACATCAAAGGTTCCCGCCAATTTAATTTTTCACTACGAAGAATGCATATGCCCAACATCTGTGCCAAACATTTTAAATCACGAACTACGTAAGGCCCAACTTCACACGAGCTGGAAGACGTTCAAGCCAAGTAAAATCAAGAGCCCAATAGTGGTTGATGGCCTAAGAACTTTTACAAACTGAAATTTCGTTTACCAAAGTTTTCTAATAAAAGGATATGTTCATTTTGAATATTGAAAGGAGTGTAATCAGTAACTTTAAATGTCAATCGAAAAAAAATCGTTAGTTTATTGAGGTTAGACCTCCTGACAAACAGTTGCATTTACTTACATTTAAAAAGGTTACAAAAAATGGCCTAACATCCTTTGCAAATTGAAAATTCGATGCTAACCTAAAAGACTAACGATTATTGCAACGTCAATCACAAAGTCCCTAAACGAATAAAAAGTCTTGTTCAAATCTTCTAAAATGATCTCAAGAATAAAAACAAAGGTTCCCTGTAACGTATCTTTTATAAAATTGGAATTGGGCTATATGAAAAAACATATAAAAAATTACCATTCAAGAATAGAAAAAAAAGGAAATAAATGATATATATATTTGACACATATTAGCATCACTTTGTTCAAGCCTTTCCAAAGTAAGAACAACCCATCACATATGTTGATCAACATATTCTGAAAGCAATGAATACAAGACTTATAATTTTATGAGTCAAGTTTCCTTTTAACCATTTTAGACATTTGGTCAAAGGTCAAACTCACGATTTCTTCTTAACAACTAGGAGTTGATAACCCGCATTGTAGGTTTTCAACTACCGTGCGTACAATCCACATAGATAGAAAATAACCTTTAGCCATTCATCTAAAGGCAATAGAATTGGAGTGCATATGTGATCCCGTATGGTTGTTCATATCGTTTGGGTTGTTTTTTCCACAATCAGCATGTCACATCAGTTTTCTATATATTTTTCTTATCAACATTTTATTATCCACAACAATAATATATTCATTTTTCCCAAATATCAAATTATTGCTTCATATTTTTTATATATATATATATATATTATAAACATTATTTTTTCATCCTTACACTCATCTTTTCTAAAGACATTTTTGCGTGATACATGTCTCCTTTTTAATATGTGACATTCATGAATGTCATTGTCTTATTAAAATGTGAGATTAGAAAAGAAATTAAAAAATAAGATATTCTTAGAAAAAGTAATGAAGAATATATAACTTTTTTATTTTGTTTAAACCAAATATAGGTATCTTAAAAATTATGTATAACAACTTAAAAACAGTAGTTATTTTAGTTGAATAAGAAATATTGTAAATATATCATTATGTATAATAAAAGACACTCTATAACATCAACAAATTTAAAAAAAATTAATGTAATACCTCATTTTCCTTTATAAAACTTATTTAGTTATTTTTAAAAAAAATTCTTATTTATTATATCATTTTTTAAAAAATAATCACTTATTTTGAAATTCTAATAATTATTCTACAATGCTTTCCACATATTTTCAGCTATATAAATTCGTCACAATAGAATTTTATTACCAAAAATGCCCTTTTTGTATCAAGTTCATCATGTCGTTTGGTTTCCCAACCAGGGGTAATTTGGTAATACCATCCTCACACTTTGTTCCATACTCCAAAAGGTGTATATAGGAAGTAAGCTCTAGTCTGTCCTTGGTCCATTAGGCCATTTCCGTCACCATTTTCTCTGTGTGTGTTTGTTCAACCAAAAAATGATGGAAACTGTACGGACATACCAACATCAATGGCCCATAAAGGAAACAAAAGAAGTGAAATGGCTGAAGCATTATTCATCTGATCATCAGATTTTGTTGGTGGGAGAAGGCGATTTTTCATTTTCACTTAGTTTGGGTTTGGCTTTTGGTGATGCTTCCAACATTGTCGCTACTTCTTTGGACTCTTTTGGTAATAAAGTTTTAATCTTTTTCTTTTTTTGGCTCTTTTGTTAACTGCAACTATTTTAGGGTTTAAAATTGTAGGTGATCAATATAATATAGGGCTTCAATAATCAGCCTAATGCATGGTGACATTCATAATACTTATACTTTATGTTTTGTTTATGTGTTTTCAAAGTATTTACGGATACTTATACTTTAATAATTTATCATGTGCATTAAGGCAATTCAAAATGTTTAAAAAAAGGTAACGGAGGCAACCCGGTACCACAATTGGATACCCATCGACTCACCCCGTATGAGCCATATGATGCCGGTACAATACCTCCATCCTAATCCCCACATGATCTGGCACCCCGAAGGATCGAACCCACGTCTTTAGAACTTCACATGTGGGTCTAGGCTTCATTGGTAACGGGTACCTTAAAGGAATTGTTTTTGTGCCAAGCGGGGATCGACCTTAAAGTCACCAAGTGCTTGCTTTACCACCAGGCTACACTAACCCATTATCAAATGGGTTAGGTTGCATTTGGTTAGGGTTCAACCTTTCAAAGTAAGTTAAAATGTTAGCCATTTTGACGTCTTTACAAAAGGTCTCGAGTTCGAACCTTATTGAGGAAGCATCTTGGGGTGGCTAGGAAAAAGTCACAGAATATTTCGATTAGTTGATGTACATTTGCGTCAAAGACTCACTTTATCCGAGTAACCTCAACAGGGGAAAGCTTATTATTTGACTGGTTGCGGAAAGGGTTAGGGTTGTAAATGGGTCAATCAGGCGCCTAATAAGTGGGTCGCGTTTGGGTTGACATTGACATTTTCAAGTAACTACTTACAACCTACTAACAGTTGTAAGTATTTTACGATATTACATGTTTTGTTTGTTTTCAAGTAACTACTTACAACCTACTAACAGTTGTAAGTATTTTACGATATTACATGTTTTGTTGTGTGTTTTCAAAGTATTTACGGATACTTATGCTTCTATCCTAATAGTTTATTATGTGCATTTAGGCTATTCAAACTGTTTTGGGTCAAAGTAACCCATTTATCAAATGGATTAGGTTGCGTTAGTCGTTATGTTAGGGTTCAACCTTTCAAAATAAGCTAAATGGTTTGGATTTAGGCTGGGAGATATGAACCCGCCAACCTGTCAGCCCAAGCATGGCCGAGTTTGTCAGCTCTACCTTGAAGAGAGGAATTTATATTGTTGGCGACTCAAAATATTTGATATATTCTTGTTCACTTATGATGAAGATACATATTGAACTCGTGCTGAATTTGATCATGACAATATGCGCATAAGTTATTTGGTACTATAATACTTCTATGTTGTAATATATACTAACTTGTATCTTGCTATCATGTGCCTAACTTGGGAATTTAATTATTGTTACCTTACCAGTTTGACCAAATAAGGAACATGTTTATGTTTCAATCTAAAGGTTCTTGTTTTACATACATATCAAAGAAGAATGCTTATTTGTTTAAACAGAAACATAAGAGCATATCGGTATTCTGTAATGGGCATATTATCAATGATTCTCTTTTGTTAGATCTTGTGATGAAGAAATACAAGGGAGCAAAAAGAAACTTGGATATCTTGTATTCTCTTGGAGCTCAGTTGTTACATGGAGTTGATGCTTTCAGGATGAAGCTTCATACAGATCTTCAAATGCGGAAGTTTGACCGGATTATTTATAACTTTCCACATGCCGGTTTCCATGGGAATGAAGACAACCGACGCATGATTATGTAAGCTCCTTTTCTAATGACTTAGTGCTTGACTGCCGAAAGTATCATATTTGGTTTATTTGTTTTAAATTATTCATCATTTTTGGTTCTTAGCAAAAATTAGTTTTTGCCTTTTAAGTTTTCATTTTCCACTTTGTGTTGTTTATACTTTATAGGATGCATAGAACTTGCTACTCAGAATTCTTTAACATTACTTGAATGCATAAAGTTCAGACTTGAAGATTATCCAGGTTACAACAACAAAAGAGGCGATGGAAAAAGATCTGACCAGCCATTTCATCTAGGAGAGTGTAGTACTTACAAGTTCGTATTGTCATCAAAAGCCAAAAAACCAACCACTTTGTGTCAAAGAAGCCCTCATCAACCTCAAGAAGTTTCATCACAAACACTGCAAATAAGTATGGCTAAGAATCCTGCTCCTGTTTTCAACAGCTCTGAATGCTTCCAGGTTTTCAAGGAGTATTTTGATCATGCACTGTCAACATTTGGGCATGTTGATTACCATATTTTCCGTTCTGTTCCGCATCTGCTGGAAATCGGGTTTGAAAGATGCAAGGCCAATATCCATGTTGATCCCTTTAATGCTTACACATATCTTTTGACAGAGCTTCAACATATGAGTAAACAAAGGGTATTATTTCTGCAAAACCGTTTATTTGAGACCGATCACCAGTATGGCTTCTAAGATGTTTCTCAACCCAAAAACAGGTCAGCTGATTACCTTCTTTTGCTTTGATGTTTTGTTTTGCCTCATACTGCCATCATCAGATTTTTTGTAAGTCATGCCCCTAGACACGGCTGTAAACTGGTGTTCAAGAAAAGGCTATGTATAGTGTGACATCTGGCTTTTGTAAATTTTGCTTATCCATCCATAGTCTAATATGTCTTGATTACAGATTTGTTGTGCAGCAGGTTGAGTATACCGCATTACTTGCGTGTGAATTAACTATGTTAGTAGTGTATCTTCGGACTTGTTTTATGAAACAGAGATGAGCCAAAAACATTATATTAAAAAATACTAAAAGGAAATGTTAAACTTAAAGTGAAGATCGTTTCTAGAAATCATTGATGTATGGATATAGCTTACTTATACCAAAGAGAAAGTTGGGTTGTCAAATAATATAGACGAGGTTTTTATTTTATTTAAATGTAAACGGCTTAACTTTTTTTTAACATGTTATTAAGAAACTCATCGAGCGTTGTTACTAGCCAATATTCTTGGCGAGCGAGTTGAATTTACCGGGTGGATCGGGCGGGGGAGGGGATCGGGTAGGCCCACGGTATTCAGTCCGGATACCCGTGGTCCGGCCCTTCGCTGTTCTAAAAAAAAAAAAAATTTAAAATTTACTGCGTACTATATTAACCATAATAAAAACTCTACAATTTAAATTTTGAGATGTTTCAATATTGCCACTACTAAAGAACATCTTAAATGGGAGTTTTACCAGGAACTATTGCTTTATTATTTTACAGTTTAATTTCATACATAAAAACTTCTTAATTTCATTCTTTTTGACATGTCATATGTGTAAGAGGATTGTAGACATAAAATGTAATATTAAACAACATTTTTTCTCTAAAACTTAATGGTTTTACATAATTGCATTAAGCTTTTCATAAAACATTTTTCTTCTCTTTATCCAAATGGGGTTTGTAGTTTCTAAATTATCGGTATGAATAAACACATGCATAGGAAACTGGCCGGTTTGAGGCTTCTTTAGGAGATAGTATTGATGTACTGTATATGTTATGATTGTGTTCCAATGGTGAAATGTACATGACCCACAAAACCGCATCCCCATTCTCCTCTTGGAATATAGAACTTGATGCTCGAAGCTCTCTAGCATTGCTTTTACAACGTCAATCACAAAGTCCCTATTAAAAGAATTTGAACAAAAGCTAGGTCTTGTCACAACTAATTAACAAGAAGATGATATATATTCGACTAGCTAGCTAACGAAAGTCATATATAAAACTAGTTGACTAAAGTAAACCGTCTATATATTCGTCACGACTACGGTGAGAAACAAGCTACTAACGGTGGATGCGCTAAGGAAGAGAGGGGTTATGGTTTCACCATATGTTTGGTGTGGGGATGTTTGATGAAACTCTGGAGCATGTTATTAATACATGACCGTTTGCCCAACATGTTTGGTGCAATATGTTCTCTTGGTGCCGAATTGCTAAACCGATGGGGACTGTAAGAAATTGATAAATGTTACTGTGTTGAGTATGACCTAGCTAGAACTATGAAAGACAAGAAATATTGTTAAAAAATTGATTTTGAAGTCGGAACAAGTGGTCAAAGAGGTAAAGAGTCTGGCTTTTCCTCTTGTACGTAGATTATGCATATGTTATAATTGTGTTGAAATTAAAATACGACAAAAATTGCTAATATATATATATATGAGGAAGGGAATATGTAGCTATCATGTACCTAAGCTTGGGTATAGAACCCCTCACATGCCATTTTTTTATACCATTAAAATCATGGGGGCCATGTGATTTATTTATTTTATAACAAATATTAAAAAATTGATATGTGAGGGGATCTACACCTAAGCTTGGGTACATGATAGCCACATATTCACTTTTCCATTATATATTATAGTTGGCGAATCTAAAATTACACCATGTAGATTTTTTACTTTAACTTGACGAATTAGTTAAGACAAAGGAGGAAAATGAAATACACCAAAACAACATATCGGATCACAAATACAAATATATTAAAGTGAATTCGATACGAGGGCGGTTTTACAGATGTTAATAATACATTCATTATCAATAGCTGTAGATACAGAATGATTTTGGCATAGGATATTAGCATACGGGTCCTGAAAGAGCAGGGTTTACCCCAATTTAAATGTCGTGTCTTCGGCGGTTTAATTGGGGGTTTCCCCCCACGTGGTCATGGTGCAGCGGTTCTGAGGTGTCCTAGCGCGGGCCCGGTTAAGACAACGTATGTCTAGACCCTCAGAAATTCGCCTTTCCAAAAAAAAAAGGTATTTACAAAGCGTTATGATAAAAAACAAGTTTAGAAGATATCTATCCTCATGTGATAATGACTTTGACCTTTTTGGAGTCTAGCTAGTAATTAACATGAAGCTTGAATAATTAAGGTAATGACAACCCAACTCACATCATAATTTTCAATTATTAAGACCCGTGTGATGCACGACTTGAATTTTTTACTTTGTCAAATGTTATATGTACGAATTAGAAAAACTTAGCTCTAAGGTACGATTTTTTTGTACCTATATATCATCACAGATTAGAAAAACTTAGCTCAAGTTTTTGCTTCTTTTTTTTAATAATGAAATTCACTTTTTTTAATATCATTCAAACTATACAATTCACTTCTTTTGGTCAATCAATGGACATGCCCATTGTTACCAACAGTATACAAACTATACAAACCATATTCACCAAAAAAAACTACACACTAAATCACTACAATTCATATACCTCATCACTTCACCACTTCTATTATTCTAACACTAAAAATCACAGATGGGGCAATCATGCACCTACGATCCAAATCAGTCGTCATCATTATTTAGAAAAAGCGTAATTCTGTTTCACTCCACTACCTTTCAACTGCCAATTTGTCAAATACTTCATGCCCAACTGCATAATCTGCACTTTCATCTAAATCTTTGCATATGAGCATCCATATTAAGCTCCCAATTACTTCGCTCAAGTTATTCACATGTATAGACATTTTATTAAACATTTGCATATATCAAAATGTATATATAGTAGGACATATACAGTATACACTGTGAGTCCCTACCGTTGAATGGATCGTAAATAAGACGTGATTCGTTATGTCAAGAGTGCGGAATCCTCTTGATATAACTAGATTGCTACTGCCTTTCGTCAATTAATCAGTAATTAATCAACCTAAGGTCACACACGAAGTGCTAGTTCGTGTAGGAGGTCACACGAGCAACAATTCGACTTCTAAGTTCTTAATTCGTTCCTAATCGCGTAAATTAGCATGTATTTATACTAATAGGGTTTGTGTTCGTGTGGGCTTGGGCCTTAATCAAGGTCCATAAGCCTAATTATTCAATAACCAACCGGTCTCGTGCTGACGTCAGCACGAGGGCAATCCTACATGCTGATGACGTCAGCACGAGGTTCGTCCCTTTGGTCCTTTGTTTGACTTGTACATAACGTCCAACCATCGTTTAAGTGTTCTATGACACTTATAAACCTTGGCTCTACATTCTTGTACCTGCAAAACAATTATATAACACACAAACATAACAATAACCATAACTTGATTTCACATTGAAGTTCAAACGTAATCATTAAACACAAACGTAAGTCCTAATGACTTATTATTTAAACGATTACATAGATATTCCTAAGAACAAAAACGTTAATCAAATCTACGTTGCTACTGTCACACAAATCTGCATCTACAGACTCCCCCTTGACATTAGCGACTAGATTTCTTTAACTTTGAACTTCAAACTTGATCATCAAATAGAAGTCTTATGCTATTTGCATGAATCTTCTCAGCTAAACAAAATCCGAGAATATTGCAATAGCGTCTAACTTCAGTTCTCCAAAATCTCTGAGCTGTACAATGTAACAACCCTCTCTTTTAAATATTATATATGTGCTAGATAGGTTGCCTATGACCCCGCAAGCCATAGTTGTACTAGAAGCTAGTAGATAATGCCCCCAAATTAGCAATCTCAAGCTATAATTAAGTTCAAATTAAACTTAATGGATTGTCATTGAACAAGGATTTTACTTCAAGAAGTCGAGTTATAAAAATAATAATTTAAGACTCACAACTTGTGACAAAATCCAATAAACCTTACAAAATGTCCAACAAATTAATCACCAAGCTAATTAAAGTATATATGGTCATGAAAATAAAAATTTCTATCTCAAAAATAAACTTATAAATTATGTACAAAAAATGTTTGAATAATAATAAGTGTATATATATGTCTAAATAAGTACAAGTTTATGACAAGAGTTAAGTGACAAATTAAAAACACAAAAATATATATATACACCTACATATACATATGGCCACATATACAAATATATATGAATGGGAAACACTTGTACCATAAAAGCCTAAGTATAGTACATGTACCTTGCATACAACATATACTTACAAAAAAAAAATACAACTAACAAATTTTGTACCATTTTGAATTTGGCTTTCAAAAGTTACGGCCCCCTCCCCTTCCCAAAAATTAAACCACCAATAGTTGAATAGCTAGCTTACTTTCTCCAAGGTACATGATACCCAAAGCCACACTCAATATTGCTTACATACACATACATTGTACATGCATTTGAAATATATAAAAAAAAAAAGAGAAAAACCATTCCATTTCACTACCCCAAACCGCCACCCCTTCCCCAGTCATCTCACCCAATCAAACTAGTCTTTTATTCTTGTAACTTCCCAAGGCATGATCTCACATAACCCTCAAACATCACTCTCACATACACACACTTTTCTCTCACACAAAAAACTCTTTCTCTTCTATTTTTCTTTCTCATTTTCGGATTTAAAAAAAAGGGTAAGAAACAAGAACAAAACTCAAGTTTAATCAACAATAATAATAAGGTTCTTCTAGGTTAAGTAAGGGTTGAATCAAGCTAAGGTTTAAGGGTGTTTTTCAAGAAAAAGGGTTTTTGGAGGCTCAAAAGTCACGAAAATTCTGCCCTTTTCTCATCAAATCCAAGTTCTTCAAGGGTATAAATATTTATCTCTTAGTGTAATCTATCTTGTTTTAATATATATTCAAGTGTTTTCATCAAAAGTTTGTATTTTCTTCTTGTTTCTTTATAAAACACACTTGATGAGGGCAAAGTTGATAGAATCTTCTTCCTCATGCTCATGCATGTCGAGATCTAGAAGATAGATTCAAGGATTCAACAAGTTTAAGACCTAAAAGTGTTGTTACATATCAAATAGCTTGTAAAGTGACTTTATTTTTGAAAAATTAATATATTTTTGTAAATCTTGAAGTAAATATTTCTGGAGTTTTTCATAAAAAGGGAGATTTATGTTGTTAGATGATAGATCTATAAAGATTTGTATTGAAAATGATGAGATGCATGCATGCATGTTAGATCTAAGAAAGTTGAATCTTATTGTTGGATTATGAGATGGATATGGACTTGTTTTGAGTGAAAAATATGTTAATCTTAATGTTAATATTCTGGAAAAATTTATAAAATATCAAGGATATAAAGCTTGAATCAAAACATGTTAAAATAAGCTAGAAATCACAAACCGAAAACACGCAAAAATGCATTTTTAGCACACACATGCACCATAATAAAATAATCATCAAAATATCATAAAGTTACTGTGAAAAAGTGATTACAATATTACAAAACTCAACTTGTATGGTTCAAGGAAATAATAAGCTCAAAAATCACTTTTCGGGTCAAATAAGCACTAACCGAAAGCACTAAATTGCACATATCACACCACCACCACTATCACGACTTGGAACACTAAAATATGATGAACTTTCTGTAAATAATGAAACAAGGATGAAAATCCATTTTGAAGCACCTTAATTGCTTAAGAAATGAGGCTAAAATCACTATTTCGGTAAACGATTTTTAAGCTTAAAGTCCTCAAAATAAGCAAGGCACAAGAGAGGTTGAATTGATATGATTTTCATGATAAAAGTTTCCTAAAAGGCCTGGGATTTTTAGCCAAAATGTTGTGTGGAGGTTTCTAAGGATTTCCATGATTATTGAATTTAAATGGTAATTAAAAGACATAAAAATCAATAAATAAATTATGTAAATCAAGAATGGGGTTAAATCATCTTAACCAATGATGAAAATGACTAAAACCTACTGGAGTAAAAATTATAAAGTCAAGAAACAAGTGTTTCATAATTAGAAGTAATTAAGTAAGTGAAAATCACTAATAAATAACTATTCTTAAATTTATAGAAAAAATTACATAAATAAATAGATATATCGCGATATTCTAAGTTAAAAGGGCATAATAATCATAATTCAAATGAAATTATCCATAATTTATAAAGGCAATTATGACACTTAAAAGTATTTTTAAGGAATTATTTAATTAATAAATCAATAAAATGAATAAATAATTAATTAAATAATGTTAAATAAAATAAATGATTATAATCAGAAAATAATCATAAATATCCACATTATAAAATTACTAATATCAAATGATGTGATTAAGCAAAGCATACAATGGAAACCATGACAATCAAAGCCAAGTTACCGAAATTCCAACAACGTGTAAATACGTATAATGAGAAAATGACTTTCTCCACCAAATATCTTCTAACCAAACATTGTGAGCAATATAATGCACTTGAACTCCATAATTAAACAACCAAAGATGGGCAAGTCTACTAGTATACATCTCATGATCTAGCTCACTAGTTCATGTCACGCGAACTTACGCCGTGAATATATACGTTATGGTTTAGGCTTGCTTGAGGCGCAACAAATCTAAGCGAAGGAATCGCGTTTGATCAGCCCCTTTCACTCTCTAATCAAGTGAGTGATAGCCCCCTTTCAAACTCTTTTATATGTTTTACTTGCGGGTGAAAAGCATGATTAATTAAAATGACTTTCTCTTATGAAATGATTCTTTGAAATAATGATAATGATATGGGAATTATATTGTATGTTCAACGTGTTATATATTATATGATGAGCTTGAGTACTGTCAAAGTCAAGCCTCCGTTACACTACTATTAACTCATTGAGGCTTGTAGTTAGAGGGTTGCGCCGAAC
>CM067173.1:66598246-66665732 GCA_034093135.1 Erigeron breviscapus
CATCCCTGGCCATGGTGTGAAAAACCCTCCATGGTGAACCATCATCGAGAACAAGCCAACGTAACTGTCTACAATTTTAAACAAAAAAATAAAAATAATAAACACACATACATATATATACAGATATTGATATATTAACAATAAATAAATACATAAGATGAAAAACATATATAGATATACTCACGATATATACTGTCGAGGTCCCAATCTTCACCAGGAACACGAATGGTATATAATGGACACCCCATAATAGCTATTATGTTTTACATAGACGATCAAAGAAGAAGATATGGGTGTTTTAGTGTTTAGGATCGAGTGTGATTTGTGTTTTAGGGATTAGGGTTGGGAATAAATATATATACAGATTTTTGTGTATATATATAAAGGAATAAAGAAAGAAAGAGAAAAAGGTGGGGTTCGGTCAACAACATGGGAAAATACAAAAATGCCCTCACGTGGGCGTCACGTGATGGGGTTAACGGCATCGAGTAAACGTCCGTTTCCAGAAAGGATGAAACGTGATTATTTACCATCTAATAAGGATGATAATAGACAGTTTTAAAATTAAAGGACGATTTTAGACAATTTAGGTAAACCACAAGGACGATTTATGTCGTTAACTCTAAAAAATAACTGTGTACCAATTTTTGATGAATATATTACAATTTTTCTCATAAAATGATATGCACATCTACACAAAAACTAACACATGATCATTATCTACCCCGTTTTTTTTCTTAGCATCATGAACTTTATTTTATTTTATTTTATTTTATTTATACATATAAATTTAAATAGGATTATGTTACCCATAACTCTAAGAATTTAACTAACATACTAGCATCAAATGTCTATGTTTAACAAACTCCATATAAATATTGTAAATAAATTAAATTAATATGCAGTTAGCATAAGTAAGATTCGCCCTTTAGTTAAGTAGTAAATTAATTATAAGATTCGGGTTCAATTTGTTAATCAACCGTCACAATAATGTAGCCGGCGCGAACATTAAAGAATCTTACACATAGTAACTACAAGTTATTCATTCAGTATTTAACTAATATAACTTGCTCCTGTGGAATTTTCTAGTTGTATCTGTCGCACGCAATTTAAATTATATCCAAGTATATGAACTCATTGGATTGGATAAGGATTACCTACATGTTATTATTTGATTTCACGGCAAAACTAGTTAATAGGATTTACAACCGGTGGTTAGTAATTGGCAGCTAATAGTTGTAGCTAAAGCTGATTAGCTATATTAATAAAAAACAATTGACTAGTTACAATGTCCTTAATCTTTTAATGAACCAATTACAAGTTTATTAATTTAAAACTATATTTCCTATCTAAAAATCTATTTTCGTTAAACTTAATTGTAATTAAAAGAATATCCGTATAATGTGACGGAATAAATAGGCTATGGTGGCGGCAGCACTAAGGCCCCTCCTCATAACACCCCACTTCTAACCCACTTCTTCCACTATTCATCAGTTTCTCTCTCTTCTAGACACACCAAGAACACCCCCTCCTTATAACCCCCACTTCTTCCACTCACAAAATCAAAAACGAGCCCCACATGCATCACATTCACTGCGTCTAAGAATGGGAGAAAGGCACGGACGCCGGCCGTGCTTATAGCGTCTAGGCTCGGTCCGGCGTCGGCCATGCGTCAGACGAGGCTTAGATGTGCTATAAGGATAGGCCTAAATATGCTAGAGTAGTGTTGGCGTCGGAGATTCGTGTTGGTGATATGGATTAGTAGAAGGGGTGATATGGTTTTTTATTGTTTGCGAGGGATTTGTGTTTAGTCATAGATAATTGTAAAGGAGTGTTTTTGGTACTCTAGTATTGAGTTGTTAGGTATATATTCTTATCAGGGCCGTCTCATGGTTTTTAAAGGCCTGTTCTATACTAAAATAGGCCACATATTTTAACAATCTCTAAAACGTAAGTCATGATTGTTCATACTCTTTTTGTTTATTTAGAGTGATAAGAAAATCATTTCATAATAATGATAAACTAAAAATAAAGTAAGGATAATAATGATAAATAAACAAAAAAAATTAATAATAAACACTCTTGACAGTTTATTAGAAACAAAAGGAAAAGACTATGTAATTAAAAAAATCACACTAGTTATGCTAGGTTCAAACGTATGTACTTAAAAATTGAAAGAAAAAAAACATTACCAATAGACTAAATATAACATTTTGTAATATCCTATTCTGTTTATTTCATATATATGGTTGAACCAGCAAAATTTTGGGCTCTATAACATTGGGCCCTGCTCGTTTGCGCGGGTTGCACATGCCCAAATTCGACCCTGAATAAAAAGGAAAAGATATATCAACCGAGGTTCAAGTGCGGAAAAATATACGTGTATCATTTATCTAAAATTTAAAATTTGTGCTAGCTCAACACCACATAGAATTTCTTGACTCACATCTTGACAACAATACATTTTTATTTCATTTGTCTAACATTATATTTTACAAAAACATATATATATATATATATATATATATATATATATATATATTATATATATATATATATATATAATATATATATATATATACACCAAATAACCCCACTTCTTCATCGATTAAACCAGAAAACCCATAACCTATATATGAACCAACCGAAGAAGTGGTGCTAACGATTCACAAAACATGCTAACTCTTCGGTTAAAATCGACGAAGCTGTTGGAGACTTGCATCATAAAGAATGTTTTAATTGACAACAACAACGGGACCCAATCCCTGTGAGCGGAGTATGAGGGAGGTGAGAAGTAGACAGTCTTACCTCTATCAAGAGTTAGAGAGACTGCTTCCATAATTGACAAGTAGTTGGTTATTCATAAATAGATAGACAAAGGCGAAGGTAATCAAATCCAACATATACATAACACAAAAAAAAACAAGGACACAATAATCTACATGATCATTAACTTTCGTTTTAATTAGTTTGGAAATGAGATTAAATTAGAATACGAGTTTGTGATAACGTATTAACGTAGTGTACCATAATTTGCACATTGTCTCCCTTTTTAATTTCCTTTTAAAACATGTTGCGTTAGCAAAAGAAGTTCACGGACTTGTTCGTCGATCTTCAGCTAATTTGGAACGCACCCTTTGACAAGAAACTCCCTTACTCGCTATAGAAGAAGTGTAGAACATTATCCAACTGTGACGGTGATAGTATGCACACATGACACATGTCACATTATGTAAACTCATCTTGGAGACAAACATTGGCGAACATTAATTTGTCCGTTTGATGTTTGGAAATTGGAACACACAATCCTTATGATAATAAACACTACCACTCTACCAGGTAGAATCATATATATCGTCGCTCGATCTCTTTCTCATCTACTTTTAAACGGTAAATTGGATTTCAAGCAAATTAATATGGATATATTGGTTAGTTTTAAATAAGAAAAGTGGTTCAAAGACCGTGACCCATGAGCAAACCTATTCCAAAAGAAAATAATTTGTGGGACATGTGAAGGGACTTCACCCCTATGGTTGATAAAGCATATTTGGTAAAAGTGGTGGCACTCTAGGGACAAGCTTGCAGCTTGATCACATTTTTAGTTTAGCTTCAGTCATTGTCATGGTAGGTTTATCTAACCATTTGTTTTCTTTTTAATTAACTCCTTTTTTTAAATTATAGGTGAAAACATTATATGTCATATATATGGTAATATGGTATATATGTATCTAATTCATCATTATCTCTGTTCATTTACCTCTGGTTCGGATGACGAATGAAACTTGTAAAATCGATCTATCGCCATTAGTATTCGATCGAGTGTGTATTAAGTATGGTAGGTGTTAAGAAAGAAAAGACCGTACATGGAATTGTAAGGACAAAAAGAAGTGTGGTTGACATATTCTCTTGATGTGCCGACAACGTAATGTTTGAAGCTCGCAGTCAAATGCATGTACTTCAATTCAATGCCACCCGACAACAAAATTAATAATTTGCTTCCTCTAAAGTTAAAAAACTCTACACATTTTTGCCGACCAAGTTTTTATTAGGACATCCATATAAGTTAAATGGATAATGTTTTTCTGTATACAATATGCATGTATATATACTCGTATAATAATGATTAGTAAGTATTAAGTAACAGGGATTTAGCCCAAAGTATCTTTAGTTTTGGAAGACCTTGAATTGAAGGGATCATTGATTCATTGCACATTATTGGCAGTGTTAAGATTAGACAGTAGTCACTAGATTACTACAATTTTATATTGCGTTTTAATGATGACCCTGTTTAATTAGTTTAAGACATGATTAACGCTTTGAGATTATCTAGTATAGTAGATTAAAAATGGTTGTTATGGATTAAATTGCGGGGTTAGAATTACAATTGTTGCTTCCTTAATTATAAGCTTTAAGTCATTCCAAATTGTCAAATGTTTTGTTGAAGCTTCTACCCGTAATTATTAGTTAGTCTTAATATATATGACCAGATTATCCATGCGACATACATATATAATGGACATGTGTTTTCATACAACTTAATATGACTATAGCTAGAAATTAAGTTCAAAACAAGCATTATTGTCATGTCCCTATATCCAATTTTGAAAGAGACAAAAACCTAATTCACTTTCTCTTTAATCACTTTAGACAAAAAGTGATCAAACCAATGGACCCTCTTTACTTATTATTTTGTCTCCTTACTATTTCCCTTCTACTCACATAAGGTGCATGTGAGTATGTGACATCTTCCCGAATCAAATGCACATAATATAATCAAGATCAGTGTGAACTGTGAAGTGAACTTACACATAGGATGACAAAGTTCTAAATTTGCAAACTATCGTGTTTGCAACATTTTTTCATAACCCGCCTTTTACAATGCATTATTGTTATATATTACGTATATAAAAATTTTAACGTATACTTCAAAAACTATTTAATCGTTAAGAAATCTGACAAGATGTATAATTTTAGGGTGTCGTCATAATGATACAACAAAATAATTAGATCGCTTGATTAAATGGCTTCTTCGTCGCCCAACATTATTTCCTGCCAGTTGTTGCATTGATATTTTCAATTAACCACATTCACCTTGATAGTACACCATCACGGTGCCTTTAACGGGTACGACGAATCATAGCTGGAACAAAATTGAAGCCATCAAAGCTTAGCATTTCACCCGCAAAACGCCAAGCTGGGGGGCTTGATGGTACACCACCACGGTATCCTTAACAAAGAAGCCGGATCATGACCGGAACCGTCGGAGCGTACCGCGTACGGCTACGTCTCCGGAGAATTGAGCGGGCGGCGACAAGGACCGAGTACTGTCTCAGTACTCCCTCAAATAACAGACCTTGTCCCCCCTTTGATACTACAAGACAAACACCACGCTCCTAAACTCTCATTGGATCGTACGAAGGATCGAGGGGCCAACCTCGATCCAAAACCTCTATAAATACCTATCTCAAATCCTCATTTGGGACATGACACTATTCACATACCCAAAATACTTGGTGGCGTGGATGACGAATCCATCACCGTAAGGGAACCGCCAGCAAGTACCCCGAACCTTCCCGTCTAGTCCCCAGCAAGATTAACCCCCCGTACCTAAGCGAGAACCCTTGCTTAAACACACATATTTATTAAGGATTGAGATCCTCTAAAGTTGATTCAACTTTATAGGTAAAGTTGGATCAACTTTAACCATTGGATTAAATTCAATGGTCAAATTTAAACATCAAATTTTAATCTTAACTATTGGATTTAATCCAATGACTAAAGTTGATCCAACTTTACCTATAAAGTTGGATCAACTTTAGAGGATTCTAATACATTATTAAACCGCCTCAAGCTAGTTTAGTGGTATAATGGACAAGTTTCTTAAAAAATTGACGTAGCATGACGTTGCATGGCTATCAACTACATAAAGCTAGTCCGTAGCATTACGAATGCTCTAACCATTTTGAAAGTGTCCTAGTGATCTGATGTACGGACTCCGCCGTGGGAAGAGTCGCTTCTTTCTTGATAATGGGTTTAATTTTGAGTTAGAATTTTACTAGATAAACATTTTGAAAATGATCAGGAACATGTTTCAAACACGGTCACAGGGTTATCCCAATAAAGGCATATACATTATTTGAAACCGCTATCTATAGGTTCCGTGATTAAACGATAAAACTTCATAGGTTTACCCATTTAGACTAGATTTATTTTCTTTCTTATAGTTTTGGCATAACTTAATTAAGCTCGATATGATAGCTATTATATTATGTATACCCGTAAGTACGGATGATTTATCGGTAGTGTATTATATAGATATGAAAAAAGAAGAAGCATGTGGCGTGTGGTAGTTACAACTCACAAGTGAGTGTGTGTGTTTTTTACGGTTGAAGAAGAGAGAAGTGGAAGAGACATGAGTTGACGGTTTAACACGGAAGCTTCAAAATGTCATTAACTATTTGGTCGCCACACGTTTTTCCTTCTGTACATGATCGATGATGATATATGTTAGTCAAAATACCCATTTTGAACTTTGCACGTGAAACATCTCTACATCTCTAATTCCTTAACAAATCAATCACCAGGAAACATCCTTTCTTTTCTTTTCCTCTACTTACTTTTGTGATACATCAACTTGCAATTCTCTCTTACGTACGTGTAAGAACACCATTCAAGAAAATAGCATTTTATTTATAATACATTCGAATTACAACATACGATTACAAAGAAACTAACAACTAACTAACTAATACAAGAATCAAATTACAAGAACAGAACATAAAACAGGAAGGAACAAGTTAACTAGGACTGAGGATTCTGTTTAACAGAGGGCCCTTAAAACTGATTTCGGGTCACCCAAGTGAACCCGTCAGTTTCCCAGGGTACAACAGCCAAAACAGGTTGTACTGCCAGAGTTAACCACAACTCGGAAATTACCTTCAAGAACAACTCGAAGTGAAGTTAAAGATAGAAATTCTGGTTGATGATCCAGATTGAAATTGTGTTGGTGTTGTTGTTAAACTTCCAGAATTCCACTAAGTATGATTTATATACATATAAATCAGTTAGTGGAAGATGGGACAGTTGATGGTTTGCATGCTTAAACAACAGGTGTTACACTTGAAACTGAGTCAAGTGTAATGCCAGGTGCAAGGCCAGGAACAAGTCAACCCACTGAGCCATGGAAGCCATAATCGAGCCGAGTCGAGCTAGCCAAAAACAAAGGCGGCTCTAAAGCGGCGATGCGAGCGTGCTAAGTGCGCCACTAAAACGCCACATTACGCCTCATCGCCCACGACCCCGACCCCACCCGGCCGGGCGCGTCGGGTGCTTTGCACCCTCCTTGCCCACTTGGGGTGTAGCCCCTTATAAGGAATTATTATTCCTCCAACACCCCTCCTTATAAACACACTTAATGTTTATACTTCTACCAATGTGGGACAAACCCACATTAGTTAAACACACTTTCAACTTCATTTTAACATATCTATTCACTTGAATATTTTATGTTATATTATTTAAACATATTAAATAATAAATATAAAATTTCCAACACATTGTACATGATGTGTTCAATTCGTGTTAATTGTTGTATTTAAACTTGAGGAACGTATTAAACAAGATAATGTAAAACACATAGTATATATAAAAAAGTATACTGATGATCATTAAAAGTATTTGCCAAACTTACAATATCGAGTACAAGACACAACCTAAAACTTTATAAAGTAGATGTTATACTATGTTTCATATTTATCTATTTTGCTTTCCAAAAAATTATAAATCTTATTCATGAAAAAATAAATTTACCATAATATATAAGAAGTGATATATTCTTACTACAAAAATTTGATAAATTTACCATTGTCATGATGCATTACATACTTATACAGTATACTATGAAACATGTATAGTGTGATAAATGTATCAAATTATGTGGTACGTACGATTATCACTTCTCATAATATATACACTTTACTGATGGGGTTTGGAACATGATGTTTGGTTTTGGAAAGTCAATATTTTGACTAAAACATTGATTTAGTAGTAGAACGTAATGTTTGGTTTTGAAAATTATAGTCAAGGTTCACCCAACCATTGCAAAATTGTCTGCATGCATGCATGCACCAGCACCATATATGATATGAGTCTAAGTTGGTGACTTCAACGTCGGAAATTTTACCACTTTTGGGTGCTGCCGTGAAACTTCTTAACGTTCTATTTTCCAAAAAGTTACGTGCGTAAACGGTAGACCAAGAAAAAAATATTTCCTTAAAAGCTATCCGACTTTTCAATACATTCTATCAAACTGATACCATTTGTAATTTAAAATTCACATTATTGTATAATTACTAGAATTAACTTATATAATTTATTTAAATAAATTAATAAAAAATAGACAAGGCGGCATAGTGGTAATAAAGCTAATTTGGTCATTAAGGGTAGAATCTGCTTATATGTTTCAAGTTTAAATCCTAAGAATAAAAATATACACCAATATGTGACTTTTAAGGTTCATCACCACTTCACCAATGACGTCTCCAAGTTACGTACTCGAAAATTAAAACGGGTGGTCACCTTGGACATAATCGATCAGCTCGCTAAAAATATCTAATGAGAAATGTTATAGATATAAACAAATTACAAATAAATTTTTACAAATTGAGTTGTAAAATAAGGTGAGAAAAGGATGGAAGAAAATAAAGCTTGATATCTAATTGGTTCAGCTAATTTGACACATAAATTTGTAAAGATTTGTTTGTAATTAGTTTGTGTATTTAGCATTGCTCATATCTAATATAAGCAAAAGAGAAGGGACCGAATTATAAACTTTATATTTAATGTCTCATTTTCTTTCCATGTATTTGTATTTTCGCTATGATAAGTACCGGTATAATAAAAAATGCACAGATGGTAATTTCGAAGCTTTGGGAGACTGGGAGCGTTCAATTGTTTATTGTAAGTTTGTAACAAACAGTAGTGTAAAATATATTAACAATTACCAACAATATATGGTCATTTTGCAAACAAACATTATCTAATAATTCAAAAAGGTCGTTTGATTTTCCTTAAGTTAAAGATGAGCATAGTTTGGCCTATTTGATATTTCTAAAATTTTGGGAAGGGTTATTAGACGTACCGATTGCAAGAAGTTTCATGCCGTCTCAAAATATTGTGAGGTTTAAAGCAAACATTTTAAAAGGGGCTGTATATCATAAAACATTCAATGACCATCGATGTTTTATTATTTATAAGCTAGTGCCTAAATTTTTGTATGCAGATTTATCAATAAAACGGTCAATACTCATTTTATTCAACTAACTATGCAATCATTATATATACCAATATAACATCACTAGTACAGATTTCGCAAATAGAGACCGGTTAAATTGATGATAGAGACCATTTATTAGTCCTAGAGACCAGTTGACAACCGGTCTCTATTCTCATAAATTATAAAGAATTTAAAAATAGTAATTAATCTTATGTTATAATTAATTTGCAAGTTAATTAAGTTTTATATCAACTAAGTTAGTAAGAATTTAATTAACTTTACAATATAAATCGTAACAGAAAGTATAAGTTGTGGATATTTTGCCAATACGTATATATGTTCAATGTAGATTGTAAAGAACTAATTAATTAAAGATGTGGTAAATTTGTTTTGAAATGATTAAGCAAATAAATTGGGCAAAACCACGTGCTATAGGTTAGATAAGGTCATATAGATATACGTATTAGAGTTAGCTTACGATTTTAAATGTACAATATCATGTTCTTGGCATTTAAGAATCGGATACATGCTCATGTTATATGTTTAATCAATACCTACATATTTTCATCCAAATAGGATGTTTGAACTATATGGTAGTATCATTAATGTGTCACTTACATATGTCTTTTAGACGTATCTATTATAAAAATAATAACAAGATTATCAAAGAAACTATTGAACCGATGATGAATACATTATTCATGTATCGATATATTAGTTACAAGTTACTTCTACACTGAAACAAATAAACGGCAAAGTAATAAATTAGCAGGCCATCAGGTTACTGAAATGTAAATTCCGCTTAATTTGACCGACCAGCTTTTAAAAGGTAAAGATTGTTCACTCTTTTTAAAATGTCATGTGTCTATGAAGTCAAAATATACTCCGCTTTGCTATTTAATTTTGTCTAAATATTTCCTTGTACATTAAAGGAATGTGGAGTAGTCTTTGTCTTAGACTTTTAGTGAGATGCTTGGTCAAGTTACTAGCTTAGAATGTTGTTGTTTTACTTTGTCGGGTCGGTAAGAGATGCTCCCTCGAAACCTCTTTGAGTCTTGAGTGGCCATCTTCCAATAATTATAAAAGAGCATCCGAAATGCAATTTTAAAAAGAAAGTTGAATTTTAGCCTTTGGATTACTTTGCTTACATCATTTACCTATTTTAGATTTATTCACTAAAATTCATTAAGTTACTAAATAATGTACTAATTTACTAATTAAATGCTAGATACTAAATTAAATTTCATGGAGTTTACGTTTACACAAATTTATTTTATTTATTTATTATAACCCTTGGTAATTAAGTTTGGTATGTATATTATTTATATATTCATTTATTATTTTGCTTAATAATATTATATTAGTTTCTATATCTATAACTTTCAATAACATTACATGTTTTATTCGAACATAATAATATTACATGTTAATTAGTAGTCTAATACCGTGTATGTTATCTAAGTACAACAGTCCGATCGATACACAAATTGTTTTATAAATCTTCAATGATATTATTATGTTACAAATTAAGATAAATTCATTTAGGTCATTTCTTCTTTCTATTTTTGAATAACAATAATATGACCATTTAAAATCATAATTTTGTATCATTATAACTTTTTATGAATTTTAAATTAATGAATGTATTAAATTTCACATTAGTCTTTTTTGGATAAAGGGTTTACCCAATGAGTACTAAATTCACATAAGTAAGTTTATGTATAAATATCATGGACTTTAAAAATCAAGAATATAATGACTCAATTGAATAATACTAACGATGTTAAACAATTGTTTGTTGTACCAAAAGTAATGGTAAAATTGTCATCAGATAAATATGTATATAATGATTATGTATTTCTATTACTATTATCAGTTTTATTATTAACATTGATTTTGGTATAAATATGATGTGATAATAGTTAATGACATTGGACATTGTAATGTAAACCTTATTGCAAATGTCATGTTGATTTATTAGATAGATATATATTGCAATTTAAAGTTATTAATTTGATTTATGATTCTATACTAAAGAGGAAATATGTTAGTTTAAGAATTTTATTATTATACTAAATAAACATGTTTTATAGATATTTAATTTTACATTGTCATTATATACAAAGATATAACAAACATATCGTACGAACGATATATACTTATATACAATAAAAATCTTCAAATAATAATATTGTTATCTTTAAGCTGGTACTATATGTAACTTTACACATGAATTATACAAAGATATAACATACATATCCTATTAATCATTTGATACAAAACAATCTTTAAATAATAATGTCTTCCCATTTTAACATGTCATATCCATAACTACTTAATACTTATTATGTTATTATGAAAACTTAATATATTTATCTCGCGTATTACGCGGGAAAATAATCTAGTTATTCTATATTCTATCGTCATTTTTAATCTTCGATTTCCGTAAATACTTATAACTATTGTAAAAGCGAAGAACTAAGGAGCAGCCTTATGCTAACACTCGTCCTCAAGAGGACTAGTTCTAATAAGCGTCACATCAGCAAAAAAACCATCAAATGATTAATCCCTCTAAAACCAACCTTATACCAAAGACTAGTCTTAGACCCACCTTTTATTTAATTATGCACTCACAAAATTTTTAAAAAAGAAAAGAAAAAGAGCTTAACAACTCGTCCTTAGGGTAACGAGTGGACTAGTGGAGTAGTGGACCAACATGAGTTTTGGGCTTGATGCTTTTATACGAGTTGAAATTTGGGTTGGAAAAAGGCTATATTTTCTTTATTCAAGTTTTGGATGGAGCCCGTTTGTCGTAATCAGGGCCCGACAAATACGAGGAATTTAAGCCAACAAAAATTAAATTACTCGTATGGTCTAACAAAATACAAATTAGTGAAATTACTACTCGTATCATTTTTAAAACTTAAATTCCAGGGGGAAAGCGGGTAAATACAAATATCAAAATTAAACCTGTCAAAAAATAACAAAAACAAAAACAGACCGCGCGGCAATCCCTGTATTTCAAACTCAAAACACCACTTCGCCGGCATACATTCATCCATATGATATATATCTATATATATCTCCAACAAACAAAAACCCTTATTTCATATCCAAATCAACTTCACAATGGAAACTGATGAAAATTGCGTAAACGTCATCAACTGGGCATCACGAAAACGATCGTCTCCGATGAGTGCTGTCCCCAATAACAATTGCAAACAAATTCAATCCACAAAAAAACGAGTTGTTTTGGGTGACATCACTAATTCAAATTCACCCAATATTAGCTTAAACAACACCTCTGATATCATCAAACTACCCAAAACCCGGGTTTCTATCTCTTTCGAGTCGCCTCCCAATGAGAATAGATTTTTGTATGCACCTCTTATTTATCAGCATCTTCACTCATTAGAGGTATTCAATTCATTTCTGTATTTGTTCATTTTTTTTTGTTTTTTAATATGTTTCCAATTTGTGCAAATATATATACAATAATTATATGTTACTTCATCTGTCCCGAAATAAGTGTCCGTATTTTTTTTTTCTTTTTGACTTATAATTGATTAAGTTTCTTGTATTACCCTTAATTGAAATTAGTTTTACAAATCTGAAAATGGTATTAATTGTTACATCTTTTTTTAATTGTCCTTTTGTATCGGGGAGATTACTTTTCGGGCTGGCTAAATTTAGGTAATGTTATACTAAGTATTGAGTATATGATTTTTAAGTTAATTGATAAATAAATGAAACTTTATGTTTATATTTAAGAAGTGGTTTAATTCTTAGTTAGAGTTAATTAACATGAAAATCTGTGATATAGATTGAAAAAAGCAGAAGGCCGTTGCAGAATTATATGGAAAAGGTTCAAAAAGACGTGACAGTAGGAATGCGAGAGACGTTAGTAGATTGGTTGGTGGAAGTAGCGGAGGAGTATAAGCTTGTATCTGATACATTGTTTCTGACCGTCTCGTATATTGATAGATACCTATCTTCACAATCTTTAAGCAGGAACAAGCTCCAGCTTCTTGGTGTAACCAGCATGCTTGTTGCCTCGTATGCTTATAAACCCGATTGTATCTTTGTATATAATCATAAATTTTACTTGGTTAAGTTTAATTCTTTTGTTCATGTTTTAGGAAAATGGAAGAGATTAGTCCTCCCCATGTCGAGGATTATTGTTATATAACAGACAATACTTGCACAATAGAAGAGGTTAGTTGACGGTCGTTTGAGAAATTTAGTATCATCATTTATTTATATGATATAAAGATGGTTATGCGTTTTCTTATTATGACATTTTTAGGTGGTTCAAATGGAGAAAAAGTTGCTTAGGTTTTTGGATTCAGGACTTAGCAATCCAACACCAAAAAATTTTCTTAGGTATGATTTCTGTAAGTTGGAACTTATATTTGTATGATTTTAACTAATATATTTACTGAAATTCACATATCGGGTTTGCAGAATCTTTATTAGAGCTGCTGAAGGAGATAGCACGGTATGCCTAATTACTTTAACCAGTGAACCTTTTATGAAGATTCTGATACATGAAAGCTATATTGGAGGCGTCACTATAGTTCTTTTTTTGACATCTTAATATGTTTGAATGTAGCCATCCTGTTCATCATTAGAATTCCTGAGTTGGTTCCTTGTTGAGCTAAGCTTGCTAGATTATGGTTGCTTAAGGTTCTTGCCGTCAATGGTAGCAGCCTCAGCCACTTTTGTAGCAAAATTTACACTTCAGCCAGAAAACCCACCATGGGTGAGTAAATTCTCTATTAACATCAGCTAACTATAGAATCTGGAATTAAAAAATGACATAGGCACTTTCTTTGCTTTATTTTTGGATTTCTTAAGGTCATTTGAGTACTGTAAAGTTAAGTAATGTTATAAATAGCTTATCTTTTACGGTACCAGACTACCAGGCTTGCCTCTGATATCCCAAGATTCAATATTTTGTGTTTTGCAGGATTTAAAAATGCAACAATGTTCAGGTTATAAGGCATCCAAGTTAAAGGATTGCGTGCATCTCATTCATGACTTGCAGTTGAACAGACGTGCATCATCTTCTCAAGCAGTAAGAGAGAAATACTCACAACATAAGGTAATGCACATTTCACATCTGATATATAGACTTATGGCACTAATACAAATGGTCTGATGTTTGAAAGTGCCTTTCTTTTTTGTGGAACAGTTCAAGTGTGTTGCAGCATTACTTGGCCATTCAGAAATCCCAGCTTCTTATTTTGTAGATAACCATAAAGGCAGTCATAATTGTTGTAGAGCTTGATTCTTAATATATATCTACAATGTTTAGCTTTTGTTGTAATTTTTCTTTGTTGTTGGAGGATTCTCGATTTTAAAAAGTTTTGGTGTTGATTTTTAGTAAGTAAATATGTTGATATCCAAATGAGTGTTCATTCAGTTAAGAAATGTTGATTTTATACCAGATGTTCAAACTATACTCACCGAATAAGCGATCCATTATTCTTGCAGTTTATAATTTCCCTCCACTAGCCTTATTGATTATTTGGTGTAAATTTACTGTACTACTTGGTTGTGGGTTGGCTCCCAGTCCCAAGAGACTGAGAGAGGCGAATATAGACAGACTTGTAAACTTAGCAGAGCGCTTAACTTAGAACTTGACTACTTGGATAAATTAAACTGCAGTATGTATTATACTAGACTACTAGTTACTGTAGCATGTTTGAAGGCTCGATACACTAGACATATGACCGAGGACCCTAAACACGATGCTCCTCATTATACGTAACACAATTGTGAAAATGCCGACGACAAGAGTTGCGAAAGTGTTTGCTAAAATTCCAAGTTATAACATATGGTTTTTACTTTTTAGTGTTTAATCCTATACCGCATACTGGTTTACCCAAGGTTGTATAACTCGTGGATCGGGGTTGGATCGGCGAGGTGGGGAGATATTTTTTTTTGAAAAATGGGAGATATCAGATTGGGTAATTTATATATAAAAATTAAAATTTATGAAATTGTATGTAATAGCAAATTAAAAAGATCTACTGTAATAAACTTCAAATTTAATCATAGTTTTCTAAAAACATTAACATAATTCTTCAAACACAAACATAATTATCTAAAAACAATTTGAAAAATAAAAAAATAAAAAGTTTGACTTATGTTGACCTTGGCCGATATTTGATCTATCCGACCAATATTTGACCCTTTTTTTCCTGATATTTGACCAATCCCAGCTGATTTTACCATGGTTGACCCGATTCTATAGTATTGACCGATTTCTTGGTCAATTTCGGCCAAATCGTATCCTTGACCAGCCGATTGCGATTGCAATCCCCAGATATCGGCCAATACGACCGATTTTTACAACACTGGGTTTACCCAGGTATATTTAAATATCCTTTTGGATTTCAGTGGGACTAGAATCATGAATTTGATAAGAAGTAATGATACAAGTGACTAACTTTATTTTTTATTGTTTAATCTAAGTATCCGACCTGGTTTGAGAGATCATCATTCCACAGGGACCACCAGTTTGTGGGTATTTAAAGTTGGGTGAACTTTTATGGCCACAAGAGTTTATAATTTTTACTCATACGATTTGAACGGGGGACTTTTAGGTATTTCATTGTACCATTATCTCTCTATCTCTCTATACTACTAAAGAAAGAAAACGAGTGACATAAAAAAAGCAAACGTGTCAAACAAATTGATAGGCCAACAATGCTTATCTTATGTAAGGCTTACATCATAATAATTTTGTTGATAATAATAATAATAGAGATAATAATAATAAAATAGACTAAAAAAAGATTGGGCAGTTTTTTTTATTTTGAACCAAAAGCTTCCATCAGAAGCTTGTAATGAAATAAATCAAAATTAGTTTTCTCTCTCCCTATCACTGTCTGTTACAACCTTGCCCTATAATAATTTTCTCTTATAATTCTATTTTCAATTATCTACTAAAAATCAACCATGGATTCATGTGCTTATCAATATGAGAATTCAGGTATGATGAAGATTAAAGGTTATGGGTTCATCATTCATCTCTTTTTATCAGATTCTTGTTCTATTAGATCTAAGGTTTTTTATATATCCGAATTCATATATATAAATCATGAATTCAACAAATTTATCATGTTATTTCTGATGTAACCGTATACATACATACATATATGCATGTATCTTTTTCATCTATCTTTATCAAAAAAATGTATTATTAATATTAAGAGAAAATTACATTTTTCGTCCTGAACTTGGTACGTTTTGCACTTTTCGTCTTTAAAGTGAAAAAATAGCACTTTTCGTCCTTAAAGTGAAAAATAGCACTTTTCGTCCTTAAACTTGACACTTTTTTCACTTTTCGTCCCCGCGATAACGGCTGTTAGTTTTTCTCCGTTAAAGTTGGAACGTTCGTTAGTTTTTTTGTTCACTTTTCGTCCTTTCCATTTTTTCACTTTATTTTCATTTTGATAATTTCATAACTGCCCAGCGATATAGAAATCGTAAAGGAGTAGGCAACGAATCTCAAAAGAAACTATTGAATGAGTAGACTCAGTATCAAATAATACAAAGAAAGCACGAAACTCTATGAACACATCGAACAAAACATTAAATAAAAGTACAATTAACACGATTAATAAATAAAATCAAACACATAATATGTCATCTCTACCAATGTACTAAAATACGATTGAGGTTTTCTTTAGGTGACGCATGACACTATATTTAAACGACGCATGTATCTTTTAGGCTATACTTAATTAAACTTTTTTTTTTCCTTTCAAAATAGCATTAATAAACAATAAATATTCATACTTTTAGTATTATTAAAAGTAGTATTATATTTATTATGATCATATCTAATTAAACATATATATGTAAATTATTTAACATTTTTGATTATTGAACTTTACAAATCATCAAACCAACCCATAATTATACTATAATGTTTTTGTTAAGTATATTGTGCTATCTAACTTGCGATAAATATATTTTAGTAAGTATAAATATAAAAAAAATGTAATATGTCTCTTGCTCTTCTTTTAAATACGGTTTATACACCATTGTACAGTTATGAAATTATCAAAATGAAAATAAAGTGGAAAAAAATGGAAAGGACGAAAAGTGAACAAAAAAACTAACGAACGTTCCAACTTTAACGGAGAAAAACTAACAGCCGTTATCGCAGGGACGAAAAGTGAAAAAAGTATATTGTGTTATCTAACTTGCGATAAATATATTTTAGTAAGTATAAATATAAAAAAAATGTAATATGTCTCTTGCTCTTCTTTTAAATACGGTTTATACACCATTGTACAGTTATGAAATTATCAAAATGAAAATAAAGTGAAAAAAAATGGAAAGGACGAAAAGTGAACAAAAAAACTAACGAACGTTCCAACTTTAACGGAGAAAAACTAACACCCGTTATCGCAGGGACGAAAAGTGAAAAAAGTACCAAGTTCAAGGACGAAAAGTGCTATTTTTTCACTTTAAGGACGAAAAGTGCAAAACGTGTCAAGTTCAGGGACGAAAAATGTAATTTTTTCTAATATTAAAGTTTATTGTTTGTTTTACCCCTTTTCTTTGTTGTAGTTGCTGGTAATATTAATCATGCTGTATAAGATGTTAGTGGTCTTGGTAATGCATGTAAGATGCTTGATGATATGTCTAAAAGAAATCAGATGCAAGTAAGGTACTGTTTTTTATTGTTTTTGAAATTGGGATTTCATGTTAAACAAGTTGTTGCTCATCTTTTTTTTCTTCTCTTTTTCTGTTTTTTACAGGTATACGGATGAAGATGATGAGGAAAATTTAAGTTTCTAAAGTTTGCAGGTTTTCTAAATGTTACATGGAATTGGTTTTTTTAAAATTATTAAGTTTAGGAATTTAAATATTGCTTTGTAGGTGTTTGATGCGTGTTTGGATTGATAGATTTCTTTATAACTTGAATCAATATGCTAGATTATTTGTCCGAGTATTTGTCGAGGGGCTAATGCATTTGAAGGGGCAATGGATGCAATTATGTTGTATGTTCTATCCATTTGAGCTGTTCTCTTACATGTTTTCTATAATAATGTTGTTCTAAAAAGAACTGCTTTAGATTGTTGCTTCTGAAGGGAATTACGAAGCAGAGAGCAGTGGAATCATGGATTCTAAGGCTGATACTGAAGATATCAAACCAAGGTGTGCAAAATCGTATCTCTATCTCTTATGTTGGGTTGCAGTAATGGATGTCGGAATGTATGGGTCATCACAACTAAAGTAGATAAATACTTTATATTTTTGTTTGACAAGTAGGAATAAAATGATTCATTTTCACATGGAATTAGATATAAATCTTCCAATATGCTGATTTCAGTTCCAAGTTACATACATTATTTTAAAACTGCCATTTCATGTATATTTACATATAGCTTGATTAATTGCATCACCAATTAACTTGAATTTATATGTATTATAAATGCAGACCAAACAATATAGTAATACGTGGATATAATATATACATTCCCCTAATATACCCCCCAAATTTTATGGTAAACTGCCATTTCATTCTTAGGGCTGGATTGTAGTTTTTTTTTTAATCATAACTAATTTTGATCATTATGTTTCTGATTTCCAGATTCGAGAAACCAAGGCTATATTCGATCTCCCTTAATATGATGGTTTATCCACGGTACAGACGGCTATGTAACCTTTTCAGTGAGGTTTGTTGCTGCAAAGATGTTGTCTCTTAAATTTTTATGTACCAATTTTTGACTCGCAAGCATGTCTAGACTCGGGAAGTAACAGAAGCACTCTCTTCGTTCGGCAAGGTATCATAAGGTAAATGCACTAAAACTACATTATACAATATATAGTAGTCATGGTGTCTGGCCTTTGGCAGAGTAATTCATGAGGCCCGAGTCCAGGGTCATAGAAACTCGAAATAGTTAAATCTCTCCCAAATGGAGACTGGTATGGGTAGACAAAGGTTGTCATTTTTGTTCCTCCTTTATATATATGAAAATCAAAATCAGGGAATATACATGCATATATATATATATATATATATATATATGAGTCATTGATCATACCTGTAAGGCTGTATCATTCTATTATGAATATAACATGTAAGCACACTCTTTTCTAAATGATCCAGACACCCAAACATACTTGACAAATAAATAGCTATGTGAGTGCATACTTGTACCCATTCTGCAGAAAATTGATAAAATGGGGAACGATAAAGTCGAAAGTGCGGAAGCCACTCTTGCAAGATATTTTGAGTGCATACTTGCAAGATATTTTGTGCTTATATCTTGCATTTCATCTTTTCCTTCTTAGATCCCAAAATCAAGTATTATAGACTTGGTCTTTTTAATCAGGATGCCACTGATGATAAAGTCGAAAGTGCAGAAGCCACTCTTTTATGTAATTCAAGTTAGGTGAAATGGTGAGTTTAAACAGATGTATATGGAGAGAACTTTAAAGAAAAAATATTCTTTGTTTGTTTTCCTTTGACTTTTGTATGATACAACTGTTTATGCTTATATCTCACATATATAACGTGTTTAAAAGGATAGTCAACGAACAAAGTTGTAGGTTTTTATTTTACGGGGAATAGGTGCAAACATGTTATTTATGCTAAGTAATGAAGTCTGGTCATGGTCGATAGTTGGCAGATTTTAGTTTCTTTTTAGATATTGTGATAGTTCTTACATGTTGGATATTGGGAAGAGTAACAAGTTTGAATTTGAAATTTGGGAAGGTATAATTGAATAATTATGGTCTCTTGTCATTTGGATGTGCATTCTGGGCTAAAAGAATGAGGATATGTAGCTTTATACCTATAAAAATTAGAATATTGTTGGTTGTTGGGTAAGACATGAAGATGGTAACTAGAGTCTGGTTGTTTGGTCCCCACTGAGTTTCTTTGTTGGTCAATGTTGGCAATATTTAATTTGGGTAAAAAATATGGCACATTTTAGGGTGGATAGTTTTTGGTTTTTTGAATGGGTCTTGGGTTACTTCTTAGTAGATGTTGACATGGTGAAGTTGGTATTAGAAGCCAGGGAGAATTGTGATATGGGGAAGGCATGCATATTATGGTAGGTGGCATGGGTTGTATTGGTCACCAGAATGGTGTCAAAAAATGATAATTCAGGATTCAATGATGTGTTGTAGGTGGAAGGTTTTAGATTTTGCAGCCTTGGACCACAGCTTGGTTTCATTTTTCAATGTTGAAATCCAGAAACTGCAACTTCGCGGTGCGCCAGGGCTCGGGCTAGAGCGGCTAAAGTGGGAAAGGGTCTATCCAAGAATCAAAATCTAAAAGAAACCGGCCTTGCAACATTGGATTGAAGCTGTGAGTACTTCTTATACCTTCTATGATTTAGTTTGATATCATGGTATTTGATATAACTTTAAAGATTTGTTGACATGTTCCTCTGGGGCAAGAAACATGACATCTGATGCAATTATTAATATCTTTTGAACTATCTTTTGGTTAAATGGAGAAATATGGAAGTGATATATTGGTGGAGGGACCATGATGCAGCCTGTGTACAAGAAAGGCATATGTTAGCCTCTAGATAGCTCGATTATACATTGTAAGTGTGGTGAAAGTTTCAAAACTTGGTTAAAATGTGAAATGGGTCAGTTTCAAAAGATGACATTAATTTCTTTTAGATATACTTGCAGGGTTGGCAAAGGAAGCTTGATCCAGATTACAATATTATGCTCCCAAGGATAAGGAGATTGTGTATAAGCATGACGGCCGCTTAGTAATTTATGTAACCTTTTTGAAGGATGCTGGTTCTGTTCCGGGAGACTCTTTGGCTATCGAGATTGAGAAGGACTCTGCCACAAAGCCCTGGTTTAGAACGATCTATTCCATTAGTAACTACTCATTTTTTTTTTATTTTTTTTTTTTTTTTTTTTTTTTTTTTTTTTTTTTTTTTTTTTTTTTTTTTTTTTTTTTTTTTTTTTTTTTTTTTTTTTTTTTTTTTTTTTTTTTTTTTTTTTTTTTTTTTTTTTTTTTTTTTTTTTTTTTTTTTTTTTTTTTTTTTTTTTTTTTTTTTTTTTTTTTTTTTTTTTTTTTTTTTTTTTTTTTTTTTTTTTTTTTTTTTTTTTTTTTTTTTTTTTTTTTTTTTTTTTTTTTTTTTTTTTTTTTTTTTTTTTTTTTTTTTTTTTTTTTTTTTTTTTTTTTTTTTTTTTTTTTTTTTTTTTTTTTTTTTTTTTTTTTTTTTTTTTTTTTTTTTTTTTTTTTTTTTTTTTTTTTTTTTTTTTTTTTTTTTTTTTTTTTTTTTTTTTTTTTTTTTTTTTTTTTTTTTTTTTTTTTTTTTTTTTTTTTTTTTTTTTTTTTTTTTTTTTTTTTTTTTTTTTTTTTTTTTTTTTTTTTTTTTTTTTTTTTTTTTTTTTTTTTTTTTTTTTTTTTTTTTTTTTTTTTTTTTTTTTTTTTTTTTTTTTTTTTTTTTTTTTTTTTTTTTTTTTTTTTTTTTTTTTTTTTTTTTTTTTTTTTTTTTTTTTTTTTTTTTTTTTTTTTTTTTTTTTTTTTTTTTTTTTTTTTTTTTTTTTTTTTTTTTTTTTTTTTTTTTTTTTTTTTTTTTTTTTTTTTTTTTTTTTTTTTTTTTTTTTTTTTTTTTTTTTTTTTTTTTTTTTTTTTTTTTTTTTTTTTTTTTTTTTTTTTTTTTTTTTTTTTTTTTTTTTTTTTTTTTTTTTTTTTTTTTTTTTTTTTTTTTTTTTTTTTTTTTTTTTTTTTTTTTTTTTTTTTTTTTTTTTTTTTTTTTTTTTTTTTTTTTTTTTTTTTTTTTTTTTTTTTTTTTTTTTTTTTTTTTTTTTTTTTTTTTTTTTTTTTTTTTTTTTTTTTTTTTTTTTTTTTTTTTTTTTTTTTTTTTTTTTTTTTTTTTTTTTTTTTTTTTTTTTTTTTTTTTTTTTTTTTTTTTTTTTTTTTTTTTTTTTTTTTTTTTTTTTTTTTTTTTTTTTTTTTTTTTTTTTTTTTTTTTTTTTTTTTTTTTTTTTTTTTTTTTTTTTTTTTTTTTTTTTTTTTTTTTTTTTTTTTTTTTTTTTTTTTTTTTTTTTTTTTTTTTTTTTTTTTTTTTTTTTTTTTTTTTTTTTTTTTTTTTTTTTTTTTTTTTTTTTTTTTTTTTTTTTTTTTTTTTTTTTTTTTTTTTTTTTTTTTTTTTTTTTTTTTTTTTTTTTTTTTTTTTTTTTTTTTTTTTTTTTTTTTTTTTTTTTTTTTTTTTTTTTTTTTTTTTTTTTTTTTTTTTTTTTTTTTTTTTTTTTTTTTTTTTTTTTTTTTTTTTTTTTTTTTTTTTTTTTTTTTTTTTTTTTTTTTTTTTTTTTTTTTTTTTTTTTTTTTTTTTTTTTTTTTTTTTTTTTTTTTTTTTTTTTTTTTTTTTTTTTTTTTTTTTTTTTTTTTTTTTTTTTTTTTTTTTTTTTTTTTTTTTTTTTTTTTTTTTTTTTTTTTTTTTTTTTTTTTTTTTTTTTTTTTTTTTTTTTTTTTTTTATAAACTACTTATAAAATTCCAGTTCAATTCTATCACCTAATCGTAAATAAATAAATAAAATTAAGAGTTAAGTACTTTTTTCGTCCCTGTGGTTTCTCGATTTTGCACTTTTCATCTTCGCCGTTAACTTTTGGCCAAAATCATCCCTGTGGTTTGCATTTCGTCCTTGGATCCGTTAACCCCCTCACATGCCTTGCACGTGAGGGGCATTTTATGTCTTTTCACCCATCTTCATGGTTTGTCCCTATGATTAAGTGCAAAATTCGTCCCTATGGTTTGTCGTTTTTGCAATTTTCATCCTTGTCTTTAACAAACCTCCAAACAAGAATTAAATCAAAAACAAAAACAAACTCAAATCAAAAACCTATATATACCTACATATGAGGATCTAATTTAATACCGGCCGGTACGGCTAATTTAATTTAATTTTTTTTATAAAACTGTTATAAAACTTACTATAACGTAACGAAAATAGTCAAAATATAATTTCAATTCACTCAAAATAATACTAAATAGGTACTTTATAACAAAATATAAGTTTTAAAGTTCACAAATTACGAACAAATAACATTAAAGTATTATAAAAATAACTTTTGAAAAAATTCAAAAAATAAAAAATGAGAATACCGGAAATACCGGAACGGTAATATCGGAAAAGTTGTACCGGGGTACCCTTCGATACCGGTATTACGGGTAATACTACTGGTATTTAAAACATTGTATGTACGTGTTTGCATTTGAAGGTGATTGACTAGATCCTCAAATGTAGGTATATATAGGTTTTTGTTTTGTTTGGATTAAAATGTTACCGGTAATTTTTGTTTGTTTTGTTTTGTTTGAAAAGTTATCTTGGATTTGTTAACGATGAGGATGAAAAAAGCAAAAACGACAAACCACAGGGACGATTTTTGCACTTAACTCTATAAAAAGACAAAAATGCCCCTCACGTGACTTGCATGTGAGGGGGTTAACGGCAAAGTTATAACGGCAGGGACGAAATGCAAACCACGGGGATGATTTTAGCCAAAAGTTAACGGCGATGATGAAAACTGCAATATCGAAAAACCACCGGGACGAAAAAAGTACTTAACTCTAAAATTAAATTAACAGGCCCGCGTTTTACGCGGGATCTAAATCTAGTTATGGTTATATATGTGACTAATTTAATAGATCAATAAGAAAAAAGAAATGCATTAGATTCATGTATTATCGATTAAAATGTTTTAAACATAGATTGTTAACATCGATTGTAGACATATGAAAATAAGTACAAAGCTTGACAAATAATCTAAAGGCCAAACACCCCCTAATTAACCAGTAGCCGGAGCTGAAAAAATAAAAAAGTTGAAGGAAAGAAGAGAATGGAGTGGAAAGCAGACGAGAAAGAAATAAAAGCAGCCGGAGCTGAGCTTCTGAGTGACGGACTTCGGATCCACGGCTGGGAGATCCATTCATCCAATCGTTCTTGTCTCACCTCTCTCAACCTCCAATCGTACTTTCTCTCTCCATCTCTCTATCTCAATTCATTTATTTAAACCCTAATTGCCTAATTTTACATTTTTATATGAACCTAATTTTAAATCAAATTTGGAATTCTTAAACCTCCAGGAGACTCTTGATATTGATTTCATTGTATATGATAATATGAATGAGGTCATAAGTAAGCGATTAAAGTAGAAAACACCCAAATGTTACTCTAAATAAATATATGATGCTGGAATATCTCAATTTTTTGAAATGATCTAGGCTGGACATAGAAAATTTGGTTGCACACCAGTTTTGTGCTACTGATCACCTTACTTTGCTACCCTGATAAAAAGGTCAAAATAAGCAGGCACGAAAAGTCGAATCCGATTAGGCTCTTAATGTTATTAACTGATAGTATTACACAAGCTACAAATCGTAAGTTGACAAATCGAATAGAACTTGGTTGATGATAGAAATTAGGAACAAATGAAGTGAAGAACAATTTACAATGTACATATACATATACATATATGATAATATGATATATATACATATTTTAAGGGAACTTGATACTGTTTGTTAATATCGTTTGCAGATGGGAAGAAAAGCTCGAGACATCTCACTTGCCAGAGATGATATTCGGGGACAGTTTTTTGGTTCTTAAACACATGACCAGTGGAACCAAAATTCACTTTAATGCGTTTGATGCTTTAGTCGGCTGGAAGAAGGAACGCCTGCCACCAGTTGAAGTTCCCGCAGCTGCCCAGTGGAAATTTAGAAGGTTACAATGCATCTTCTTCTTCCTAATCTGTATCTTATTGGTCCCGTCACATATTTGATCCCATGAAGCAATTGGAAAAGTTCATATACACCGGAAGCAGGACAAAATATAAAGTTCGAGGATCAAATAAAGAAATTTTCAACTAATCTTATATTGAATATCTTCCGTGTTTCGCAGCAAACCCTTTGAGCAGATTATTCTAGACTATGATTACACTTTCACAACGCCTTATTATGGCAGTGAAACTGTTGAGGTAGATTCAGAATTATTTTTATCTATATATATTTTTATCACATGGTTATTCTTTGGTGCATTTGAGTAAAAAAGACTCGCCCTCACTCTCACTAGGTTAATTGAATAGGAAAAATCTCATGCATTTACCATTTAAGTTATTCTTACGTTTTGTTGTGTTTATTATCAGACTAGCAGAGAAGCAGACCCAGGGGGAAATGGTTTTCTTAAATGGGAGGAGTGTGATGAACAGATCAATGTGGCTGCACTTGCATCAAAAGAGCCTATTCTGTTTTATGATGAGGTTGGTTATACATACGAGTCTTGTATCTCCTGGCATCTTTCGTTCTCTTAATAATAAAAGTCGCTTATGCCAACAGGTGATTTTGTATGAAGATGAGTTGGCTGATAATGGAGTCTCACTTTTAACTGTGAAAGTGGTAAAATTTCCAACTCTTAACAGTTTCTCGCATATCTTGTTTAGCCTCCTCATTCTAACTGTATAATCGAGTTTTTTTTTTCCCTTGTGGTTTGTAGAGAGTGATGCCTAGCTGTTGGTTTCTTCTTTTACGTTTCTGGGTGAGTCCTCTTTCAATAGTTAATCTAATATGTGTCTATCAAACCTTCTGTAACCGCCATTTGTTTTGGTATATTGCAGCTCCGAGTTGATGGTGTTCTTATGAGATTAAGGGATACTCGTGTTGTTTGCAATTTCAGTGATGATACACAACCTGTTATCCTTCGTGATATCTCCTGGAGAGAATCTACATTCAAGGCATTGGCTTCTGTGAGCATTCTCTCTCCCTCTCTCTTTAAGAATCTACACAACTTGGTTTAATTAGAACTTTTTGACATATACATATCGAATGTATGCTTAAGTTCATATATAACCCGTGCAGAAAGGATATCCTTCTGACTGTGCCTCGTATAGTGATCCAAATGTCATCAGCCAACGGCTTCCCATCGTCATGCATAAGACCGAAAAGCTTAAAGTTCCCGATAACTTATAAGCTTTACCTTAATCCAGTAATATCAACTTTTGAAACAAATATGTATTTTATATGACAATTAGAAGTGGTGTTATATCCTTTTTAGACCAGTGAAAGAAGCCTGCATCTTTAAAGCGTTTATAATTCTGATTCAAATATCTTATGATTCATTTTAGTGGTGTAATAACTTATAACTCTGATTGTTATTCTGGGTTGCTGCTATTTTAAAGCGTTTATAGTTCTGATTTAAATATCCCATGCTATATTTTAGTTACATTTCGGTCTATTATGTGCAGAAGACTTTAGATCTGACAAATATAGCTTGGAAATTTTTGTGTGTTCATGTCGTAATTAGATATACCTTATAGCATGAGAGTTGCGGACATCAAAAAGAGTACTTAAACGGGGTAGGGTGTGAAGGAATACTAGCAATATACGAGTAGTTATCAACCAAGTATGTGTTTGATAGGTTCAGTTTTGGTTTTTGTGGTATATTGACTTTTTCAACTCAATGAGCAATACAAAATGAATTTTAACCCATAAAGTGAACTGGATTGAAGTCCTTCAGAAATTAAAAATCTTATTCAAACTTTTTACTTAATTTGATTTGAAAACCCCAAATTCAGCCCATTTAAACCGTATCTGGTCAAACCAAATCTTACTGAAGAAAATAATGAAATCAAGAATGCTTTGTTTTTGGAGATGAGTTAAAACAGTGTAAATGGCGATCAATGATGGTGATTGAAGTGACGTCTAATATGGTAATTCTTTTGCATATAACCAGTATAAACACATGATGTGGGTAATGCAGAGTAGATGAGCTAAAGAGGGGAAGTGAAGTTCCTGCAAAAGTTGGTTAGGTGCCCAGAGTTATATGAAAAGATGAAGTAGTTGGAACTAAACTGGATTGGTTTTTAAATCAAACAAAAAGTTTCACCAAATTCAGTTTCAGGAAGTTGATTTCTGTTTCAGTTCAAATTTTGGTCTGTTCAAGTTGAAATAAAAATGAGTGTCAAAGTGAAAGTAGAAAGAAGAAACGAAAACTTAATGCTACCCAGTGACTGATTCATGATCTTATATTATAACATAAATAAAACCATGAGTAAGAACCACTTAAGAAGTGTTTATATGTCATAGAAACTGAAAGACTACATGATGTGAACAATATATGAGTGTATGTGTATTACATCATATTATATTATGTACTGTAAATGAAATAACTTAGGAATAGAAAAATTGACTCTATAAGGAAGGCGGATGATACTTTGATGGAACCCATATTTCAAACTTTACAAGTTAAAATGTACATACAAATATGCTACATATAGAAGTGAGCTTTTATCTCTTATTGTCAAGGGAGTACTGTATTACTAAGTAGTATATTTAGTGATTTCTGTTTCTCAATCTTTTGACCTAGAAACATACATTTATAAACCTCAGCATGACCAGATCAAATCCTTCAGTAACATTAATCCTTTTCATTATGAAAACAATATGTAAAAGGTTTACATATTGTTTACCTAGGTTGATATAAAACCCCTGACTAATTGGCAACAGAAAAAAGTTCATTCCAACATTAAATTTGGATTGCTTCTGAGTTCTGATCTTCTGTTTTCATTTTCAAACTAATTTACTTTGACTTGCAGTATGTTTGAAATCTAGGCGCACCCCTATCGATACATACAAGATAGTTTTGTTTCTTTAAGTTAGGAAGAGATGGAGATATAGCTATACTCAAAACACGGTGTTAAATCTAGTTCATATACGTAATGTCAATCAACAAGATTTTTCAAATAAAAGTTATCCTCATTTAACAATCAAACCTTTTCTTTCATTCAGTTGGCATTTTCGGAGGTTTTTGTGAACAATTGTGTGATAGGACCCTGACTTCCGTATTGTTATAAAACGAGAAAATAAATGGGTTTTTCTAATAACAATTGTAAGGGTTGTCACTAATGCAGAGTAATTGGAGATACATTATGGTGTGATATTTTAGGAGGTGATTAGAAAAACCCTATAACATAGTTAAGGTTTGAGAGGTTGATAAGCTTTTCCTTTTTCAGAGGTAAAGAAACTCTCCCAGTTCATATTAACCAATGATCATTGATCAAAATTTAGCATAATGACATTACAACTCCGACCCCTAAATATAAAGGTGTCATAAGCCCAATACTTGTAGAAGTAAAATAGAAGGGAAAGTAGTTGTTGCCTTCAAAATCATATACAATACTAAATAACTATACCGGGGTCTATCATCCTAGTTACAACTTGAGATTCAAGTCAAGTGGAAGTGGATCTGATGGCTTTGAAGCCAGCTGTGGACCCAAATAAAAACTTCCAGGCCACATCAAACCCATTTCTCCGTTGCTTTGAACCGCAGTGGCTCCATACGTTGTACTGGTGTCAGTTGAAGTAGCCAAGGCTGCCTCTATATCTCTGGTTGGTTTATATACAAGTGAGTGGGACTGCACTCCAAGTAATTGTCCATCTGAGAATCTGGATGGCATGATGAGTGATTGGAATCTTTTAGCTGCTTCTCTTTCCCTCCTGTGAGCATTTTGGTGACCACCCAGTGCTTGTGGACTGTAGAATTTCCTCTTACAGAAGTGGCATACCTTCGGTGTGACCGGTTTAGATTGTGGACTCGAGTCTCTCAGGTTCTGTCCCAATCTTAGATTTAGCCACTCTTTTTTGTGCAGATCCTCTTGATCTTCATCTTTTATATAATAGGTATTCATCAAGTATGTTGATTACCACTATAGTATGAAAGTTGGGATATTGGAAATAGATTCAACTCTTTTTGTGAGATAGGATGTTTGTAGAGTGGGCCTTGGATTATAGAGGAAATAAATACATGAGAAAGAAGCTTATCATCTATCAATATAAGATGTTTCTCTCTCTCTGACATATCCATACATATATACAAATACAACACCAAATATTAATAATTTAGCAGTCAAAATCATATCCTGTTTGTTACCCATAACTTAGGATAATTTTTTCATGTATCTTTGCTACCAATAGTATAGTAGATCTCCCTTCCTCTTTTCGTGACCGTGACAAGAATCACATGTGAAATTTCACAAAGTTAATTGGTTTGTTGTACAAATCAAAAACAACAAACCAAAAATCTGCCACAACAAAATCGGTATTACTAGTAGTTTTTGTGCCAAGTCCTTGTGTAGTTGTGTTATTTCCCGTTTATTCATCTCTTTGTCCTTGTTGGCTCTGTGTGTTAATGCACCAAGTCTGGTTCTCTATAAGACTTCCTCAAAATGTATATATATATATATATATAAATACTCCTTTACGATACATTAACCCACTACACACTAGAAGGTTTTATAAATGAATATATAATATTTCGTTTGATAATCAATCACAATCATCTATCTTCCAAATATATCATAACTTTTAGTCTCATAGACCAATTTATTACATCCAATCACTAATATTTCCAACCTATAATTTATTTCACGCATCCGTTAATACATTAACTCTATAAATAAAACAAGTCACTAAGCAAAAGAGTCATAGCAAAACTAGTCGATCATCATCATTCATTGCCAATCGCGAACTAATCAATCCCGTTGCACCACGCGGATACATGCTAGTACTTTACAATCAATAAATATTACCAACTAAGGTCCTGAAGTATGTTTGTATTGTCTGTCATCTAATATCTGCAGCTGCTATACACTGGTCTTGTTAAATAGTAGTGCTGTAGTGATACCGTTGTTGACATGTACTGTTAATTTTTGGGTTTGTATGCATGACCTGAACTATATATGGTTTTCATTCCACGAGTGTCTTTTCATAAAACAAACTATTTCTTTTGTTCTGTAGCCAAGCCAGTTAGCTAAGTTGATACATAACATTTACTTCTGCTAGAGATTTTTGTGTTGGAAAATTAAAAAAAGTGTTATCTTTTGTAATAGAACTCACCTTGAGTATCATTCATCTAGATCTGGAGTATCATCTCGTGGACCATAGTGGGGTTGTCTCTCTTAACTGCTCACTTGTATTTTTAGCATGTTTGACACTACCCAGTTTGTCCACTACTAAATGTATAATACCCAATGTAATGTAATAATTGTATGAGACATGGTATGTGTGTCTAAAATGTTTTGACATGAATGGTGGGGTCAAGTGTTGGCATCTAAAAGATACTCGTAGTATGATTTAATCTTCTAGACCCCCCACCAAATGTCAAATGATTAGACTTTAACCACTTGTATCTTTTTTTTGCAAATTAAGATGAGCCACTAATCTACCCGATCATTTTCATTCTTAAAAGGAGCAAACCCAACATAAGTCTCGTCTAACATAGAACCTCAATTTTTTGTTACATGTATGACTTGAACTCATGACTTTCAAGTCAATGGGTATATCACCTCGACTAAGGGTCATTTATTTAACCACTTGTATCTAGTACCGACAAAAATCTAGCTACACAACCCACCAATTGAGTGGTTATGGAGAAAACATTATGAGCTCATGCTAGTTTCCTCACATTTTTTTTTTCAACTGGAAACAGTAGTGTCAAATCCATCAACAAGTAACTTGTGACCTGTTTTCCATTTCTGGTTATCCTATATTGGTCAGTTTAGGCTAATACGAGTAGCAATTATTAAGTGAGAAACAGTTCTTACGGAAACATTCCTTACAGGTTGAATTTCTGCTGACGAGTCTTCACCATATTAGTTATCTAGTGTAACCAAGATAGATAGGCATAAAATTAGGTCATGAGATGCGGAGTGTACATGCATCAAGGCATCAAGTCAAAGACTTCCGGAACGCGAATAGTGGCCAGGCCCCCTTGTGGGGTCGTAATGGCAACACTGCTTGCGGAACTCAGCGAGGTCAGGGTGCTATTTCATCAAGGCAACATTGAGTTCCTAATAAATTCCATCAATATATTTTGGTATTCTGTAAACTGAAGCATAACACATGAGATGATGACACCAGGATTCTTGATTTGTGCTCTTTACATATTGATAGTTGTGAAACCCGATTGATATTGATTAAATAATTCACTAACACACCTGGTTGCCTCGAACCCATGAGGCAATAAGTAAATCAAAATCATTTGGCAAGCATCTCACTCAAATGGTGACTCAACTCATTGATCCACTTTCACTAAGAATAATTACTCATAGATCAACTTCCTCCTTAACGTTTTCTGGTAATCGAGTTCCAAACCTTTCCGAATGCTCAATCTTTGAACCCGACTAAACTTTACATGATCACTTTTGTCGTTCAATGACTTAACTTTCTATAAAAATGAATGTTGCTAAAAGATATAAATGTAGCACAGCTCCTCACATTCTTCGTAGAAAACAATCTGGCCCAATCTTGGATGCCATTGTTTAAGCAACCACTTGGGTTATTATGGTAGGATATATTGTAACGTACACACCACCTAGATTTGAAGTCGTTAATGTAAAGACTATATTGTCACACCCCGTTGTAGCGGAAATACAGGGTTAACAAAGAATTGCATACTAATCAGAAGGTTAATAGAAATTACATCCATTTACACCAATACAAGTCAAAACAAGTACAATCGTTCCAAGTGTGGACCCCAAAATACGGATACAAGCCATCCTCATTTGGAACTGGCCCACAGAATACAAGTTATATAAATTGGACAGTCAAATACAATTAAAGCCAAAAGCATGAGAGTCCTCAATGTCTGATGCTAATTGTACGTCCAAAGTCAAAAGATTGGCCCTATAATGCCAAAGACGATCCAAGACTTACTGATGGTCACCTGAAAAGCATGAAATTTGAGAGGATCAACTATCGAATAGTTGGTGAGTTTACAGTGTGTTTGACTAAAAGATCAATCGTCGTTTGTTGTAGTTATTTAATGCATGACGGTTCAGACCGAAGTCTAACCTAAATATATATAGCCAAGACGGTTCAGACCGAAGTCTAACCTAAATAATATGACAAGACGGTTCAGACCGAAGTCTAACCTAAATAATATGACAAGACGGTTCAGACCGAAGTCTAACCTAAATAATATGACAAGACGGTTCAGACCGAAGTCTAACCTAAATAATATGACAAGACGGTTCAGACCGAAGTCTAACCTAAATAATATGACAAGACGGTTCAGACCGAAGTCTAACCTAAATAATACTACATGAGGGGGATCATTTTAATTTGTCAAAACACAAGAAACAGTTTAGTCAGCCGACAACATGGCAAGTCAAGACATATAGGTCAATTTTCATAAGACATGTATACACATTTTTAGACAGCCGTCTCATGGCAAATATAAGACAAATGATTTCATTTACCAAATCTCATGGCGTAGACAAAGACAAATCCTTTACAAAGTATTCGTGTATACAGTACATGCTTTCAGGCCCAAAGTAAAGGAAAAAGGGCGCCATAAACTCACCTTAGCAGTCTACGAGCTAAAGAATGAGTAGTCCGAGAATATGAGCAGTCTAGTCTCCACGTCTATCCAAAACCTAGGATAAGAGTACCAATGGTGAGGATCAAATCTCACGACGACAAGTATCCTACGTACCACTACTTAGCTATCAATCCTAGAATGCCGTTACCGAGAATGTGATTCGACGTTTAATATTATTTGACTCAAGTTCGTCTTTTATTACTAAATTTGAATAAAAAGTCAAAAGTTCCAGCCAGTTACCACTGCGCCGCAGTGAGCCAGAACTATGCTCACTGCGCCGCAGTGGGCTAAATGAACAAAAGGGCCGAGAATTGACACTGCGCCGCAGTGAGCCATTGCCAAGCTCACTGCGCCGCAGTGAGCTAAAAATGCACAACCAGCCCTAGCCACTGCGCCGCAGTGGGACCAATTCCATGCCACTGCGCCGCAGTGGCCTCATTCTGCAGCCAGCACCAGCAGGTGCAAACATGCAGAGAAGCCCTAATCGTTTTTCGACTAAATTCCTTTCATTAAAACAAGTTTCAACAAGTGCAATAGACCTGGAAACATACCATTTCGCCAACCATTTCGCCATTTCAATCATTTTGATATCAAAACCAAATTCTAAGCCAAAATATCCATTTATCATCAAAACCCTAATTTCAAATCTAATTTAAAGGCTTCCCATTTCCATAATCAAAACTGAAAACAACCCTTAATTGAATTTAAACCAAATCAAAGTTTGAGAAAGTTACTTACCAAATGGTGTTCTTGAGAAATAAGAAGAAATATGAAGATGATGATTTTGATCCTTGCCAAAACCCTAATTATTATAGAAAGATGATTAATTTGCTTTGATTCCCCTTTGATTTCTCCTTGCCAGAAATGATTTAGAGTGTAAAGTGAAATGTGTGTGTGTTCTCTGTGTGTGTTGGGTCGACAGGCTAAGAAAGAAAAGGAGGGAAATGCTTTGTTGTTTGTTTGTTGTTAAATTCCCAGCCACAATAAACATTTCGGCCCATGTGGCCCTTTTTGGGATATTTCCAATACCCTTAATTTGGTAAAATGCTTACGATTAAATACCGTTTGACCAAAAGTTTAAAAATGTAAAATAAAGGTATCTTCCCTCGTCTCATTTTTAGTCAAGACAAGCAAATAAAGTTTCGTCAAAGGGAACTTTATAATAGTAAATCTAGACAGTCTAATTATCTTGTACAAGACACAACCTTTAAATATTAATTTAAAGTTATTTTTAAAGACTCGGCATTCGTCTAGATAGCTAATAGTCTACGTCATCAAGATACGTCTAATTTTGACTAAGTCAAAAGTCCAAAAGTCTTATAAGTTCCACGTCAAATGACTGTCTAATTGAGATTAGGACTAACCCGATGTTAATTAATTTCGAGTTGTCACATCAATAATAGCAATCATTCCATGTAAGTAGATATTTTTTAGATATGTGACAACTGACATGTGATTCTCCTCACCTTTCCAACTTCGGAAGGACTCTAATCTTTTATGTTGGTTGGAGACTTGCAATGACCTGGACATCCCAAACGATCCCTGAAGTTAAAAAAATTGGTCGTTTATATACATTCATAGATACTTGAAGACAACGTGTTTCCCGAACCAGGAGCACTTAATGACGTATCGGACGTGGATATTCGTCTTGATTAAGTTAAATGGTTCTTCATCCATGTCTAGTTGTAAAGGGGATTCCTGTGTTCAACCGGTATCTCTTTCCTAGTATCCTATAACTATGTATAGAGGCATAACATTTTACCATGTCATTTATAAAGTTCACTTCACTGTGAGCTTTTGCAGCTTACTCTAGAATACACCGTATTATTATTATAGCTAAACACACTTTAATTGACTTTTGTTATAATTCCTCAAACCGTGAAATAGTTTATCTTTTTTTTTTTTTACCTCTAATTTCATTAGTACTTTTCCCATTTAAAGGTGTCAAATAAGTATTGCTTATTATCTTCAATGGTCCGGTCCGGTTTTCCACCAGTTTAGTCCGGTTCTTGAACCGTGAACACCTCTAGTAAGCATATTATCTTCAATGGTAAACAAATTCCATGGGCCTTTTTTTTGTCAAAATAAATAGCCCAAACCTTATTATCTTGGCCCTTATTATCATAGGAGTTTTTTTTTTAGCCCAACAAAAAAACCCCTAAATTCCCTTGCCAAACAGCCACTAACCCTAGGTAAAAAGTATTTTATCTTTGTTTTTTTTTTCTCAGTATACCGAAACAGAAAAAGTGAAAAACAAACCCTTACCACCATGTCCGCCGCCAGAAAACTATCAATCGAAGAAGAACTAACTAAACTGCTCGGATCGAAGTCGTCAAGGGTTTGGCCACCAACCAAAAAAATACGCGACGCCATCATCGAACGACTCAACAAATCTCTCTCCGAGACCTTCCAGATCCCAGAAGCTGAAGCTGATGTCATCGTTCGCAGGATCGAAGAAGAAGCTTTAACTGCCGCCGGAAGCTCTTCTGCTCCTGCCGCCCGTATCTTTGATGTTTACACCCAGGAAATCCACAACAGAATCACGGAGTATTGTAGGAAGTGAGGCTTGAAAATTTTTATTTATTTTTATTTAATTTTTTATTTAGATTTGTTTTATGATTTTTTGCTTTCTGTCGTTCAGGATTTGGCCACCACCACAAGGAATGCGCGACGCCGTCGTCGGAGGTCTCATCACAGCTTTCTCCGGAATACTCCCGATCCCTGCCACCCAAGTTAAAGTCCTCATTCGCCAGGTGGAAGAAGAAGCGTTCAATGTCATCTCCGCATCTTCTGCTGCGTCCGCCGGTGAAGACGGTATGGCGCTCTTTATGGCTTACTATAAGGAGATGACTAACAGAATGTTTGAGAAGTTGTATCCGAGTAAGTGATGATGTGCCAGTCCGTTGCTAAATATGGGGAAAGTTAGGCTTGAGACTTGTAGTAGTTTTTTAGATTATGAATGTTGCTATTATGAATGTTGTTTGTCGATATTATCTGTATGACTATATATTAGGTGTTGCTAATCTATCTATATCTATATATTTCGTATGTGATTTATGTGTTCTGGTTGGAATAGAGGGTTCGGGGTGATAAGAGATTAAGAGATGTAAACATTGTGTGTGTGGGTGTGTGATGGGATGAAAAAATGATGTGGCGTCGGTGATAGTACTTGGTCGTCCTTTGTATATTTGATGGTCAATGACCAGAAATTGGTAACTGGTTTGGGTATGTTATATTGATTATATGGTAACTTATACTATTATCTAGTTGGTACAAACTGAAGTAGCATTATACAATAGCAAAGTCTAGAGTTTCGTAAGTTGAATGCTAAGTTTATAGGTTTAGTAGTTTGCCCTGATATTTCTAGCATTGAACTTCTGTTTGCCGGAATTTAGTAACGTTCTTGTATTGTTTGACATATATGCAAACATACATACATAGAAATAGAAGGATGTTGCTTGATTATTATCAAGGAATACGTTAGTGTTAAAAGAGTGTTCCCCTTTTTGTTCCCTGATTATCTTGTTATCTTCATTAGAACATTTTGTTTGTTCTGATCTTTCGTGTATCTTGTTATCAGATTATATGCTAGTAAAAGTTGGAAGCTGTGTTTTATGTTTAATTTATACCCAAGTTAAACATTATAATCGGATACACTGAGATGTAGGTTGCTGTTATTAAACTTATGTTTGCTGTTATGTCTACAGATAGAAGCTAGTTTGTTACTTTTGGAAACTTGGGGCTATGCTTTATTGCTGAGTTTCAGTTTGAATCTCGGCCATTTGCCCCTTTTGATAGAAACTGGCATGGTTATGAAACTCTGTCATCGAGCACTTTAGCTGGTAGTTTAGCAAGGAACACGTTAGACTGTCAAGTTAGTACTCGTATTCTGAATTTACCCAATGGCCATATAGAATAAAAACTTTTTGTTGTTTGTGGAGCTAACATATTGTTAAGTTAGACCTGCTTGAATGGATAGAGATTCTTAGAAGTGAATATGCTAAACTTGAATTCCAGGTTTGGGTTATCTAGCGAATTAATAGTCTACTCTGACGGTTTGATGCCTAAGATCTGATACATTTATGCATGGTTTAGGCTCTGGAGTAACTTGACCAATCTTTAAGGTTTGGATTTGTGATTGACGGGGAGTTCGATAAGTGATTGATTAGTGCACTAAGTAGTGATGAAAGCAAAGGTTGATGAAAGTAGGAAAGTAGAGACAAGCCAATAGAATGGTTGTATGTCAAAGTCAGAAGCTACTGGTGCATTGCCGTCACAGAATTTTTGTTTATCTGATCATGGTGACATAAATGGTGTGTATGTCTGGGAATTGGTTGGAACTTGTCCAAAGTAAATATAAAGAAAATGAAGTGAAAAACAATGTAACTAGATCTGGACCAGTTTAAACTAATTTGCTTCAAGTGCTCAGTATTAATATTTGCTAGTTTATTTGTCGATCAGATAACTTCTAGGCTTTTGAAATGGAAGGATTTGTTTATGTTTCATTTAATTTAACTTGTGTAGTGTTATTCTGTGATAATCCCTGATGATTAGTATCCGATTTTCATAATCAACATCTAAAAGAAAAGTTGTTCGAGGATAAGAACTTATCGATACATGGAAGAGTATATGGCTTAGAAAACAGAGGACTATGCCTTGTTTTTGAGTTCCAGTTCAAGTCATTAACTCTTCATTGTGAAGTTTTTCTTTTTCTTTAATATATGTAGCGATGTTCTATATGTTGTCATGATTCTTTAAAAGTTGCTAAATCAAAGTCCCACTATTTGAATATTTGGCAATGACCCTTCAAATGTATCTTTGTTATAATTTATGGTTCTACTTATTATGTATGATCTGCTAGTGGCATTGATATGTTAGTTTATAGCAACATGAGAACAAATTTACCTGCCATTGTTTGCTTTTTATGGGTGTATCTCACAAAGGGGTAACATGGATATTACGGTTAGGAGACAAGGTAGACATGCTATGGACATGTGGCTTCAAAAATGCACACTGAATCAGGGAAATATATAGAACAGAACACGACGTAGGGTCAAAAAACCGAACCTGTGGACTAGGTCAATGACAATCACACAGAAGGGCTGAAGTTGGTAGTCTAACTTATGACTTTTGTTCACTGTAATTTTTTCCTTTTTCTTTATTATATGTAGTGATGTTCTGTATGTTGTCATGGTTCTTTAGAAGTTGCCAAATCAGAGTCCCACTATTTGGCAATCCTGTACAGTTTGCATATCTTTCGGTGTGATTTGACTGGTGTTATTAATACCTAACTAATAGTTATGGGTTGGCACAGAACAAACTTGATTGCATCTTTATTTGGTTAGTACATAGCAGGACTAGTTTATTTTATGTCGTTGAATGTGTGAACTGTTTGAAAGTGCTCATCAAGACTCAAGAGGGAGAATGATAGGAAATACTACAAGTTTTTAGTGAGTAGTGACAAGGATGGCCAAAATGATGTCCGGCACCATATGAACATTGGTTTATTAGAAATAAAACCGAGTTAAGTCATTAATATTATAAGTTTAAAGTCTTTATTATTCACCTATCTAGTATATACAGTGAAACCTCTATAAATTAATAGTGTTAGGACTGAAATATTTTATTAATTTAGTGAGTTATTAATTTATCGAATGTTGATTTCCACTAGTTCTCTTAAGTAAGTTGGGTCTGGACAAATTATTAATTTTATTGAGGTATTAATTTATCGAGTATCAATTTATAGAGGTTTAACTGTAGTAGACTGCACAAAAAGGGAACATCCAGTTGTTGAGATGGGGAATTAGTATTCTCTTTTTTCTGAAGAAACCCATCATTAATGACTGGTGTTGATGGGAAATCTTTTTGTACACCTAAGTAATGAAGAAAACGATAGTTGATGAATATAGGAAAGTATGAACTTTGATCAAGGAAGCCAATAGAGTTGTTGGCATGAAACTCAAAGTGAGATAACACCCACAGTAATTGATGCGTTAATGAGCCATCAAATCATGATGGATAATCTCTATTCTCAGCTACCCAATTAATATATTCAGACACCGTGACACTTTAAAAGGGTAACCAAAATGGAAGAAGAGAAAATCACCAGGGGGAGATCCTGACCCTTCATTTTATGCTTATAGGAAGAAGCATAACTAGTTTGGTACTTTAATATGCTATATAAGAGATTAAGAGTAGTGGTAACAATAATCTTGAAAATAACCGTCAGATTTTTGAAAAATCCATATCTTGAGTAACTTTTGGAAGAATTCCTAGTGATGAAAACGTGAATTTGAGTTGTTTTTGCAGGGACATCCACAATAGAAGCAGTGCACTTGACAAGATCTTCTTCTTTAATTTGAGTTGTTTGTGGCGAAATTAGATAATGACAAAGATTTTGTAAAATGTTGTTAGTTGGTGGTACTGTTCGTGAGGAATGTAAGATGATATGAGGAAACAAAACTAGAGGTGATGATCTAACTCCAACCACAGGGAACACATAGTGGTCTAATTCGACCATTCTATCTACAACTACTTATTCCAGTAAAAAATCTGAATGGTATTCCCCACGCCCGGGACCATGCCTATGCTGAAACATTAACCATATTAAGAACTGGTGTGGTTTCTTCATGGAAAAATTGGAGTCAGTTACCACCAATCCAGTTTTAATTGGCAATTTATTACATTGCCTTGATGATTTTTTGGCAAACAAATGAAAGCAATTTTAACCCTTTTGCCTAAAGAATCATTATGTGGACATCACCAAATGAAAAAAAAAACCTTCAACTTTCATTAAGTAGCATAGCAACTTGATTAAGCATACAACTCAAGCGCATTATTCCATATGAAGGACAACAATCACGAATAAAGATACAAATCCAAAAATATTTCCCTTTGGCAACACCAATTTCATCAAAACTGGGATCTAAACCAAAACCAGTCCACCATCACCAACTCAGTTTACTAAAAAAACACTACAAAACTAGAAAAACAAACTGACCTCGACTGCAGCCGCTTTACTTGGTAGCGCTCGATCGTCCCATCCCACCAATCGCCATAATGGCTTGCTTTCGTGGTGCAATCCTTCCAACACTCATGAAGCTCACATTCACATTCTCTTCACCAAGTATGCTTCCAACGGTTCCAATCATACCCGGTTGGTCAACTTCCTGCATGCAAAGAATAATCTTCCCTTCTTCTAAATTAACTTGCATCAACTTCAAAAGCTTTGACTTTGTTCAAATGTGGAACTCTATCATTGACCTTGCCTTCCACTGTGGCAGACCTGCCCAGGCTCACTGGCGAACCTTGACTCAATATTGGCAATCTGGACCTGGATGGACTGGAACCATCTAAGAGCACTCTTTCTTCACACCTCTTTGTTTGGCGGTGAAATCTGCATTCACCTATACCTATAATTATTTGGCCGCCATCACAAATAATGCGCGACACCGTAATCAACCGTATCATCAAAGAGCTCTCTTGGGCAACCGTAACTTCCGTTCTCGGCCGCCAGCTCCCTACCAATGAAGCTGAAGTCATAGCTCGCCAGATCGAAAACGAAGCTCTAACTGCCGCCGAGGCCGGTGGTGGTGGCGGTATTGAGAGTTTGAAGGCTTACATTAAAGTTGTCGGTGAACTTATGGGGAAGATTGTTTTTGAGGCTAGATCTGAGAAGTCATCTTTTAAGTGATAATGGTGCCAGTGCTGCTGATGATGGTGAAAACAGAGGACTATGCATGTGAATATTAGTTTTTTGTTTAGATTCGCATGTGATGATGATGTTTGGATATCTAAATGTTTAATATAAATCTAAAAAAAAAAAAGGGTAATTGGATGGAAACCCCTGATCCCATGTACCATTTGGTACCCACTAATATACATATATCTATCTACAACTATAAATTAGTTTCTTACTATTATGTGATTAATGTTGCTAATATAGGAATATAACTAATTGATGCTCTCCAAAATAGGCTTTTAAGTAAGATACACAAAATAGGCTTTTAAGTAAGATACACCCTGGTTTCTTACTTAAAAGCCTATTTTGGCTTGTATGAGAGCATCCGGTGTAGGCATGAGGTGTACATATGTGTGTGTGTGTAATGGGATGAAAAAATGATGTGGCGTCTGTGATTGTACTCGGTCTTCCTTTGTATAGTTTGATACTCATTATATCGTAAAAGTTACTATCTACTGTGCCCAATGACCAGAAACCGGTAGCTTGTTTGGGTATGTTATATTGATTATATGGTAACTTGTACTATTGTCTAGTTGGTACAAATTGAAGTAGCATTATACAATAACATGGTCTAGAGTTTCATAAGTTGAATGCTAACTTTATAGGTTTAGTATTGTAATGTAGTTTGCTCTACTATCTCTAGCATTGAACTTCTGTTTGCCGGAATTTAGTAACATTCTTGCATTGTTTGATATAGATACAATTATACATACATTGATACGTAGAAAGAAGTTGCTTGATAATTATCAAGGAATACATTAGTGTCAAAAGAGTGTTCCCCTTCTTGTTTCCTGATTATCTCGTTATCTTCAATAGTAAGCAATGTATGCATCCTTATATTTATTTTATAAAAAAAAAATGACGATAAAGAAACAAACCAAACGGTTTGAGTGGGTAAAAAAAATACCCGACCATAATATACTTGCCTAAATTCCAGCATTTGCTTATTCATAGTTACCAAATGAAATAGACCAAAAGAATGCAAACCTTCATAAACATACATATATCGTATAGACATTTGATCTCTATTTCTATCCTAGAATACAGAAGATTTAGACCGGTGCCTCTAAGAATTTTATCAATCCTTAGAACCAAACCACATACCGCTAAGCTACATGCTTGATTCATCTAACAAAGAAGATGTCTTTATGGGTCTTAGATGCTTATCAAATGTATATACTTTTCTTGTTAAGATTGTTGCCTCAACACTCAGTTTTTTATAATGTATTGTTTTTGTGAAGCTTTGACCCTTTTTGTGATCTGACCAGAGACTGAACTGATGGAGATCTCCATCATTCCATGAGATACTGACCGTTACATTCCCACGTGCCTTTAGTCCTATCACAGAACCGCTTATCCATTTGTCTCGAGGAAGTGCAGGAAGCAAGTAAATGTCGTTTATGGTGCTTTGGATCAGCATCTCGGCTAATGCTGCACTGAAACTGAACACCACCAAGTACATTATCATTACCTCAATCAATTAATGATATTGTGCTGAGAATATGAAGAAATTAGACTTACCCAAAGTTGGCATCTATCTGAAAAGGAGGGTGTGCGGTAAATAGATTACTATAAAGTCCACCTTCATAGTTGCTTTCGTTTTCAGGATCAACCAAATCAAACAAATGTTTCATCATTTCATATGCATGTTCGCTGTTATGAAGCCGAGCCCAGGAAGCTGCTTTCCATGTAGTTGACCATCCTGGACCCTCCTCTCCTATTCAAAGAAGAGTAATAATACATTATGCATATGATTATCGTGTATAATAATTCATCCTAAACAAAGCTTAGAAGTATGTCCACCTCTTTTATTAAGAGAGTGCTCTGCAGCTTTACAAAGTTCAGGAGTTTTCCCTGGTGTTATAGTGTGGCCTGGAAATAGCCCAAATAAGTGTGAAATATGTCGGTGATGCACATCTGGATCCTCAAAATCTTGAGCCTGTCATAATTAAGCGATCACAAGAGGGATAAGATTAGTAAAAACAAGAAATAAACAAGTAATGTGTTAGATATGGTTACAAAAACATTCTTGATTATGAGATGCATCAAACATACCCATTCCATAATGGAGCCATCTTTGGCTATTTTTGTTGGAGGAAGTCTTTGTTGGGCTTTTAGAACTTTCTTCATCAGATCATCTTCACCCTTACCCAAAACCTATATCCGCAGCTTTTTATTAGTCTTTAAGTAAGAAAACATGAATACACTGCAGCATAAAAACCAACGATAATATTGATTGTTACCTCAGCAGCAGAAACAATGGCAGAAAATACTTCTTTAATGATGGATATATCCATGGTGGTTGAATAACTGACACTAGCCGGTTTACCATCAGGAGCAGTGAACATGTGTTCTGGAGAAGTAGATGGATTAGTTTGAAGATATCCTTCTTTCCCTTCAATCAACCAGTCCAAAAGGAACATAACGCATCCTTCTAGTAACGGATACGCTTTCTTTTCTAAAAATTCCTGTTTTTTTAAATCAACTATAAGCTATCACATAAACAAAGAGGAATTTCAGACAGGAAAGTATAATGGTCGTACTTTGTTCAGTGTATAAGTATAATGCTCCCATAAATGGGTACAGACCCAGGCTCCACCCATTGGCCATAATGCCCAAACGGGATCCCCTGCATCAGGGGACGTCTTAGCCCATATATCAGACACCTGATGTGCTACCCACCCATTTGCTTCATAATTTACTTTCGCAGTTTTAGTCCCATTGACCGAAAGAGATGTGATGTAGTCAAACAATGGCTCATGGCACTCATGAAGGTTACACGAAAGTGAAGGCCAATAGTTCATTTGAAGATTGATGTTCAAGTGAGGTGCCCCACTGTAAAGAAAAAAAAAAATTCTAGTAAATGGAGAAAAGAGCAACTTTATATCTAAACCTTCTTGAAACAAAAAAATTGTTAAAAAGCTTACTTCCATGGTGGGTAGACTTTATCATTCCATATACCCTGCAGATTTGCTGGCTGAGTTCCAAGCCTAGAGCAAGAAATAAGCAAATAACGACCGTATTGAAATAATAACTCGACCAACGCAGGATCTTCATCCGTTTTAAAAGACATGACTCTCTCTGAAGTTGCGACCAAATCTTTCTCGGTGGGTTTTGATCCATTTGAAAGTTTAACAGAGACAGAATGAAACAGATTCTGATAATCATGCAAGTGCCGAGCATAAAGTTGTTCGTATGAAAAACTCTTTAACAATTTCAAAGTGCTCAAACACTCAGATTTAGGATCTTTTTTAGAATCTGCAGGCTTATTGAATGGCCCTTCAAATGAAGATGATGCAACTAAAAGTATAATAGCCCAATCACATCCCTGCACCTCAATCTTCTTATCTTCCAAAACACTTATAGTGCCGATACCATCACTAATACGCAAATCAAGAATAGCTGAAAACTGAATTCCATCTTCGGCTTTTTCCATAACTACTTGATTTTGACCATTTATATAAGAACGATGAGGAAGCTTGCTATCAAGAGATACAGTGAAAGACATAGAACCTGACTTGTTTCCAGAAATCTTTGACACAATAACTTGATCTGGGTATGAGGCAAAATGCTCCCTCTTGAATTGCACTTCACCAATAGAATAACTAACATTTACTATGGAGTTATCGAGATCCAGCTCTCGTTGATATGTTGACTTATCATACGAAGAGGCATCGTGATTGAATACTAGATTGATGTCACCTAAGATTTGGTATGCCTTCACAATTACAAGAAATCGACAAAAAATGATGATAAATTTTCTTGAATGGTTAGTTTTTCATGTTTTGTAAAGACAAACAAGCCGATAAACATACATTAGGGCCTTCTCCAGATAAGTTGATAGCTGATGTAGTAGCTTTGGCAAATTTCCCATCATCCACAAGTTTTCGGACTTCAGATAGAGCTTTTGGGGCGCTTGGGTTTGTATAGTTCCCCGGACCTCCTGTCCACAGAGTGTCGTCTGCAGCAAATGTTAATTCAATTTATGGTCATTAATATTTTGAGAAAGCGTACATAAAAAAGATCGGATAAAATGAATATGACCATAATCAAGCATTTGGGAACATGGCAATACATCCCTTTCACAGATTTCGGGGTTTAGATACGTTTTGTGCTTTAGATTATGTTTCATGAAATTATTGTCTCATGTCAGATTTCTTGCACAATATATTGTTTATTGTTTGAATATGCTTTCGCTCAATGAGGTAAAATCATATCCATTTTGTTGCATAAATGAGAATTGCAGGTGGTGGTGAGTTAACAGCCAATGTCACTTGAACAGTCAAATATATGCAAACTAATATCACCAATTTATAATGCTTGATGCAAGCATTGATAGTTCTTTATATGCTTTAATTTTTCTTGACTGGGAATTTTATGGCAAAGCCTTTAGCACTACTGATTTTGCCAAAAGAACATTATTCTACTATTTTGCTTTTATACTAATTTAGGGAAAACTAAACGACTAACATTCCCCTTCAAAATATTAGTAAATATAAAATAGAATGTATTGATATGTTCTTACTAAAATAAAAATAAATTGTCACTTGTAGGGGGCCTATTATGGCTAATCGAGTTTTTCTATGTGATAATTCATTTAATTTTATAAAGTGGAATTATGAAATTATCCAGGCATTATCCAGATTGATTAGCTTAGTAGAGTACTAAATAACATGAAAATTATATGTTTAACAACCAAAATTGATATTGATATTGATATAGATATAGATATATATTAGTTGGAACAATACTGTCATGTGGTTCTGACTACTATTACTAACTACTAGCTGTTAAAAAAAAAATAGTAGCTAGTAGTAAATATAATTTTAGTGATGAACAAATAGAGAATGAATTTAATTACGTACTAACCATTAAGATTGATGGTTTCAGAGAAGACAGCACCCCACACCATCCCACCAAGACGCCCATTCCCGATCGGTAGGGCATCCGTCCAATGCTTTGCTTCTTCGTTAAATCTAACCTTCAACTTATTATTCCCTTCTTCTTCCATATAATTTATTTTAATTTTATTTCCACACACTCTGCTAGCTACCTACTACAATAGTATAATGTAACGTTTGTATGTACTGTATATAATATAGCAAGAGAAAGTATCTATAGTTAAAAAACAGACCAAAATATGGCAGGAATGTCAATGAGTTGAGGCGGCTAATAAGAGAGTGTATGTACGAGTAATTAAGCCGCGTGTTTGTAGGGCCTTGTGTGCGCCATTGTCATCGATCGTCATCCGTTTTATCCAAAATGCACTTTTTTGTGACCTCATATATATCGTCCTTTATTCACGTTTAATCTAACCCAACCCACACTCATATGATTCTCAACGTTTCTTTTTACGTTAATCCTTTTATTCCTTAGTTAGTTGAAGCGTTCAACTTGTGTTTTATAACACTTGGAAGGAAAGTAAAAATACGGGCGGCCTTCGTCACATGGCGTCTCATATAGACACCCGTCAAAATGAGGGACCAAATGTTAGAAAGTGGGATCAGAATCAGTTTCATCACTTCCCGAGTTCAAGCTAAAAGCCCGTAACAAGAATCGGCCCAGTAAGGGCCCAAGTCCAACAAACTAAAGTCGGTCATGTTGACCTAATTTTCCTTAATTAGATTTCAATTCTTGTATAAATATAGGGGTCTTGTATGTCGTTTAAAATTAATAAAAATACGATTCAATTCATATACACTGATTCACATGGTATCAGAGCCATCAATAATCCTGGCCTCATCATATACCCAGTCATAATCCGTCCCTCTCAACACCGTAAGCCACCATGGCCGATGAAGCCGGCGGCTTCGGTTTGAATTCCTAATTAGCTCTTCAAATAGCTAATTTAATACAAAATAACACCAATCATCAATCACATAACCCCAAATTATCTGATAATCTTCAGATTAATCTCAAATTAAATAGCCAGAATTATGCCTTATGGACCCGAATGATCCGGGTCGCTATAGGCGGAAAATCAAAAACCTTATTAAATCACTTAACTGAAACAGTACCAGAAGAATTATCATCAGAAAAATATGAAGTTTGGGAACAGGAAGACCTGATCGTGTTTTCCTGGCTCATTCAAAATATCGAGCCAACTATCGCCGAAAATCTAACCGAATATTCCACCGCCAAAGAACTGTGGGACGCGCTGGTCACCACATATAGTAGTGGCAAAGACAAATTACAAGCCTTCAATCTTCATGTCAAAGCCAACGAAATCAAGCAATCCGAAAAATCATTAGAAGATTTTTGGATCTCGTTACAGGGTGTCTGGGGTGAAATAGATCGGTTCGATCCAAATCCCATGAAGTGTGCAGAAGATATCAAGGTGTATGCAAAGATCAGATCCGATCAGAAATTGTTTCAATTTCTAAATGGATTAGATCGAAGATTCGAGTCTATTAAGAGAGAGATTCTTCGCATCGATCCACTGCCGACGGCTGAAGCCGCTTATGCCTCCGTTCGAAAAGAGGCCGCTCACCAGAATATTCTGGGAGCAACCACCGGAGAATCGCAAGGCATCGCCGCCGGTTTGTTAGCCACAGAGAATGAAGGATCAAGCTTTGCATCAAAAGGATACAACCGCATAGACGGGAAGAAGAAACCGATTAAAGATGATAAATCACACCTAATGTGTGATGAATGTGGCATGTATCGACACACAAAAGATCAGTGTTTCGAACTGATCGGATATCCTGACTGGTGGACAGATGGTCACAAAACGGCGACCAAGAAAGGCTCCAAGAAAAGTTATTCTGCCAAATCTAGCACCACCGCTCCTACCGCCAAAGCTAGTACCACCAAAGAAAATGACAATCGCAGATCGGAGACAGGGTTTGGTGGCATAGCGGCGGCCGGAGGTGATGAAAGGGAAAGTGGTTTCTCGGTGGTGGATGGTAAGGAGAGAAAAACAATTTTCTCAAAACCAAACTTTGAGAGAAACAAACACTACTTACCACACAAATATATATGTATAAACAATAATAATAGGTTTTGTAAAAAACCTGGTTTTAGTAGTGAGTCAGGTAATGGGCTAACTAACATTACTGGGCCAGAAAGCTTAATTGGGCCGAATTTCATTGCTAAAGGATTTATGGCCCGATCTGATCATTCTAAGTCAAACGGGTCGTGGATTTTTGATTGTGGTGCAACCGACACTATGACTTATGATTTGTCAGATTTTTCAATTTTTTCAAAACCTCGAAAAACTCACATTCGAGCTGCTAATAAGGGAAAAATGGATGTCATGAATGGAGGAACCGTTACAATTTCTCCAAACATTAATTTAACCAACTGTCTTTATGTCCCATCATTGTCCCACAAACTTTTTTCAATTAGTCATGTGACAAAGGAACTTAACTGCTCAGTTCTCATGCATCCAACCTTTTGTTTGTTACAGGATATCAGGACGGGACGGATTATTGGGCGTGGCACTGAGAGAGAAGGACTGTACTATGTTGATGAAGTTACTGAAAGTGGGACTGTCACGCTTGCTCATGGGACTAGTGAAAGAGAAGCGTGGTTATGGCATAGAAGATTGGGGCATCCGTCAGCTAGTTATTTACATGTTTTGTTTCCGAAACTTTTTCCGTTGAATAAAAAGATTGATTGTGAAACTTGCATTCTAGCAAAGAGTCATAGGCAAACTTTTAAACCTCGTAATACAAGAGTTAGATTTCCCTTCTCATTGGTTCATTCAGATGTGTGGGGTCCTGCACCGGTTGTTGGAGGTCATAGTTTTAAGTATTTTGTGATTTTTGTTGATGATTGCTCCCGAATGACGTGGATTTATTTTTTGAAAAATAAAGATGAAGTTTATGATAGATTCACTGCTTTCTATAATATGGTCCAAACTCAATTTCAAAAATCTATCAAAATCATGAGAACAGATAATGGTGGAGAATATGTGAATTCACAAATGAACCTGTTTTTTCAATCCAAAGGAATAATCCATCAAACCACTTGTCCTCACACTCCCGAACAAAATGGTGTGGCTGAAAGAAAAAATAGGATTCTTTTAGAGATGACTAGGGCACTTATTATTGAGTCCTTAGTTCCAAAAAGTTTTTGGCCCGAAGCTTTAGCTACTGCTACCTACTTGATCAATCGTCTTCCTACAAAGATTCTCGACATGAAAACCCCTTTGAAAGTCCTCTCTGAGTTTCATAAGTTACCCTCGGTTCTCTTTGCACGTGTTTGGATGTACGGTGTTTGTTCATATTCCAAAATCATATCGTAATAAACTCGAACCGTGTGCTGAAAAATATGTCTTTGTAGGATATGGGGTTACTCAAAAGGGTTATAGATGTTATAATCCTAAAACTCGTCGTATGTTTACTACGATGAATTGTGATTTTTTGGATACCAAGTATTTCTACTCTCAAGAACTCAGTGGTCAGGGGGAGTCTCAAAATGAAAATGACACACTGAGTTGGCTCCAATATTCATCAGATGTTCAGACCACTACTCCATTAGAAGAGACTCCAGACCAAGAGTTACAGTTACAGTCTTTCTCTCAAAGTGACAACCCGAGTCCAGACCTGATATCCGAGGTAAGTAATTCTGAACCAAGCCATATTTTGAATGATATGGATGTTCCAGCTAATGAAGTGCAGGAAAATGTTAATGGAGATATAGAAGAAGTAACTCCAGAAAGATATGTTCTCCTACCGAGGTCTACCAGAGGAATACCTGCAAAGCGATATTCTCCAGAAAGAAGTTCTCGGTCTACCAAGTATCCAGTAGACAGCTTTGCTAATATTGCAGAAGGTTTCTTCTCCAAAGAAGCAAAAGCATTTGCAGCAAAACTATATTCAGAAGAGCTCCCGTCAGATGAAGAGCATGCTTTAAAGTTAAAAAATTGGAAGGATGCTATGGATAGTGAAATGGAGGCTCTTATAAAAAATGATACATGGAGAAGTGTATTCTTCCAAAAGGAAAGAATCCAGTAGGGTGCAGATGGATATATACCATCAAGTATAAACCAAATGGGGATATAGAGAGATACAAAGCAAGACTTGTTGCCAAGGGTACACTCAGACCTATGGCATTGACTATTCAGAAACTTTTTCTCCAGTTGCAAAGCTAGATACAATAAGGGTTCTTTTCTCAATAGCAGCAAATCAGGGGTGGTCTCTTCATCAGTTCGATGTGAAGAATGCTTTTTTGCATGGAGAATTAAAGAGGAAGTATATATGGATCCTCCTCCAGTTTTTTCTCGTAACTTCAAACATGGAGAAGCTTGTAGGTTAAAGAAGTCCTTGTATGGACTTAAACAGTCACCTAGAGCTTGGTTTGGGAGATTTACTCTTGCTATGAAGAAGTATGGATATCAACAGAGCAATTCTGATCACACATTGTTCCTTCGTCATAGAGGAAATCTAGTAACATGTCTAATAATTTATGTTGATGACATGATTATTACAGGAAATGATGAAAAGGAGATTGATCAACTAAAAACAGCTTTGTTTCAGAATTTGAAATGAAAGATTTGGGAGATCTGAAGTATTTTCTTGGAATAGAAGTTTCAAGGTCTAAACGTGGAATTTTTATTTGTCAGAAGAAGTATATATTGGATCTTTTAGCTGAAACAGGAATGATTGATTGCAAACCAGCAGACACACCCATGGTCATCAATCAGAAATTGTTTATAAAGACAGATGCTAAAGCCACTGATAAAGATAGATATCAAAGGTTGGTAGGGAAACTTTTTTATTTGGCTCATACTCGTCCAGACATAGCATATGCTGTTGGAGTGGTTAGTCAATTTATGCACCAACCTCAGGAAGATCATATGGATGCGGTTCTACGAATTATCAGGTATCTTAAGGGACTTCAGGTCATGGGGTGTTATTTAAAGCTAATGGTCATCTTAAGATTCAGATATATACAGATGCAGATTGGGCAGGAGATAAAGGTAATCGAAGGTCCACTTCAGGGTATTTCTCATTGATAGGTGGTAACTTGGTTACATGGAAAAGTAAAAAACAGAAAGTTGTCTCCTTGTCTAGTGCTGAAGCTGAGTTTAGGGGTATAGCTAGAGGACTAGCAGAAGCTTTGTGGTTGAAGAAGCTGGTGTCTGAAATAGGTTTTGCTCCCAAAGAAAGCATTCGAATCATGAGTGATAATGAAGCTGCTATCCAGATCTCAGAGAATCCAGTTCAACATGATAGAACCAAGCATGTGGAAGTTGATCGTCATTTTATAAAAGAAAAATTGGAGAGTGGAATCATCAAGTTACCTTTTGTTAAGTCTGAAGAACAACTTGCTGATATTTTAACCAAAGCTGTGGGAACTTCTATGTTTCATAAGTGCTTAAGCAAGTTGAATTTCGGTAATCCCAATATTCAACTTGAGGGGGAGTGTTAGAAAGTGGGATCAGAATCAGTTTCATCACTTCCCGAGTTCAAGCTAAAAGCCCGTAACAAGAATCGGCCCAGTAAGGGCCCAAGTCCAACAAACTAAAGTCGGTCATGTTGACCTAATTTTCCTTAATTAGATTTCAATTCTTGTATAAATATAGGGGTCTTGTATGTCGTTTAAAATTAATAAAAATACGATTCAATTCATATACACTGATTCACACCAAAATGTTTGATTTTCATGAACACTAAGAACATTTTTGTTTATTTTTAAAGTTAAGGACGATATTTGTATTTTTGACTAAACCACATAGACAAAATTTGTAATCAACTCATTACTCATCTAATCTTTATTTTCAAAGTTAAGGTATGTACAAAACAAGAACTATATAAAATTACTAGTGGATGATTTTGAGGGACAAAGTACATTCAAATATTAAGCTGATTTGTGACTTACTATTGATTAATTTGGGATAAATAACTTTTAGAAAGAGATAAAAATATATATTCGATCAGTTTCTATCAAATAAACATAAATTAAAATTCATTTCATATTAAGACAAAAAAAAGTGGATGTTTAGTTATTGCTTTGTTTTTTACTACTAAATATGAAATCATAGGTCTTAATATTAGACCATATTAACAACCGGAATCATCATCATTAAACCGAGCCATAATAACCGGATCTGTTAGCTACTTGGTAGAGGTTTGGCCTTTTGGAAAAAAGACATGAGTTCAAATCCTGTCAATGGTGTTTCCTGAAATTTATAGAGTGGAATATAGTAGGATTTGATGTTAAAAAGAAAAAGAAATAAAAAACAAAGTGAAATAACATATATGCATAATTATTGACTCGTTTATTACTTTGACGTACTCAAAAACTTAATTTTTTTAATCATGACTCAAAACATGACTACTCGAACTGTAAAAGTTGGGATATTAGATAATATATACAAATATTTTTCGTAAAAATATAATATTTATATTTATATAGTAAGTTAAAAATAGAAGAATATCATTAAAATAAAATGATTAATGACATTTTTGAAAGAAATCACTTAATTGATGAAGTGTTGTCAATAGACATCAAATTTAAGTATATTATATTATCAAAAACTGAGAAATTAAGAGATATAATTAAAAAACACAGAATAAGAAAATGGAGTGTTTTCAATAGACATACAATTCAATTATTCAAGTCAAGTATACATCATAATTAGTTGGTATGCGGCCTTGACGAAGTGGTTGTATACTTTTATTGAAAACAATTTTGATAATTAAGATATACATGATCAAAGATATATTAATTTATTTGCAAATTAAGTTATTACGATATATATATGAATATTGAGAAAATTCTTTTCGTTCGATTATGAGAAATAGGTTTAGTTTGTCTTTTAGGTTGCCTCATAGTTGATGTCGGCGGTGAAGGGAAAGGGAAGAAATGGTTAGCATCTGGAGACAAACACTACCACTATAATGCCTATATATTAAGTTAATGCTTATATATCTTGAAACTTATATTATTGGAGTTATATATCTATATATATATAATAAGGGGGACCCTTATTTTGAACCTTCTCATAAATTATTAGATAAGTTGTCAAAGCTGCTTGAATGTAACATCCGTGAATTTTGACCCATTGACTTTACGTGTAATATGACTAACAATTTAAGTAATAAATTATTTGGGTCGTTTTGTGAATTAAATGACTATGTGGTCTAGTCGGGTCGTCGTATGTGTAGTCGGTATGAAATTGTGCAACTAATGGTATTGTGGTTGAGAAGGGAAACGGGTCGGCCCGTGGGTAGTCCATGACCCACCAAGCCCCCAAGACCCACTTCCCCCTTATCCTTTTCCTCCCTCTCACTTCTCATTACTATCTCTTTCTCTCTTTCACTCAAAAGCAAAGGAACCATTTCAATCTCTTCACCATTCTTGCAATCAACTAGTAGTGGATCGATTTTAACACAAGAATAATCATCATCTTCCCATTGTCGCCATCTTTGAAGAATCAAAGGCCAAGTTCTTACCATTTTACCCATTTTTGACCTAAATTCGGAATTGAGCACTAGGAAGAGATTTGGTAAGTCTAAATCGACCCATTTACTTCTATTTATGTTTGTTCATGTGTTTCTAGTTGATTTGATACGATTTCGAGTCTTTAAAATGGTAAAATGGAGTTTTGGGTTAAATTAGGGTTAGGGTTAGGGTTTGATGAATTTGTGGGTGATTTTGGTGTTTTGGTCGAATTTGTGGGTTGGGTTATGTGTATTTATGGTCATTGATGTTTAGTTATGCATTAAAATGGGTTACAAATCGTTTTGGTGTGGTTTGGGTTGAAATTGGGGTGTTTGGGTTCGTTTGCTGCACTTGCAGCTGCTGGTCCTGGTGTGCAGGTTGTCCCACTGCGGCGCAGTGGGAGGGCATAGTCTCCACTGCGGCGCAGTGGATTCTCTCGGCCTTCCTTGCTTCTTAGGCCACTGCGGCGCAGTGGGCATGGTTTGGCTCACTGCGGCGCAGTGGATTTCCTCGGCCATTTTTGCTTCTTAGCCCACTGCGGCGCAGTGGGCATGGTCCTTGCTCACTGCGGCGCAGTGCTTTGTCTCGGGCCCTGGTTCAGTTTAGCCACTGCGGCGCAGTGGGCATAGTTCTGGCCCACTGCGGCGCAGTGGATGGTCATTGTGTTTATGTGTGTTGATAAGAATGTATATGATCCATAATTAGGTGTTGGACGCGAGGTGAACTTCGTTCGGAGATAACTTAACTTTATAGCGATCTTATCTTTCATAACCAATCAAGGTGAGTTTCGTATCTCCCTACCCGCTTGGGATTCGGGCTGAAAAGTGTAAACCTGGCGTGTTTACTTGTATTATTGATGTATTGATTGTTTGACATGATTGTTGGATTGATGTGACGTGTCTTGTCGTTTGTTTGACTTGGATTGTGTTTTCGTTAAGTGTTACTTATACATTAGGATAGACGTACATACATGGAAGTCGGTTATGCCTTCATTGGGTTTTAGATGTGGTGGGAAGGCTGCGGGTGACCCTATACATAAGCATCTGGGACTTGAAGAAAGTAAAATCCTCTGAAGTATATGTACGTATAGTTGGTTTATTGTGATTAGTGATTAATTTTGATTGATGCATATGTTGTGCATATGTCCCACTGTTAGGGGATTTGACTTATGTATATTGAGATACGGCCTTGTCCCTCTGTTGACAAGTGTGCCCCGTTACGATTATTGATTGTTGGTTCATGTTTGTCGAATGTTGATTATTGGTTTATGGTTGACGGTTATTGATTGTTGGTTTATGATTATGCATTTACATTTGATTGTAAGCATTGCATACATTGTTGATGAGCCCTCGGCAGGGGATTGCCGACATCCTGGTGCATAGATGTATGCACCCATTTTGGATGTAGTCCTGACCCCGAGTATATAGACATATATATCTCGATGTTTTTGAGATACAGCCCTGACCATGGCGATGGCAGAGGGGTATCGTTGCATACGTGATTGAAGGTCACGCTTGGGATAGGCATATTTGCTTATTCATTCTTTCGGCATTTGCATTGATACATACATCATTTATGCATCCTCATTACACTCTCATTTCCTTTGTGTAATCTTGTTGTTGGACGATATTGTGTTGCTTAGAGGCTCGCTGTAAGTCATGTCTAGCCTCTATTCTTATATTGTGATTATTGATGTTGGTTCGTTATGAACCATTACTACGAACTCACCAACCTTGTGTTGACTATGCTTAGTACACTTTTCAGGTAATCAGGTACTCCCCGGACGTGGTGTTTAGTTGCTTGCTTGCTGTCTTACCCGGACTGGACTCATGGATCAAGGATTCATTGACCCTCATTTTGCATTATACTTAGGATCGTTTGCCATCTTTGGATGTGTTATGTTAACGTTGATGGCTATTTGCTCCTGTTGTATTTTGTTACTTGTATTGCTATGTTTTTGGATTCACCGAATCATTAATTGCATTTAGTTGTTCTATTGTAATTCCACCGGGTGCTGTATGATTTCCGTGACATTTCGAGCTCCGGCTTGGGGTGTTACATACAATTCAATTATTCAAGTCAAGTATACATCATAATTAGTTGGTATGCGGCCTTGACGAAGTGGTTGTATACTTTTATTGAAAACAATTTTGATAATTAAGATATACATGATCAAAGATATATTAATTTATTTGCAAATTAAGTTATTACGATATATATATGAATATTGAGAAAATTCTTTTCGTTCGATTATGAGAAATAGGTTTAGTTTGTCTTTTAGGTTGCCTCATAGTTGATGTCGGCGGTGAAGGGAAAGGGAAGAAATGGTTAGCATCTGGAGACAAACACTACCACTATAATGCCTATATATTAAGTTAATGCTTATATATCTTGAAACTTATATTATTGGATTATATGATATATATATTTTGAGAACCCATTTTTTGTAAGAACCTTGAGAACTCTTAAATTATGTATTGGGTCACATTTTTTTTTGTTCATTCACATGTGAAACGTTATAAAAAATATGTTGCAGAAATATTTTTTTACGAAAACGTGAACAAATTCATTCACAAGTTCATAAAAGGCTATTTTGAAGGTTTCTTAAAAAAGTTTCTTCTACAACATATATTTTTATATCATTTCACATGTGAATGAACAAAAAAACATGTGATCCAATACATAATTTGAGAGTTCTCATGGTTCTTACAAAAAAATGGTTCTCAAAATAAGGAAAGTCTATATATATATATATATAGGGGACCCTTATTTTGAAAACCCATTTTTTTTGTAAGAACCTTGAGAACTCTTAATTATGTATTGGATCACATGTTTTTTTTGTTCATTCACATGTGAAACGTTAAAATATATGTTGCAGAAGAAAGTTTTTTTCAAAACCTTATATATACCCGTTTGATCACATGTGAACGAAAACGTGAACATATTCATTCACAAGTTCACAAAAGGCTATTTTGAAGGTTTTTAAAAAAGTTTATTCTACAACATACTTTTTTATATCATTTCACATGTGAATGAACAAAAAAAACATGTGAACAAATATATAATTTAAGAGTTCTCATGGTTCTTACAAAAAAAATGGTTCTCAAAATAAGGAAACTATATATATATATATATTTTCCTTATTTTGAGAACCATTTTTTTTGTAAGAACCATGAGAACTCTTAAATTATGTATTGGATCACGTGTTTTTTTTGTTCATTCACATGTGAAACGTTATAAAAATATATGTTGCAGAAGAAAGTTTTTTTCAAAACCTTATATATCGTTTGATCACATGTGAACGAAAACGTGAACATATTCATTCACAAGTTCACAAAAGGCTATTTTGAAGGTTTTTTAAAAAAGTTTCTTCTACAACATATTTTTTTATATCATTTAACATGTGAATGAACAAAAAAATACATGTGATTTAATACATAATTTTAGAGTTCTTCCTTGTCTAGTGCTGAAGCCGAGTTTAGAGGTATAGCTAGAGGACTAGCAGAAGCTTTGTGGTTGAAGAAGCTGGTGTCTGAATAGGTTTTACTCCTAAAGAAAGCATTAAAATCATGAGTGATAATGAAGCTGCTATTCAGATCTCAGAGAATCCAGTTCAACATGACAGAACCAAGCATGTGGAAGTTGATCGTCATTTTATAAAAGAAAAATTGGAGAGTAGAATCATCAAGTTACCTTTTGTTAAGTCTGAAGAACAACTTGCTGATATTTTAACCAAAGCTGTGGGAACATCTATGTTTCATAAGTGTCTAAGCAAGTTGAATTTCGGTAATCCCAATATTCAACTTGAGGGGGAGTGTTAGAAAGTGGGATCAGAATCAGTTTCATCACTTCCCGAGTTCAAGCTAAAAGCCCGTAACAAGAATCGGCCCAGTAAGGGCCCAAATCCAACAAACTAAAGTCGGTCATGTTGACCTAATTTTCCTTAATTAGATTTCAATTCTTGTATAAATATAGGGGTCTTGTATGTCGTTTAAAATTAATAAAAATACGATTCAATTCATATACACTGATTCACACCAAAATGTTTGATTTTCATGAACACTAAGAACATTTTTGTTTATTTTTAAAGTTAAGGACGATATTTGTATTTTTGACTAAACCACATAGACAAAATTTGTAATCAACTCATTACTCATCTAATCTTTATTTTCAAAGTTAAGGTATGTACAAAACAAGAACTATATAAAATTACTAGTGGATGATTTTGAGGGACAAAGTACATTCAAATATTAAGCTGATTTGTGACTTACTATTGATTAATTTGGGATAAATAACTTTTAGAAAGAGATAAAAATATATATTCGATCAGTTTCTATCAAATAAACATAAATTAAAATTCATTTCATATTAAGACAAAAAAAAGTGGATGTTTAGTTATTGCTTTGTTTTTTACTACTAAATATGAAATCATAGGTCTTAATATTAGACCATATTAACAACCGGAATCATCATCATTAAACCGAGCCATAATAACCGGATCTGTTAGCTACTTGGTAGAGGTTTGGCCTTTTGGAAAAAAGACATGAGTTCAAATCCTGTCAATGGTGTTTCCTGAAATTTATAGAGTGGAATATAGTAGGATTTGATGTTAAAAAGAAAAAGAAATAAAAAACAAAGTGAAATAACATATATGCATAATTATTGACTCGTTTATTACTTTGACGTACTCAAAAACTTAATTTTTTTAATCATGACTCAAAACATGACTACTCGAACTGTAAAAGTTGGGATATTAGATAATATATACAAATATTTTTCGTAAAAATATAATATTTATATTTATATAGTAAGTTAAAAATAGAAGAATATCATTAAAATAAAATGATTAATGACATTTTTGAAAGAAATCACTTAATTGATGAAGTGTTGTCAATAGACATCAAATTTAAGTATATTATATTATCAAAAACTGAGAAATTAAGAGATATAATTAAAAAACACAGAATAAGAAAATGGAGTGTTTTCAATAGACATACAATTCAATTATTCAAGTCAAGTATACATCATAATTAGTTGGTATGCGGCCTTGACGAAGTGGTTGTATACTTTTATTGAAAACAATTTTGATAATTAAGATATACATGATCAAAGATATATTAATTTATTTGCAAATTAAGTTATTACGATATATATATGAATATTGAGAAAATTCTTTTCGTTCGATTATGAGAAATAGGTTTAGTTTGTCTTTTAGGTTGCCTCATAGTTGATGTCGGCGGTGAAGGGAAAGGGAAGAAATGGTTAGCATCTGGAGACAAACACTACCACTATAATGCCTATATATTAAGTTAATGCTTATATATCTTGAAACTTATATTATTGGAAGTTATATATATATATATATATAATATAGGGACCCTTATTTTGAGAACCCATTACTCTTAAATTATGTATTGGATCACATGTTTTTTTTGTTCATTCACATGTGAAACGTTATAAAAATATATGTTGTAGAAGAAAGTTTTTTTCAAAACCTTATATATACCCGTTTGATCACATGTGAACGAAAACGTGAACATATTTATTCACAAGTTCACAAAAGGCTATTTTGAAGGTTTTTTAAAAAAGTTTCTTCTACAACATACTTTTTTATATCATTTCACATGTGAATGAACAAAAAAAAACATGTGATCCAATACATAATTTGAGAGTTCTCATGGTTCTTAAAAAAAATGGTTCTCAAAATAAGGAAAGTCTATATATATATATATTATATATATATATTATATATATATATATATAGGGGACCCTTATTTTGAGAACCCATTTTTTTGTAAGAACCTTGAGAACTCTTAAATTATGTATTGGATCACGTGTTTTTTTTGTTCATTCACATGTGAAACGTTATAAAAATATATGTTGTAGAAGAAAGTTTTTTTCAAAACCTTATATATACCCGTTTGATCACATGTGAACGAAAACGTGAACATATTTATTCACAAGTTCACAAAAGGCTATTTTGAAGGTTTTTTAAAAAAGTTTCTTCTACAACATACTTTTTTATATCATTTCACATGTGAATGAACAAAAAAACATGTGATCCAATACATAATTTGAGAGTTCTCATGGTTCTTAAAAAAAATGGTTCTCAAAATAAGGAAAGTCTATATATATATATATATATTAATATATAATATATATATATATTATATATATATATATAGGGACCCTTATTTTGAGAACCCATTTTTTTGTAAGAACCTTGAGAACTCTTAAATTATGTATTGGATCACGTGTTTTTTTTGTTCATTCACATGTGAAACGTTATAAAAATATATGTTGTAGAAGAAAGTTTTTTTCAAAACCTTATATATACCCGTTTGATCACATGTGAACGAAAACATGAACATATTTATTCACAAGTTCACAAAAGGCTATTTTGAAGGTTTTTTAAAAAAGTTTATTCTACAACATACTTTTTTATATCATTTCACATGTGAATGAACAAAAAAAACATGTGATCCAATACATAATTTTAGAGTTCTCATGGTTCTTGCAAAAAAATGGTTCTCAAAATAAGGAAAGTCTATATATATATATATATAATATATATATATATATATATATTATATAATATATATATATATATATATATATAGGGGACCCTTATTTTGAGAACCCATTTTTTTGTAAGAACCTTGAGAACTCTTAAATTATGTATTGGATCACGTGTTTTTTTTGTTCATTCACATGTGAAACGTTATAAAAATATATGTTGTAGAAGAAAGTTTTTTTCAAAACCTTATATATACCTGTTTGATCACATGTGAACGAAAACGTGAACATATTCATTCACAAGTTCACAAAAGGCTATTTTGAAGGTTTTTAAAAAAGTTTATTCTACAACATACTTTTTTATATCATTTCACATGTGAATGAACAAAAAAAACATGTGATCCAATACATAATTTGAGAGTTCTCATGGTTCTTGCAAAAAAATGTTCTCAAAATAAGGAAAGTCTATATATATATATATTATATATATATATAAAATATATATACATCAAATAATATATAATATATATATATACGTGAAAAAGACGATCGATGAACGTACACAAACCACTTGAACCATCTATGTATTTAGTTCAGTAATAAACAAGTTATTTAAATAAAATGTTTATTGTGCCACTTAATAGACCAAAATAGACTTGGCAATTAATTGTTGGACGAATCATGATTCATGAAGCAGCCTCATGAGAAGTATCGATGTAGTTGTATTTTTGTTATATGTTTGGCGGTACCAGCAGGGGCATGGTGGATTATGGTGTATACTTGTCATCTGCTAGCTAAACTTAATTGGTGTTAAAAAAAAAATCTTGATTGACCATTAAAAAAAACACATAACTGGGCAGGCTTGCGGATTTTATTACTTTTTTTTTTTGAATCTTGGTAGGCTTTTCAGATTTCATTTTTTATGTAAATCGTAAGTCATCATTACAAGGTACAAAATTGGATAAGTTCAAATTTGGACTTTAGAAAGTAGATTTGTTTTGAAAAGTTTTCCAACTTGATCAATGACATAAATAAAGTACATTATTGAATATTAAGAATCATATTTCAATTCTGACTTTATATAACGTAGTCTAACAAAGTACGTTTTACTCTTGAACTTTTTAATGCCTTTGATTAATCACTGTATATAAAAAGTACATTTTTTAATCTATTTGGTACACAAATCAAAATATTATAAAAATAGGGGTAAACGGCCGAAATCGTCCTTGTGGTTTACCCTAATAATCAAGTTTCGTCCTTAACTATTCGAAATGACACTGGCAGTCCTTTTAGAGAGGATAAGGATCACATCCGGTCCTTTATGCAAATGAACGTTATCTTTTCTCCGTTTTCTTTTACATGTGTCATGTACATGAGGAGTATTATAGTCATTTTCACCAATAAAGGACCAGTCCTGATATTTTTTACTTATCTTTTCATTATATTCTACCACCTGTATCTTTTTTTCCTTACAACTTTCAGTTTATTCATATGTAAAAAAAAAAAACTTTCATCCCAAAATCAAAATCAATTACAAAATATATGGAATTATATATATATAACCATAACCCTAATTTGGGTATCTTTAATTTACAACCGCTATAGCCACCACTGGGAACCCAGGCACCAGATCTGGTGTGTGTATACATATAACCTTTAGATCCGCGAATTTGGAAACCTAGGCACCATTAAGCACCACCACCGCCGACACCAGATCTAGCCGTTGGTGGTGTGGATTGCTGTCGTGATACACAAAGGGAAGGGAAAGGGGAAGACGGTGGTGGTGGCCGACCGGAGTTGTAAGGGAGGGGTGGGAGAGGGATATTGTGTAATATGTGTGTTTGGATGGTGGCCCGACAGCGACGGATGGCGGGAAGTGGTGGTGGCCGGCCGGAGTTGTAAGGGAGGGGTGGGAGGGGAGATTGTGTGACATGTGTGTGTGTGTGTGTCTGGTGAAGGTTAAGAGTATTTGGTGGTGGTTGAAGAAGAAAGAAGGAAGGAAGAAAGAGGAAGAAAAAAAAATAAAAAAAATATCATTAGTGGTCCTTTAACTTTTGAACTGACGATACTACCCTCGTGTGAAAAACACGTGAGGGAGTTAACGGATTAGAGATAACGGATGTTCAGATAAAGAACTAGATGTGATCCTTATCCTCCCCAAAAGGACTGTCAGTGTCATTTCGAATAGTTAAGGACGAAACTTGATTATTAGGGTAAACCACAAGGACGATTTCGGCCGTTTACTCTAAACCACATTTCGAATGTGAGGGAGATTCCACTCAAGTTGGGTGGTGTTGTCTCACAACTTCACTTCCCCCTATATTATTATTATTATTATCATTATCATAATCATGATACATAATACTTATAAAAAATTTTTAAATGAAGCCCCTGAGACGTATACAAATAAATTGTACATTCATGTCAAAAGCCTATTTTTGAATTTTATGCTAAGTGTATAGCTATTTAATGCATTTAAACGAAAGCCTTTAAGACTTCGTAAAAGAAAACCCGTAAATTATTTACATCCTTCTATTTTTTTATTTTTTTTTATAAATGTCATTCAACATTATTAACTGTTTAAATATTTCCAGTTGATATAGCAGTATTATCCTATTAATATATTAGTTATACTTTACTTAGCTGTTTACCTAGTTAAACTTTTTTTTTCTTATAAAGTTACTTTATTTAATTATTAATTTAGTTTATTATCTCTATATATATATATATTAAAATAGTAGTTAACCGAATGATTTTAAAGCCTCTTCAAAATCAAAAGTATATTTACATATTGCCACATAGGATTTATCCTATGTGGCATCACCATGCTTTTTCCACAATATATTATCTCATATCTATATATAAATTAGTTATTAAAAGAAATAAAAATAAAAATAATATATAAAGTATAGAAATAGAAAAGTAATAATGGTGAAACAAATCTTCGGATAGAAAACGAAAAAAAATAATCAAAATTGTCGGATATTATATTTTTTTTTGGCATATGTCTCTAATAATAATTATATTAAACTAAAAAGGGGTATAAGAGAAAAATAACATTAATTTGCATCCATTAAATTTGTTTGGCAAATACATTTTACAAAAGTAATAAAGTATCAAATCATATATTATCAAATCCTATATGTATCTTTTTAATACCCTACAAAATAAAATAAAATCTATATATTGATTTTTTTTAGTGATTTTGAAAAAGATTTTTCATTTTTTTTTGCTTTTATCTTTTTAGTTTTAATTGACTCAAAATGTGTGTATATGTTTTGAACTTTTGGTAATGAAAAGGGCTCTTTATTATGAAAAGTGAGTTACTTATCTTCATGTGAATTGGTTTCTAATTCTTATCGATATATCCTTATCTATGATTATGTTCGTTCTTTTCATTGATGTTTGGTTCATTAAGGTTACGAGTTATGCAAGTTTGTTTCTTTTACGAGTAGTAATTGTTTTAATTAAGACATGGATTGTGAGTACAATTATTCCTAATCAAATACGATGCTCAAAGCAAATACATAGCCACGAGATATCGTCAACTTTGCTCATAATAATCCTCACGATCCAAGTAGGAAAGCAACACTATTAGGTTTCTAAATATGTTCAATTAAGTTTATAATTTTTTTTTTGGTATTTAAATGTTGTTTATTATATATGATCAATTATCAATGTTTATATTAAAAGTGTTAGAAAAATCAATTCAACATCCGCACATCGTGTGTGGGTAAAAATCCTAGTATATATATAATTCTCTATCTCCAAACGCATATGTGACATGGCTATTTGCTCGCCACATCATCTTTTTCCTACGTGTCGTTTTCATATCGATTTGGTTTAGTCTTTTGTCCTACGTGTCGTTTTTATATCGATTTGGTTTAGTCTTTTGTCCTACGTGTCGTTTTTATATCGATTTGGTTTATATGCTTTGCCACCTCACCAACCAAATGGCATATCTATTCAATTTATAAAAAAATAAATACGCACGCTAGGAATCGATCCGACAACCACACGTATAAACCGAAGGCTGCCAAACCATCAGACCAATATTGTCGTTGTTTTTTAATTTTAATCCCATAAATTATTAAATGTAGTTTTCAATGCCACTAAATTAATTTTCCTTCTTTTAGTATAATCATACCAAATATCTTAATTTCTTTCATCCCACATATTCACCTAAAATTCAAAATCTATGTATAGTATATATAGGATAAAATCTTATGTTATATTTTTATGATTTGTTTTTCATTTAATACATATTACATTAATTTTTCATTACAATATCAACTTAATAACATATGAATATATTATAAATGAAATAATCAAATTTTCTTTATTTTCAAATAAATAACTGCTATCAATATTTCTATGTTTATCAACTAAACAAATCTATAACTCTATCTGTTCCTCAAGTAGTGTTACATTTTGAATATTTAAAGTATTTGTTTTTTAATCTTGACCTTAAATATTTGATCTTGTGTTATATAATACTTGATGAAAATTATACCTAACGCAAATATATTTAAAACTCAATCAATTCATATAAATTTCATTAAGTGTTATATAACACATAAAAAAATATTTAAGGTCAACATTGAAAGGAAAAAAAATCTAAAAATCCAAAACATGATAGTTCTAATGAGAAATAAAGAGTATTATTTATTCTCAAAACTAAATAAGTAATCCTAATATTTATTAAAAATATTATAACGGTATTCGTTTATGAACCAATTTTTTATTATATAGTTTTTGAAATGTAGACATAACTTTGATTGCATGATATGTTGTATTTTTCATCCAATTTGATCAGATGTTTTAATAATATTTAAACATATTTACATTCTTATAAATAACACATGACACATTATCACACATCCGTAATTATATTATTGAAATATTTTACATTTTTTGCCAATGGTTATGTTGGCCTTTGGTAAGGTCGAGGATTCACCTAGGTTCGAGTCCCCTACCCATATTTATGGGGGTGGATTAATAAGGTTTTTCGAGAGTCATGAGTTTCATCTTAGGCATTCGTGTAATGCATGTAAGCGTGGAAGTAGGATAATATGTCGTTCAAAAAAACTATTGAAAATTATTTTTTATTTGTTGCTTTTGTATATACGTTAAAATGGTATTATTCAAAATTCTTAAAATCGACATTTTTGAAAACTAAAACAATACGCAAGGGGTCACATCATCTTTAATTTTTTTAATTTTTTTTTGAATATATGTGTTAAATATTGATTAAAACCTTATTATTATTTGAGAACTTATAATTTGAAAGAATACATTAAACATAAAATAACGTACACATACATATTCTTTATTATCACATAAGAAATTAATATTTATAACAAGTTACCAATATACAGCGACAACGACAATATGGTACCCGTATATCATGAGGGTAAATAATGTATAAGTTATTTGTAATATATCATTACAGATCCGTCACTTTTGGATAAAAAAAACAACATACCTCAATGTTTATGATCAAATGCCTAATTTATTATCAGATTTGTTTGACATTGTAATGGAAAAAACCTCTCGATCAATGTAGACATAACCATGATGAGCTTAACCAATTAAGTTTTTGCATTTAAATCTATATCAACATGTACTTTATAATATGTAATTATTCATCTCAACTTCTACGACTATTTTTACTTATATATATTATATTTAGGAAAAATTAGTATGAAATAAGATCTAAACGTGCAACGCACGGGGTATAAACTAGTAACTTATAATTTCTAAATATTTGATTAAGGTTAAGATGACTTGTTAGAAAATATATAACGCATCTTAACGGGTGGTGACGACGACGACGGCGGTGCCGGTAGCGGTTTGATTATTAATGTAAAAGTATTTAATTGATGTAAAAGAAGATAGTGTAGCTATTTTAAGGGTTGAGATCGAGATTATTGTAAATAATTTAATTAATGGTATTATAAGTATATTAGGTGAATATATTTAAATTAATGAATAAAGGTGAATAATAGTTTGGTAGATTCAAGTTTTTTTAAAAGAAATAGAAAGAGTCACTTATTTTATAAAGTAGTATAAATATAAATATAGATATAAATTTCATATGAAATCTTAATTTCCTAATAGTGAGAACGTACTTAAATTTTTTCAAAAAGAAGTAAAAAATGCTAATCGTTTATGCTTGACTCGGAATAATTGACGCTTTAAATTCAAAGCGTGGGCTTATACTCATACCTCTTCAAACTTTCCATTATTCAGAGGATCGAACAGAAAAAAAAAATAGTGCCTCACGTACGTACGTACGAGCCTTCCTTCCACTACTCCCCCACCTATGCATGCACGTATATATATGTGCATATATTTGTATATAAATTACACATACCATTGATTAACTACCTTAGCTTAACCCGGCCCATTCAAGATGATAAAAGCTAGTAGTGTTATGGTTATGAATATGGTTTTATTCATCACCATCTTTCTGCTCGTTGTTTCCAACGGGGTGGAGGGTATTCGACACATCAAAGATCATAATCACCATACTTCTTCTTCTCCTAATTATCTGGTCTCGGTGCTATCTCAATTTTACTCTGGACCAAGCCATCGCGGGCGTGGTCACTAGTTAACTTATAATAATGAGTCGATCAGCAAAGGGTTCGTCTCAATATATGATTGATCTCTTGAAACATGCATGCAGCTAGTCTAACGTTATCTTATGTAGCTAGTAATATCGCTATGTTTTTTTTCTCTCTCTTACATATACGTACAGAAAATGATATATTGTGCTCGACGTACACATATATATGACCATCTGTTTATCATAAAATGTCATTATGAATTCGCTCTTTTATCTAGCTTGTATACATTTCTTACTTTTTGTTTCGGTTCTGTTCTCATTAATGGTTTGTTAATTTCTTAACAAAGAAGTTTCTGATATGATCAATAAAGTTTCTCTTTCTAATTTCTTCATGTTTTTATTTTAGTACAAGAGATGTTTGTTAATTAGGGGAACTTGTAGTCTAGTACATAATCTAGTGAATAATTAGTTAACTAGGGCGTATATGTACGTACCTTGAGGAGTTGAGGGGAAAAAAAAACATGGATGCTTCAGAATACATACAAGGGGCAATTTCTGTGCCAATATAGAGCTAATTATTGATAAACCGAGATAATCTGTTAATTTTGAATGATATGCAATACCAAATAAAACAGCATGGTTGGATCAGTGGTAAACCACTACTAGAAAACTGAGTTTCAGCGACGACAAAATTCGTAGGAAATTCGTAGGAAAACGGCTTTATCGAGGAATTTCCGAAGAAAATTGTTCGTCGGAAAAACCACCATCGGAAACAATTGCCGACCAAACTTTCCGACGAATATTTTATTTTCCGACGAATTCTTTCGTAGGAAATCCCTCACTATATGCATTTAAAAATAACTAACAAAATGTTGAAAGTTGGCTATTTAGCTACGTCTTTCCTACGAAATTGATGCCGGTAATTCGTTGGATCACCAAGACGGAGATTTTGTACACGGGGTAGCCTTTGCTCTACTTCATTTCCAGCCCCGTTTCCATTTGGAGGAACACCACCACCATTTCCTCCTGCTCTCTGATTACTAGCTCTAGTGTTTGCCATTAACTCTACAAAGCAACGACGACGGTTAGCAAGAGTTAAAGAGTGACCACATATGTTAAGGCTCTACTACATATAACTACATTATCACACACAATAATCAAGCCTTAAATCAACTCTCACTCACTCCCCAACCCGTCTTAGAGCATTCCACCTCATTAGCTAGCATCCTACTTAAGCCTAACTACTTCTCATCGGTCTAAGTCCAAAATCCTACGGCATAAGTCGAATTTTGGTTCACTTAAACAATTCTCTGATACCAACTTGTAACACCCGACGTTTAAAAATATGAGTTTTCAAAAATCTTTCACCTAACGGTGTTAAATTGCGGAAGTAAAGACCGTAAAAGTCAAAACCGATAAAAACATTTCGGTTTCTGCATTTAGTTGGTGTTACATGCCATATCAAACAATAGTTCAAATGAAAACCCAACGGTTTCCCAACATTAAACAACCGTTCACACATTATTACATATATTCGACATCAAAATGAAATGTAATCAAAAGTCTCCATAATAAGCAACTAGGGGTAGCTAAGGAATCTGCATGCTTTCTA
>CM067173.1:66666732-66679295 GCA_034093135.1 Erigeron breviscapus
GGTTCTGACCTGGGTGTGTGTGGAGTTTATGTGTTTTGGTAGGCGATTCCCTTCCGGTGGGAATAATGTAACATCCGTGATTTTGACCCGTTGACTTTATGTGTAATTTGACTAACAATTTGAGTTAATGAATTAATTGGGTCATTTTGTGAGTTAAATGACAACGTGGTATATTCGGGTCGATAATATGTGTTGGTCGGTATTTAAATGTGTAGCAATGGTTTTATGACTTGTGGGAGAAACGGGTCGGCCCGTGGGTAGTCCAAGACCCACCAGCCACCTAATGACCCCTTTTCCCCCCTCCCTTATCCTTTTCTTTTTCATTCTATCTATCTATCTATTTCTCTCTTTCTCTCAAGAACTAGCAAAAGAACCAATTCAATCTCTTCACCATTTCTTGCATCAAACTAGTAGTGGATCGATTATAACACTAGAATCATCACCATCTATACCACATTATCGCCATATCGAAGAATCAAAGTCAAGTTCTAGCATTTTTTACCCAATTAGGTCAATTTGGGTTTGAGCTCAAGGAAACGTTTTGGTAAGTTAAATTCATCCCATTTACTTCTATTTATGCTTGTTCTTATGTTTCTAGTCGTTTTTATGGGATTCCAAGACTTAAAAATGGTAAAAATGGAAATTAGGGTTAGGGTTAGGGTTTGAGATTCTTGAGTGATTTTGATGTTTTGGTCGAAATTGTGGGTCGGGTTATGTGTATTTATGGTCATTGATGTTTAGTTATGCTTCAAAATGGGTTACAAATCGTTTTGGTGTGGTTTGGGTTGAAATTTGGGGTTTGGGTTCGTGTTGCTGCACTTGTTGCTGCTGGTGATGTGCTGCCCAGTATGGGGCGTAACCTACGCCCCTTATGGCCGTAGGTTACGCTAGTTGTATTTCCTTGGGCGTAGGCTACGCCCATTTAGGCCGTAGCTTACGCTTATCCCCATCTTCGATTTTGGACCTTACGCCAAGACCTCACTGTCTACGCCAACTTTTACGCCAAAAATGCACTTTCTAGAGGACCGTAGGTTACGCCCATATTGACCGTACCTTACGCCCAGTCAAACTTTGCCTAGCGTAGCTTACGCCCCTTGCCACCGTACCTTACGCCTGTTGAATTCTGACCGCCGTAACCTACGCCCCTGTTGGCCGTAAGTTACGGCAGTTGTTTTCTGAAATGTTCCTTGTTTGACCTAGTTTGACCTTCTAGACCGTTTTACGCGCCGAGTCTTAATCTATTTCACTTCTTATCTTATATAACATTGTTTAAGAGTCGTAGAAGTCATTTAACGTCGGAAAGCATTTTGGAAACCTAATTAGGGTTTTGTCGAGAAATTGTTAAGTTACGTATATGTGTTCATGCGTGTTAATGTGTATGTATATGATCGATATTTAGGTGTTGGACGCGAGGAGGACATTGTACGACAATAACTTGACCTTATATCAATCTTAACTTTCTTAGCCAATCGAGGTGAGTTTCGTATCTCCCTACTCGCTTGAGATTCGGGCTGAAAAGTGTAAACCTGGCGTGTTTATTTGCATTTATTGATTTGTTGGTTGTTTGACTAGATTGTTGGATTGATGTGACAGTTCGTTTCGTTTGATTTACTTGGGTTATGTTTTAGTTAAGTATTACATTATATTAGGATAGACGTACATACATGGAAGTCGGTTATGCCTTCATTGGTTTTAGATGTGGTGGGAAGGCTGCGGGTGACCCTATATATAAGCATCTGGGACTTGAAGAAAGTAGAATCCTCTTGAGTATATGTACGTATAGTTGGTTTAAATTGTGATTATTGATTAACGTTGATTGATGCATATGTTGTGCATAAGTCCCAATGTCAGGGGATTTGACTTGTGTTTAATTGAATGCGGCCTTGTTCCTCTGTTGACAAGTGTGCCCCATCGTGATTATTGATTGTTGGCTCATGTTTGACGATTATTGATTGTCGGCTTATGATTATGCATTTACATTGACTGTAAGCATTGCATACATTGTTGTTGACCCTCGGCAGGGGATTGCCGACATCCTGGTGCATAGATGTATGCACCCATTTTGGATGTAGTCATGACTCCGAGTATATAGACATATATATCTCGATGATTTTGAGATACAGCCTTGTTCATTGAGATGACAGAAGGGTATCGTTGCATTGGTGACCGGCGTTCACGCATAGGATAGGCATGTTGACTTATTCATGCATTTGGCATTTACATTGATTCATATATCAATTGTGCATTCTCATTACACATTGCTGTCTTGTGTAATCTTGTTGTTGGACGATATTGTGTTGCTTAGAGGCTCGCTGTAAGTCATGCTAGCCTCTACTCGTATATTGTGATTATTGACGCTTGTTCTTTATGGACCATTACTACGAACTCACCAACCTTGTGTTGACTATGCTTAGTACACTTTTCAGGTAATCAGGTTCTCCCAGGGCGTGGAGTTTAGTTGCTTGCTTGCTTGCTGTCTAACCCGGACTTGGACCTCATGGATCAAGGATTCATTGACCTTCCTTTTGCATAATACTTAGGATCGTTTTCCATCTTTGGATGTTATCTTGTTAGCTTTGATAGCTATTTGCTCCTGTTGTATTCTGTTACTTGATCGTTGTGTAATGGATTCACCGAATCTTTAATTGCATTTAGTCTTATTCTATTGTAATTCCACCTGGTGCTATATGATTTCCGTGATATTTCGAGCCTCGGCTTGGGGTGTTACATATAGCCTCACTGCGGCGCAGTGGCAAGGCTATGCCTTGACTGCGGCGCAGTGAGATACTTCTGGGAACTTACGCGCGTCAGTTTTCAAACGTTAATAACTTTTGATCCGTAAGTCCAAATAAGTCATATGACCTATCGTTGGAATCGTAAGAGAGTCTAGTTTCACGTAGTAACATTCATTTTGTATGAATCTTCGTGCATTTCTAAAAATGTCTAGTCAAAGTGTTATGTTTCACACTCGGTAATGTTAAGAAAGTAATTGTGGGTTCGTGACTCAACTTAAACCTAAGGAACCAACTTTGATTATAAAGTTGACAGTATGATATATGGCATGCTTTGATAGGTTGTGAACACGTGGGGCCCAATACTCGCTATTAATCTTTCATTTACTCGACTTGAGCTTCTTTGCCGATCAAGGTGAGTTTCGTAGCTCCCTACTCAATAGAGATTCAGGCTAAAAGTGTACATATACGTGTTGTGTGTTTGTTTGGTTGACTTGATTGCCTGTCTAGTTAAATTCTGATTGATTTCTGTTTGGTAGATAGTTATGATTGATCGAGTGATGGTTTACGAATGTGTTTGTGATATTGTAACTCTCTAGGATGGAAGTACATACATGGAGGTCGGCTTTACTTTCAAAGGGTTTTAGGTGTGGTGGGAAGGCTGCGGACGACCCTATACATAAGCATCTAGAAACTGATGAAAGTAAAACCCTCCGAAGTGGATGTACACTTTGTTTAGAGGAATTTATGGATGTTGAGAATGTGTTGGACATTCATATACGCTTTGATATACTTGACTTGTGCGGTACACACTCGAGCATACTTTTATGGTTGTATTGATGACGTTATTGATACGCTTTTGATGTACATTATGGTCTTACATATGTATGATACATGATCTGACGTTAATAATTCGCGTACTCATTTATTATACGCGGTTGCTTTACTCCATATGATCTTGTAGTGATTTGATATTGTGATTAGTAATGTTGTACATACATGGAAGACGATGATACCTTTAATGAGTGGTAGATGTGGTGGGAAGGCTGCGGGTGACCCTATATATAAGCATCTATGATTCCTTAAAAGTAAAGTCGTATGAAATGTATGTGAAATGTAATTATGGTTGATTCTAGTAAAGGATTGAGATATATATATTATTATGATTATTATTACTATTTAGGATGGACGGTGGGAAGGCTGCGGGTGCTATATATAAGCATCTGGGACTCGAAGGAAGTAGAATCCTCTTAAGTGTATGTACGTATAGTTGGTTTAAATTATGGATTTGACTTATGTATGTTGAAATGCGGCCTTGTCCCCCCTGTTGTCAAGTGAGCCCCGTTGCGAGTATTGATTGTTGGCTCATGTTGTCGAATGTTGATTATCGGTTAATGATTGATGGTTGTTGATTGTTGAATACGCGGTTCACACGCACGCGGTTCACACGCAAGTATACTCTGTTTGGTGTATTTTGTGGCATGGTTGATACGAATTCGATACGTATTATAACAGGCATTATGATTGATTACGTCTTGGCGTTTGTATTGATATTTATATCTTTGTGCACTCTTATTGCACGCTTACTTGTTAGTATGATCTTGTTGTTGGACGTTTTTGGTGTTACTTAGAGGCTCACTGTAAGTCATGTCTAGCCTCTGCTCTTATATTATGATTATTGGCGATGGTTCTTTATGGACCATTACTACGAACTCACCAACCTTGTGTTGACTATGCTTAGTACACTTTTCAGGTAACCAGGTTATCCAGAGCGTGGAGTTTGATTTGTTTGCTTGCTGTTGAACCCGGACTGGACTTATATGGATCAAGGATCCATTTGCCTTATGTTGCATTGTACTTAGGATTGATAGCATTCTTTTGATGTCGTTTTGTAAACTTTGACGATTACTTGCTTCCGTTATATTTTGTTACTTGTTTCTTTTATTGTAAGGATTCACTGAATCCTTTATTTGCATTTAGTTCATGTTCTACATTAATTCCACCTTGTGCTATATGATTTCCGTGATATTCTGAGCCTTGGCTTGGGGTGTTACATAGAGTAGTATCCAGAGGAATGAAGGTGCTAACATCAGCATCTTTTATAGCCTTCATTTGTTTGGCAGTAAGCTTTGGCAGACCAGTCAATCTTTTCCTGTATTCCAACTCCAGAGCACCAGCATTTTTTCTAATCTTTTTCTGGAGGCTTATCAGTTCCTCCTTTCTTTGCCTGATCAACTCTGGAATTGTAACACCATAAATTAAAGAGTCATATACCTGTTCTTCTTCAGCGTAGAACGAGCGTATATGGACATCATTCAATGCATCTAGACACTGATGAACTCTGGGATCATCCTTCATCCTTTTAAAAACTTCAATATTTATGCCTAACCTTCCAGCATTGTAGGAATCCAGAGTACCCATTATTGCCATCTCCCTTTGATGGGCCAGCAGTTCATCTTTTTGATTATTCTTGAAAATTTCAATCATAATGCATTGTTGTTGTAACTTCCTTGAAGTTTCATCATCAACATCTTCAGTTTGTTCTTCCTCTTCACCAGACACAACTTTTTCTTTTCCTTTAACAGCTTTCAATGTAGTTGGAATATCTGGGAAGGATTCAAACTGGGGCTCACTGGCTTCAGTACCAGTAGCCTCTTTTGTCTGCACAACGGCTTCAGTACCGAGTGCTCTCTGGGCTAATCGTGCACTGGCATCAGTACCAGTCACTTGTTTTCTTTGCACAATGCTCTCAGTAGCAACAGCCCTTACAACATCTTCTTTCCTCTTTCTGAACAAACCCTCTTGGACACCAGATGATGGAGCAGTCGATTTTTCCCCTTTGGAATGATCTCTAGTCCTTGACTTCAGATCATTCCACAATTCTTCCATCATATGCCTATCCAGTGAACCAAAGGTTCTTCCAGTTACTGGATTTGCATCAGTGACAATCTTCTTTAGTGCCAGCACTTCCTTTTTAACATTTTCAACATCTTTTGGCAAGTGCTTTGGCAGCTTCTCATCCAGTAACTTTTCTATTTGGGGTAACACCCCATCATAAATGCTACGAAGGACAGTCCCAGAAACTTCTTCACTTAATTCTTTTAACATGTTGTTTCTGAACTTCCTTGTGCATTCATCACTGATAATGCTAACAACTTCTCCTTGATCCAGTGTGGGCCTGCTCTCCAGAGAGCTTACCCTAAAAACCAAATTCTGAACATCTTCTTTCAGCCCTGCCAGTTCGCCAGTGACTGCAGTCTGAACAGAAGTAACCAACCTAGTCTCTAATCCCTGGACTGCCACCTTGATCTTTTCAGTGTTATTGTTTGTGGCCAGTACCAGTTCATCAAGCTTCTCATAAACCAGCTTCTCATTCCCAGCGAAGACATTCATCTCTGAAGCAAGGTTATTTGAAAGTAAAGATTTGAAGTCTGAAAATAACCTGAGATGAAGTCTGGAGTGATCTCTCCAGGTCCGCCACCTTACTTAAAAGGCCTTGGACCTCGGTTGAAGAAGAAGTGGAAAGACCAGTGGGAGGTTCAAGAGTGGAGGGTAATCTGGTCATTAGAGGAACTTGTGCCCAGTCCTCTTCAGTTGCAGCTTCAGATGTTGCAACTGGTGACTCCGGCGCACGAGGAGGAGGTTGAGATTCTGAAGGTTGAATGGTTGTTGGAGTGAAGTATTGGGTGTTTTCTGGAATTGAAGGTGGTGGTGGTGGTGGCATGTTTGGTTCTGGTGGTGGCATTTCTGGTGTAGGTGTTGGCATTTCTGGTGGAGGTACTTCTTGTTCATCTTCACCAAGAAAATTTAAACTTGTATCAAAACCTTCAGATATTGGGGAGTCAACATCATCCCATTCTGGAGCATTCCCAACTATCTGTTCACCAGACTGTTCACCAGTCTCTATCTCTACCTGTTCACCAACCTCAACATTTAAGTCAAGTGGAGCATGTTCATCAGTTTGAACATCTTCAACAACTTCTTCAACAACTTGGGCAACATCTTCTTGTACAACAGCCTGGACTTCAGTATCCACTCTCTGTTCAAATTGTACAACAGATTCAATATTCTCCTCTTCGAAAATAGGAGACCCATCAACATTAATTGTATCACCAGGATGGGTTGATGGATTTACCTGGACTCCACCTCTCATCAGACGCCTATGTGATCTGGGTCGTCTGGAAAGCTCAACATTGGGTTGCACACTTTCGACTGGAGCCACTTGACTTATTGGTTGTACCATCTCTACAACCTGAACATCCTGTTCATCACCAGGGCTTTCAACATCTTGTACTCTGCCTGGTGCCACATTCTCTTCAACCCTTTGAAACGTCAACATGGTTGGAGGAATATCTACCTCACCATCTCTTGATTGTAGGTTGTTCAGATCCCTTAAAAACTCACTCATAGAAAAATGAGTAGTATCAATATCATATTGGTCTCCTAGACCATTTCTGAACATAAGGGAAAGAAAACGGATATATGGAATATGGGGTTTTCTCCCTTTTGCTTTCAATCGATCCACCAAATCATTAAACAGGATCTGAGCAAAATCTACTCTAATTCCGAACCACAAGCAATAGGCAATCTGGAGCTGGGTTTGATTTATCTGATCAAGACCTCCAGAACTACCTCCTAGACACTCTACCAAATGAGTGAAGAAAAATCTCCACGAGTCTGTCAGCCTGCTCATATAAATTGTGCCTTTTCTTAACAACTGACCATTGTCATCAACAATTTCTGTGTCCCCCATCAACCTGCACACTTCCCTGTAATTAATGCCTGAAGGAAGTTCGATGGGCACCTCATTCTGGTCAAGGTATTTCAACTGTAAAACAGACCTGAGCAAACTCACTGAGAAACTTAAGGATCTGGTACCTCCATTAAGAGTGTAAGAAATTGATGAAGTTTCTTCATTGTAAAAGGCGGAGTACCAGAATTCACACAAATAGTCATGGTACATTCTCCCTGGATTTAGGGTTAATGCACCATACAGAGGGCATGAGAGAAAGAAAGTATTCAATCTCCCAATGATAGAGCGAGCAGGATGAACACTGGAAAGTTTGGCCATCCAGTTATTCATATTAATGCGAATGGCTTTTGCCTCAAGAGAAATATGTCTCGGTTTAACAACATTATCAACCGGAGCATATTCGGCAGATAAAAGATTTTTGGGTGCCATTTTTGATTGATAGATGAAAATGAAATTGAATGAATTTAGGGCTTATGAAGAAGAAATTAATGAATTTGCAGTTAATATAAGAGATTTATGATTGGAAAATAATGAAGAATTGAATGAAGGAATTTGAAGATTTGGGAGTAAATGTTCGAAGTAAATGTAAAGTGAAAGTGAAAGTGGGTATATATAGGAGAGATAATGTGGAACTCAAACGATTAATTTGAAATTATCAAATACAATTTTTGATCGTGTTCTGAGATCCGCATTAATTACATCACATCACACATTAATGTGTGATGGTTCACCGCCCACAAAAACTAACAACTTGTACCTTTTTGAGTTCCCAAAGTAAAAAGACCATCATTGTTTTGAAAAATTTACATGCCACGTAGGATAAAAATATCTCCAAAAAGATCTTTAAAAGGTTTGCTTACGTGGCACGCACAATGACCAAGTATTTAGAAAATATTATGACAAATTTCAGTGCATCTGGAGGTTGACTAGACGCTCCAGTATCACTGGTGGATTAGTCCAGTGAACATGTACTGATGGTACACTGGAGGGACACTCCAGTAAAGTACCAGTGAATGCCATTTTTGAAAGACTGGTAACCTCAAACGTGCACGTCAACTAATATAGACAAATGAGAGGGACAAATTTACAAGAAGACAAAAGTCAACTCAAACACGCACTTCAACCTATCCATTTACCAGTGAGAGGGACACATTTACAAAGCACCAGTAATATTTTCTGAAGAATTTGTCCAGTGAGAAAATAAATTCCCCTTGAACTTAAAACACTTTTAATAGAAAAATATTTTTCAAGTCTTCCCTGGAATGTTTCTCCAGAAATCTAATAATGCAAAGATAGTACACAAAGGCGTTCAATATCTGAGCAGTCACCAGATTTAAGGATTTAACATTCCCAACTCACCAACAAGATATTCAAAAGTTTTGACATCCAGAGGTTTGGTAAAAATGTCAGCGAGTTGTTTGTCAGTGGGAATAAAATGGAGTTCAATATTATTTTTCATAATATGATCACAAATAAAGTGATACCTTAGATCGATGTGCTTCGTTCTGGAGTGCATGACTGGATTGTTTGAGATAGCGATGGCACTGGTATTATCACAAAGATTGGAGTCTTTGAATATTTAATACCATAATCAAGCAACTGGTTCTTCATCCAGAGTATCTGAGCACAACAACTGGCTGCAGACACGTATTCAGCTTCAGCAGTGGATAAAGAAACTGAAGTTTGCTTCTTACTGGTCCAGCTGACCAGTTTGCCACCTAGGAAATGACATCCACCAGTTGTGGATTTCCTATCTATCTTACAACCTGCATGATCTGAATCTGAATAACCCATTAGATCCATGCCTGAGCCTTTGGGGTACAAGACCTAGACTGGGGACACCTTTAAGGTACTTCAGTATGCGCTTTACAGCAAGCATATGAGATTCCTTTGGATTAGACAGATATCTGGCACATAAACATGTTGAAAACATAATATCTGGTCTACTGGCAGTTAAATACATCAGTGAACCAACCATGCCTCTATAGACAGTGGTGTTCACTGGTTTTCCATCTGGATCGGAGTCCAGTGTCAGTGGTGCAGAAATTGGAGTTGGTTTAGATGGTGAAGAATTCATATCAAATTTCTTTAAAAGATCTCTAACATATTTTTTCCTGATTAATAAAGATGCCATCTTTGTTTTGTTTAATCTGGAGTCCAAGAAAATATGTTAATTCCCCCATCAAACTCATTTCATATTCAGTGGACATGATTTTAGAAAATTTCTTGCACATGTTTTCATCAGTAGACCCAAAAATAATATCATCAACATAAATTTGTACCATTAACAGATTACCTTTCTCATGAGAATGAACAAGGTATTGTCAATTGCACCTCGTTTAAAACCATTTTTCAACAAATGTTTAGGCAGAGTATCATACCAGGCACGTGGGGCTTGTCTGAGGCCATATAGCGCTTTATCCAGACGATATACCCAATGTGGATGCTTGTCATCAACGAAACCTGGAGGTTGTCTGACGTAAACTTCTTCTTCAAGCTTTCCATTCAAGAAAGCACTCTTTACGTCCATCTGGTAGACTTTGAACTGATGATTAGCAGCGAATGCTAAGAAAATTCTGATCGCTTCAAGTCTAGCCACTGGAGCAAAAGATTCATCAAAGTCGACATCTGACTGGCAGTAGCCTTTTGCTACCAGTCTGGCCTTGTTTCTGATTACGTGGCCATCTTCATCTACTTTGTTTCTGAAGACCCATCTTGTTCCAATTGGTTCTTTCTTTCCAACTGGGAAAGGAACCAGATACAGACCTTGTTCCTTTCAAACTGGTGAAGCTCTTCTTGCATAGCAGTCACCCAGTTTGGATCTTCCAGAGCCTCGTCAATCTTCTTTGGTTCATTCAATGATAAGAAACTGACATATAAGCATTGATCACTGGAGGCTCTTCTGGTCTGAACTCCTCTACTGGAATCACCTATGATCTGATCAATAGGATGAGCTTTTGTCCATCTGGAGTACTGACCAGGATTGTTACTGACAACAATATCAGTGCAAGAATTCAGTTGAGTCTCCTCTGGAGTTGCTTCAGGAGGAGGATCTTGCCAGACCACTTCAGTATCTTCATCTGAATCATGTAAATCACGATTTGCATCATGAAATTCTTCATTTGAAGGCATTTCTTGAGTACTGGTTCAGTTTGGTTCTTCACCAGAAGATATTTCTGGTAAATTCTCAACTGATACTGATACTGGGGGAGTAGTACGCACATCTGAACCAATATTAATTTCAGAGGGTAGTTTGAAAATAATAGAGGGATAAAATGGAGTACTACTGGAGAGTTTCTTTTTCTGAACAGGTTCCAGATCAGGATGACTGGAAGCTGTGTCTGGTGAATCTTCTTTGTCGTTTATTGGATCAGATTCACAAAAGACAATTGGAGTTACTGGGGAGTGTCAAGGGTTGGCTTCTTGTTGATTGCAACATTTGACTCATCGAATGTTACATGAATTGACTCATGGACCTTCTCCAGTCTCTTGTTATAGACTCTGAAGGCCTTGCGAATGGCTGAATAGCCTAAGAAATACCCTTCATCAGCTTTGGCATCAAATTTGCCTAGCTGACTGGAGTCGTTCAGGATGTAAACTGGACATCCAAAAACTTGAAAATAACCAATATTTGGTTTTCTATTTCTTAAGACTTCATAGGCTGTCTTTTTGTGTCTTTTGATGTACACTGATCGATTCTGGGTGTGGCAAGCAGTTGCAATTGCTTCCGCCAAGAAACTGGTAGACAAACCAGATTCAGCAAGCATACTCTTGGCAGCTTCTATCAGCGTTCGATTCTTCCTTTCCACCACTCCATTTTGTTCTGGAGAGCGGGCTGATGAGAAATTCTGGGAGATGCCAGTGTCAGTACAGAATGACTCCAGAGTTGCATTCTGGAATTCTGTTCCATTGTCACTTCTTAACTGACACATTTTTCGACTGTACTTGAGCTCAATTTGCTTGATAAGACTGATGATTTCAGCAGCAGCTTCACTTTTAGACCTCAGAAAGATCACCCAACAATATCTGGAGAATTCATCTACGATCACCAGGGTGTATCTTTACCAGCACGAGTCTGAACGTTCACTGGACCAAAGAGGTCCATATGAAGCATATGAAGAGGTTCAGATATGCTGAAATTCTGTTTGGTCTTGAAACTGGTACGCTTTTGCTTACCCATCTCACATCCTGGACATGGTCTTTCCTTTTTGAAGAAACTGAAGGTATCCCATCTGCAAGTTGTTTTCTGGACAACTTATTAATATTCTTGAAATTTAAATGGGATAACCTTTTGTGCCATAACCAGTTTGTGTCTTCATCAGCTTGAGTATAGAAACACTGCTCTGAAGGAGAGATTTCCATATCCATCACGTACACATTCCCTTTTCTGGGAGCAATCAACACTACCTTCCAGTCCTTGTTGAATATGATGCCCTGAGCAACATTGAATAAGACTTGATAGCCATCGTCACACAGTTGACTTACACTGATCAAGTTATATTTCAAACCATTCACAAATGCAACACGTGAACTTGACTTGTCCATTGTTCAGAACACCATATCCCTCAGTCTTTCCACAACAATCATTTCCAAAAGTGATGGAGGGTCCATCAGAAATGGTGAACTCCTCCAGTAGGGTCTTACATCCAGTCATCGTCCTGCCAGCTGCACTGTCAAGATACCAGATATATTTCTTTCGATCGCCCTACACATACACCAGATATTGATCAGTTAGATTTGGGAACCCATCGACTGATGAGTTCACTGGACCCTCCCTTATAGGTTCCAGGGGCAATCTGGTTAAGTTCACTTTCTTCAACAGTGGTCTTAGTTGAAAAGACCACTGGGGTTGATAGATTTAAAACCTTTTTCTTTTTCTCAACTGGAGAAATAAATTTGTCTTTCTTAGCAAAAGGTTTTGTATTTTGTCTAGGGCCAGATGAAGTACCCTCAATAAAGTTTAATCTTGCATTAAAACTTTGTGATTGACGAGTCAGAATTTGAATCTGGCTCTCTATCCTGGACAAAATATTTTCTTCAGATGATACCTTAGCCTTTCCAGTCAAAGGCTTTTGGTA
>CM067173.1:66680295-66719453 GCA_034093135.1 Erigeron breviscapus
GGTTGCTATGGTCATTTGATGGTCGAAATAGTTTGAAAAACAAAGGGTTTATTAGTTCTGAAAATCTAGTATTATAGCAAAAATCATATCTCTTTCAATTAAAAGAGTTAGGAGATGAATCTTATTTTTTGAAAAGGTCTAAGTGTCCTCTTGAATCGATATGAATAAAGTTTCTGGTGATTTTGCCCATAGATAGGTGAAAAGTGTCGATTTCCAAAAGTGGTCAAATTTCGGACGAGTTCTGCTGGCCTATCTTGTAAACGTCATAAATCATTCATTATAGAACTTCAAGAGTCAAACTTTATATTTCTGGAAAGGTCTTTGAATTCCCTACATTTCTTAAGAACTAATTATTGACTCAGTTGGTCGTCTTGAGGTTGAAAAGTCTCCTGCAAGTGAAGGGTGTGAGTTTCGAAATTGATATCGACGAGACCACCCATGGGCTCGGCGATACCAGCCGGCAGAAGGGTTCTAAGAGCATTTTCAAAAGAAACTTATTCCAAATCACACTTATTTCAAATCAAAATACAAATAGGTATAACTTCACCAATATTTTATACTTAAGAAACAAAAATACTATAAAATCCAAATTTCATAAAATAATGCACTAAGAGCCTTACAAATAACTTATCAAAAGGGCCGAATGAAATCATAGGGTAGCTACTCCACTAACCATTCATTTTATGGTGTCAAACGTTTCGTATGATACTACGATAAACGTCCACCGTCAAACTTACAACTTATATAGCTAGGACCGACCCATACGCCTCCTATCTTAATAATAACAAAGCGCGCATACCACTCCCGGGTATTCAAAAAGAGACGTCGTAGATATAACTCAATACACCACTACGGTCGATGCCACGTCATCGGTGTCACAATGACGCGTCCATGTGTAACACCCCAAAGTTTTTAAGGTAAAGAAATTAATTTCTTTTCATAGTTTTAACATTAGAATGATTTCCTGGTATTTTATTTTAGGATAAAAGGTTAATTTAGTTGGAACATTAGCGGATAGCGGGTATTTTTACCCACCAAAAAAAATCTGTTGGGTCATGGCACAACAGGAGGGTGCCAGCCCTCTATCTCTTCTCTTATTCTCCATTCCATTAAACATTCAAACACTTCTAAATTTCTCTTATCTTCTAATCCAAATCCAAACAAAATTCTGCATGCAAATTAAGAATCCTCCTAAGAACCTATAACAACAACCTTCTCCATATCAATTAAATTGAAAGATTAGGGTTTTGAGGGTGGTGGTGCTGGCCGAATTCAAGAAGGAGAAAAGAGAGGAATTTGTGAATTTTGAAACTCAAATCTCTTATCTATTTTGTTGAGGTATTGATTCACTAACCTAATTTCTTTTCCTTTTTGAGAATTAGGGTTCTTAAGAATTTCAATTTAGGGGTTTTGCAAGAATTGAGTTGTCAAGTGATGTTTTCCCCTAATTCTTATATTATGTAATTTGTTATTGGGTTGCATGTTGAAATTAAGCATGATTTTGAATTATTAACATTGAAACCTGAAAATTGTAAGAATGGTGATTTTGTTAGTTGATTGAAAAAGTGATGAACTTGATAAGTTGAACTCCCCTAGTGAATTTTGGAAAGTAATGCAACTCAATAAGCGAAATTAGAGGGTTTGGGGTTAAGAATGCTAGTGAGATGTTGGTATGGCTAAGTTTGGTAGTCAAATTGTGAATATAAGCTTATGTGCGTTTTATGACGTGATTATAGGTTGAAAGCTTGATTTTGTGACATTGCTATTTGTACGTGTTATTGTTCAAGTCGCGAAGGAGGTGAGTATATTTGCATACCTTTATGTGCTCGTTGGGTCGGTTTCCATATGATGATGGACTTCATGTATGGAAACCGATTTGGCGTTAAAGCCCATGTGGGGCATTGTGATTATGGGGCCTAAGAATCCCTTTTGTGAATGAGGCCTAAGAACCTCTGGGGCCTAAGAATCCCGATATGTGATATTGTTTATGTTATTTCGCTTATATGGATCCATATGTAGCGTTAAAGTGCAAAGGTGAGTATGTAAATATAGTATGATGGTACCATATTTGCATATAATAGTCCTTTGTGCGTTGCCCTCCTTCGTGCTCATAAATGTATGCAAGTATATTCACTAAGCATTCGCTTACCATTTTAGTTGTTTCCCTTTTCTTATAGGCGGTTCCGGAAGAAGGAACTAAGTGCTTGTTGATTGGGAGTTGATTAGAATAATAGTGCTCTTGAAGGATTCGAAGGTATTGCCATTCTTAGATGAATGGTGCTTTCGGTAGATACTTAGATATCCCTCCTCGTTATGGCTCACGACACTTGAACATTTTGGTAGTTTTTAATTCTGGTTCCTTTCAGTAAACTTAGTCTCAAATGGTCTTTCGGTAGTTTGAACTTGTATTGAATGACTTGAAATGTGTCAAAGTGGGTAATCGACCCGTGTGAGTCCCTTTAACTTCGAGATGGTTAACCAAAGAATGTGTAAAATACAACAAGTCTAATAATCACTAGATTGGACTAGTATTACTTGTAAATAAAGATGCAAGATACATAAACAAAGTAATACAAGACTTAAAGCAATAAACAAATAAAGTGGACCATTATGTATGTTTCATGGGTATTTCATTATTGATGTTTAAATAAAATACAAGGTTGTTGCGGAATCAAGATAACACAATTAAGTGTGTATCCTAACAACCTATGAGTTACAATATGATCTATATTTGTCAAATAGCTCTTTAGGATCGAGATACTTAAAGTTGTGAAGTATCCCTGTTTAAGATCGAGAGTATTTGGACAAATTCACTTAAATGCAAAAAGGAATGCTTAAAAGTATTTTTGTCAAGGAAATGACTTTGTATTTATAGGCAACAAATTCACCAGTGAATTTGTGCCGTACAAATATGGTTGGCATACATTTAATGATCCGACAAGAACATTAAATGTATTGGATAAGGAATAAGGATAAAGTCACATCAAGTGCAAGTGTATCCTTTTATCCAACCACCTTAACACACGTATACTTTGTTAAAGAACAAGTGGATTGTTCTTTGGAAAGTGTGTTAAAGGCATAAGTCAAACCTCGATGTCAGTGTTCAGACTTGCAGGATCTAGAACACTAACAATCCTCCAGTGTGCAGATCTGGTAAGACTTTCCAGTGGACTCCGCCATTTGTTAAGTCTTCTTCCTTCAGACTTCAGTCTTTGACTTCAGTCAGAATGTCTTCAGTAGAGTAGATCTGGACTGGGGTGAAGTCTTCAGTGAGCTAATCTGGAGAATGCTCCAGATTACCTATACAAGTAAATGCTCACTAGTCTTCAATTATTTCTGGACAAATCTTTAGAGGGACTCCAGATTCCGAGTCTGGAGTAGGTCCAGTAGAGAAACGTTTTCTGGTTAGATCTTCAGTGAGCTCCAGTAGTCGGGTCTGGAGCGAGACCAGCAAAACAAGTTTTCTTTAACAAACCTAAATAAGGTTCCAGTAGTCCAGTCTGGAGCCAGTCCAGTAAGTCTGGACTAAATCTGGACCTAACAACCCGATTAAATGTGCTTGTATAGACTACTTGTAATGATGTCGAATTCAGGTTTGTTGATGTGTTTTATGCTTGTTGAGTCCTGATTTTGTGGTCTAATGAGGTTTGGAATTGATTTGGACGAATTACAAGTCGTTTGAAATGTTAAATAGTTTTGGTTTCTGTCAGTATGGTTTGTGCGCCGCACAGATCCTTTGTGCGCTGCATAAATGGTGATTTTTGGTTTCATGTGGCGCATAAGCATTCGCATGGAATTTTAAGCAAGTTCCTGTCCAATTTTGTATGTTTTGTGCGGCGCACAAAGTTTTTGTGCGACGCATACTTTATAAATGTTGGTTTGTGCGGCGCATGGATTAACCATGCGGCGCACAACAGGCTTCTTTAAAAATAAAATAAAAAAAAATCTTACTAATTTTCTTAAAGTCGAGTTGTGTCGTTTCAAGTGGTATCAGAGCCGAGGTTTAAGGGATTTAGGTATTCCCTCGTTTAGTGAATGCCTAGACTTAAACCTTAGACATGACTTGACCTTAGGTGTTCGATAATTTTATATGGGACCCGAAAGAACGTTTGATGGTTTTAGTTTATAAACTTGCTAGTATTAAAGCACAATAAGGTCGGCATTATTGTGATTGAAGTACTAACAACTTTATAAACTAACCGCATCAAACTTTGGGACGGTCTAGTATAAAGTTGTAGGTTTTGGCTTGTGATTCTTAGAATATGGGAATAGGCTTTGTGTTTAAGAATTTTTATCTACTCTTATAATAGTATGGATAAGCAATTCAGCACTGACGAAACCGAGACTAGTCAACAAAATATAGAAGGACCTGTGTTTCCCGAAGATAGTATGGATATTTCAGACCAAATAGGAAGAGCTCTCGAGAAATACTCAACGGTCCTACTCAAGAAACTTAATGATACTTTAGAAGGAGCTATGAACAATCATATAGCTCAAATAATTAGGGAGGAAGTGGCTCTCAATGTCCAAAGGGAGTTTGAGAAGCGAGATAGCAAGGGTAAAGGTGAGAAGGAAGATAACGGTGAAAAAGAAGTTGAGTTTATGGGTGAGAGGCCATCTAAGAAGAAGTTTACTTACAAAGACTTTGATATTTTCCACCCTCCCGTATATGATGGCAATCGTGACCCCATTGTTTGCACAAGATGGGTCTCGGAAATTGAAGGGGCTTTCCGTACAAGCCAATGCCCTCCGGATCTTAAGGTTGTGTTCGCTGTTAGCATGCTACGGGATAGTATGAAGAGATGGTGGGATGGTTTGTTGACGGTGAGAGGCGAAGTGTTGGCTCATGTGGAATGACCCGAATTCAGGGATATGTTCTTCAAGGAATTTAGATCGGAGGCTGAAGTAACCAAGTTGAGAAGTGAATTTCTCAATGATTGTCAAGGAAATCTTAGCGTGAACGAGTTTCGTTCACAATTCTTGGACAAAGCCCAATTCTGTCCGGAATTCTTGGAAAAAGATCATTTGCTCAAGGAGCAATTCTACTTGAAGTTGAGAAAGAACATAAGGGAGAAGATTAGTTTACGTCAAATGGAGTCCTTTTCCATGTTGGCGGATGTGGCGAGAGACCATGAGATTGAACAATCAAGAGTCGATGAAGGAGAGTTAAAAAGGAAGCATGAGGATAATTATAGTTCCCCGAATAAGCGGTCCAAACATGATGGTAGTTCTGGGCATAATCTTGCAAGAAGAAACGTTCCTTTTTGCCGCCAATGCAAGAAGAATCACACCGGGCCTTGTAGACAATGGAAAGGGGTGTTATAATTGTGGTAAACCGGGGCATGTGAGTCGAGATTGTAAAACAAAGCCCCACAAACCTATTATGTGTTTCAAATGCTTTGAAGTGTTACACATGAGGAGCACTTGCCCTAAGTTGACTGAAGCTGAAAGACAAGAAGAGAAAAGGAAGGAAGCGGAAAAAAGAAATGCCCAAGCTCACGGAAATCAGAGGGGTAGGTCATTTCAACTATCAGTGGAGCAAGCTAAGGAGGATAATGATGTTGTCACAGGTACATTTCTAGTACACGGTATCCCCATGCGAACTTTATTTGATTCTTGAGCTAATAGGTCTTTTATTGACAGTAGAATCATATGTGCTATTCCTCGTTCTAAATCTAAGTTAGATACTCCTTTACAAGTTGAAGTAGGAAATGGTAAAATTGAGTTGGTTGATGATGTATATTGTGATTGTGAAGTTAGAATCTACTCGGATATTTTTCATGCCAATTTGATCCCTTTTCCTTTGGGCGAGTTTGACATTATTTTAGGAATGGATTGGTTAAGTGCTCATAACGCTAACATCGTGTGTGATGAAAAGGCTATTCGGTTGAAGACTTCTAAAGGTGAGGAGTTGGTTGTGTATGGTGATAGGAAAGACGTTCAATACCCGTTTGTACTTTTGCCCGTGCTAAACGTTATTTGGCCCATGGGTGTCAAGCCTATCTTGCTCACATCGTCGATGTTGAGAAGAAATCCTTATCTATTGAAGATATTCCTATCATTCGTGAATTTGCCGATGTTTTTCCCGAGAATTTACCGGGTATTCCTCCCGAACGGCAAATCGAATTCTCCATTGACCTTGTTCCGGGGGCTAACCCTATTGCTAAAGCTCCTTATCGTTTGGCTTCAACGGAAATGCAAGAAATGATGAAACAACTTCAAGAGCTACTCGATAAAGGTTTCATTAGACCTGGTAATTCTCCTTGGGGTGTACCGGTTCTTTTTGTCAAGAAGAAGGATGGAAGCATGCGTATATGTATAGATTATCGCGAGCTCAATAAAGTAACCATCAAGAACAAGTACCCGTTGCCTAGAATTGACGATTTGTTTGACCAACTTCAAGGAGCTTCGTATTTTTCCAAAATAGATCTTCGATCGGGCTACCATCAACTTAAAGTCTGCGATGAAGATATCCCCAAAACTTCCTTCCGCACTCGTTATGGTCATTTCGAATTCGTTGTCATGCCTTTTGGTCTTACTAACGCTCCCGCGGCTTTCATGGATCTTATGAATCGAGTTTGTCGTCCTATGCTTGATAAGTCCATGATCGTTTTCATTGACGATATCTCATCTATTCCAAAAGCTCATCCGATCATGAAGCTCATCTTCGAGAGGTATTAGAGACATTACGAAAAGAGAAACTCTACGCCAAATTCTCTAAATGTGAATTTTGGTTAAGAGAGGTACAATTTCTTGGTCACGTTGTTAATAATGAAGGAGTTATGGTGGATCCGGCCAAGATTAGTGCAGTGATGAAGTAGGAGCAACCTAAAAATGCATCGGAGATTAGAAGTTTCCTTGGTTTAGCGGGTTATTACCGCCGTTTTATCCAAGATTTCTCTAAAATAGCTTCTCCAATTGACCAAGTTGACTCGAAGAACATCAAATTTGAATGGAGAAATGAACAAGAAGTTGCTTTTCAACAACTTCGAGAGAAGTAAGTCAAGCACCGGTTCTCGTGTTGCCCGACCGCTTAGAAGATATGACGGTATATTGTGATGCATCATCTAATGGCCTTGGTTGTGTTCTTATGCAACGAGGAAAAGTCATTGCCTATGCTTCAAGGCAATGAAAGAGCATGAAAAACGATATCCTACACATGATTTGGAGTTGGCGGCAGTTGTTTTTGCTTTAAAATTTTGGCGCCATTACCTTTATGGAGTCAAGTTTACCATCTATTCCGATCATAAAAGCCTCAAGTATTTCTTTGAACAAAGAGATCTCAACAATCGCCAACGAAGATGGTTAGATCTTCTAAAAGATTATGATTGCGAGATCTTGTATCATCCCGGGAAGGCTAATGTTGTAGCGGACGCCTTGAGCCGAAAGAGTGCACATCATTCTTTGGTAGTCTCTCCTTTATGGGTCTTAATCATTAACGATTTTCTTGATCAGATTAAAGTAGCCCAAGAAACGGCTTTGCAACGAGATCCCAGGAAAGAAAGAATACAAGGTCAAATCCAATATCTTACTAAGGATTCTCGCGGTCTCACTTTACGCTTTGGGAGGATTTGGATCCCGTTCTCTTGTGAGTTGAAGCAGGTTTTGCTTGACGAGGCACATAAGTCCAAGTACTCCATTCACCCTGGTGCTACAAAAATGTATCATGATTTAAAAGTGAAATATTGGTGGTCCGGAATGAAGCGAGATGTGGTGAAGTATGTAGAGAAGTGTTTGACATGTGCTCAAGTGAAGGCCGAGCACCAAAAACCTTGTGGCATGATGCAACCATTGGAAATCCCTATGTGGAAGTGGGAGCATATCACCATGAACTTTGTTACTAAACTGCCCAAGACACCTAGAAATCAATTTGATAACATTTGGGTAATAGTCGATAGGTTGACCAAGAGTGCCTTATTTCTTCCCACTCGCGAAACATCATCATCCGAGGTGTTGGCAAAGATCTATGTGAAGGAAGTTGTAGCAAGACATGGAGTTCCAATCTCCATTGTTTCGGATAGAGATACCCGGTTCACTTCTCACTTTTGGCGAAGGTTTCATGAGGAAATGGGTACCAAGCTTAACTTTAGCACCGCTTATCACCCTCAAACGGATGGTCAAAGTGAAAGGACCATCCAAACGCTTGAAGACATGCTACGGGCATGTATAATTGACTTTGGGGGCACTTGGGATACTCACTTGCCTTTGGTAGAGTTTTCTTATAACAATAGCTACCACTCGAGTATTCAAATGCCGCCTTATGAAATGTTATATGGAAGGAAATGTCGAACCCCGATTTGTTGGGGAGAAGTAGGACAACGGGAGTTAGGTAGCACGGAGGTGGTCCTGAAGACCATCAAAAAGATGGATGTAATCAAAGAAAGACTCAAAGCAGCTCAAGATCGTCAAAAATCTTATGCAGATAAAAAGAGGAGGCCGATTGAATTCAATGTTGGTGACCGGGTACTATTGAAAGTCTCTCCATGGAAATGCGTCTTAAGATTTCGAAAACATGGAAAGTTAAGCCCTCGCTTTATTGGACCTTTCAAAATCTTAGCTAGAGTCGGCAAGGTTGCTTACCGTTTGGAGTTGCCCGATGAGCTATCGGGAATTCACCCTACTTTTCATGTGTCACATCTTAGGAAGTGTCTTGCTAATGAAGCTACTTACGTGCCTTTGAATGAAATCGAAGTCGATAATCGGCTGAACTATGTTGAAGAACCCGTTGCTATAGTAGAAGAAGAACTTAGAAGGGTTCAAAACAAGACGGTGAGACCGTATAAAATTTTGTGGAAGCATGGAAGGAATGTCCGATTGCACGTGGGAATCCGATCATGATGTTCTTGTCTACTATCCATCTTTACATATGGCTTGGATCACGAGGACGTGATCCGTTTCAAGTGGGGGAGAGTTGTAAACCCAATTTTAAGGTAAAGAAATTAATTTCTTTTCATAGTTTTAACATTAGAATGATTTCCTGGTATTTTATTTTAGGATAAAAGGTTAATTTAGTTGGAACGTTAGCGGATAGCGGGTATTTTTACCCACCAAAAAAAAAAACTGTTGGGTCCCTCTTTCTCTTCTCTTATTCTCCATTCCATTAAACATTCAAACACTTCTAAATTTCTCTTATCTTCTAATCCAAATCCAAACAAAATTCTGCATGCAAATTAAGAATCCTCCTAAGAACCTATAACAACAACCTTCTCCATATCAATTAAATTGAAAGATTAGGGTTTTGAGGGTGGTGGTGCTGGCCGAATTCAAGAAGGAGAAAAGAGAGGAATTTGTGAATTTTGAAACTCAAATCTCTTATCTATTTTGTTGAGGTATTGATTCACTAACCTAAATTCTTTTCTTTTTGAGAATTAGGGTTCTTAAGAATTTCAATTTAGGGGTTTTGCAAGAATTGAGTTGTCAAGTGATGTTTTCCCCTAATTCTTATATTATGTAATTTGTTATTGGGTTGCATGTTGAAATTAAGCATGATTTTGAATTATTAACATTGAAACCTGAAAATTGTAAGAATGGTGATTTTGTTAGTTGATTGAAAAAGTGATGAACTGAATTTTGGAAAGTAATGCAACTCAATAAGCGAAATTAGAGGGTTTGGGGTTAAGAATGCTAGTGAGATGTTGGTATGGCTAAGTTTGGTAGTCAAATTGTGAATATAAGCTTATGTGCGTTTTATGATGTGATTATAGGTTGAAAGCTTGATTTTGTGACATTGCTATTTGTACGTGTTATTGTTCAAGTCGCGAAGGAGGTGAGTATATTTGCATACCTTTATGTGCTCGTTGGGTCGGTTTCCATATGATGATGGACTTCATGTATGGAAACCGATTTGGCGTTAAAGCCCATGTGGGGCATTGTGATTATAGGGCCTAAGAATCCCTTTTGTGAATGAGGCCTAAGAACCTCTTGTTGTGATTATGGGGCCTAAGAATCCCTTTTGTGAATGAGGCCTAAGAACCTCTGGGGCCTAAGAATCCCGATATGTGATATTGTTTATGTTATTTGGCTTATATGGATCCATATGTAGCGTTAAAGTGCAAAGGTGAGTATGTAAATATAGTATGACGGTACCATATTTGCATATAATAGTCCTTTGTGCGTTGCCCTCCTTCGTGCTCATAAATGTATGCAAGTATATTCACTAAGCATTCGCTTACCATTTTAGTTGTTTCCCTTTTCTTATAGGCGGTTCCGGAAGAAGGAACTAAGTGCTTGTTGATTGGGAGTTGATTAGAATAATAGTGCTCTTGAAGGATTCGAACGTATTGCCATTCTTAGATGAATGGTGCTTTCGGTAGATACTTAGATATCCCTCCTCATTATGGCTCACGACACTTGAACATTTTGGTAGTTTTTAATTCTGGTTCCTTTCAGTAAACTTAGTCTCAAATGGTCTTTCGGTGGTTTGAACTTGTATTGAATGACTTGAAATGTGTCAAAGTGGGTAATCGACCCGATTAAATGTGCTTGTATAGACTACTTGTAATGAATGTCGAATTCAGGTTTGTTGATGTGTTTTATGCTTGTTGAGTCCTGATTTTGTGGTCTAATGAGGTTTGGAATTGATTTGGACGAATTACAAGTCGTTTGAAATGGTAAAATGTTTTGGTTTCTGTCCTACAGATCCTTTGTGCAGTGCATAAATGGTGATTTTTGGTTTCATGCGGCGCATAAGCATTCGCATGGAATTTTAAGCAAGTTCCTGTCCAATTTTGTATATTTTGTGTGACGCACAAAGTTTTTGTACGACGCATACTTTATAAATGTTGGTTTGTGCGGCGCATGGATTAACCATGCGGCGCACAACGGGCTTCTTTAAAAATAAAATAAAAAAAAATCTTACTAATTTTCTTAAAGTCGAGTTGTGTCGTTTCACCTTGGGACCTCCATGGATAGGTTTCTCTTGTGCATATCTTAAGAAACCGTTTTGACCGAATTATACGCTTAAATATATCGAATATGTTTTGAAGAGACAAAATTATATTTTGAGACTAATAAAGTAATTAAAAACGTATATTTCCAAGATAAAATAAATTTCGGAGTAATAAGTAATTTAAGACATTTAAATATTGGCTTAAAAGAACATCTCCTTCCACCCAATTCTCACAAAATTTTAATGGAGTTATCATGACTTATAATATGCGACTGTATTAATTTTCGAGGCCAATGAATATGATTCATAATATGCGACTGTATTATCTTTCGGGCCAACGAATATTCGAGGGACATATTTGTTGAAACTTTTGTATGAATCACCGTATCAAATGTAACACCTAAACGCATCTTTTCGGGACTATATTCAAATTGGGTTTCAAGAGACGGTTTTGACACAACTATAGAGACCAAAAATATTATGATTCCCCAATCTAAAATCATAAAGGCAACCTCGTTAGTACATCAAACGTGAGGAATATCACAATACTTATACATACACTGACAAACAAATAACTTTTCAAATAGCACGTTATATTAATAAAGTTTCACACAAATCAAATAAAGTTTTAAGAGGAAAGATGTTACCGGAAGGATCCTAATACCACCTAAAATATCCGTACCTTATTTCCGATCTCAAAAATAGCAAAAAATGAAATAACCGCCAGAGGAACGCAATTACCGAACCGAATCTAATAAATACAAATAGTATAAACACAAAAGACATTCAAAGAAGGAGTATAAAATATCTTTTACATTTTTGTGACTTTATTATATGGTTTATTTTGTTACTACAACTTCGTTTCATATGCAACGTCCATGTTTACAAGCTAGATTAATTACAAAATTAAAAGTATTAACTCATTAGTCTATATAACTAATATGAGTCGGATTCGAAAATAAATCTATTCGCAAACTAAACACTAGATTATATTAAACATCCATATGATACGTACGAGTGAAACGTAAGTGGCTTATTAATTCGGTGACTCCGAATCCGATTATTATACAAAGGTTTAGATAATACTGACTTTTCGGTCCATAAATAGATAATAAAACACTATAAGGATTATTGTCTATATATCTTGTAAAGTATTTTAAATCTATAGTGTAAATTCCATTAAGGCTTACCAATATGAGACTTGAAAATTTAGATTAGCAGATTCTTGGACAATTCTCCTATATTGTCTTGGTGTTGCTTTTGTTATTCCTCCCCTCTGACTACTAGACGACCACCACGCATAGACGAAATTTTAAGATATTTCATATTATATACTATTTATCCCGGGGTCAAAAAACTAGTTATATACTATTTAAAGACAATTCGCGTGATTAGTGAAGCAGCTTGGCTAGCTGCTGGCTCAGCAGCCTGCTTACTTGTTTTTTTTTTTAACGTTTTGTTTTGTGTTGTATATGTCAGATCGCCTTATTGGTCCTTCTTGGGTTTTATATATTATATTTTGATTTATATTATTATTTTTAGGGTGATAACGTTTTAGTGTCTCACACTTTAACTACTAAATCTTTTGGACTTACTTTTTTTTTTTTTTAACGTTTTGTTTTGTGTATATGTCAGATCGCCTTATTGGTTTACCTTCTTGGGTTTTATATATTATATTTTGATTTATATTATTATTTTTAGGGTGATAACGTTTTAGTGTCTCACACTTTAACTACTAAATCTTTTAGAACTTTTTATTTTTACAATTAAATAATGGTACTTCACTTTAGTCTTTTTTATTTGCAACATGAAAGTTTTAAGCTCTAATTTTTATCTTTCAAGATAGTTTACAACTTCTTATTTCGTCATGAAAGTTTTATGTTTTAAGAATTACGTATTGTTTAAAGATGTATTTTATTTTATAATGATAACAGTTGACATGTTAAAATTAATGACCCGCATTCAAGTCTGTGTCCGATCGTTATCCCCGGCCGGGTATAACATATTGAGATTTAATTATAATAGAAGATATAGGCCTCTAGCAATTTGGAAGGTAGATGTGTAATTCTTATCTTTTTATCTCTTGAATTTTATCAATGTAAAATGCCAACTTATTTCACGACAAATGATATTAAATGTAATATATTTGTTATCATCCTCTTTTAACATTCCATTAATTATGTCATTATCTACATAATCCTACCTACCCCCTCTTTTTAGTATGCGTATAAATATCAATCTCAATTTTCATAATTTCACAAACAACTTCTTACTCTCTCTGAAAATCAATCGCTCGAATCAATCTCCTCTGCTAATATACATTCTAATAATAATCGACGTCTTCAGGTATTATGGATATGGCTACATCGACGTCTTCATCGTCAATTGTAAGTTTTCTAGGGTTTTTTCCCTCTTTTGTTTTTATTTATTTTATTTTTATTCGTCAATTCGTTGGATCATATTTTCCTTAACAAATTTGTTCCTTGTATGTGATTAGGTTTCGATTGTATCTCCGGCCTCTGCCGTGGTCATGAGCATTATCTTATTTTCGGTAATTTTTAATTTCAAAGACTGAAATTTTCAGCAAAGTTTCAAGATGCTTTTACTTATCGTGGCTTTTTTTTTATGTAGAGTTTGGTCTCTAACAGTATTAGCGCTTTTCTTTTCGTGCTGTGCTGTCATGCTGTTCTTTCTGGAGTTATCATTTTACTTGGTTCAATGGAATCCGAGGAAGAGATGACATCTTCTGAGAAAATGGATTTATGTTATTTCTTCATATATATATGTATATATATAATGTATATGTTGTGATTGTGTAAGTTGGTATTTGTGAAGTGAATATAGAAAATGGTGGAATCAAAGAAGAACAAGTAGTTGTCTGCTTACTGGTGGTGGAATGAGAGTCAAAACAATAGTAGCAGTATCACAAGAAAGTCACCATCTGCTCTTTTGGGTACATCTGTTTTTACTTTCTTGTGTTATTTAGTTTTCAAAGTTCGAATCTTTTTGACCTTTTTGTGATGGTTTAGTCGGTTTCTTGATTAATTAGTTTTCGGTTTTTGACTAACAAAGATTCATAAAACAAACTACTTTCCTGTTTGGCATTTACTATAAGTGCAGATTCTTGTAATACTGCCAAAAAAAGGAATATAGAGTTTGTACACTTTGATGAGGAAAGAAGTTATATGTTTAGAAACTACTAATGAATAAATTGCATTTTGTTGTTTTATAGAAAGAAATTGAACACCAAGAATTGAATACAATTTCTTGAAAAATTTACATTCTGAAACAAAAAATTTGTGTAGAATTCGACACAGGGATTAAGAGAAACCGGGTTAAAGACCATAAATCAGCCACTAAAATGAGCAATATATCATCATAAGATTGAAATAAGATAAAAAAATATATGCTTATTAACCTTTAGGGGCTGGGAAGTAACATATTTTGGATTTTCTATATTTTTGTGCTCTATTTGATAACAGTAGATGACATATATAATTTGCAATATTTGTATATGAACAATGATTTGCAGACTTAGATGAAAAGACAGAATCAAATTTGACTCCGTAGTGTTTATGACACATATTCTGAGTCATGTGACTTTGACCATGATAATCAAGAGTCTGGTGGATCAGAGATCGACGATCACATTCAAATTCGGGAGGAAAATGCTTTAAGTGAATCGAACAATGAAGAAGTTATAAATCTTAGACAAGAAATCGATAGACTCAAAGAAGAAAACAAGGCTCAAAAGGAAATGCTGCTTGAGAAAGATGAGGCAAAAAGAGAAGCAATAAGACAACTAAGTGTAAGTATAGATAATTTGAAGCAAGAAAATTTGTATCTTAAGAAGAGAGTTGCTAAATAGACAGGAACATTACTAATGTGATTCATAGTAATGTTTTATTTTTTTATTTTTTTTTCTTCTTGCTGAGTAGGCTCAGAACTTTCTTAGGTTTTCTTTTCTGATATCTTTCTATTAAAATTCTTTTTCTTTTGTCTGTTACTCTCAAGTCTCGATTGAAACTCGATTGAGCTTCTTTAGGATTTAGGGCTTTGATCTATTGAGCTATTGCTGTCTTCATTAGCTCAATCCTCTTTAGGATTCAGGCCCTGAGTTTGTGGAATATATGCTCATGTTTTGGGTTAGAACATCTATTTGTTTCTTGACTCAAACACTTAGACACCTATCACTTGATTTGAATCTGGAACTAAGTTTTTCTTGATTCTCTGTATCGGTGTTGATCTCTCCTAGGATTTAAGAATTACCATTCTCTTGGGTATTCCAGGATTAAGATATATCTTTGTCGCTAATATTGATCTTTCCTTATGGGAGATCTAAGTTGTTACCTTGGAATTACTGCTGCTATCGGGCTCTTATTGGTTAAGTTTTCCGCCGCCATTTTCCCTCTTCAAGGTGTTGAATAGTCCAGGAGTACTCTGATGAATGAATCTCTATATATAAAACATGGACTTATTTACCTTTACAATCTAAAAATCTCGTTGCTTCTGTAGCATTGTCTGTCTTGATATATCTTGAATTGATAATCTATTTTTGAAAAGTCTTCTTACTTTGACGTATTTAGAAGGATTAATATTGTTGAAATTGCTTGATTGGGTTAAAGTTATAGATGCACGCAAACTGTTTGCTGAAATGGCTGAATGAGAATAACAATGTTTCTCGCTAATTTTGTGTGCTCATTGTTTATGCTTAGTGTCTTGCTCGTTTAATGATTCGCATACACTTATAACCTGCTCGGTTTTTCCATTATATTTGTAGTGTTATCTGCTTGTAATTTTGTGTGCTTATAATTATTGTACTCGCTGCTTTGTTCTGGCGCACAAACTATGGTCGTGAAAAAGGAAAAACACTTGAACTATTCAGTGCTTAGTGGTTTGTGATCAGTGTTTTGCATGTGCTCAGAACTTAGTGCTTAATATATTTGGGCTCAGTGTTTTTTCTTTACATAAAATGTTTTATATATTGCTGTTCAAAAAAAATAAAAATAAAAAATGTTTTATATTCAGTCTTTATTAGTACATTAGGCTCAGAGATTAAACTTATTATTCAGTCTATGTTACTCACTATGCTGCTAGTTTTTCTGAACAAATTTGCTGCTTGCTGGTATCATTTGTTCAGCTTACAAATATTTCTTTGTAAATTGAGTTTGCTGGTTTGCTTTCATTGTTCCGTTGTTGCTGTTTGTTTTCACCGGTTAAGGTTCCAGTTACTGGTAAATGTTTACTAGTTAGGTACTTTTAGCTCGGTATATGCATTTTGTTCCATAGTTTATATCCTTTGCTAGCTGCTCACCTACTCGGTAGTGATTATATAGTGAAATTTTTATGCTCGGTATTGCTACTATTGCCGCTGGTAATTTAGTTTGATCTTTAGCTCATTATGTGTTGCCATTGTTCGTAACATAAGTTTGTTCCTGAAGTCAATTATGATATATGTCTCTCTTAAAGTGAACTTATTTCCCTAATTTCTTACTTCCTATGAGTGTTTCTTGATTGATAAATTTCTTCTTGTTATATTATTATTCTGTTAGATTAGGTTATATGTTACAATCTATGTCATCTTTGAACTTTGTTGTTATTCTTTTATCAAGGCACTCTTACTTGTTTCATGGCTTCTTATTAGTCTTCATGGCATTCTTGTCCTTGTGAGAATTTCTCATTGCCTTGATTAGCCTTTCTTGCTCTTTATGACTACCTTTTTATGATGTTATTTTTCATGTTATGAGGGATTTAGATGCAATTATTCGCCTTGTTCTTTTCTGGGCATTCTCAGCCTTTAAGGCAACCCCTATTTGTCTTGGGCATTTTGGTCTTTATGATCGCCCTTCTTATTATTCTAATTTGGTATTGTTGGGAATCTTTACCAGCTTCCTCATATTTTTCTCACATATAATGCCTTATATGTCTTGGTGAATACTCTTTTGATATATATATCTGATGTTGTTCCAGACATTTCTGTTGATTATGATTGTTTGATATAGATCTAGTATACTATCTGCTATTATTGTTGTTTTGGCAAAAGTTTTTCTTCTTGACATTGATTGGAAGGTATTCTGTTAATGATTATGACATCCTTTGAGTTGTTTTTTGCTCATTTATGACTTCAGTTCAGCTGTTGGTAATCAGGGAAGTTTTTTATATCTACATTTGGTTTCTATTTTTGATTTGTCTCTTCAATCTTGTTGTTGATTCTCATTTGAATCCTTTGTTGTGATCTATTAATTATCTTTATGTTTTGTTGGTAACTTACCACAAGATTGAAGGAGGGGAAGTTGAGTATATTGAGGTGTGTGTGTTTTGTTGGTTTGCATGTGAGTGGAACAGAGTGAGTCATTTCTATAAAAAGTTTTTTTGGGTAATTTTTATATATTAAAAAAGTGGTCTTTTTTATTCTTAAATTTTGAGCTTTTTAAATCTTCTCAAAACTTGTTTTCTTTATCTTGTTCTTGCTCCTCTGTTTGCTTTCCGTTGGTTGGCTCACTGGCTGCTTGTGTCATACTCTTGGTTAGTTGTGCTCATAAGTCGCATATCCTTACTCTGTTTTCTGATTCTTCATGTGCATAAGGTGATGATTGTAGCTGGTTGTTCAAGATGCTTGAATGCAGTAACTCTTCTGGCACACAACTGTAGCTGGTGTGCATTTATCTCTTACTACCGTTGGGGTTCTTTCAACAAATATTAGATATTAGAAGTGTTGGTGAGTTAGGAGAGCACAATCAAAGGTATTTCTCGAGCTTTTGCTACTGTTAGTGCATGATAAATGCTTCTGGTTTGTTTCTGATCAGGGCTGTTAGAACCAAGGTTAAGGGAAAGTAAATGAGAGGTAGATGTTTTGAGTTAGTGCAATTTCACATTGATAATTAAAATTTCTTGTAAGTTGAAGCCTCTAGGTGGTTTTGTGGTAAAAGGTATAAAAGCTTGTCGCATTATTTTGGTTTTTGCATGATGTGATGGTATAATGCAAAATTCGGATGGAGTAGACATGAGATGGACAGTTGATATATGAGTTTATGGATAACCTTTTTAGCAAAACTTGTGTTATGAGAGGCATAGAAAGCCTTATCAGTTTTTGGCCTAAAGATTTTTTGCTGGGTTGAGCTTAGAAATATTAGAAGGATAGTTTGATAGATTTGAAAGGATATGATTCATATGAATGAGCTTGTTGACCTCTGATGATATTTTGAAGTTTGATATGGCTAAATTTAGAATGGTTAGAGCCCAAGTTTATACCGAGTTTTTTTTTGTTGGCTATGACTAAAGTTTTAGAAAGTACTTCTGGTCCATTGATAGTCTCGGGAGCAGATACCTGACTGAGAACTAGTGATAATAGATTTCTGTTGAATTTACTTGATCTTTGGGTGGTTTAAGACAAAGTGGTGGCATGAATGTTTTTTTAAAATGTGATGAATGGGTTTCATGAAAGCCGCTTATAAGGTGGTTGCTACCTCAATCAGACGAATCGGAACCATCCAGCCCTAGCTCATCAAGGTTGCCACTTTTAGGGAACAAACATGAACCCGGCAATGATGATCCAGAAGCTGAAACCGAGGGTGGTCATAAAACACTAACAACCAGGCCGAGTCTTGTGATGTTATTGAACAGTCCTACAAACACAGTTCATCACTACTGGAGAAAGTTTGATGATAAGTTCATGCGTCCGGTTTTTGGTGGTAGTGGATCCGTGTCGAATGCCACCGGAACCCGCGACATGGGTATGATACACTAACTTGGGAATGTGTTTTTGTACATAGTTAGCATTAGTTTGAGTCTTATGATTGATATTATGGCTATTGTTAACTTTTTTGGAAATATAAATGATAGTCGAAAAGTATATTTTTGTTGAATGAGGAGGGAACATGAATTGGAATGGCAATCGTTAAGGTTTCATTTTGGTGATATGGGTACTAGTTCTTTCATTGTGGTTGCATTCTTTCTTTCGTTCTTCAACTATAATGAGTTTGAAGTAAATTTCATGTTTTTTCCTTGATGTGTAATTCTGAGGAATTTTTTTTTTAATCTTTTACCATGCCATAAACACAGAAATTAATAATTCAATCCTTCTGCTGACTTCATTTTTTAAATATTTTGTTTTTATAGTTTTAGGTAATGACGAGATTGATCTACATAATCAACTATGGTTTCAATGTGCTGGCCTCACTGCCAAAGTCCCTTCTGTTGGTGATAAGGTGTTCTACTTCCCTCAAGGGCACCTTGAGCAGGTTGGGTCATCGCTTATTTGATTTTTTCTGAAGTGACGATTGTAATCTTATTAACTTACTTAGATATATAAGCACACACGTACTTTCTAGATTTGAGTTATTCATTTGTAATCATGTATTAGACCACATTCAAGGCACTTTAGATTGCAGAATCTCAAACTAGATGTATTTTAAGGTACACCATCTGCGATGATCATGAATTTCTTTTTAGGTTGCGGCATGCTTACATGAGCAACTCGGCTTGGAGATACCCACCCATGATCTACCTCCAAGGATTCTGTGCAAGGTCACAGATGTTCAGTTAGAGGTATGCTTGACCATTGCCTTCCACTTGATCAATCATTAAATTTTGTTAATTAATGATGCAAGTCTTGCAATATCTTCGCCAATCTTATTGTTTCATTTGTAACTTTTGCAGGTGGAAGCTGTAACGGAAGAGGTTTTTGCAAAGATTACTTTGCTCCCGGATGTAAGATTTACAGCTGGAAGGAGTTTATGTCACCATCTTTATAACTAAATAGTTCATTTAGAACAGTTTTTTGTTGTATCTTTTTAACTGTGGATCTGATCTGGAAAACTGGATCATATAGCTTGAAGAACCTGGGGAATCAGCTGTTCCAACTATTCCTGAAAAGGTTAGTTCGAGCACTTTCCGCAAGATATTGACTGCGTCTGATACAAGCACGCATGGGGGATGCAGCATACCGAAGATACCTGCTGAGAAAACCCTCCCAGCCCTGGTATTTAATTATAACATCTCTTCAACATCTATCTTGTCAAATTCGTATTTTATATTTAGCTTTGTCATCTGGGTTAAAAATACATACAATTTTTTCATCACCAGTATTTTCAAGACATGAGAGCAAGGTATAAATGAAACCACTAGTAGTTTTTGTGAAGGAAAAACGAAACTCTTTCTACGCCTTCAATCACCATCACAGTGGACTGTGAACCTTATATAGAGACTATAATCACTCTCTTTGTTGGTGCAGGACATGAGTCAGGAGTCACCATCCCGTGGGTTAGTTGCCAAAGATTTACATGGGGCCACATGGAAATTTCAACATGTCTATCGTGGTAATGTCATTTGATATATTTCATTCAAGTGAAAAACATCTTAACTATTCAGTCTGATTTCTTTTTTCACTGTCATGCAATTGCAAGCAATGTTGTAAATTATAAATGCAATGAATTTTAAAACTGGAACTCATAACGTGCCCAGTATGGGTTTTAAAGTTCAATGAGAATTTCCAGTGTGGTTTATTTGCAATAATTCCTATTCTCTAAGGCACCAAAAATCCTGAATGATTTTCATTAATTATTTTTTACTTGAAAGTATAGGTACTCCAAAAAGACATTTACTCACGAGTGGTTGGAGTAACTTCTTGAGTGAGAAGAGGCTTAGGGCAGGAGACACTTGCATTTTCATGAGAGGGATGTAAGTATGCGTGTTTATGTGTGTGTTGCGTCGCCTAATTGACAAGATTTGTCACCATAGTTTATTGTTTTGTATGCACTAATTATCTGTATAAAAATGACCATCTATTTTCTTGTCACAGAGGGAGGGATGAAATTTTGATCGGGATAAAACGAGCTGTTAGACAGCAAAATCTGTGTACAGGCATATTATGGCCCAACGTGCAACATGGCATCCTGTCCAGTGCACGTATAGCCTTGGACTCTGGAACCGAGTTTACTGTGTATGACCATCCTCAGTAAGCTTCTTTATCCCCCCTTCCTTTTTTTCCCCAAAGAAATGCAAATAGCTATATAATATGATATTGAATCTATGGATTTATCACAGATCATCCGCTCCAACTTTTTTAGTGGGATATGATGAGGTCATGGAGTCATTAAAGATCAATTATTTACCGGCAATGCTTTTTGAAATGCAACTGGATATAGGAGAAGACAACCCCGGGCAGATCTTGAAAAAGTTAGCACTTTCGCTTAAATATGAGTATGTTATGTATATTGTATAACTGTTTAAAAAGCTAAAGCAAATGCCCCACCAGATTTTCAGGGACCATAACTGGCAAGGATGATGTTGATCCTGATAGGTGGCTTCATTCAGATTGGCGATGCTTAAGGGTAATTGAAATCCACATCTTAAGATAGCGAGGGATATGATATTATTACGTATGCTAATATTAGAATTTGCTATATGAGTAGTAACCAGATACTACCTCCATCTCAAAATTATTGTGCAATTAACCAAATATATGTATTTATCCTTTTAAAATCATGTAGGTTCAATGGGATGCCAGGCATGCCGCATTCAGACATTTGCTTCCTACCCGGGTTTCTCCGTGGAGCATCAAACTTCTTCCTTTAGCCATCCAACATCATCCACCATCTGTTTCTATTCGCCAGAAGAGACCAATGCCTTTCGATCCAGACATTCGTAACAAGCCTAGCTCTTCGCGTCAAGATGGGACGAGTTCGGCCCATAAAATTAAGCTGTTTGGAAAATGTATCGGATAGCAACACGAGTGAATAGAGGTATGGTAACCTTACTTATAGTTATCTTATTCAATATGTGATTAATGATCTAATGGTCGAATGTTCTAGCTGCAGAAGCATGGAACTGTTGCTGGAACTCCATGTTCAAGTTGGAGATGGCAACAAGTGTATGGCTGGTAGCATTCGGTGATAAATGTGGCATGGTGATTTCCCTTCATTGCAAGTACCCAGTAAGTCTTTTTTTCTTTAGTTTTCAATATGCAACACAACGTTGTTACTTAAGGGCAATATCAACATTATGTTTTCCTTTTCTATTTTATCTTTACTAAAAGCTAATGAGCTAAACATATAAAAGTCAGCAAGCATACTTAATTGTTCACAGCCTTCTAAGTTGCTTTCTTTTATAAATTGGATCATCTTCCTATAAATTGGATCATCCGCCTTTACTTTAACAAATTTAAACTCATTACCCAACCCATTCATTTTGGCATCTCTATATGTTGGTTTTGCAAGAATCCAAGCTAAGTTCGTAATTTTGTACTATGATTGCAGACAACATTAAGCTGTGGTGCGGAAGATTTTTCTTTTTACAATGCAAGAGGTTGCTATGGTGAACCGTGGTGGCTAGTTATGTAGCCAGCCAAGTTGATGGCTTTGTGCATCCAGTCCCTTTCATGTATTCACCTCTTGTTTAAGGCTTGTTATAAAATATATTCATAGCTTGAAGAATGTTTGTAATGTATTCCTCGTAAACAATCCAATTTTACTATAGCGTGGTAAACTTAATGTATCTGGTCGTTGGTTAATCGTGTGTACACCAGACCATGTATCCTGGCAATGGTTCGACCCAAAAAAAACTGGCCAAGTCACTGAGTCATACAGATCAGGTTAAAAGAATATCTAATCTAAAATTTGAATAAAACTATAAGTCACTGAGATCAGGTTAAAGGACTATTTAATCTAAAATTTAAATAAAACTATAATGATAGATTGATGGTTAATGTCTACCATGTAGCATCGACAATATTTTTGGTCACTTCCCGGCTTGTCTAAATATAATTAAGAGTTAATTACATTTTTCGTCCCTGTGGTTTGCACCAACTTTCAGGTATCATCCCTGAGTACACGAAATTACGTGTTTCATCCCTGAGTATGGAATTCCGTTATCAAGTTTGGTCCATGACCCAAACGGACGTTAAGTTGGTGGTCACGTGACAAGCACACTGAGGGTATATTTGTCATTTACTTTGTTATAGGACCAAAAGTGTAATTTTCATAATAATACATTTTTCTAAAATTTAAAATAGATATATGTTTGTCTCTGTTCGAACCATCATCAACAACAGCAACAACAATAACAATCTCATGATAAATCTTAACAAAAAATAATCAAAGATAAGAATTCCAATCCAGAAACAAATTAACTCAAATTATGAGTTAACCCAAATCTGAAAACCTAAAAACCTTATCAATCATATATTAAAACCATATCTAAAATCAATATGAATGATTATCACCAATTAAATCTAGAAAAAACTTTCTATATATTTATATCTATATCATATATTTACAATAATCTAAAGATGGAATCTGACTTGTTTTAATCCAAAAGTCATTTAAACCCATCTGCATATATCCCCGTATCTATGAAATCCTCTAATGTCGACAACCACAAAACCCCATCGTCTACTTCATGTACTTCGAAAATCAAATAATATCGCCCTAACCCGAGTTGATTGACTTCTGATGCAGCCCCCCAATTTGTTTTGATTCTTTTTGATGACGAAGAAACCCCACCAAACCTTTTTGATGAATCTTTATTGTATCTCCAATTGTGATTTTGTTTTGTTTTTGTTTCATAATTATTATGTTGGTGTCCAATTTCGCCTAATCTTACACGTGGTAGCCGTTGACGTTTGCTTGTTCCGGTAATGGGTTCTGCCGCCGCTGCTGTTGTATATATATATAAGATAAATTGGTATATATATAGACATATGAATAAATAGCGTCGGATCTTGGTGGTGGTGGGGCGAGAACAGATCTTGATGGTGGTATAAGGTGGCCGCATCTCGGTAGTGTTGGTGCTATGATCTTGCAGGTGTATGTATATATATCTATATTATATGAGAGTCTATGTATATATATAGAAAAATCCAGGTAGAGATAGATGTATATAGTTATTGATAGATGGATCCAGATACGATATAGATATTGGGGTTTTGATTTATTGGATAATTTATTGTTTTTGTTTTTTTTTTGTTTTGAAGAAACTGAATAACAGAGATGGAAGAAGATGAGAGAGAGAGGGCAGCCTGGCAAGAGTTAATCACACTTTTTACATTTTTGATCCCTGAAAAATCGAACTGACCATTGTACCCATGGTGTGCTTGTCACGTGGTCATGTATTTAACGTATGTTAGTGGTGTGGACCAAAAATGTTGACGGAGTTCCAAACCTAGGGATGAAAATTGTAATTTCGTGAACCCAGGGATGAAACGTGAAAGTGGGGCAAACCACAGGGACGAAAAATGTAATTAATTTTCATGTAATTAATTTACATTTAACTTTAGTTGACTTTTTAGAGATAAAATTATACCCGTAAAGAAATACATCTATACTACTATATAAAAATTATGCATCTTTGTTGAAAAGTTAGAAAAAGAAGAGATGTAAAATGACCATTATATCCTTAATGAGATAATTTACACCATTAGTCCCTTATCTTCTAAAATATCTCACTACCCTTTTAAATCAATTACTTTTACATCAATTACATTTACATCAACTTATAACACCCGCCACCGCCACCAACAGTCGCGACTCGCGCCATCACCGTCTGTCGCCGAAACCACCATACCGCCGTCACGACTACCGCCGTATTGCGCGGGTACCGTGTTAATTAATAGAAGAAAGAGACGATGCTAAAGTTTGAGTCGTAGTGATTGGAAATATTTTTCTAAAATTTTTTTATATATAAGCAAATATTATGTTAACAATATATTAGTTTTGAAAATTAATATTATCCATTCTAATTAAAGATATTATGTAACATGTCAAATCAAGTGAATTTAGTTATGTTAATATCAAAAATATAAAAAAATCTGAAAATGTTAAGTTGAATCTTATTTAATCAATCATGGGTTTATAGAAAAAATAATTTTATCCATCATGAAAAACACCAGTCTTAATAGTTAATACTATAGAGTTATATAACATTTCCTCTTTGTCATATTGTGGATTCTTCTAATTGAATGTAAACAACCAATGAAATATTTTACAGTATAAGACAATACTATATTAAAGATTTTTTTTTCTTTTCTTAGAAATAAAGTGTATATTGGTCACATGTAATGTGAGTTGTTAAATTTAAAAGATATTGTTGTCATCTTGGAAACACATGTTTTATGAAGTGAAAAGGAGCAAAAATAGTTCATGTGATAAACATAATGTATTATCGTATTCGTATTTATATGTTTGAAAAATTTGAGGGCTTGTTCATGTGGCTTTATATGTTCTTTTGCTAACATAGAGTTCATGTGAATCGCAAGAGATGCTGTATTTTCTACTTTAATAAAAGTTATCTTTTTCATATTTTATTTATACCATATGGCTTTACATAAAATGATATTCGTGATATCTTGGTAACACATGTTATGTGAAGTTAGATATTATGGTTCATATGATAATTGTGATACGTAAAAATATTATTAATATCTTTTTCCTTTCTAATTTTATCAATACATGTAAGTCCCAACTCAATAGATGATACTAACTGAAGACACCCCTATGTCAATGGTGAGTTAACTTTGCAATATAAACACTGAACTGGAGACGACCAGTTGGAGTGAATGTAGACCAAGTTCTGAATATAATACTTATAAAGGTGACAAACAATTATAAGTAAGAACAATGCAATAATATAAATACTTGTAAAGTAAATTGGTGAGACAATATGTATTTTTCAAGTGTAATTTATTTATTGATGTATAAACAAATTACAAGGTTGTTGCGGAACCAAGATAATACAAAGTGTAAATATCCTAACAACCTATGAAATACAATCGATCTAATACTTGGAAATTCTCTTCAACAATCGAAACACTTAAAGTTGTGAAATGTTCCTTTTAAGATTGAGAGAATATTGCACAAGAACACCAAAGTATTGCGGTTGCAAAGTTATGTTTTGGTTGTGCAAAGACCTCTATTTATAGGCAAAGTTGACATTGGGATGTCAACTTTGGCCGTACAAATATGGTTGAGAGCATTTAAGGAAATGTATTTAATTCCTTAAAATGCTAGATAAAGTTATGACATAAAGTCACTTTATCCAACCTGCTTTATGTACCTTTTGTACTTTATACATAGATAAATCCTTTTATCCATGTAATAGCACATAAAGCATAAAGGTCTTTTCCTCGTAATCAGTGTAAAGCTTTGTAAGTACTTTACACTGATGTTCTCCAGTTTGTATCTGAGTAGAATGTCAACTGGGCTTCGCTGCCATTGTCATTCTCTTTCTTCCACTTGATGTCTTCGACTTCAGTTGAAATGTCTTCAGGTGTCTTGGTCAGATGTCAACTGGAGGAAGTCTTCAGTTGCGTTAACTGTACGTTGCAACTGGACTTCAATATATTTCTGGACATTTTCTTCAGGTCTCCAGATGCAACTGGAGACTGGCCAGTTTACCAGTAAACTGGTCCTAACAAATTCCCCCTAAATGTCCTGAAATATTGCCAAGTCTTTCAAGTTCTTGTATCTATACAAGTATGAACTGAAAAGACTAGTTTGACTAAATCTATCTAAATTTTCCAAGGCATTTTTATAGATCAACAAATGCCTTGGTATTTTTCGTTTGAGTTTGTTAGATTTAATCTATTATCTATTTGTTGTTACAATCTGGCAACTTCATTTATACATAATGAAATTTACAAGAGTTACAAGACTGTAAAAAGAAAACAAGTAGATAAACTGAAGAATAACTTAATCAGATGGCCCCTCGCCAGTTCTCCTTCTCTTGGCAGCTGTAGAAATGGGTTGATTATCTTCAAGATCAAAGTTCAATTTTTCTTCAACACTTTCTTTGAATTTGATCAGCTGCTGGAGAACATAAATCCAACCTCTTTCTACCTTGTTCTTATGCTGCCTTGCTTCCAACACACTTAGCATCTCCACATGCTCTGAATGTCCATACCTATGGATGTCTGGATTCTCAGTTTGGCATGATGGTCCATTGAAATACTGAACCACAACAGTGAAGTGTTGAGTTCCAGGTTTGATCAAACACCCTAACATCAATGATCCTTCCTGGTTTGTATCTTCGCTGCATTACTTCAGTTAGATATGTACGGGCTTTAGATTCATTTGCCAGTTGAATCTGGCCAGTGCTCAGTTTCTGCACTGCAGCTCGGATATCTTCAGTTGTTGGTTCATTTGGTTGCACCCAAGTCCTTAGGTTTGCATCTCTTGGCAACTGTTTCAGTTTACCTTTGGACTTAGGTGGGTTCAGTACTCTCTTTACCACCTTTTGTACATTTTCCAGTCTCTTTTGAATTCCATCAGCACGATTTTCTTTGGCCTTTCTCCACTGATATATTTAAGTTTCTGGCATCATGTTCAGCTTCATCGTCAGGATAGTCCAGATCCTCTCCAGTTCAACGAATACAGGTTGAAAAGTATAAGAAACTAAAAAGTGTGTCTGGCGTCATAAAAGCTGGTATATTCGAATATCTGCGAAAAGCACACTAGAAAAGCTAAACAGAATACATTTTACATACTTACTATCCCCACATCATCCTTGACTTTCAAATACTGATCAAGTGGGATACCCAACAGGTTGGCATCACTTGCATCAAGTATTTTTAGCCTCTCCAGTTGTTGTCTGGCAACCAATTGGTTAGCTTGTTTCTGTTTCTTTCTTTCTTTGATTTCATTACCAGTTCTTGCCAGCCTTTTGTTTTCACTTTCATTTACTGGAGGAAGCTTGTCAATGTTACCAGTTTCTAGCACACTGGCATCAGTACCAGTTGCTTCAGCTTGTATATCAGTGGCAAGCACAATTTCCTTTCCTTTATTCCCCCTGTCAACCACATCTACAAATTCTTCAATAGTTGGCTGGCTAGCATCAGTACTAGCACCAGCTACATCACCAATAACTTGTCTTTCCACCAATGGTCTAACACCTGGACCTGGCAATCTAGGTGCAAGGATGGATCTTTCCCCCCTGGCAGTATCTAGACCTGCCCGAATGGCTTCCCAATCTGCATTGTTAGAGGGCAAACGGTCTAGAGGCTGCCACGACTGCATATCCTTGCATTCCTTGAATATTGAGCAGACCATTCTAAAGGACCTCCACAAGTGGTTAGTTTCTCTGGACTGGGTCAAAACATTTGCAGCAGTTTGTTCTTGACCAGTCTTCAAACTTTCCAAAAGTCTGGTATCATCAGCAAGACCACTAACAACTTGGTCCTTAACCTCTTCATCCTTCTTCCTTAACTGCTCAACTTCAGTTGTCAGTTTATTGAGTACAGTAGAGTGTTCAGAAACTTTGGTAGCCAGATTATCTAGACTACCCTTCAACAAATCAACCTGGGAGGAGATTGGGGCCAGGTCAACTGAGGAAGGAGTAATCTTGGTGATCTCAGTCATCACCTTTTGAACCAATGCCTCTTCTCTTTCTACCAAAGTGTCCTTGATGATGTGACCAACTGAAGTGGCCAGCTGCTGCCCAAGTTCAGTCACATTAAGTACAGGTCTATCAACCAGTTCCTTGACCTGTCTCTCTATTTCCTTTAGCTCAACCTCTAAAGATCTGACAGTATTACCCAGCAGGTTGGAAATAGAAGTAGTGACATTTGTTTGAGTTAGGCTAAAGGCTTCCTTTAAAGAAATGGACAGATTGTTACAGCTTGAGACTAACTCATTCAACTTCTGAAATACCAAGTCCTCATTGGCAGCAAACTTATTATTCCTAAATCAACAACCTTAGAATTTGTGATTGTTTCCTTGTTGAATCTGGAAAGGGACTTGGCATTTTGCTCAATTGTCTTATGAACACCCATATCTTGGCTTAGCGCGTCTGTATGCATCACGGAATCTTGGGAATGTCGCGAGTTGATGATAGAGACGGCAGGTAGAGGATGTTCCAGGTGAGCGAGAAGGGTAGGTATAATAGCACTTGACTCAGCAGAGGACGAACGAAGACGAGAGGAACTGTATTAGCGAGCAAACTTAAGAAGAAATCTCCCTCACTTGATCCTACGATGAGCCCCAGACAGGAATGAGATGCCCAAAGAACCAAGAATGAGTTGGTAAATCGAGAATGAGAGTAAGAAAGGTTCAGGATAGATGATAAAGTGTTGCGTCAGTCTGATTGCGATGAGTATGACATAGAGGTGTGACCATAGGCCAAGCGCGGTAATGTGGTTCGTGCTGGATACATATAGTTGCTGGACGATCAAAAGAGAATGATATTAGTAGCATGGATAGACCACCTACTTAATGTCGGAGAGAAGTATGTAAGGATGCACGCATAGCTGAGATGGAGGAAACTGAGTAATCTACTGAAGAAGTATGGAGGTGGCAGATATACACGCCTAAGGACTTTTGGGTAACGATAGATCATGGGTATGAGCATGTGTAAACAGCAACGCATCAATATATCGGATCACTCCGCCTAGGTGCAGTGCAGCGAGGTGGCGCATGTTACTCGTGTGCAGACTTAGTCCAGTTACTTCAAATTGACATGGCAATCATTTATCGATTCATAGCAACGCCAGATTTCAGCAGTAATGAATATTGCTAACATGCATAGCACCTAACTATTGATGGTGCTAAAAGCGAGTTGACGAATTGACAAAACCCAGGAAAGTGTAACGGTTGACTTGAGTCGTTAAGTCAACACTTCGCTACCGTTAAGTATCTAAACGAGTTAATGCTTGCGTGTGTTTATTATGCTATATGTGAGAGGCTTTAATGCCTTAAAGATAATATAAGGGCATAATGTGTAAAGTTATATGAATGTCGTATAGTCAAGTCGACAACAGAAAAACGTACTGATTTTGTTTTGGTCATAACTTTTGAAGATACAGGTAAAGGGTCGGAGCAATGTAAGATGTCTTACGGCAAATTCAATGTGTGCGACAAGGACGTATTAGAAATCCATACCGTACTGCGATTGTTAGTTTGAGAGGAATCGACTAACTGTTTGTAACTCTCGTGAACGTACACCGTCTATATTGGAGGCGATTCCAGGGCCAACCATTTTGATCAAAAGAGGTCTAGTTGCAGAGAATGAAATAGGAAGGTGTGGGCGAAGCCCTGCAGGAGTCGAACTAAGGTTCAGAAATAATCGACCTGTAAAATTAAAGTTCGACCAAACCATATTCATGCCTATATATATGTTGATCTTTCATTTCTTCAAAGAGTTTTACACACATAACTTCTCTATCTAAGATTCTCTTTGAAAATCCCAGATCTTCATCAAGAACGTGTAAGTGCTGTTCTTAATCTACTCAACTCGTTTTTTCATATATATATATCATATATATATATATATGTTACTTATCGTTTTTTTTAGCAACAGCTTGGTGAATCATATTTTGGATTAATTGTTGTGCAAATCTTGGGATTACATGTTGTGTGTAAGGACCTAATTCAACCTTGTTTAAGGTTGGATTTAACCTATTATATACTCATGTGATCGGTTTTGTGCAACTACATTCGCATTTGTGATTACGAGAGCTCTTTTGTGTGAGCAAACTTACTATATCGTTGCTTAAAAGTAATATCCATTTAGATCTGTTGTCTAGCTTATGAAAAATTCTTCTTTGAAACATCAGAGATGAAGATGGATTAGAATGCAGTAAATCAAGACTAAGGTGACTCAAACGAAAATAAACCAAGGCATTTGTTGAAGTCTTCAGATCTAAATTATGGTACGATGTCTCTCAGTACGAGATCAAGGATTTAGAGGTACGACCCATGATACTAGTCAAAACTCGAGTAAAACATTGATCTCTTGTCTAGTTGCATCATTCTATGATAACCCGTAGGTTCATTGAACAATAAAGAACTTGATTAACGGAAAACACTTTGACTAGTTGATGTCATCTAGAGTACATGGTCATAACGTGAGTGATGTAGCATTAGGGTGATTTAAGAACACGACTCAAGGTTGCTAGCAAGTTATATTGCTTTTTACGCTTTCAAGAGGTAAGATACACTACTTTTGTCACGCTGAGGGTTCAACAAGCAAGGTTTCATACTTATAACTTCCTTAACGGTAACTTATGATATATGTGGGTATCTCGGGTTACACGGGAGGCATTATGGGATATGTAGTTGACCATGAGACCTGAAATGCAGACCCTATCGGAGTGAAATGAAGTATTGCTTAATGTAGTATATTGTTATGCAGTTTATGTAGTATTACGAAGTAGCTTGTGATGCTTTGAGATGTAGTGTATGTTGTTGATTGTTGATATGTGCATGATTGTATGGCCTGCTCAACTAGTACACTAGACTTGTTAAGTTGCCATGACACGTGCACGTTTAAGGGCCCAAAACGTAAAAGCAGTAAACGTAGGAAATGTTTAGGTAATGCAGTCACCTAAACTAAATAATGCAGGATCGAGCTCGTTAAACTTTGATGCACAGAGTAACACGTGCTCGAAGTTGTCATCTGGAGACCTGAAGAAAATGTCCAGAAATATATGAAGTCCAGTTGCAACGTACAGTTACAGAACTGAAGACTTCCTCCAGTTGACATCTGACCAAGACACCTGAAGACATTCCAGTTGAAGTCAAAGACAACAAGTGGAAGATAAAGAATGACAATGGCAGCGAAGCCCAGTTGACATTCTACTCGGATACAAACTGGAGAACATCAGTGTAAAGTACTTACAAAGCTTTACACTGATTACGAGGAAAAGACCTTTATGCTTTATGTGCTATTACACGGATAAAAGGATTTATCTATGTATAAAGTACAAAAGGTACATAAAGCAGGTTGGATAAAGTGACTTTATGTCATAACTTTATCTAGCATTTTAAGGAATTAAATGCTATTCCTTAAATGCTCTCAACCATATTTGTACGGCCAAAGTTGACATCCAAATGTCAACTTTGCCTATAAATAAGGTCTTTTAGTACTCTGCCTCACGACCCACGGCTCAAAGTAGCAGTTGCACGTAGTATATTTGCTTGCTCGGACTACCATTGCAACACTAGTGCGTCACTTTATAAACTTGCAGGGTGTACGGTAAGACTGAGGGGTCTTACGCGAGGTCTGACCCACCTCCACATACGGATTACTCTTGGATTGGCTTGCCATTCCTTAACGACGCTTGATGTACAACCATGTGGGGTTTGTCATCTAGTCGGGTGTAACTTATATTACACACTAACGCAGTAAATAATGTAGTAAAGCAGTTAAAACGTAGTAAAGCAGTCAATGTAGAAAGCAGTTATGTGGTTAAACGTGTGTAATGAAGTAATGCAGGATAGGCACATTTAGGGTGATTCATCCTAATTGATATGAAGTTGTTATGCAGTTTTGTGATTCTTTGTATTATCTTGGTTCCGCAACAAACTTGTAATTTGTTTAACATCAATAAATAAATTACACATTGAAAATTACATATTATCTCATCAAGTTACTTTACAAGTTATTTGTATTATTGCATTGTTCTTACTTATAATAGTTTGTCACCTTTATAAGTATTATATTCAGAACTTGGTCTACATTCACTCCAACTGGTCGTCTCCAGTTCAGCGCTTATATTGCAAAGTAACTCCACCATCGACATAGAGGTGTCTTCAGGTAGTATCATCTATTGAGTTGGGAGTTACAAGTGGTATTCAGAGCAGAAGGCTAATAAACTTGCCTAGATGCTTATATGAGTCCCTGAAATTAGAGAACTGGTTTAATATCTGAGAGACAAATGCTTTTTTCAAAATTAGATGTGACTATACCTTAGCTATCATATTATAGCTAATACACATTCCGTTTCTTAAATCAGTGGTTGTTAAATTACCCTATCAGTGTTGGTTAGCTACTGAGATTATTGGCACATCAATGATTGACGCACATTTGGACTTGAATGAGTTGCGTGGTGGGTAGTACTATGTTTAATTATTGACAATGGGAGGAAAGAAGCTCTATACTAGGTCTATCACTTAACAGTAGAAGATACGTGCATCTCTTATTGTGACGATGTGATGACTTACTTGAATTAAACCTCATATTCTTTTAGTGGGAGTATAGTCGACATATATATTGAAGTAACAAAATATAGAGAAACGGTTGTCTCAGCTCAATGTAACAGAGGCCATCAAACCTTGTTGGTCAAAGCTCATATTACATTGAACTTAATTTGATGTGAGTTATGGCATGTACAGCGACTCTGAGTGATGGACGCAATAGACGATAATAACTATTATGTTAAAAATATACGTATGAAACATCGATAAATGTTTTGTCATAAGTGCTTTGACTTTTACGGTCTTTACTTCCGCAATTTAACACCGTTAGGTGAAAGATTTTTGAAAACCCATATTTTTAAACGTCGGGTGTTACAAGTTGGTATCAGAGAAATGGTTTAAGTGAACCAAAATTCAACTTATGCCGTAGGATTTTTGACTTAGACCGATGAGAAGTAGGTTAGGCTTAAGTAGGATGCCTAGCCAACAAAGTGAAATGCTTTAAGACGGGTTGGGGAGTGAGTGAGAGTGTGATTTAAGGCTTGTTTATTGTGTGTGATAATGTAGTTATATGTAGTAGAGCCTTAACATATGTAGTCACTTTTCAATTCTTGCTAACCGTCGTCGTTGCCTTGTAGAATTAATGGCAAACACTAGAGCTAGTAACCAGAGAGCAGGAGGAAATGGTAGTGGTATTCCTCCTAATGGAAACGGGGCAGAAATGAAGTAGAGCAAAGGCAACCCCGTGCACAAAATCGCCGACTTGGTGATCCACCAACTGTCTCTGAAGTAGAAAGGGCAAATCCGGTTATAGAGCAGGTTCCTAATCAAGCCCAACTACATGAAGAGTTGAGAGCTATTCGAGCTCTCTTAATGAGAAATGAAGAAGAGTTAGCTCAAATAAGGGCTGAGAGAAATGCAGAAAGGATTGAGAGTGAACAAAGGGGTGAGCGTTCGGAAGGGAATTACTCTAATCCCTCCCAAAGTGCTGAACCATCCATGGCAGCCGTGGGTGCTAATGGAGTTAATAATGGAGGACATGGAGTTGTTAATGCACCCCGTGTTAATAACTTCAAATACGAAAGTTTTACAGAATGTCGCGTCGCAGGAATTTGATGGTGAACTTCAAATTGACAGTGGAAGTTCTATTGGAGTGGTATGAATGACATTGAGAGTAGTATTTTGCATTCTTGCTATTTGTCCAGTAGGTTATATTTTAATGACATATGCATATGAGATTTATGTGCTGCTAGTATGGGCTTGGATGTTGACATGTTAGAAGAATTTAGGCCCACTGTATTTGTGTGCGTATTAGAGCTATCTTTAAGAAAGTGTGCTATGGCTCCTGAGGTACTTGCAGCTATGCCTTGGGGAACATTTAAGGAGAAATTTCTAGAGGAGTATGTAGGGACGCGGGAGTTAAGGTTGATTGAAAAAGAGTTTAGATCGTTAGTGGCTAAACCCGGTGCAATTTCTGAATATGCACACTCGTTTATGGAGAAGTTGAAGTTTGTTGGACATTTGGTTCGAAGGCAAGAGGACCAAATTGAGGCCTACTGTGATGGTCTTCCCGCTGGTTATCGTGGATTATGTAGACAACATGTGACTTTATCAGCGGCTATAAAGGAGTCAAAGAGGTTGGATGATGATTTCAAAGGCGAGAGAGTTGTGGTGAAGGTTGATGACAAGAAAGCAGGGTTCAAAAGAGGGTCAAATTGGTCATCTAACTACAATAATAATAATAAGAAGTTTGTGGCGCTGGTATGAGCTTCGGTGTAGCCTTACTAAGTGGTACTAGAGATAAAAGATGATGATACGAGGTTCTATGGATGATGGCTTCATATAGGGTCACAAGATATGTTATCATTAAGGAAGGGGTTATAAGAGTTGTGTACCGAGATAATATGTGTTACAAAGAGAGGTGAAAGGTCTAATGGAGTGTGGGAGTCGGAAATATCTTGCAACTATATGCGTAGTGGCACACCAAGATTCGTATGCATAGCAGAGTTAAGTCAAGATAGACTGGCATCAATTGCTTACTTAGGTCTGCTACGATTTTGTGCGCTACACTATATATGAAGAGTCGACGAAACGCAAGCAGATCATCTACATTTTCAGCATATCTAAAATAGGTGTAGAGTCTCTTGATCATGATGACTGATTGTATCGATTTAGCAGGAGTATAATTTATTCAATGTAGCGATTGGATGAGTATAAGTGAGTAGGCTTTCACTTGTTAAAAGTTTCTAAACCCATCTCTCGTGATTATTATATAATTATGACATTCGGTGAATTTTGTGCAAATAGGATCCGTTTGCCTAGATTCTATCTTCGGTATTCTCGCTCTCCTGAATTGTGCCTAGCGAAGACGCACTCAACCTTCTTCCCACCTTTTTAGCATTCGCTTCGTGCGTTTACTAAGAGGGATGGTAAAATCAGATAATTTTTGGTCATGTCTAGCTGATATAGGCGTGTGGGAGTTATGATCGCATCGCCTGACATTGAGACTTATAAACGACGTTTTGTTGTGCCGGAGCGCCACCACTACACATTGCTCCAACACTACTAGCTACTTAAATTTTAGCGCGTATTGAGATGTACACGTGATTGTATGGCATAGTCGAGTCTATGCTCCTTGAGGATACATGAAGCTGAAGATACTAGTTCGATGTTTCCCAAGAGGATTATTCACAGAGATTGTAGTACCACATGCTGCAGATGTACTTTGAGACTGAGTGGGTACAGTGCGTCATCTATAGGCACGATATGCCCCAAGCGATGAACGCGGTCAAGTGACTAACACTGCCTGTACTCATATGTATCTGCATACAGACCCCGCGCTCGCACTTCTCCACATGGACTCATTACCCCGCCCCCCCAGGACACGAATCACCACGCGTCATTTCTTCGGCTCTCATTGTCATTTGCACGCTGAGAAGGATGACATCTCGTTCTATCTATTGCTAGTATTGCACTCACGTATTGTATTTCTCAGATTTACACAGATGATATATGATTATACCAGAGCACTCTTACCGGTATTCAACCATGAGTAAACCTAGTAAATTATGCGAACATTATCTAATTATCTAGATAGATATCTCACTTCCCAGGATAGCTGAATGGCACTATATCCCGTGTTATGCTGTTGCTAGTCACCTTCCTTTCTTTCGATTATCCTACATTGAGGAATTGATAGTATGTTTATTGTCTATCTATTTCAGGAGTAAGCATCTGACAAATGAGTATTATTCAATTCACATCTATAAGTTCCCTCGGCCTATGTGAGAGATGAGCTCTCACGGTTTATCTACCCTTTGCTAATGAAAAAGATCAATAGAGAGGATGCGACACTAACGATCAGACGGTCCATGTCGCCGAGAGTGACGAACACCGGTGAGTTGAATAAGCTGACCACGGTTCAACGAACAATAAGATACATGCCATCTCTCTGCCCGTCAGAACTTAGAGTGACTCTTCCACGAATTGATGATCTCTTTGATCAACTGCATGGTGCTTCATATTTTTCAAAGATAGATTTGCGGTCCGGTTATCATCAATTGAAGGTTAAGAAGGAGGATGTAGCAAAGACAGCTTTCCGGACTGAGACAGTAATCATGCCGATCATGTTACTGAGGTATAGATTGAGAAATCAGACTGCTCAGTACGTTGGTGAGCTTAAATCCGATGCTGTGCCTAAGCACGATCGTATAGTGCGAAATTTAATGAGACACTACCGGTAATCGAAAAATGTCCTTTTCTAGATCAAATTTTTGTTATTGTGTTTAAATTGACGATAACTTATATATGTAATCACTATTTCTAAGTCAGTGAAGAAGAGACCCACCAAGCAAATAACACATTGAAAATCCACAATTGAGGACTTACAACCACAAGATTCACTCAAAAAGGTTTCGGCCTGGGTTTTCTTCCGTCACAAAAAACGGAATCAAGCACCAGATATTTGGCGGGAGTGCATGTTGAGGGATGCAAGAGAGTACGTAATGCTAATGCAAGGGTTTAGTGCCTAAATGATGTATTTTTATTGCTTCGAAGTTTAGTCGGTAGCAATATATATAATGTCTTGGTCATGTTATTTCATCGAAGGTATTAAAGTGGATCCTTCAAAGATTGAAGCTGTTTCAAAGTGGGAGCAGCCAAAGACTCCTACTGAGATTAAAAGTTTTTTTGGTTTGGCTGGATATTATAGAAGGTTCATTCAGGATTTCTCCCGAATAGCCAAGCCCATGACTGAACTAACAAAGAAAGAAGTAAAGTTTGAGTGGACCGATAAGCAGGAGAATGCATTTCAAACGTTGAAAAAGAAGTTGTGTGAAGCTCCTATACGTATGCCTATAATTAATACCCTGTATGGAATAACCGTTTTTTTCTAGATTTAATTGAGTGAGTTGTATTAGTCATGTGTATACGATTGAATTGCAGTGATTTAGTCTATACATGGGGTTTTGGGATATATGGATGACTAGAGTGCATTGAATGTGAGCAGTAGTGTGACTAGCGTTCTTCTATGGTCTTCCCCCCAGTTGAAACCACATGAGAAGAATTACCCTACCCATGATCTTGAATTGGCCGCAGTTGTATTTGCATTGAAATTGTGGAGACATTACCTTTATGGTACAAAATGCACTTTGTTTACCGATCATAAAAGTTTGCAGTATGTCTTTAATCAAAAGGAGATGAACGTGAGGCAAAGGAGGTGGATGGAATTACTTAAGGATTACGATTGTGAAATCAAATACCATCCGGGAAAAGCCAATGTAGTGGCGGATGCACTAAGTAGGAAGGTGCAAAGTTCTTCTTGTAAGTTGATGAGCATGCAAGTTCAAGCCAAGTCGGGGCTACTTGATCGAATTAAAGAAGCACAAGAGATGGCATTAATGAAGGATAATATTGATTACGAGAATATTGGGAAGAAGAAACGACTTGTGATGGAGACTAATAGCCGTGGGTTTAAAACATACAAGGGGCGCATTTGGGTGCCACTGCTTGGTGGTAACCGAGAGTTGATCCTTGAAGAGGTCCATAGAAGTAGGTATTCGATGCATCCCGGTGTCACCAAAATGTATGCAGATTTGAAGCCGATTTATTGGTGGCCGGATATTAAAGGTGAAGTAGCTCATTTTGTAGCAAAGTGTTTGACGTGTGCAAGAGTGAAGACGGACCATCAAAGCCGTATGGTTTGTTGCATCAATTAGAAATTCCCGAGTGGAAATGGGATCATATTACCATGGACTTTGTAACGAAGCTACCTAAAACGCCGAAAGGGAATGATATGATATGGGTGATTGTAGATAGGTTGACGAAGAGTGCTCATTTTCTAGCTACCCGACAAGATGTGCCTTTAACGAAGATGGCGAAGATGTACATTGATGAAGTAGTTGCGAAACATGGAGTTCCCTTATCTATTGTTTCGGATCGAGACTCGAGGTTTGTGTCAAACTTTTGGAAAGGTCTTCAACGGGAATTGGGTAGTAGAATAAATTTGAGTACCGCCTATCATCCCCAAATCGATGGGCAAAGTGAGAGAACCATTCAAACCTTGGAGGATATGTTGAGAACGTGTGTACTTGAATACGGTGGAGCATGGGATGATCATTTGAGGATGATTGAGTTTGCTTACAACAATAGTCACCATGCAAGCATTGGAATGCCACCATTTGAGATGTTATATGGAAGAAGGTGTAGGACTCCAAGTTGTTGGAATGGAGCCCGGTGAAAAGCAGTTGACCGGTCCCGAAATTATTGAAATTACCTCTGAAAAGGTTAATGTAGCTAAAGAAGCTTTGCGTGTGGCAAGAGAAAGGCAGAAAACTTATGCAGATAAGAAAAGGAGACCGATTGAGTTTAATGTTGGTGATTTAGTGATGCTAAAAGTATCACCTTGGAAAGGAGTCATTCGATTTGGAAAGAAGGGAAAGTTGAGTCCACGTTTCATTGGACCTTTTAAAGTTGTGAAGCGCATTAAAGACGTGGCATATCAGTTGGAATTACCTCCAGAATTGGATGGAATTCACAACACCTTCCATGTATCCTACTTGAGGAAATGTTTAGCTGAGGAGTCAAGTGTGATTCCTATTAAAGACGTGAGTATTGACCCAATGAAGAGAATAGTAGACGAACCGGTCGCGATACTTGGAAGAAAGCAAAAGAAGTTACGCCGAAAAGTAATTGACCTCGTGTTGATAAAGTGGAAGCATAACCATGGAGAAAGCTTAACGTGGGAAACTGAAGCAGTAATGAAGGAAAAGTATCCCGAGTTGTTCCTTAATGAAGAGATTTCGGGGACGGAATCCTCTTAAGGGGGAGGTAATTGTAACATCCCAAACTTTTTGTGTAACGGTTGACTT
>CM067173.1:66720453-66744371 GCA_034093135.1 Erigeron breviscapus
CTATGATGCCTGAATCTGAATGGAAAAAGTAGACCAACAATGAAAGAAGTAGCCATAGAGCTGGAAACCATACGAACATCACATATTCCATCTACGATTCAAACCAATAACATACCGGCCATCATATGTTGGGAGGAATTATCAATGCAACCATTTGGTGTATCAACATCAACATTCTTGAGTTTTGATGATAGCATTAGTCAATGATGCAAAGGTATTGTTTCTTATATATCGTCATCTTCTAGGCACATAGTATGTAATTGGACTTTATGTAAGCATAAATCCATCAAAATACCGAATTTGAATGGAAAATACTCATATGTAATTAGGCATGGCGTAATCATTTGATCAATGTACGTGTATTATGGTTTCTTTTTCATGTTATTGCATTATAATACATTATAATTTTAGATATGTCACAGGCTTGGATTAGAATCAATATATATGGTAAATAATAAAACGTTATTTCGATTGTGTGTTTTTGTTAGATTACACGGATTATTGATTCAAAAGTATTTTAACTTGACCAAACCGGTATTGGGTTTAAACTATTTTTTTTCATTGTGGTGTAAAAATCCGACAAAACATTTGTGGCCTGGACAAAAAATTTCCAATCATTATTCATCACCACCATAGCCACCCATTCCCACCATAGCGACCAGCATCACCATCACACAAATAAAATCCCACAACATCCAATTTCAATAACCTTTCGACTTTTTATATCTTTCGTATCCAATTTCATACCGACAAGGCGACAAATATCATTTCTGGCGGTGGAACCCAACAACCCAAGTATTAGTTTTTCATTTACAGTGTATATATTTTCAACGGCTTATTATTCGAAGGAAAAAGGGAGTCGAGCAATAGAAAAAACGAGAGACACACGTCAATGAATCATTTGTATAGAGATTGCTAAGAATGGGCAAAAGGGTTTGCTTGTCAGACACCCTGGATGTGATGGAATGTGGCTTTAAAGTTTAAATAATATTACATGCTCTGAAAATTGGTGATCGGAGATTCGCCCCGGTTGTACAGACCCGTATATATAATCAGACGGATCTTGATATGGACAGTGTTGAATGTTGATCCTTGACCGCTTTTATCTCATTCCATCAAAATATCAAGATGTGAACGATTTTATTAACCCGTATATATAATCAGACTTGTAAAGCAATAATATATACTAGCCTCGTACCCGCGCGTTGCAGCGGAAACAATTTACAACGTGCGAGATGTCGCGACGACAATAATGTACAACTATTTGTAGTATGGTACCGGCGTGTTGCGGTGGTACTTCTTAAATAGTGGTCATTAACTGATCGGTGGTACCAAGTTGTTACGTCACTATACGAACAAACTCATGGGTTATGTGTAGTGAAATACACACGCGATGTGACGAAAAATTTACTAAAACAAAAGCAAACATGCAAAGAAGTACGTGTGATTTGTATGACATTATTATTATAATTTGACATTTTTGTGTTCCTGTTCCATAAGTTAATAATTGGTCATAATAATCATTATAATTTCTTAAAAGATTTGGTTGTGATATAAAAAGGAAAAAATCAAAACCCCACCACCACCCCCCCCCCCCCCCCCCCCCCCCCCCCCCCCCCCCCCCCCCCCCCCCCCCCCCCCCCCCCCCCCCCCCCCCCCCCTCCCCCCAGCGGATGGCATAACATAATTTGAGAAATTTTGTATAACTCTGCAGGTATCTAAGGACTACATCATAATAATTACTATAATCTCTTAACAAATTTGTATTTGGTAGTTTAAAACGTAAGAATAGACTACATCATTCAGACTACATCATTCGAGTTGACTATTACAATACCAAGTATCAACTACTCTTGCATATCATATGAAAGATTATAAAGTACAGTCGTATCTCACAGAGTCTTTCCAGCACCCTTCAGTTGAAATCTTTACAACACCCTTCAACTCAAGTTCCCACCTTTGAGACTTCAACTTCACAAGATCCCCAGGAGTGATCGCCTCGTATCACCCGATTGAGTAACCCACATCCCACACTGATGCCCTTCATAACATTAAGCATATGGCATCCTGAAAGCCAACTAACGTAACTTACCAAGTACATAATATGATAATAAAATTCAATTAGAAAGGTAAAAGTAAAAGTGTAAAACGCTCAGAAAGCCGCTTACCTCCCACTAAAGGAGCTTCCCCGGTAAACAAAAGTGAGAAATCAGGTCTTTCAAATCTGATCTGCAACACCATCAAAGTTTCCAGCTTTATTAATAACAATAACGCCAACTTTAGCATGTGCAGATGGGGTGATAGTTTCTAATGTGCATACTTTAATTATGTACTTGGTAACTAATGTTGAAATGAAGTAAGTTATGATGTATACCTAAACCAATTGCATCAGAGCCTTTTATGATCTTCAACCTCCTGCAAAAACTGATGAACATATTGTAAGAAAGACAACATTATAAGGTGAAAATAGGACCCTCATATTAGATATACTTAACTACTAAAATAAGCTAAGAAAGAAGAAGACTCGAAACCTATGAATAAAAGGTCGTCATACACTTGTGACCGAAAGGTCGTCGGCTCACGATCGCCATACTATGTCACAGTGACTCTGACTTTCCTGCTTCAAGTCCATCAAGTAGATCAGAATGACGTAAAATGTACTTTTGCTTTAAGCTCACTTAGCCATGTCGCAGGAAGTTTGTAGGTTGAAGAAGTCCCTGTATGGGCTTAAACAGTCACCTAGAGCTTGGTTTGGAAGATTTACTCTTGCAATGAAGAAATATGGATATCAACAAAGCAATTCTGATCATACATTGTTCCTTCGTCATAGAGGGAATCTAGTAACATGTCTAATAATTTATGTTGATGACATGATTATCACAGGGAATGATGAAAAGGAGATGGATCAACTAAAAACAGCTTTGTTTGCAGAATTTGAAATGAAAGATTTGGGAGATCTAAAGTATTTTCTTGGAATAGAAGTTTCAAGGTCTGAACGTGGAATTTTTATTTGTCAGAAGAAGTATATATTGGATCTTTTAGCTGAAATAGGAATGATTGATTGCAAGCCTGCAGACACACCCATGGTCATCAATCAGAAGTTGTTTATAAAGACAGATGCTAAAGCCACTGATAAAGATAGATATCAAAGGTTGGTAGGGAAACTTATTTATTTGGCGCATACTCGTCCAGACATAGCATATGTTGTTGGAGTGGTTAGTCAATTTATGCACCAACCTCAGGAAGATCATATGGATGCAGTTCTGCGAATTATCAGGTATCTTAAAGGGACTTCAGGTCATGGGGTGTTATTTAAAGCTAATGGTCATCTCAAGATTCAGATATATACAGATGCAGATTGGGCAGGAGACAAAGGTAATCGAAGGTCAACTTCTGGATATTTTCAATGGTAGGTGATAATTTGGTTACATGGAAAAGCAAAAAACAAAAAGTTGTCTCCTTGTCAAGTGCTGAAGCTGAGTTTAGAGGTATAGCTAGAGGATTAACAGAAGCATTATGGTTGAGAAAGCTTGTGTCTGAAATCGGTTTTGCTCCCAAAGAAAGCATTCGAATCATGAGTGATAATGAAGCTGCTATCCAGATATCAGAGAATCCAGTTCAACATGATAGAACCAAACATGTGGAAGTGGATCGTCATTTTATAAAAGAAAAATTGGAGAGTGGGATCATCAAGTTACCTTTTGTTAAGTCTGAAGAACAGCTTGCTGATATTCTAACCAAGGCCGTGGGAACATCTATGTTTCATAAGTGTCTAAGCAAGTTGAATTTCGGTAATCCCGATATTCAACTTGAGGGGGAGTGTTAGAAATATGCGGGATCAGAATTATTTTCATCATCTCCCGAGTGTACGAGCCCTTAGAAGCGTACGGGTCCAAGGTGGGTCCAAGATGGGCCCAAGCCCAGTAATTTAGTGTCGGTCGTAGTTTACCCTAATTAGGTTAATTACTCTATAAATATAGGACCGAATGTATTGTTCAATATATCAATAAATAAAAAACAGATTTATTTTCATCTATTCACATATACTAGCCTCGTACCCGCGCGTTGCAGCGGAAACAATTTACAACGTGCGAGATGTCGCGACGACAATAATGTACAACTATTTGTAGTATGGTACCGGCGTGTTGCGGTGGTACTTCTTAAATAGTGGTCATTAACTGATCGGTGGTACCAAGTTGTTACGTCACTATACGAACAAACTCATGGGTTATGTGTAGTGAAATACACACGCGATGTGACGAAAAATTTACTAAAACAAAAGCAAACATGCAAAGAAGTACGTGTGATTTGTATGACATTATTATTATAATTTGACATTTTTGTGTTCCTGTTCCATAAGTTAATAATTGGTCATAATAATCATTATAATTTCTTAAAAGATTTGGTTGTGATATAAAAAGGAAAAAACCAGCGGATGGCATAACATAATTTGAGAAATTTTGTATAACTCTGCAGGTATCTAAGGACTACATCATAATAATTACTATAATCTCTTAACAAATTTGTATTTGGTAGTTTAAAACGTAAGAATAGACTACATCATTCGAGTTGACTATTACAATACCAAGTATCAACTACTCTTGCATATCATATGAAAGATTATAAAGTACAGTCGTATCTCACAGAGTCTTTCCAGCACCCTTCAGTTGAAATCTTTACAACACCCTTCAACTCAAGTTCCCACCTTTGAGACTTCAACTTCACAAGATCCCCAGGAGTGATCGCCCTCGTATCACCCGATTGAGTAACCCACATCCCACACTGATGCCCTTCATAACATTAAGCATATGGCATCCTGAAAGCCAACTAACGTAACTTACCAAGTACATAATATGATAATAAAATTCAATTAGAAAGGTAAAAGTAAAAGTGTAAAACGCTCAGAAAGCCGCTTACCTCCCACTAAAGGAGCTTCCCCGGTAAACAAAAGTGAGAAATCAGGTCTTTCAAATCTGATCTGCAACACCATCAAAGTTTCCAGCTTTATTAATAACAATAACGCCAACTTTAGCATGTGCAGATGGGGTGATAGTTTCTAATGTGCATACTTTAAATTATGTACTTGGTAACTAATGTTGAAATGAAGTAAGTTATGATGTATACCTAAACCAATTGCATCAGAGCCTTTTATGATCTTCAACCTCCTGCAAAAACTGATGAACATATTGTAAGAAAGACAACATTATAAGGTGAAAATAGGACCCTCATATTAGATATACTTAACTACTAAAATAAGCTAAGAAAGAAGAAGACTCGAAACCTATGAATAAAAGGTCGTCATACACTTGTGACCGAAAGGTCGTCGGCTCACGATCGCCATACTATGTCACAGTGACTCTGACTTTCCTGCTTCAAGTCCATCAAGTAGATCAGAATGACGTAAAATGTACTTTTGCTTTAAGCTCACTTAGCCATGTCGCAATTCATTTTTTCTTTCTGGGGTTCTGCGCAATCTCCCTATATGCTTCAATATGTCCCCTACACATTTGAAAATATTCTTTTTAATCAACCTACCACCTGCTCTAAACATTCCCGGCCAAAAAGAACCTGCACATGTAGATAGCCTACTGCATCTCCCATTTTCTTTTTAAATCATCATATGCCTTGCAATAGAACTGGATTGGTGTAGCACAGAGACAAAGCAAGTGGAAAATTATTAAGAGGGCACTAAACACCACCATAAAAACGAAGCGGAGTTGGTAAAAATCAGACCTGAATATCTATACTATATTTGAACCTGAGCCTGAAGGTTTTGAAATATTTCTTCACATATATGATTGTGTTTTGCTATCTCCTTTCTAAAGAGATCATCATATGAACCGGTAGACGTCATTAACTTTGGGAGTATATCATCCTAAAGCAAACAAAAACAAAAGTATCAGCCGAAATACATATACATCTCAACCCAAACTGTAAGAGATGATACCAAACCTCGTTACCACCTGTTTGTTTCCACTCAGTAAAGGGCTTGAGTGCTAGAACACAATTGACAATTCTTGATGACTTGCCTCCCTGAAAATTTAAAATTAAAATGCTCAATTATTGAAACCATCATCAACATAAACTATATCAGAAACATCATATACAGTTTTCAATCAAATCCAGGGTTTTGAAAATAACAAAATAATTGATCGTATTCCAATTCAAAACACTATAAATATTAAGAAAAATAATTCAGAAAACTAAAAAAAAAAAGAGGATTTCGAAATACCATATTCTCATCCATCATCTTGCTATTTAAAACAACATGCAGGGTTCAATGAATGGACCGATCAATTTGTTGAGTGGCGGAACGAATGGTGGCGCAGATGGTGGAGTGGTGATAGCGGCAGGGGTTGGAGATGGTGTCACTGGCGGTGAGTGACGATGATGGAGGTCGTGGTAGGTGTGACAAAGAGACGTGCGTGTGGGTTTGCTGTGTTTTTAATTTTGTTTAGGGTATAGAGGGGTAGTTTTGGAATAATATAAAAAGTGCTGAAATCTCTTAAAAATAAGAGTCCAATTCTCTTTATAAAGGAGTATAGATATACCCTATTTCATGCACCAAAATTTCTCCAAAGTGATTGAAGGCAATGTCACCCGCAACAGATACAAAACCTCTATTAGCAAGTTCATAACTAAAGAAACAACACTCATATATATGACTGATCTCCACTTGGACTTCCAAACGACCAGGCCTAAGCAAGCATTAAAGAAATTATATCATCAAGCATGGCAAAAAAAAAGCATTTAAAGCCTTATCATAGCGAAAGGGGTCACCCCAAAAGAGGTTCATCAAGCAAATCTTTAGTATTCGTCATATCAATGAGGCAATGAGCAACAGAGTATTGAGTGCTTCTACACGGTCTATCTAAAAAACAGACATCATAGCAGAAACGTTGCCATGCAATTAGCTTACACAAAACAAACCAAAATATATCCAGATATCAACTTAGAACAAATATTTTGTTACGTATGACTTGAATTAAAGTGAAGATGACCAAAGCTAGAAATACAATAATGATGGTGGTTTAGCTCATCAATAAGGCTAGAAGTACAATAATAGGCACCAACAAAGCCGTGACTAAAACCAAAGACGTGCAGTAATATTTTCGATTTCGATAGTTCACATCATCACAGTTTCATTAATCAAAGATCAATGAAATTCATGCTTATAACCAAGCTCAAATAATAGTTAACGCACACACCATCAAAAACCAAGAATACTAAAGCCTACTAAAACACATACATACACAATTACACTATCATTGTGGCTTAAAACATGAAAACATAATAAAGATCAATGACAAATTCGATAAAATCTAGTCACTTATTAAATGTGTACTAAATTCGATTAAAAAAACAGACATGTGGTAGCCCTTACCATGTGAGGTTTTAAAAGTAAGCTTTTGTAACAGTTGCTTCCATGCCGCATAGCTCTCTCTTTGCCTGACAATTCTTTTACCGGGCCAATGACTGAACCCATTTTTTAAAGCCACTGTTTTCCGCGTAAACTCAAATGTTATCAAAAAATAATCACCTAAAGCAACCCTAATCGATCTATCATAGGAAAAAAACTTGCTTTCATGGCATAAAAATAAATAGATTGAAGAAAGGGGTTTGTTTATTTTATTTTTTGGAAATCTATAACATTATCTATATATTACTAACAGAGAAATGCTTTTGGAAGGGTCAAACTGTCAAAGAACCACCATCAGCTCAAAATTATAAAAACGTACAAAATTATAATATTTAAAAAAAGAAAGAAGAAGCAATATCAGTAATATTTAAAAACGTACAAAATTATAATTTGCATCACTCAATTTAAGCAAAATACACATAAAAAATAATAACAATATCAGTAATAACTTTATAAATCAAATAGGGATACGAACTATCAAGATCGGTGAACAATAGCAACTATAAGTTGACGCCATCACGCCGCCGGAGATGTAATCGAATTTTTATGGGGTTGATTTCTGGTACGGCGGTAGGATGAGAAAGGGGGGACGACAGATTAGAGGGTTTCATGTATGTGTTGTGAGTGATAGAGATAGATTTGGGGGTTCTAAAGTTTTCGTAAGGGTATTTTAGTCTAAATATAGAGGTGGGTATAGAGAGATGTATTAAGATAAGGGGCATTTTAGACTTATCAGGTTCTGAATTACTTAAATCTAGTTCTCTTTGTAAGGGAGTATAGATAAATAATTAGTCTTATGGTCACTTGTCTTCTTTTTTTTTACAAGATGGTTAATTTCTTTCTTATATATATATATATATATATATATATATATGTTATATATATATATATATATATATATATATATACATATATGTATATATATATATATATATATATATATATATATATATATATATATATATATAATTATATATATATATATATATATATATATATATATATATATATATATATATATATATATATATATATATATATATATATATATATATATATATATATATATATATATATATATATATATATATATATATATATATATATATATATATATATATATATATATATATATATATATATATATATATATATATATATATATATATATATATATATATATATATATATATATATATATATATATATATATATATATATATATATATATATATATATATATATATATATATATATATATATATATATATATATATATATATATATATATATATATATATATATATATATATATATATATATATATATATATATATATATATATATATATATATATATATATATATATATATATATATATATATATATATATATATATATATATATATATATATATATATATATATATATATATATATATATATATATATATATATATATATATATATATATATATATATATATATATATATATATATATATATATATATATATATATATATATATATATATATATATATATATATATATATATATATATATATATATATATATATATATATATATATATATATATATATATATATATATATATATATATATATATATATATATATATATATATATATATATATATATATATATATATATATATATATATATATATATATATATATATATATATATATATATATATATATATATATATATATATATATATATATATATATATATATATATATATATATATATATATATATATATATATATATATATATATATATATATATATATATATATATATATATATATATATATATATATATATATATATATATATATATATATATATATATATATATATATATATATATATATATATATATATATATATATATATATATATATATATATATATATATATATATATATATATATATATATATATATATATATATATATATATATATATATATATATATATATATATATATATATATATATATATATATATATATATATATATATATATATATATATATATATATATATATATATATATATATATATATATATATATATATATATATATATATATATATATATATATATATATATATATATATATATATATATATATATATATATATATATATATATATATATATATATATATATATATATATATATATATATATATATATATATATATATATATATATATATATATATATATATATATATATATATATATATATATATATATATATATATATATATATATATATATATATATATATATATATATATATATATATATATATATATATATATATATATATATATATATATATATATATATATATATATATATATATATATATATATATATATATATATATATATATATATATATATATATATATATATATATATATATATATATATATATATATATATATATATATATATATATATATATATATATATATATATATATATATATATATATTATATATATATACACATACAAATTTAGCAAAAAAATACTTGGTGCAAATAACATAAATATCATCGCTGAAAACATCATAGAGTGCAAACAGGCTCAGGCGTGACGCCGCATCTTCAGTGAACGACCTCCGCATTGTGACGGAATCTACTGACTGAGTGTAAAAGCGGGCGAATAGCAAATCCAGAAAGGATTTGGTCATTTATTAACCGTAGATGAAGAAGAATTCAGAGGTGTTTATAATAATTTTTGCAGGGATCAGGGATGTAAAGTAATGAGAGATGGATTTGGAATGGAAAAAAAAGGAAAGAAAAAACTTGAAGAAAGAGAGAGAGATATATGACTTCTTTTCTTATTTTTCGGTGAAAGGCACGGTGAGAAAAGAAACAAAAGAAACACATGTTTATGACTAAAGGTTCCGATGGAGTAAAATAGTGGTGCTGTGTGGCGGTGATCACGTTAACAACAGAACATACATATAATATGGATTGATGTTATGGAAGAATCACTCGTACATACTCAACCTTTTACTCTTTTGTTACTTTGGTCACCAACCTTTTATTTTTGTTAAAATGAGATGCAACTTTTCATTTTTTTTCCATTTTAATCACTCATCTTTCACTTTTTTACCATTTTAGTTTTTCGGCTTTTATTTTTGTTGAAATGGGATGTAACCTTTGGATAAGTTTTAACATTAATCACTCTCATTGTAAAAAATTATTGAAAAACGGTATTAAGGTATACTTGAACACCATCATGTAACTAGGTAACCTACAAAGAGTCCATCTTAGCTTCCACGTGGCTTGCCATGTCACTTGAAACAATTATTTTTGTCATGGAAACTTAGGATGGCACATCAACACCATTATTAAATCCATCCATACCCATTTACCTAGTCTATTTTTAACCTTAAATTTCTTTGTAAATGAAGGAATAGAAAACCTTTAAACATCTTTGTATATAAAGTCATTGTTGTTGTTGTTTATATAATGTTTTTTAACTTTAATTAATGAATAAATGATTTATAATGAGTATTACTTTGATATTATGAATGCATCTTATTTTATGCATCATATGTTTTTTTTTATTTTTTGATATTACTATGAATCTAATGGATAAAGCTAAAATTAAAATAAGTATTGATTTTATGTCAAAGAGGGTAGACAATGGGTAAATATTAGTTATCATTTTAATAAAAATAAAAGGTGAGTAACTAAAATGTTAAAAAAGTGAAAAGTTGCATCTTATGTTAACAAAAATAAAAGATGAGTGATTATAGTGATAAAAAAATAAAAGGTTGCATCCCATTTTAATAAAAATAAAAAATGGGTGACTAAAGTGACAAAAAGATGAAAGATTGAGTTTATAGCAGTGATTTTTCCCTTGATGTTATATAGTACTCCCTCCGTCCCATTTTAAGTGTCCTATTTTGACTTTCAAAGTCTTTTTCTTTGAACTTTGACCGTAATTATCATTTGTTGTGTTATACAACACTTGATATAAAATATATGAATGGATTGAGTTTTTGATGTACTTTTCAATGATATAAGTTTTATCAACTAAAATAAAATACATACAAAGATATATACGGTCAAAGTTAAAAAAAAAAGACTTTGAAAGTCAAACTAGGACACTTAAAATGGGACGGAGGGAGTATATACTATGGACTTCTGCTGGCCGCCTGACCCATTTTTTTTTCAAGTTTCAACTTATCTGGGCCACAAATATATAATCTCATGGACTAAAAATCAATACATACATAATACATTTACGTATTTTGTTATGGAAAAAGTGAATATAAGGTATCCTGCATCTAAGCTTAGTATGTGAAGGGTTCCACACTTAAGCTTAGGTGCCGGATAACCTTAAATTCACATTTTCCTTTTGTTATTTATCTTTTATAGTTTAAACCAGTAAAATATTTAACGTATCGTGCATCAAAAGAAAAACAATTTCCGAGAAACACACAAAAGCTACGACCCCGGGCAACGCCGGGGATAAACAACTAGTATATAATAAGATAGAAAGATAGATTGAAAAAGTTAGTGGTTAACAAAACTTTCTAGATCGATATTATGTTCAAACTTCAAATTTGACTAGGACTTTTAGAATAGAAACTACGTACGTAATTTCAAGTTTGGACTAATCATCTATCTATACTAGTCTTCAGGCCCGTCCATTGGACGGGTAGTCTCAAAATATATAAATCACAGTTTTTTAAAAAATTCGAAGTATGTTAAATAAAAACTAAATCAAATTCAAATAGATAAAGTACAAATTAAAGAACGAAACATATGAAGATTAACTCCATATCAATATCGATTTCAGTTAACCCCTTTTTTTCAACTTCTTTTTTATTGGAAAATTCGTTATTTTTGTTTATTAATTTGTAATAATTAGTTAAATAAAAAATTTGCAGTTTGAAGAAAGAAAGAAGGAAAGATGTCAGATGATGAAAGAGGTGAAGAAAAGCAGTTGGATCTTTCGATCTCCTGAAGTTGTAACTAAATACAAATTCTTACCCCTTTTTCGTAGATGATGGTTAACATGTGTTGGCTTAAGATCTTCAAGATGAACTAACGTGGTCTTATTTTTTGTAGTTGAAGAAGAAGCCATAATAAACCTATAATGGACAACAAACTAAATTAAAAGAGATGAATAATAATAATAACATCAGAATTCAATGTCAAATAATAATGATTGAACACAAAATATATTAAAAAAAACCTTTTTGTTTGTTGAATAAGTCGAACTTTTTTTTTTGTTGAGAATTCGTGAGGTAGTCGAACCTTTTTTTTTTAGAATTCGTGAGGATTTTATCCTAGAACTAACTAAAAGAGATGAATAATAATAATAACATAAGAATTCAATGTCAAATAATAATGATTAAACATGAACAAAATATATTAAAAAAAACCTTTATGTTTGTTGAGTAAGTCGAACTTTTTTTTTATTGAGAATTCGTGAGGTAGTCGAACCTTTTTTTTTATTGAGAATTCGTGAGGTAGTCGAACCTTTTATTTTGTTGAGAATTCGTGAGGTTTATTTATTAGGTTGTATATATATAATAATCTTTTGGAGAGTTTTAAGCATAAAAAGATTTGTTTGTTTACTTTTTTGTTAGAATCTGTTGGAGTGTGTTTTACTGTTTATCGTAGATCCATGTTTTACTAGTTCTTCATATTAATATTGGTTCTATATCTGCATGTATTGATTTAATTCTGATGATCGGTCTATAATCATACACTAGGATTAATACATAAGGATGGAAAACACTAGTCGGTCTTTAACTAGATGTAAAAGGTGATTCACTTGTAACCGAGGGATCCAGAACCGTAGTAATTAGGATGAATAGAACATGATGCTTAACAATGTCAGACGCGATCCAGTGACTTGGAAACGAGCATTGTGGTCACCGGAGAGAATTACTATCTGGCCATGGCTTAAGAGCCGGGTAACTTAAAGATGAACTAGTAACACAAACTTTAGGTCATTAATGCTTAAACAATGAATCTAACGAGAATTTGTTTATAGAGTAGTGTGAGTCTAGGGACAGCACTAGTTACTTAGGCAAAGTGAATCTAACGAGAATCTGAGCCGTGATTAAGTTTCCAACAGTCTAGCAAGTAGGTAGAATGATATTTGGTCGTACCATGAGATCGGAGATGCCAAACAAGTATTTTAATTTAATTACTGTTATTTGCTTTTTCAAACTATTTTCAGACTAAGCCTCTCGTTGAATAAGCGGTTGCGGCTTCTATTTACTTTTCAGTATTTTAATTAGTTTAATAGGAGAAAAGTTTGCTTGTCAGACACCCTGGATGTGATGGAATGTGGCTTTAAAGTTTAAATAATATTACATGCTCTGAAAATTGGTGATCGGAGATTCGCCCCGGTTGTACAGACCTACTAGGTAATACAATACTTGCCAATAGGGGTGAGATTGGGTCGGTTTGGGTCGGTTTTGGCCTAAAACCGAAACCCAAACCGAACCATTCGGTTTTTGAAAACCAAAAACCATTGGACTCGGTTTTCGTTCGGTTCGGTTTGTCGGTTTTCCGGTTCGGTTTGGGTCGGTTTTCGGTTTTTTTATTTCTTTTTTTTTTTTTTTTTTTGCTTTGGTTATTTAGAGTTAAATGGCAAAAGTTTTGCTAAGGTTTTAAAGTAACGGGAGAATGAAAATAGGTTATTGAAATAAAAGTGTCATTCTATTTGTATGACAAAAGAATATTATGACATTAATAGTTAGGACTAATTTTATGTTTTAAGTGCATACTGTAAGTAGGAAAACTAACTTTTAAGATAATAAAAATATATGTTTATATATTGTGAAAGGGCCAAAAACACATCAGAGCTATCTAGTCAACATAGCTTTTTTTTAAATTATGTATATTTAATATTGTAATGTTTTAAAATTTACAATCATTTAATTAATTAAAAAAATTTCAACATATGAAATATTGTCTACAAAAAATTATTTCAAAACCTAATGACTTATTAACAAATATTAGATTAGATTTTTATAAATATAAATATTAATATTTAGTTTAATATTTAATATAAACACAATTTGAACTCTAAATACATATCCCAAACATAATAACAGATGACGATATACAACATCCTTATCCTAAACACAATAGGAATCACAGAACATGGGACGATCACAGAACAAAGCACGATTTACAACAGAGTTACTTTAAATACTAAATCCAAATCAATATGAACTCTATTCAAGATTCATTCTATATCTTAATCAAAAAGGTACATATTTTTCTTCTTTTTTATATATTAGTTTTGCATATTGATGTTTGAAGTTACAATTGTCACCCAAATTAAGAGTCCTAATTGTTATCAAAGAATATGAAAACAATCCTAATTGTTATCTAATTATCATAGGACAGGTGATTGAAAATAAACTTATGCGTGTTATGGGTTCGCATCATGATCAAGTACATATATTTTTTTTTAAACAGCAGTGATGATTGGACTCAGCGACATTGCCTCTTCATCGTCCGGTAGAGGTCGACCACGTCACCAGCACAGTCAATCTGAGGGAATGACTGGCGGTGGAAGTCCCACTACCGTTCTGGAGGAAACCAACTAAATGCTAGAGAAATCCCTCATGCCCCACCTCATTGGCAAGGACTTCCAATATGCATTTCAAAGGTTTCGAACCCGTGACCAACATTTGGTTGAAAGACATAAGAGACATTAAATGTCCTGTTGGGCTAAATCCCAAAGACCATGATCAAAATACTTGAATGTCAAGTACAGGATCACAAGTATGTTTATATTTTAATTCTTAATTATCTTTCATAATAATATCACATTATGAGTACAACTGGTTTCAAAAAATTCTATTATAGAAAAATTATTATAGCATGTGCCTTGTGGAATGACTACGGTAAACAATTCCATCAATATGTCTCAGCTAATAATGACAGTGACGAACCTATGATTATGAACTTGCGAAGTACAACACTTAGAACCGTATATCGTCAAAATTTTAAGCTTTTATGACTTAAATGTATGAAGATCTAATATTGATAATATCGTAAACCCGTGTCCAGTGTTGGACACGGGTCTAAAATCTAGTAACAACTATAAACGTAACCTTATTTTATGGAATTAGAAGATGAGGACATCTCACCCAACACATATACACAAAAGGTTGATTTTGGGCATCTTGTCAAACTTCATAATTGCATCGACTACAAAGACTTGCTAAATATGTTTAATAACTTTAATTATTTTAAGGCAGACGGCTCAAATTAAACTTTTAAAATCAACTATGGAAGAGGGCATGTATAATATTCGTAAATCGTAACACACATGGTTGACTTGGGAACTGGCCGCAACTACTTTTGGAAATTTACAACGCCCTGCCTTTTTTTTTTTTACTAACGAGTTAGTAGTTGGTAATTAGCATTTAATACACCACAGTAACATCCAATTGAGCAATATACAGAGCTTGAACCAGGCATGTCTAAGATGAAACCATGCAGTCCCATTGAAGTCATTTGCTTTCTTCAAATCCAAAGCCAACACCACTCTCATGCTGCCTACTGTGAACATCACCCCCATTTTTGGGTGACATCTTTGTATATATGCAAATATTTCTTCTCTCGAGATGTATTACTCTTCCATCAACCTAACCAATCGTAGAAAAAAGCCACGTAATTAATTCCAAATTTGGATTGATTATGCACCGGATAAAGCCTTTCGTCCTCTGATATTAATGACATCTATAAATAAAGTAGTTATTTCATATGTGTTTTTAAAACATTCATTCACAATACATATTCCATTATCTTAAATTAACAGTATCATTTCTGTAAACAAAACCACCTCCACTGGTGGTAGTATTCGTACGTAATTGTTTGTTAACAAAAATGATGAGCTTATTCAAAGCTAATTACGATATGCATATCATCATCATCCTTTCATTAATATTAATATTAAAAGTAACATCAACTGCAACAAGTCTGCCGCACATTGCCAAGCCAGGTTGCATTGATCGGTGTGGGAGTGTGAGCATCCCGTTCCCATTTGGCATCGGTGCAAATTGTTCTTTCAACAAATGGTACGTTATTAGTTGCAACTCGTTGAAGCCATATCTATCAGCTGCCACACTCAACCACCTTGAAGTCCTGAATATTGATTTGGTAAATGGGACAGTCACTGTTAATTCGCCAACATCAGTCTCTGATTGCCAATACCTAATCAATAGCACTACTAGTAGTACTCTGCAGATAAAGAGTGTCAATCTTGATAGGACCCCCTTCAAGTTTTCCGGATCACGAAATAAACTAGTGCTTGAGGGCTGTGGCAATGCTGTCATCTCAGACAACAAGAATGCCCTCATTGGGTGTTCCACCATCTGCCGTAATCGTAGTAGTACTGCAGTAATTAGAAGAGAGAAAATTAACTGCCTTGGTATTTCTTGTTGCGAAACAAGAATTCCTTATTCTTATCTGACGTCATACACAGTCGAGTTGGAAACAGATGATGATAGAGGAGGAGGTTCATCATCATGTGGGTCTGCATTTTTTGTGGATGAAGATTTGTATGTTGAAGGAAGGTTTTCAAATGGGCTTGTTCCGGTATCACTTGATTGGACTCTTACAGACCTTGACTTCCTACAGATAACGTGTTGCGATCAAGGTGAGTCCGTTTTCAATGACAAAGTACCTATGGCTAATGGTACTTATGTAAAAATAAGGAAGTGTTTCCAGGTTTCAGAAGTTGAAGGAAACGTTTATTTAAAAGATGGATGCGCTGGTATGTATTGTATAATGTTTACTTATAGTGAAAAACTTAATTATTATGTTTTTTTTGATAGATTTTAACATGAAGAAAATTTCTGCTTTTAATTAGTTAAGAAAGATTGCGTAATTTGCAAGGCTAGTGCAGCTGGAACTTGAACCTCACTTGTACATATACCCCTAATCCCTATGCAGATGCAACAAGCAAAAAGTTATCCATGGGTGTCATTCTAGGTACATACTTATTCTCCTCTCACCATATCATCATAAACCATATATATTCCCTTTATAAAAGGACCGTTCATATTCATACAAGGAGTATTAAGTATAATTTGATTTGTTTATATGTGAAACGAATTTATTCACATATGAATATCAAGTTATAATTTAAGGTTTTCATAGTTTTTTTAATTCAATTAGTTCTCACGTGAACCTTTTCATATTTGTAAATATCACGATCAAAATAGAAGGTACCTTAAGGAAAAAAGGTAGAGAAGTTCGTCTTTGATGTTTTTTTCCCCCTTTTTTTCATTCTCTTTTAAAAGAAGTAATTCCAAAAAATAACTAATTTTTAAAAAAAATATTTTATATTCCTATAAACTATAGGCGAAACCTGTCTTTCTATGGCGGAGCCACGAACGCTAAGGGCGGAGCCTGTTAAGTAGATCACCCATCACCGATCACCCCCTATGATCTATCACCCCCTATGATCTATCACCCTCTATGACCTATCACACTATGACCTATCACCCTTCCATACCCATATATGTATAACTCCTTAACTCGAATTAGAAATGTTTTATATAAAAAAGAAATAAAAAAAGTTAAAAAAAAAAATTCAAAAAAAGAAGTTAAAAAAAAAACAAAAACAACCCTTCTTTCAGAATCCATACCCCTTTGTCCTATTTTAAGTTAAATGTGTTATTTTGACTTTAAAGTTTTTTTTAAACTTTGACCGTAACTATTTTTTGTTGTGTTATATAATACTTGATATAAAAAATATGAATAGATTGAGTTTTAATATATTTTTCAATAATGTAAGTTTTATCAACTATTATAAAATACATATAAAAATATTTGCGTCAAAGTTAAAAGAAAAAGACTTTGAAAGTCAAACTACGACACTTAAAATGGGACGAAGGGAGTATAATTTATTATAAGTAATTAGTTTTTAGATGCAATATCAAAATCTTATATGACGTCAAGACTTTAATCAAAAGTATTCATGTCTTTTGACATAGTTTAAATTCAGATTTCTTTAACTAAATTCAACTGACTTCCGTAAACTAAACACATGACAGATTTTAAACCTTTCAAATTTCAATTACTTCAAATGAAATTTCATTTCTTTTGACAGATTTCAATTCATTTAAAATATTTTGTGAACCAAACAACCATTAACTATTTTATGGGAAAAATCATTATTTCAAAAATCAGAACATTAGTTTAAAGATGAATATATTTTGGTCGACAATCGCTTAAAAATACGGGAAAATGAAATTTAGGACCCATCTTAGACTAACTTTCTATTTTATATTGGATTTCTTTCAGGTGTTAGCATTAGCATGGGTATAGTTCTTCTTGTCATATTCAGCTATGCATTGTACAATCTAATAAAAAAAACTAAAGACAAAAGACAAAGAAAGAGGTTTTTCAAACGCAATGGTGGTTTGCTTCTAAAACAACAAGAAGCAACTCATCCGTCTTTAGTTGATAAAACTATACTTTTCACATCACGTGAGCTAGATAAGGCTACTGACAACTTCAGATTTTGGAACTTCAAGGATGGTATAAATAGATCAAACTCATTTGACCACCTTGGTCAAAGGTACGTTCGGCTACCTAGATCCTGAATATTTTTTGTCAAGCCAATTTACCGAGAAGAGTGACGTTTATAGCTTTGGAGTTGTTTTGGTTGAACTTTTAACTAGAGAAAGGCCAATTTCTCTAACTAGATCTGGAGAACACAGAAGTTTGGCTACGTACTTCATGTTGGCTATGGAAGAAGGACGTGTTATGTCTACTTTTGATGCAACAATGATTGTAGAAGGTACGAGGGATGAGCTTCTTTTGGCAGCTAACCTTGCAACTCGATGCCTAAATCACAATGGAAAAAATAGACCAACAATGAGAGAAGTAGCTATGGAATTGGAAACCATACGAGCATCACACATTCCATCTACGATTCAAACGAATATCTTACCCACGATATATGGGGAGGAATTGTCGTTCCAACCAACGTGTGAATCAGCATCAATATTCTTGAGTTTTGATGATAGCGCTAGTCAATGATGCATAAGGTTTTAATCCTTAGATATCGATCGTCATATAGGTAAATGGTATGTAATTTGACTTTATGTAAGCCTTAATCCATCAAAATTACCAAATTTGAATGGAGAAATTCATAGGTAATACGGTATCAATAACTATACGTTCATTATGGTTTTCATTTCATGTTTTTGCCGTTATTAGATTAAATTTTCATATTGTATTACAGGCTTGGCGTCTATATATATATATGGTATTATGGTAATAAAATAAAACGTTATGCACAACAAAATGTGCAATATCAGTGATTCAAGGGCTGCAGATTGAAACAGAATGACACAAGGAAAATCTGCTCGGGGATCCGACATCTCTTGTTAATTAGTCCATCTAGGCAAAGCAGTAAAAGCTTAGGCTAATTCTCCTAATTTTCTATACAGTATATGCTAATTCTCATAATTTTCTACTAGATCATCTAGTTTCGTATATAGTTTATACTTTATACTTTTTGTTACACTGCATTTCAGATGTGATCTTTAGTTATATATGTTTCATTATGGACAATGTGTTCAGATCATTTAGACCATCATATATTATGTCTTCTTCACGTTTTTGTGCTCCTTGAACTTCAATTCCTTTTTCATAGCTGTGAAAAACTTTGACTTCAAAGCAGAAGTGGATATATGAAACAAGAAAATATTTGTAAAAAGACATTACAAGTGATTTTTGGTGAAGTATAGACTAATTGTATGATTTTATTTCTTTTCATTTTGGATTCATTTCTTCGAGTCATTAACAATACATCAATGACAAACTATACTCAGGAATGTCAGGATACCAATTGAGCCCAAAACGTAATCCTTATGAAAACATTGGGCCAAAACTAATTGAGCCCAAACACACCTAAACCCTCACACGACGCCTTATAAACGCTTTATGGGTTTACAAAGGTACATTTTATTGTTAATAAGCCCAATACTCAAACAACCACTTTAATTTTCATTCAAAGTGCGTGGTTTGTTGCTTTATAATAAAATTGAAAATCAAGACCATCAATTTAATTAAAATTCAACCCATCAAGAATAATGGGTTTCAAATCTCATTTTTATTCACTCCCAAAAACTAAACTTATAGAGACCCCTGGATATTTTGGCTTAATATCATATGCACCGACTTTATAATTCTACGTCACATCAATCATTTAAGTCTATAAGTCTATAACTATAAATATGTATTGATATATATATTTTTTTTGAAATGAATAATGATCAATCAAATATCCATTAATCACCACAAGTCAACATGATGCTGACAAAACAAATACCACCAAAGATATATGTATTGATGATGATTGGTAGTAAAGATAGCAAGATGAATTAAAAGAATTAGTGGTTAACAAAATTCTCTAGCTACATGTTCAAACTTGGCGTGGCGCTACGTCGACTGGCCATCACTTTCTCTCAACTTCCTAAATTTATAATTATTTAAAGTTTGACTTTTGAATCCAGTTTCGATTTGCACAAAGATTTCTTTTAAGGTGGATAATTGCCTTAACACCTTCGATATTAATTGGTGCATCCATCTCAGGTTCGATTTCTTGCTATGCCCTATAGGGTCCGTTTTCCTAGTCTTAGTCGGTATAACATAACTAAGACCCCTTCACTAAATTTTTACATTTGACAGGATTCGAACTTTTACCTCCAGAAAAAACTACTTAGTGGAAAACTTCATTAGCACTGGGCTAAGACCCAATGGCTCAACTCAATCAACTAATAGCTATTTCTTAAGTTTTTACTTTTTATCACGCCATATTAGAAATAACTCTGGTTTTCAATTCAGGTTTTCTTCGGTCATGAAATTTAAGCAGATTTGTTGTGTATTCACATTAGGAGTAATTGGTAGTGTGTGTACTTCCATAGACTTGACAACAGGGTTTCAGTTAGGAGTATTTATTCACGGCTATTATTAATACAAATCGGAGATTAGAAGGTTTTGGTTAATTAATAGCTTTAGATAGTGGAAGTTGTTAGTCCAAAAAAGAATGTTCCAAAAAAAAAAAAAAAGTCCAAAAAAGAACTTATATTCTAATTAGTTAAATTTGGAAAAGTATTGGTTTTATTAATCCGATGTTCCAGTTGTCTCTAAGTAATCATGCATGTTGATCGCTTAAAAAAAACCTCTCTAAAACTCGTTTACATTGGAAAAGCTTTAAAACAACAAGCCTTTAATTCCTATATAAAAAAAATAGTCTCTCAAGTCAAAGTGTAAAATGACACTTTGACACCTATATGAAAATAAGAAGCAAGATAGATTATTAGTTGAAAAAATAATACTGGGTAAACAAATAATTAATTCCTAGCAAGTCGCAATCCAATAATATATAGTTGAAAAAGCCACGTAATTCCAAAATTGGATTGATCATGCACGGCATAGACGACGACTCTCGGTCTCCTGGTAAATCTCATGAGCACATTCCTCCTACAATAATACTGATCGACATATACAAATAAACAACCACATTATCATCATACAAAAATATATTGCATTAATTTTCTCTACAACATTATTTCATTTTTTTTAAACAAAAACCACCTCCTCCTTCCATATAATTTCTGGTAGTAGTATTAGTAATTGGTACGTTTGTTAATAAAATGTTCAGCTTATCAAAAGCTAATTACGATTTGCTTATCATCATCATCCTTTCATTAATATTAGTACTATCATCAACTGCAAGAAGTGCACCGCACATTGCCAAGCCAGGTTGCAGTGATACGTGTGGAAATGTGAGCATACCATTCCCATTCGGCGTCGGTGCACATTGTGCTCTCAACGAATGGTACGTTATTGATTGCAACTCGTCGACACCACATCTATCAGCTGCACTCCACCACCTTGAAGTCGTGAGTATTGATTTGGTAAATAGGACAGTCACAGTTAACACGCCAACATCTATCTCTAATTGCCAATATGTTGTCAATAGCAGTAGTAGTAGTAGTAGTAGTAGTCTACATGAGATAAAGAGTGTGGATCTTGATGATCGGAGCCCCTTCCGGTATACCCAATCACGAAACAAACTAGTGCTTGAGGGCTGTGGCAATGTCGTCATTTCACACAAAGGGAAAGCCCTCAGTGGTTGTTCCACCATTTGCGGCCGTAATGATATTGATGCTAGAGATAAAATCAACTGCCTTGGTATCACTTGTTGCGAAACAACGATTCCTAACTATTACTATCTAACGTCATACACAGTGGAGCTCACGGCCCGGTTGGATAGAGGAGGTACGTATAGGTTTTATCATTTATTTACGAGTATTATTTATGTTTATTAATTGTATGTTATACGTGATCTATTTTTCTGCTACATTTACTACTCGTAATTATTACATGTTTAATATGCTTATATTCCAACGTACACAGGAGGTTCATCTTGTGGATCTGCCTTCTTTGTGGATGCAAATTTGTATGTTGAAGGAAGGCATTTAAACGGGGTTGTTCCGGTAACACTTGTTTGGACTCTTACATACCTTGACTTCCAACAAATAAGTTGTTGTGATTTCGCTAATTCTGGTTATTACGAGTTTATGGCTAATCGTACTTATGGGTATTTAACCGAGTGTTACCAGTCCCCGGATATTGAAGGAAACATTTATTTAAGAGATGGATGTGCTGGTATGTATAATGTATATATCTCTCTCTATATATATGTTTTTTATATTTGTTTTAACATGATGAAATTTTCTGTTTCGTGGTTTCAATTTAGTTAAGGAAGAATGCGCAAGATGCAGGGCTAATGGAGGTTCCTGTCGTTACAGATACGGCTTGAACTTCACTTGTACTCATTATCATGATGCATATCCACCAACCAAAAAGTTATCCTCCGGTGTCATTATAGGTACATATATAGTAACATTAATTTATTCCATCTTCCTCGTACGTTGTATGTGGCTAACCGAGAACGTAAATAAAAAATAAATTGATAGTTACAGTACTATTAGTTTATGATATTATAAAAGCTGTCAGATTACGACTGATGCAAATAATAAGATTATGATTTAGAAGGTACTTTTAAAACTACTAGAGGGAAACCGTGCAAAGCGGCAGTGGCGGTGACGGGTAGCGTAAGTTATTGATTTAAAAGTAATTAATGTAAAATGAGGTAGTTTAGTTATTTTATGAATTAAAAGATTTATTTTGTAGATTATTCCTTTAAAGATATATTTTTGGGACATCATTTTAAGGAAGTAGGTGAAGTAATAATAAATCATAAGTATTTTAGTTTTTTGCCTTACTTGTGACAATAAAGTAGGAGAGTAATATGTATTATAAGGGAACTAGCATGGTACCGTGCAATGTGGTGGTGGTTATGGCGGTTACAATGTAGTGGTGGGGGCGACTATTGGTGGTAAAGGCGGTGTCGGGTGGTGTAGATTATTGA
>CM067173.1:66745371-66759143 GCA_034093135.1 Erigeron breviscapus
CTCTTGCCTTCAAAGAATTGGTGACCCATCCAGATTCATAACATCACCTGGATGTCTTTCTGGATTCACCTGGAGTCCAGCTCTCATCAGACGCCTATTAGTTCTAGGTCGTCTGGAAGGTTCAACAACTTCTGTACCTTGACCTTCTGGAGCAACTTGTCTAATGGGCTGTACAGCTTCAATGATCTGTACATCATCACCAGATGGTCCTTCAACAGCTTGACCTCTATCTGGACCCATTTCAGCTTCTTCCCTTTGGAAGGAAAGCATGGACTGAGGAATATCTACCTCATCCAGTGGAGACCTGAGGTTGACCAGGTCCCTCATATACTCACTCACAGAAAAGTGAGTTGTATCCATATCATACTGGTCGCCAAGAGCATTCTTAAACATAAGAGAAAGGAAACGAATATAAGGAACAAATGGTTTTCTTCCTTTCACTCTTAGGCGCTCAACCAGGTCATCAAAAAGGATCTGGGCAAAGTCCACTCTAAGCCCAAACCATAAGCAGTAGGCAATCTGGAGGTGGGTTTGATTGATCTGGTCTAACCCTCCAGAACTGCCTCCCAGACACTCAACAATATGGGTAAAGAAATATCTCCATGAGTCTGACAGCTTGCTTATGTAGATAGTCCCTTTTCTGGATAGCTGACCATGCTCATCCAGGATATCAGTGTGCCCCATCAATCTGCATACTTCCCTTGTATTGATACCAGTGGGAAGCTCAATAGGCAACTCATTCTATTCATGATAGTTCAACTGGAGAACAGACCTGAGAAGACTAGCTGTGAAACCAAGGGATCTGGTACCTCCCTTGAGAGTATAATTGATCGATGAAGTTTCATCGTCATATTGAGCAGAGTACCAGAATTCACATAGGTACTCATGATACATCCTTCCAGGATTTAATGTTAATGCACCATATAATGGGCAAGAGAGAAAGAATGAGTTTAATCTCCCAATTATCGATTGGGCATCATGAACACTGGACAGAGAGAGTCTTGCCATCCAGTTATTCATATTGATTCTTATAGCACTTGCCTCAAGAGAGATATGAGGTGCCCTATCAACATTTTCCGAAGGATTATATTCATTGGCAAGCAAATTTTTAGGAGATCTTGACTGTCTAGGTGCCATTTATACAAGAATAGATGAAAATGAAATTGAATATATATAGGTTATGATGAAGATTTGATGAAAGAATTGAATGTAAATGGAGTAAATAAGAGAGATGATGATGATTGGAAAATGAATGAAGAAGTAAATGAAGGAATTTGAAAGATTTGGGAGTAAATATGTTCGAAGTAAATGCAATTGAAATTGAAAGTGGGTATTTATAGGAGAGACAATGTGGAACTCAAAACGGTTTATTTGAAATTATCAAATAAAGTTTTTGATCGGTTCTGAGATCCGCATTAATTACATCACATCATACATAAATGCATGACGGTTTACAGCCCACAAACAATAACAAGTTGTACTTTTTGAGTTCCCAAAGTAAAAATACCATCATTACGTTGAAAAATTTACATGCCACGTAGGATAAAAATATCTTCAAAAAGATTTGCTTACGTGGCACACACAAAGACCAAGTATTTAGAAAATATTATGACATATTTCAGTACATCTGGAGGTTGACTGGACACTCCAGTATCACTGGTGGATTAGTCCAGTGAACATGTACTGATGGTACACTGGAGGGACACTCCAGTAAAGTACCAGTGAAAACCATTTTTGAAAGACTGGTAACCTCAAACTTGCACGTCAACTAATATAGACAAATGAGAGGGACACATTTACAAGGAGACATAAGTCACCTCAAACACGCACTTCAATCTGTCCAGTTACCAGTGAGAGGGACACATTTACAAAGCACCAGTAATATTTTCTGAAATTTGTCCAGTGAGAAAATAAATTAATAAATTCCCTTGAACTTAATTTTTAAGAACGAAAATATTTTTCAAGTCTTTCCCTGGAGTGTTGTTCCAGAAATCTAATAATGCAAAGATAGTACACAAAGGCATTCAATATCTGAGCAATTACCAGATTTAAGGATTTAACATTCCAACTCACCAACAAGATATTCAAAAGTTTTGACATCCAGAGGTTTGGTAAAAATGTCAGCGAGTTGTTTGTCAGTGGGAATAAAATGGAGTTCAATGTTGTTTTTCATAATATGATCACGAATGAAGTGATACCTGAGATCAATGTGCTTCGTTCTGGAGTGCATGACTGGATTGTTTGAGATAGCAATGGCACTGGTATTATCACAAAAGATTGGGGTCTTTGAATATTTAATACCATAATCAAGCAACTGGTTCTTCATCCAGAGTATCTGAGCACAACAACTGGCTGCAGACACGTATTCAGCTTCAGCAGTGGACAATGAAACTGAAGTTTGCTTCTTACTGGTCCAGCTGACCAGTTTGCCACCTAGGAAATGACATCCACCAGTTGTGGATTTCCTATCTATCTTACAACCTGCATGATCTGAATCTGAATAACCCATTAGATCCATGCCTGAGCCTTTGGGATACCAAAGACCTAGACTGGGGACTCCTTTAAGGTACTTCAGTATGCGCTTTACAGCAAGCATATGAGATTCCTTTGGATTAGACTGATATCTGGCACATAAACATGTTGAGAACATAATATCTGGTCTACTGGCAGTTAAATACATCAGTGAACCAACCATGCCTCTATAGACAGTGGTGTTCACTGGTTTTCCATCTGGATCGGAGTCCAGTGTCAGTGGTGCAGAAATTGGAGTTAGTTTAGATGGTGAAGAGTTCATATCAAATTTCTTTAAAAGATCTCTAACATATTTTTCCTGATTAATAAAGATGTCATCTTTGTTTTGTTTAATCTGGAGTCCAAGAAAATATGTTAATTCACTCATCAAACTCATCTCATATTCAGTTGACATTATTTTTGAAAATTTCTTGCACATGTTTTCATCAGTAGACCCAAAAATAATATCATCAACATAAATTTGTACCATTAACAGATTACCTTTTTCATGAAGAATAAATAAGGTATTGTCAATTGCACCTCGTTTGAAACCATTTTTCAACAAATGTTTAGTCAGAGTGTCATACCAGGCACGTGGGGCTTGTCTGAGGCCATAAAGCGCTTTGTCCAGACGATATACCCAATGTGGATGCTTTTCATCAACGAAACCTGGTGGTTGTCTGACATAAACTTCTTCTTCAGCTTTCCATTCAAGAAAGCACTCTTTACATCCATCTGGTAGACCTTGAACTGATGATAAGCAGAATGCTAAGAAAATTCTGATCGCTTCAAGTCTAGCCACTGGAGCAAATGATTCATCAAAGTCGACATCTGACTGGTAGTAGCCTTGTGCTACCAGTCTGGCCTTGTTTCTGATTACGTGGCCATCTTCATCTACTTTGTTCCTGAAGACCCATCTTGTTCCAATTGGTTCTTTCTTTCCAACTGGGAAAGGAACCAGATACCAGACCTTGTTCCTTTCAAACTGGTGAAGCTCTTCTTGCATAGCAGTCACCCAGCTTGGATTTTCCATAGCCTCGTCAATCTTCTTTGGTTCCATCAAAGATAGAAAACTGACATATAAGCATTGATTACTGGAGGCTCTTCTGGTCTGAACTCCTCTACTGGAGTCACCTATGATCTGATCAATAGGATGGGCTTTTGTCCATCTGGAGTACTGACCAGGATTGTTACTGACAACAATATCAGTGCAAGAATTCAGTTGAGTCTCCTCTGGAGTTGCTCCAGGAGGAGGATCTTGCCAGACTACTTCAGTATCTTCATCTGAGTCATTTAAATCACGATTTGCATCATGAAATTCTTCATTTGAAGGCATTTCTTGAAGTACTGGTTCAGTTTGGAATTTTCATAAGAAGACATTTCTGTATATTCTCAACTGACACTGATACTGGGGAGTAGTACGAACATCTGATCCAATATTAATTTCAGAGGGTAGTTTGAAAATAATAGAAGGATAGAATGGAGTACTACTGGAGAGTTTCTTTTTCTGAACAGGTTCCAGATCAGGATGACTGGAAACTGTGTCTTTTGAATCTTCAATTTTGTCGTTTATAGGATCAGATTCACAAAAGACAATTGGAGTTACTGGGGGAGTGTCAAGGGCTGGCTTCTTGTTGATTGCAACATTTGATTCATCAAATGTGACATGAATTGACTCATGGACCTTCTCAAGTCTCTTGTTGTAGACTCTGAAGGCCTTGCGAATGGCTGAATAGCCTAAGAAACACCCTTCATCAGCTTTGGCATCAAATTTGCCTAACTGACTGGAGTCGTTCAGGATGTAAACTGGACATCCAAAAACGTGAAAATAACCAATATTTGGTTTTCTATTTCTTAAGACTTCATAGGCTGTCTTTTTGTGTCTTTTAATGTACACTGATCGATTCTGGGTGTGGCAAGCAGTTGCAATTGCTTCCGCCCAGAAACTGGTAGACAGACCAGATTCAGCAAGCATACTCCTGGCAGCTTCTATCAGCGTTCGATTCTTCCTTTCCACCACTCCATTTTGTTCTGGAGAGCGGGCTGATGAGAAATTCTGGGAGATGCCAGTGTCAGTACAGAATGACTCCAGAGTTGCATTCTGGAATTCTGTTCCATTGTCACTTCTTAACTGACACACTTTCGACTGTACTGAGCTCAATTTGCTTGATAAGACTGATGATTTCAGCAGCAGCTTCACTTTTAGACCTCAGAAAGATCACCCAACATATCTGGAGAATTCATCTACGATCACCAGGGTGTATCTTTTACCAGCACGAGTCTGAACGTTCACTGGACCAAAGAGGTCCATATGAAGCATATGAAGAGGTTCAGATATGCTGAAATTCTGTCTGGTCTTGAAACTGGTACGCTTTTGCTTACCCATCTCACATCCTGGACATGGCCTTTCCTTTTTGAAGGAAACTGAAGGTATCCCGTCTGCAAGTTGTTTTCTGGACAACTTATTAATATTCTTGAAATTTAAATGGGATAACCTTTTGTGCCATAACCAGTTTGTGTCTTCATCAGCTTGAGTATAGAAACACTGCTCTGAAGGAGAGCTTTCCATATCCATCACGTACACATTCCCTTTTCTGGGAGCAATCAACACTACCTTCCAGTCCTTGTTGAATACGATACCCTGAGCAATATTGAATAGAACTTGATAGCCATCATCACACAGTTGGCTTACACTGATCAGGTTATATTTCAAACCATTCACAAATGCAACACGTCTGAACTTGACTTGTCCATTGTTCAGAACACCATATCCCTCAGTCTTTCCACAACCATCATTTCCAAAAGTAATGGAGGGCCATCAGAAATGGTGAACTCCTCCAGCAGGGTCTTACATCCGGTCATCGTCCTGCCAGCAGCACTGTCAAGATACCAGATATATTTCTTTCGATCGCCCTGCACATACACCAGATATTGTTAGTTAGATTTGGGAACCCATCGACTGATGGGTTCACTGGACCCTCCCTTATAGGTCCCTGGGCAATCTGGTTTAGTTCACTTTCTTCAACAGTGGTCTTAGATGAAAAGACCACTGGGGTTGATAGTTTTGAAACCTTTTTCTTTTTCTCACTGGAGAAATAGATTTAACTTTCTTTGCAAAAGGTTTTGTATTTTGTCTAGGGCCAGATGAAGTACCCTCAATAAAGTTTAATCTTGCATTAAAACTTTGAGATTGACGAGTCAGTGTTTGAATCTGGCTCTCTAACCTGGACAAAATATTTTCTTCAGATGACACCTTAGCCTTTCCAGTCCTAGGCTTAGGTAGGGGATTGGTCTGAGGCAAAGGTTTATTCCGATAAACCTCTTTAACTGGAGCAGCCATCTGGAGTGCTCCAGTCTTGACCTCTGGGGATTGAACTGGGTAAAATTGGTCTTGGGAGTTACAGGCTCATCATAACAGTGGTGGGCCTGAACCCCTCTGGTAATCGATCGATTACTGGTATTAATGATGCTACATGAGTATTTCCATCTAAGTATGCACGTTTTTGAGCAGGAAATTGATTTACTCCAGCATCATATGGCTTTTGGTTTCTAGCCATGATTTAATTACCAGTTTTTCTTTCTCTAAAATGACTTCAAGATCTTGTTTTTCTTGAATCAATTGTTCAGTTACCAGAACCTGGGCTTGAAATGCCAGTTCAATGTCTTGAAGTTCTTTTAATTTTGATTTTAAAACAGTTATTTCTGAAGAATCTGTTTCTAGACCATTTACACAATCAGATCTAACAGTTTCTACAAAAATCAAATCAGAATTAAGAGCTTCAGCTATGTCCAGTTTTAGTTCTTGGTCAGTTGCACAATCATAATCACTAACCTTCTTAATAACAATGTCCACCCATCGTCCAGATGTGACATCTTCCTTCACCAGGTGCTCATCGTCTTCCAGAGCCATGTAACAGCAATCTCTTTCTTCTTCTTCATCAGCAGATGATTCATCAGAAGGAACCCACTTCTCTTCAGTTGTTGCAATCATGCACTTATTATTGTTTCAATTTGTTGTGCCATGAGAGCAATCTGGGCCTTAAGCTTTTTATATTTCAGTTTATAGCTATCATCAGGCTTATTGTTTGAAGAGAATGGACCAGGCTTGGATACAAACTGGCTGGACCTGCACTCTTTCATGAAATGACCCTTTTTGCCACACTTAAAGCATGTCAAATTGGTCTTATCAGTGGAAGAACTGGATGCAAATTGTCCAGATGGCCTATTTGCTCTTGCTTTGAAACGGTTGAACGTTTTAGCAATCATTGCAATGAGGTCATCATCATCAGTTTCATCACAACAGTCTGGAGAGATTTGACTGGACTCTCCAGAATCCATGAGTTCAGACACCATCTTCTTCATAGAAAATACATTCTCAGAAGATATCAGTGTTGTACTTTGTTCAGTATGACTAACCACATTAGGACTACTGGAGGCATGGTTAAAAGCATCTTGTTCTGCCACCACTCCTCTGGGCTTGATTTTCTTCAGTGTACCTGAAAGCTCCATATAAAGTTGAGAGAGTGTGTGTGTGCAGAGTTTTACCTTGTCGTAAGACCAGGATCATGTGAGAACATTTGGTGGGTAGAATATCACAAAATTTCTCCAGAAGTATATCCTTGTCCTTACTCAACCCCAAGACCTCTCAATTGGTTTATGATACTCATAAATCTGGTGTAAGTACCAGTGAGAGACTCGTTAGGTTGAGCAAAAAATGACTCATACCTCTTGTTTAAGGAGACTTTTCTGGTGACAATGGTGTCATCTCCTCCTTCATGTTGGTTTAAAAGTTCATCCCACATGGTTTTAGCACTAGGAAAAAGAACTAGTGTGGGAATTAGGGTTTCTGGAATAGCCCCGAGGATCATGTTTTTGAGAAGGGTGTCTAGATTCACCAGTCTCCTCTCCTCTTCTGACCAATGTTCCTCCCTCTTTTCCCTTCCTCTTCTAGATCCAGAAGGATCAAGAAGGGGATTGAGAGGTGATGTAGGGACATAAGGACCTTCGTTTAAAATTTTCATCATGTTCCTCTCAATACCAGTGACATGCAAAACAATCCTAGCCTTCCACGTACCAAATTCATCACTGTTCCCACTGAATTTAGGAACAGGATTATTTGAGTAGTGCGCATGCACGTGTGGAGAAGCAGGAGTAGGAGGAGGAGGTGGATTAGTGTTATTAACAATTGGTGGTTCATTTTGATCATTAATATTTGCATTAGGATTGGGACCAAGACTAAAACCTTGTGTATTTTCTTGGTTAGCCATCAAGAAACAGATCTAGCAATGTTTAGCCTTCTGCTCTGATACCAAATGTGAGTCCCTTAAGTTCGATGGTTAACCAGGAAAGTGTAAATACAACAAGTCTAATAAGCACTAGAATGGACTAGTATTACTTTAATATAAATGCAAGTATATAATAAAGTAATACAAGACTTAAAGCAATAAACAAGTAAAGTGGAACATTATGTATTTTTCAATGGTGTATTTTATTTATGATGTTAAATAAAATACAAGGTTGCGCGGAATCAAGATAATACAAATAAGTATGTATCCTAACAACCTATGAATTACAAATGATCTATATTTGTCAAATAACTCTTTTGGATCGAGATACTTAAAGTTGTGAAGTATCCCAGTTTAAGATCGAGAGTATTTGGACAAATTCACTTTCATGCAAAGTGTTATGCTAAAAAGTATTTTTTCTCAAGGATATGACTTTGTATTTATAGGCAACAAAATTCACCAGTGAATTTTGTGCCGTACAAATATGGTTGTATACATTTAATGATCCGACAAGAAAATTAAATGTATTGGATAAGGAATAAGGATAAAGTCACATCAAATGACTGTATCCTTTTATCCAACCACCTTTACACGCATAAACTTTGGTAAAGAACAAGTGGATTGTTCTTTGGAAAGTGTGTAAAGGCAAAAGTCAATCCTCGATATCAGTGTTCAGACTTGTAGGGTCTAGAACACTAACAATCCTCCAGTGTACAGATCTGGTAAGACTTTCCAGTGGACTCCGCCATTTGTCAGTCTTCTTTATTCAGACTTCAGTCTTTGACTTCAGTGAGAATGTCTTCAGTAGAGTTGATCTGGACTGGGGTGAAGTCCAGTGAGCAAATCTGGAGAATACTCCAGATTTCCTATACAAGTATTTGCTCACTGGTCTTCCATTATTTCTGGACAAATCTTCAGAGGGACTCCAGATTCCAAGTCTGGAGTAGGTCCAGTAGAACACGTTTCTGGACAGATCTTCAGTGAGGCTCCAATAGTCGAGTCTGGAGCGAGTCCAGTAAAACAAGTTTTCTTAACAAACCTAAATAAGGTTCCAGTAGTCCAGTCTGGAGCCAGTCCAGTAAGTCTGGACTAAATCTGGACCTAACAGAATTCAGTTCTCTTTTATTTTGACAGCTCAACCTCACCTTTATCTACTTCCAAGACATGTTATCTTTCTTCTCAAAATGATACTGACACACGTTACTTAACAATGAAAATGTTGACTTAAAATTATTTGTCTGACATATTTTTCTCAAACAAAGACTTCACATTAAAGATTCTGAATTGTTAGACAATTGACAAAGCAACGCGTGACAAAAAATTAATCAATCACCAATTGACAGCACAAAGTTTGACACGACAAAGATGGCAGCTAAAAAGAATCAAAGACATACGCATGATATTATTCACTGCAACACGTTATCACAGCCTATTCACGTTTCCTTTCACCTTTTAAAAATTTGTTTGACTCTTTCACTTGTTATCACACTCTATTCAATACACGGTTTTCTTTTACTTTAACAACACAATTTCATTACACACTTCTACATAAAAAAAAAAAGATTAACTCTCCCCAAGATGGACCAAAAAAATCAACCCTCTTTTTCTCTTCTAATCCTTTCTCTGCTCTTCTCTCTCGCATTAAAACAAATTCCTCACAAACAAAAAAAATTGAACACAAGTTATCTGTTTATCTCCCTTTTGCTTAACCACACGATTGCATTAAGAAAAATATTAGACCAGTAAGATGAACAAGACGAGAGACTCAAGCAAGAACAACCAATATTCAAGCTTTGAAGAACAAAATAAGCTATTTTCCGAGATATTACTTCGGCAAATGGGGTATTCAAAAACGTTTTTCTCAAATTTTCACACAAATGATGGTAAAGAGATAAAAATGATTTGGAAAATTTTTTTTTTTTTGGTTGATTTGAGATTTTTGCTCGGCAAATGGGATTTGCAGAGGTTTAATCTCTGCAAATGGGGTGTTTGGGCAGAAAAATTGTTAAGTGATGGAAAATAGGTCGATTTGCATGATTTGCAGAGAAATTTGTTCGGTGAATGGCTTGTTTGGGATGAAAGGGTGATATGCCGAGCAATTTGTTCTGCAAATGGGGGTTCGGATTGGTGATCGGTGAATTGGTTGGTTTGGCCGAGAAGGAACTCTGCAAATGCGAGTATGATGAAGTGGTCAAGGATTTAACTCGGCAAACACGAGTACGAGTGATCGGTTAGCTCTACAAACACAAGTTCAAAGAACCTGGTCGTAAATTAAGCTTTGCAAACACTAGTATTCATCTCCTGGTCGTAACTTTATCTCTGCAAACACGAGGTCACAACGTTTGGTCGTGAATTTAACTCGGCAAATGGTAGAATTGGAGGTCTTGGTTAGCTCGGCGAAACAACCTTGCCGGATTCTGGAAAAACTTCGCCGGAAAACCTTCAAATGCCGATTAAACCTTCTTTCCTTTGAATCAAACCTTGAAATTAACACCAATGCACTCCAAATCAATTCGCGAACAAACCCTCACTGAAAAATAACCGTTTAAAACCTCGCCGGAAAACTCACCCAGTCGCCGGAAAATGCAACCGTCAACAAAAGTTGTTGAATCGAAAAATTGAAAACATCATTCTGATCAGAATTTCACCGTGATTAAAACCTTATCAATTTCAGATCGGATCGATGATTAACAAGAATCAGATCAAAGAGAGAAGTTATAGACACAAAGTTTTTGTTGTTTATTTTTTTTTCCTTTTCTGCTTTTCTATTTTTTTATTTTTTTTTTATTTTTTTTAATTAAATGAATATCGATGAAAACAATGTAAGTATGTTCACGTGTAGAGTACTGTAGCAACAGTAGCAGACAAAAAAATAATCAAACTTTTGACTTTTCTTATTATTGCTATTTGCCGAGAAAAATGTTTAACTGCATAAATCCAACCAGATTGTAGAAATTGAACATATGTCCATCAAATTCATCAATAATCCACTCCTAATCTGTGATTATAATACTGAAACAGCCTCGAAATCAGTGAAAAACAAAATTCAGAAAATCCAGAAATTAAGCTCAAAATTCTCAAAATTAGAACAAAATCAGTAACGGATATGATTGTAGATCGTTCGGATACACCGATTATGCTCTGATACCAATTGTTATAAACAGAAATGAGCTTAATTGAAGGTTTAATGGAGGATTTAGGTTAGTGTGTGAAAAGTGTGTTTGTGTGTGAAAGGGAGGTTGAAGATGATAGGAGAGAGAGAAAGTAATTAAGTGAGATGTAAGTATGGATTAATGTCAAAGGCTTATTACAAATTACATGAGGAAGGAGTATTTATACTCTAATCACAATTATAACTAATACTCCTTCCACTATTGAATATTTACAATTTAACACCATATTTATATTTCTAACAGCTTAGGTACACTTTCACCTAAACTAATCACATATTCATCTTTTACTTTAGGGCCCTTAACGTGCACATGAACATGGCAATCCTAATGAAAAGTCTAGTGACTAGGTGTTCAAGCCATGCATACAAACATATACATAAGCACATCATCATTTCATAATCACATAACATAATCATTTCAACATTTCATTTCATAAGAACTTACGTCTTACCTTTGCAACCTGCAAATGCAAACCATACAACATAAATGGTAAGCCACATATCCCGTAACAACCTCCCATAATCACCCTTTAACTTACTTTTAAGCATTCATAAACATTTGGGAAGTTTAACTTATGAAAACGTGTTTTGTTGTACCATCAGGTGACAAAAGATGTTATCTTACCTCGTAGAAGCGCACACAAACGATAACTAAGGTTACCGTGCAAAGCAAGTATTCCCGACTACCTATAATCATAAAACAACCATTAACGAGCTAAACAAACACCCAAACATTGCTGGTCACGAGTTGTGACATGACCATTATGGTCCCATCATGACCAAGCTAAACTAAACTCCAACTTCCCTTTTCTGTCACTCAATCCCATCGGGACCAAATATGGTCCCGTCAGGACCACATGAGCAAAACACCTCCTTTGTCTTCCCTGAACACCCATTGCGACACGACCAATATGGTCCCGTTGGGACCACCTGCAGGATTGTTCAATTTTGCATGTTTTTCACTTCAAAACGAATCCAAACACACCCAAGATTAATCCCACGACTTATACACTTAAAATTGACCTTGTTTAAGGTTCAATTGATGACTTGATGCCACCAATTGATCCGGAAATCAACTACATCAAATCTATGATCGCTTAATTACCGAAAAATGTTATTGATCGGTATAAGAAAGTTGATTTTTAATTTTTTTTTTTATTTTTCATTTTTTATTTTTTTTAGTGAAAACCCATTCCAAAAAAAAAAATTAAAAATAAAAAAAATAAAATCCCTACACATGTGTAGATTTTTATACCTTACACATGTTACAATGTTATCTACATGTCTACACATGTGTAAGTTGTATTTTTTTTAATTTTTAAAAAAAATTTGATTTTTTTTGGAATGGGTTTATGTTAAAAAAAATATATAAAAAAATAAAATATTAAAAAAACAAGCTAAAAAAAAAAAAATGAACCTTCTCTCCTTAAGCTACCTTCTCTCTGGATCTCTACTATATTCTATAACTCTGATACCAATCTGTCACACCCGCCCTAGACGGGGTATGACGTACATGGATTCACAACACAAGATATACTGAACGACACAAAACGTTGTCGTTTTAAAATACATTTATATAAAAGCATTGTTCACAAATTTATATTACAATTTATGAAAGATATTATTCTTGAAAACATTTATTTAATATTAAACAATATTAAACAGTAGACAGAGACTTTAGCAAATTGACTTGTCTTTACTAGAGTCTGAGGGTAGGCCATGGTCCAGTATGTTGTATGCAGCGGAAAATAGTCCCATACACAGAGTATCGTCTAGTTACCTGAGAATACATGCTAAAATACGTCAACATAAAGTTGGTGAGTTCCATAAGTTTTTCATATAGAAAATATAGTTTCCAAAAATCATTAGTTCAGTAGTGATGATACAATATCAGCAAAGAGTATCATCGATTTTTAATAGAAAATAGAGTTCAGTGTGACCATTGCCATACTGCAATGTCAAGTAGTGATGATACAATATCAGCAAAGAGTATCATAGGTTTTAATATAAAAGTGTGACCATTGCTGCCTGCAATGTCAAGTAGTGATGGTACAATATCAGCAAAGAGTACCATAAGTTTTAATATAAAAGTGTGACCATTGCTGCCTGCAATGTCAAAGATAGAGTAAATGTACTCTATACCCATGAACCGAAACTCGACAGTGTTTAGTTTTGCCTCGAGAGTAGCTACTTTATTTAAGAGTAACCTTGTCAGCTGTATATTTTCATCCGTTATATTAGTTGGCGCGACCAACCCGGATGGGATGTCAACCCAAGATAGTACTATCCAATATACCCCCGTTTATGTTTCCATAATTAATCGTTCATGATGAGGACTTCCAGAGAGACATGGAATCAACCATGTAAAAGTGTTATGAGTACTTGCATTCATTTGCAAGCAAATAGTTTGTATTTTACGAGAAAAATAAGGATTTTTTTTTTATATATCCCACTGCGGCGCAGTGGGGCTGAATCCTCCCACTGCGGCGCAGTGGGAAACTTCTGTCCAGAATTCACAAAACCCACTTTGACATTTCAAAAGACTTGCAAACTTTTAACAATCATATTCAGACCTTAAATCCCTTTACCAAACTTCAAAATGAGTTAAAGACACATCATTCAAAATTCCGAAAGCTTTCATTTGATCAAGTGTAGCATTTACAACGAAACGGGTCATTTTACCCAAGTTGACACATTACAAAAGATGACATACAAAATTGGAAATTTCGGCATGACCCATTCGTAAAATCATCCAAACCTGTTACGGATTATTGTTTTTCCAAAACACATTTAACCAAAAATAA
>CM067173.1:66760143-66774949 GCA_034093135.1 Erigeron breviscapus
AGTTACGTTAGTGTGATTTGCAGAGATAAGAGCTCGGCAAATCACCATTTCAAGGAAATTTTTCTAAGTGTTGGACGAACTTGCCATTTGCAGAGATCTAAGCTCGGCAAATCAACATTTAGAAAATTTTTGTTTTGCAGGTAATAAAGGTCTGTGTTTAGTATTCAAATCTCGGATACTTTTTAACACATGATCCTGGAATGAGTTTCTTTTCAAGAAACAATCTCAAATAAGTGCTCATTACCAATGCGCTTACTTGCCTCTGCATGTTTTGTACAAATCCTTCATCTCTTTCTCTTTCATTCATTATCTGTCAAACATTGATGCTATGCTTATGTGCAATGTGCTTAAATATCATGCAATGTTTGAGGGGGAGAAAAAGGATAATTCATGAATCTAGGGGGAGTTTGTGTATTTGCACTATTTGAAGAGAAACTCATTGTTTATATTAGAAAAACCAAATATAAAATTTGAAAAATTCATAAAAATAAAAATTGTTTTTGTCAATTATTTTGTCTTGTTTTGTTTAAATAAAAGTTTTTTTCTCATTTGTTGGAATGATAAAACAAAAACATAAGCCCAGGCCCAATTTCAAAAGCCCATGATTTTCAAATCGGGTCAAGTCCACCCGACCCGACCGATCTGGTTTCCTCTTCCTTAAGGAGGAGGGAAACTAATTTTTCTTCTTTTTCCCATTTTTTATCATATCCCAGTTTCCCATAAACACTCTCAAATCATTTCAAAAACAACTTTTGGCTGATCATTGAAACAAGATAAGGGTTTTGTTGGTGATTCATACTGAGCATTTTATTCTATAACAACATTGTCTTCTGATCACTTATTCAAGTAAGAATCCAAGCTTAAATGAAGATTTTTTTTCTTTTTTATTTCTTGAATTTTGAGCTACTGGTAATGATTCTGTATTGTTGGAATGATTTAGAAGCATGTTTAGGTTATATGTGTATGATTATTACATGATTAAATGCTTGATATTGTATTTTCGAAAATTCAAAAACCTGCAACACATTTTGTTTTATGAAGAAGATGACCTAAGACGATCTTCGATTTGTTATAGGTTATTTTTCTTGATTTAAGTGATTGGAGTAGTGTAAGTTTACTTACTGTGATTCATATAAATGTTTTGTTATGCTTAGATGTAAAAATGAATCATGTTGTGTTATGTGAAACCTGGTTGGAAATAAAACGACTTTGGCAAAGTCTTTGTAATTTCAAGTCATTGTTTCTAAGACGATCTTGCCCAAGACCGTCTTGGTTCCAGAACGACTTGGAAATAAGACGATCTTGCCAAGACCGTCTTAGTTCCAGAACGACTTGGAAATAAGACGATCTTGCCAAGACCGTCTTAGTTCCACTTTATCATATATTTGCCTTGTAACCCTTGAGACCAAGACCAGGACGATCTTGTCAGGATCGTTATAGGGTCTGTATCGCTGTGTGGTTGATGAATTGATTTGAAAAACAAATGAATGGGTAACTGAACTCGTAAGAGATCGGTTTGCTCAAAACTAATACTTTTAAATTTAAAGGGAAATCATTGAGATGATTTCACTTTATATTTCAAAGTGTTAGAATTTTTTAAAAATTTAAGTGAAGTGTGTTTAACACTTGGTTTTTTAAAACGATCTTCTACAAGATCGTCCCTTTTTCCTTCACTTAAAACCTTTGTCAACATATTGAATGTTGAGACGATCTTGAACAAGATCGTCCCATGTTCATTTTTCCCATACTTAACATTTTTTTCAATAATCAAAGTTAAGACGATCTTGAACAAGATCGTTTCTCCTTCTTTTCTTAACCTTTTTCAATAACAAAAGTTAAGACGATCTTCACCTTAATCGTCTTATTTTTCCAAAACCTGAGTTCAACCTCAGGACGATGAAAGTGCAGGGGACCGATCGATTCGAGATTCCTACGACTATGTAAGTGCGGAATCCAAACATAATCGTTATTGAGGTAATTGAATGAAACAAACACGAAATCAATAAGAACAGGAGATAAAAACAGAATTCCTTTATCATTAGTCGAATGATTACAATGAATAAATCCGTTTACAATACATCTACGATGATTACGGATTACAATCAACGAGACGACTCTTGATAATCGAATAATATGGTGGACTTACGGACTGAGGTTTGCGCATACCTCAGCCTGCCGTGGATGACATCTGTCTAGACTAAAATCATCACCTAAAACCGAAACCTAAGAACACTATATATAGGCTAGAAATGGGTTGGGCTTCAAACTCGTGGACCAAACACGTGCTACAGTAACACGTGATTGGCCAAACTCGTGTTACTGTTCACACGAGTTTGTCCAATCTCTGTAAAGTAACAGCCCTTTAATTGAGATGCATCGGACACAAATGTGCACCAGAACGTGCACTTAACCAGGACGATCTGTCAAGATCGTCCTAGTTTTCATACTTAGAAAAATTTTAAAATTTTTTTTAAATTTTTTTTGTGTGGTGTGACAAAGTGCTTTGTATTATCATATAATCACAATATATTTGAAATACGGGGAATCGAACGCCTTTGTGTACTTCCTTACTATTTTCAAATATCTTGTACTTATATGATTATACCTTATTTTCAAGTTATGTACATATGAAAATATATAAAAGTACAGAGAATTGATCGCCTTTGTGAACTTCTTTGTAAGTTTATATATGGAAATATGTATTTGACTATTCTATGTTCATTTTCTCATAACAAGTTATTTATATAGAATACACTGAGTTGATCGCCTTTGTGAACCTCTTTGTATCTTATATAAATCACCTGTTTGAATCTTATTATTTGCTGTTCAAACTTTGTTTTATGTGTGCGTTAAACTCTTTTATGTCTTAAATCAGAAAAATAAAAATGGATCATCAAGAAGTTATTGAACATGATGAAGAGGTTGCTCTAAATGAATCAATTGAAGAAATTCTCATTGCCGGAAACACAAGTAACATGAGAAATAACAGAGCATTGTTTGATCCTTTCATGGCTCCCGACTTTCAAATTGTTCCAAGAATTCTTCATAATCACCCTCTCACATATGTACTTACCGTTGAACAAGACTTAGCTGAAGTCTATCTTTTTGATATGTGGAGATCGATTACCTTTGTTCAACCTTATGATCCAACAAATCCAAGAGCCAAAGCTAAATCAAAATCACCTGAACTTCGTCGTCAAGGCTACTTTCAATATCAGTTGAATTCAGGAGATAGAACATATGAGTTTGAGTTCAATCTTGATGACTTCAGAAGGATTCTAAGACTTCCTGAAGCAAACTTCAATGGACATGTTGATTATGATATTTGAGTCCAATGAAGAAATGTTTGCTGCATTGATTTCTATTGGCTATGAAGGTCCTTTATCCAGGACAAAAGATTTCAAGTTGTAAAATCTACCAAAGATTTGGTTATATGTGTATTCCATCCTAAGCAACTGCTTAACTCCATACACAAGAGGGATGGACAATCTGACACAGCCAATGCTGCACATTTTCTATGGTGTTGTTTTCAACAGACACTATGACATTGCTCAACTTCTGTGGGATCAATTGATTGTATTAGTAAATGGCAAAGTATCTGCTCCCAAGAAGTATATTCCATTCATCAGATTTCTCACAACAATCGTCTACAGTGCAGTCAGACATGAAAGAAGCATTCCAAGGCTTCCAGACAGTAGCCAAGTGACCATACATTTTTACAAGTATGTCAGAGATTCAGGAGCTGCTAACTATACTTTCCTGATTCCATCATTTCTACTAGATATGGTGTCAGATTCTGATGAAGATAAAGATTGCTTATCTGGACTGGATTAGAACAGCTCTGGGACCGGAAAGCCTCCCGGTTCCTACCCAAGCTGTACATAGGACACCTAGTGAGGGGTCAAGTAGAAAAAGAAAAGAGTGTGAGGGTGAATCCAGTTCCAGTAAGCTCAAAAGAAAGAAACAAAAAGGAGAAATGTTTGTGTTGAAATTGAGTAAAAAAGTGCATCAAAAGAAGAAGAAGAAGAAGTTCATCAAAGAAACTCAAAAGCAAAGCTATAGCTGAAACTTCTTCTCCAATATCTTCTGAGGAGACAATATCTGTTTCTGGGTCTCAAAGACCAATCCGATCACCACTCCCCAAAATAACCAATTTAATCCGATCACCATCACCCAGAACACCATCACCTCAAAGACCATCATCTCCATCTTCACCCAAATTACCTCAATCACCAATTCATCAATCTTCACCACTTCCGGAAATTACAACACCTGAACAACCAATCATACCTCAATCTATCTCAACCATACCTTCATCATCCTTTGTTCGATCTCCTCCACCAACTTATACTCAAGGGAGAAAGAAATCAATTCCAGTAAACATTCGGGAAACTGTTAAGAGATCTCGCTTTGAGTATGACCGATTTCAAGAACCCGAACCAGAAGATATGATTACTCCTGATAATGATGCATCTGATGATGATGCAAATCAGTTTGCTGATGATGTCATAGACATCCCGGAGGAACAAGGAAGGAATGAGGGAGGGGTTGAAAATCCAGAGAGGTTGAGAGGTCCGGGATAGGTGAAAGGCAAAAAGAAAACGTTGGCCTCCAATTAGTCTCAAACCAATATCTACGCCGGGTTCGCCGTAGGGTAGAAGACGAGAGCTCCCAACTCTCGCATGAACAAACCTCCATAAGCCATTCGGAAGTCTCTCTACAGACTGACGTCTCATTTTTGCACGGGCAAAAACCACGTACTCCATTCCATTCTCCTTCAGAGTCTGTGAATGTTGAAGCAAAAGAGACACCTGCCCCTCTCTTGAATTTCATTTCTGCACGTGTGTCTAGTACCCTTAGGACACCAATTGTGATACCATTTGCACATCTGAGTGATGATGCCGGAACAAACATAGAGAGATCGGCTCTTGTGCCCTCTCGAAGATTGTTTGGAAATCCTTCCATTGCTAACGTCATGCCAGCTTTGAACGAAGGTGCCCTAGTTGTGCGACAGTCTGAATTCTTACGAGCTCAATCTGTTGCATCAGCTCTTCGTGCTATCGGCTTAACGGTTCGTCTAAGTGACTCCGGTGTTATTTATATCCATTTTTCAAAAGATTCTGGTTGCAAAGCCGAATCATCAACTGTTGCTCATACTCTTGAACCAACAGGAAATCCTGAGACAGTCATGATGTCTTCGGGTCACTCAGTAGAATCACTTGAGACTACTGATGTGCCAAATTCTGATATTCCATTACCACCTGAGGCTCAAAGATTAATTACTCATTTTGTTGAAGGTATTGAAGAGGGACAAAGAAGTGAGCTACTTATCTCGAGAAACACTATCACTGGTAAACTTCCTGCATCTCAAACAACATCTCAACCACCTAGATTGCGTACTGGAGGTGCTTTACGCATTCGTTCTCCAGTAGAGACTCCAACACAACACAAACAACACAACAACATACAAACAACAACAATAACAACAACAACAACAACAACAACAACCATACCACTAACACCACCACAATCATTTCCTGATCCAAATTCACCACATCATTCTTCCAGCTCTTCTTCTGATTCATCTGATTCATCTGAATACTTAAGTGATTGTTCTCCCAAACAGAATTGCCACCAGTGGGTTATCTACCGATACTCTAATTGTCGCTCTCATAAATCGGTTGAGATCAGAAGAACCACATCTGTCTTCACATAAAAGATCTATTTTTCAATCACTTCTTGCATATTTGTCTTTCCAAAGTACACAACAGGAACAACAGGCTCAAATTGAAGCTCTTCAAAAGCGAGTCACTGAGCTTGATCAACAATGTCGACTGGCTAATATCTCAAGGCGTCGGGATGATCAAGATCCTGATGATCAACCCGAGGGGGAGAATATTAGAGATATTAGAGAGGGTCATGAGACACAAGCTCAAGATGGTCAAGAAACTGTTCAAGAAGTTGTTACAGAAACTCAAGGAGGAACTCAAATTCAAGAAGATTCAGATGATCTACCTCCACTCATCAGAAATATTTCTCATTATTATTCTTCCACATCAAGTTCTGATGAGTCAAGTGATCCTGATCCATTTCAACCAGAAAATGGTAATGATGATGAGTCTGATTCTGATAATCCTGATGATGCTCCAGCAAGTGTAGCTCAAGAAGAATATGGAGAAGATATATTTGAAGAGATAGTTTATCATCTCAGAAACACAGAAAATCTTGAGACTCCCAATGAACTTGGACAAGGAGTTAGACATCCAAGGATCTCAAGAGATAAGATATGGCAGATCAATGAAGGTTATTTTGCTGAGAATTATGAACAAATCTTGGATTTGAGAACAAGACCTGAAGAAATTGTATGCAGAGCAAGATATCTTGAAGAAAGAGCCTTTCAAATCTATTGCTCACCAAGTGAAAGACTCAACATGACCTTGAACCGATTAAGAGCATTCTTTTTGTTCAGACATCAAGGTCAAAGAGATGCATATATGGAGCTAATGAATGCTGAAAGTTCTGTAAGAGCTGAATGGTGGTATCAACAATTTCAAATCCCAATCACTAAAGTCCTTCAGTTGTTTACTCCTCTCAAAAACCACAATCTCAGACTTGTTCGATTCAGAGTTCGTCGAGCAGATGGCAATATCTATGTTGTTCAAGAAGAATCTTTTCAACATATGACAATCTCAGACATCTTATTTCTCTACAATCAATATGCCTATCTGATCATCAAGACTCCAGATCAACTTCTAGCCTACGAAGCATTGAAAAGTCATATTCAAGCATTGATCAGATTCTATGAGTTCAATGACTTTCAGATTGGATTAGAAAGAAGAACTAGCAGGATTAACCTTACAAAACCAAACCAAAGAGCCAGAGGGTATGAGCTAGATTCATATCAGATTGGAGATCCAATTGAAAATTTGGATGGATTTGTCTTCATTAATCGACTGAAGAAAAAGATCTTCATTCGTGCCTCTGATTTTCCCAAATATTCAGATGGTACCTTGAAATATTGTCAATCAATTCTGAATGCAATAGATGAAGATTCTGACAATGAAGAAGATGAACAAATCAAGTCTCAGAGAGAAGATCATATAAGATGTATCAAAGATACTCTTGATATGCGTCAGAAGATTAGAGATCTCATTGTCACAAGAACTCCCAAATTCAAGAAGGAATTATTCATACCAAGACAGGTTCATGGGTTCATTGGAATCCTAGTCATGAACGTGGTCCCTCATAACATTCCTCCTGTAAACTTCCAAGATAACATCAAATTGCCAGATGAACGTCCTGTAGGTGATAACTGGCACTTCATCCCTAAGAAGTTTTGGAATGATTCATGGAACAGTTATAAGAAGAGAGCCTTCTGGAGTTCAAAAATTGACAAGCCATCAACCTCAAATGCTGCACGACGATATAAGAAAAGAAAGAACAAGCAAAGACGTGCAAACAAGAGGAGAGACAACATAGAAAGTGATGATGGACAACCAAGCACTAAGGGGGAGAATGTTAGAAATATAAAATAGTGCTTAGTTGTATTTCTAAACATTGTATTTTGTGTATATAATGTAAGGTTGAGGGGGAGCTTATGTAATATACTTAGAGTATAAATACCCCTCAAGCCTTCAACTTTTGTAACTCACTTTTGATAATCAATCAAACCTGCTTCCCACACACACACCTTTCTCTCTCAAGAACACACACTAACACACACACTTTCCACCATTGATGATTATCAACTTCCGCACATTAAACACGAATTATTAGGTTTTAACACTAATGCCTACCTGTTATAAAAAGTTGTTTTTAGGTGAATTGACCCCTACCCGCATGAGCATTAGGCTTGCGGACCGATTATTCCAATATCCCATGGGGATAGCGGAAAATTTACAAATTAAGGTGGGTCACATGATTTTTTCGGTCGATTTTGTTATACTCGAGATGGAGGCGGATGTTAACGTCCCCCTAATTCTTGGCCGACCATTCCTTATGACCGCGGATGCTATCATCCGGGTTAAGGCTAAGGAGATTTCCTTAGGTGTCGGTGATGACCGGGTTGTTTTTAATGCTGATAAAGCTCTTAAGCAGTGTTGCGACTGCGCCGCAGTCGGGTCCTGATCTGGTCAAAAGTAACAAGTGGCTAGGGTTTTGTTTCACTTTTACCATCTAAAAAAAAAACCCCTTTTGCTCTCTACTACTTCATCCGACCCACTTCCTTCCTTTTTACTTAATCTTTGATTCTTCTTGTCTTTATCCTATTTATCCTCGGCCTCATTAATTAAAGAAGTTGGTTAGTAAATTCTCATTATCTCTTTTTTTCTTATTATTGTTTAATCTCTAGTTTCAAATTCGAAATAAATAGGGGGATATGCTTAAATGGATTGTTATGGTGAAAATTGTGAAGGATCTCGTTAAGAAGGGAGAGGGTTGGTTGATTGCTTGATACTTTGATGATTTTCAACCGCAAAATTTAATATTTGTTTGTTTAATTCAGAGTTTTTGGGGGAGATTAGTTTTGATAAAACCTAATTGATTTTAATAATTGATTGTTGTTGGCTGCTACTGAGTTCAAACCTTGCCCAGTTTTGACATGAGTGCGACGTAGTGAACAAACTGCGCCGCAGCTTTAAAACGGGGATGAGTGCGACGCAGTTTCCGCAGTATTAAAACAGAAAATATTACTGCTTCGCAGTCTATCATGACTGCGTCGCAGTCCCTCCCAGTTCTGGCATGTCCCCATTTTGTTTATATATGGTTACAATTATGATTGGGGTTTGATAGATTTGATGTTTTTCGTTTATGTGCAGCTCCCAGTTACAGGTGGACGCAACCCAAGGCGGGCTACTACTTCATCCAATCTGGGTGAGGAAACTTCTAATGTAGCTCCCGCTCAAGCTCCATTGGCTCCTGTTGCAGCATTGTCTGACCATACATGGCTTACGTGGCCACGTGTTTCTCAACAAAAGAAGGTTGATTATAATGAAAGGTTAGAAAAGCATCTTAATAAGGATATTGAGGAGCCGAGGTATATTGTTGATAGTATGTTGAGTATGTTGGGAGTTCGGGAGGATATTACTGGTTTTATGCGTCTTGTTGGTATGGTTAATGATCCAAATGGTAATCCAGTTGATCAAGATTTTAGTTTGTGGTTCGATATCTTTAGGAATAGGGAGCCAGTTTGTAGAGAATGGTGTCTTGAGGTGTATTCGACCATTGATGTTAGCAATATTGATAAAGTTAAGAATATTTTTGATGAGAAATGTATTTTCTTCCGTTGTGGGGGTAAGGATAGATCATTGACTATTGCTGAGTTTGGGGTTGCCACAGGCATGTATAGTCAAGAGTTGTTGGATACTAATCCAGTGTTTAAAAAGATGTTGAAGTTCGGTGCTAGGACAGGAATGGGTTTTCCTGATGGTATTCAGAGGAAGTATTATAAACAGATTTCTGGAGGGGAGGATTGGGATTATAAGAAAGGGGCGAATACCATTCAGTCGCCCATTTTACGTTTGTTTCATAAGATGATTGTCTATCTTGTTCTTCAGCGTTCGAATCATAGGGATAAGATTTATTTGGAGGATTTGTGGCTTTTGAGGTTGTTTCATGAGGGTGCCCCATATAGGACAGCTTGTGCTCCATCCATTGTGGCAAAGCACATGGGTACCCGGGGTATGCGGGATAGGAAGATTGTCTGTGGTCACTATGTTACTAGATTGGTTAAGTTCTTTGGTTGTGAGGGTGAAAGGGCAAACACTGCATTTAACTTGAATTGGAAGTCGATGAAACCATTTGAGTATGTTGATTTGAAGAGGTTTGGATTGCTTAAACATCAGACCCACCCGGATATTTACCATTTGATAGACTTTGGTGATGCCGCCCCTGAGGGCGAGGAGGGAGATGATGGAGCTGATGTTGATGTTGAGATGGATGAGGCGGGTGAGCAGCAGCCAGAGCCAGTTTGATGTCCAAAGCGTCATGCCACTACTACTGCGGGGGCTTCTTCTTCTTCTTCCTCTGCAGCCCCCACAGGTTCATTGGATCTCTCTCCTCTTCAGACCGTAGTAGATCAGATGTGGTCCTCTCAGCAGGCTTTTTAGACGAGGATGGATGATTTCAGGCAGAGAGTGGGCCGTGATATGACTTAGGTTGGTTCCGGTTTAGGCAGGGTAACTTATGATCCACGACGTTATCAGCCTATGTTGGAGGCTCAGTTTAAAGGACAGGAGTATCGCCCACCCACAGTTATTCCACCTTATGATCCTCCCAGTATTTTCATTCCTCAGCAGAGGGTTGGTGGAGGTTTCTATTTTCCACCCGAGCGCCAGTATGAGGTGACTCCTACTCATGACCTTGGAGCACATGGTCCAGATATGCCGGTTCGTTTTGGTAGTTTTGCAGGTACTCCGGCAGGCATGGGAGCAGGAGGAACAGGTGCTACGGAATCTTCTTTTGCTGAGCAGATGGTAGGATCGTTGTTTAATGTGGGTAACATTCCCGGATACCACCCTTACCCTCCCCCTCAGCAATGATATGATTGCGGATGATGCTGTTGCTGTCTGTTGGTTTTGATGGCATGTCTTATTATTTGTTTGAACAATTTCATTTTCGTACTATTTCTTAGTTTTTATTTGCTTGGTTTGTAACCACCCTACGAGGTGATGGACATCGTATTTTATTTCCCATTTCCGTTCTTAATTAGGGTTAGGATGGTTGATGCTTTATGATATATTATGTTGGCTTTATTGTGTGTTCATGTTTGATAGCAAGGTTGTCATTTGCATATGCTGGCAGTAAGTTCAGCGCCCATATTCTTGTTGGCATCATTCACGCATGGAACACCATTTATACCCGGCAAGTTTTTCTTGTTCTTTATTTTTCTTTTTCTTTACTGTCCCCTATTTCCCATAGTTTGCCTTAGTTTTTTTTGGACATTGAAGAATTTTCTGAACTTTTGCATGCTTGTCCTTGTAGTTAATTGCTTTTGTCACTTAATTATAGATATAAATGAGCAATGTAACTACAACCTTGGTACAAATTTTAATATGTGGAATGTGTTTTGACTGATTAACATCGCATCCCTTCTGGATTAATAACATTACTAACACGCTCAAAGCACCAAAACACCCAATTGTGAGATTTTTGATTCATTGCTAGATATGATAGGTGTACGGTTTTGGAATTATTAGCCTTGTAAATTTGTCACTCTCTTAGGCTTTTGGATTTATCTGGAAGTAAGGGTTTCTTTTAGAGCTCTGAACTATGATGTGCAAGTTTGAGGTTGATTTTCCATTTCCGGATTATTTCATTTGCTATGAGTGTGCCGGTGATTGCGTTGATTCTAGAACTTGTCCTGGTTGATCGTTCCGTGTTATCTAAATGAACAAAAGGCAAATTAGGCTTTAAACCCCTGTTCTTTGTATGTTTCACCCCTTGTTTCGTAAAATTTGTTATGTGCATGTTTTGTAATGTGCTTAGTAGCTAACTACACTGGTTAGTGAACCACCTGTTTAAACCCTTATGTTGCACTCACTTTTAGTGCAAGAAACAATAGAAAACATGTTGTCATTAGCCTGTTCTTTGTTATTAAATCCACCTAAATATTCACCTTTCCTAGCCATACCGATAGTCGAAGTCCTGGTGGGTCATTGGTTGCCTTGCTAGTGGATGATTTGGGTTTGATTTTGTTATGTCGGGTTGGGATATTCTCATCTAATGGGGGTAGTTTGATTTTGTCATGATTATGGTTCGAGTCTGAATTATTTATCATAGCATTTTAATTAAATGATTTGTCACTATTTCTACATTATTTAAGAGAATACCAATGAGTCAGAGTAAAAGTAGCTCACAAAAAAAAAAAATAAAAAAAAAGAGATTGAAAAACAGAAAAAAGAAAAAAAATGAAAAAGGAGCTTGGGCTGTCAGTTGGTATTTCTCCTTTTTGTCAAATCATATTTGTAAGTTGGTTCATCAAAAACACCAACAAAAGCTTCATTGTTTTTATGAATTATTGAGTTAAGTTGGTACATCGTTATAACCAACAAAGTGTTCTTGAATTGATATATTTAGTTAAGGTGTTTAAGTTGGCAAGCTTGTTTAAGCCAACATGGGTAGCTAGGAGGATGAGTTGTTTGATTGTCAAACACCACAATGGTGTCGGTTATTGATCGGTCTATTGGGGGGTTGTAAGTCCCCGGGTCTTACCGAACCGAGATTGACTTAAGGATATGTCGAGGTGCGGAATTCCTCGAGATAACCCACGGTTTCTATATCTACCTTTTATGATATATATATATATATATATATATATATATATATCTTTTTGCGTGAATATAACACCCGTATTTGGTTACTATAGTGAAACGGCTCTCCGGACAAACCTTACCAACCAACGTGGTAACCTAAGTCTACAAGCCGTCCAAACCGGGTGTGTGTTTGCGGTTCGTGCGTGATTCGAGTACCCACAAGAAACCGTGCGTGTTCTTGGTTTCTCTCTCTAGGTTTGCTCGTTTCTCTTTCTACGCTCTTGTTGGAACACACAAAACACACACCACTATTTATAGGCAAGTGACAGAAACACGCAAATCCTCATTTGCGTGTTTCAGGAACACGCAAAACCCTATGGGTTTGCGTGTTTCCTAAAGCCCAAGCCCATTAGGGTTTTGGCCTGTTTGCGTGTTTCCCTGAACACACAAACTGTTGAGAGTTCTTGTGGTCAAGCATACTTTTGCTTGTTTCCACAGAAACTCTCAAACCATTTGAGAGTTCTTATGAACAAGCAAACTTTTGCTTGTTCTCAGAAACTCTCAAATTCATTTGAGTGTTCTTAATTTGAACAAGCATGCTTTTGCTTGTTCCTAAGAACCCTCAAATAACACTTAGGATATATTGAGTTAATGTCTTTACTGCTGTCAAGACGCAGACCGACATTACACTCAGAGTTAATATCTTTACTGCTGTCAAGACGCAGAACCGATATTAACTCAGCCAATGTTTAAACTGCTGTAAATATACGCAGAACCAATCATTAGCTAACGACAATGTTTCTACTGCTGTAGATACGCAGAAACAACATTGTCTATATTACCTATTGGAAGTATTCATTAAGTTAATGTTTCTCCTGCTGTTAATACGCAGAAACACAATTAACTTAACTTCCCTTTGGAAGTACATTAAGTTAATATTTCAACTGCTGTTAAACGCAGAAACAATATTAACTTAATGACTCTTTACATGTTATGTCTAAAACCTGCGAAATACAAATAATAAACAAACACATAAACATAAATGGATCCCAATATGATCAACAAAATATGCCAAGGTAATATTATTGACAAACGGTAATTACAAGATAAATTACAAGACTTGAATATATACAAATATATGTAACACATCTAGAATGCTTTTGTCACCGAGAAACATGCACTAACAGTCTCCCCCTTGACACTAGCATCTAGATGTGACCTTCAAGTCTTCGTTTGTCATCCTAAATGCTGGCCAAAAACCCTCTTCAGGAACTTCAGAAGTTGTCTACTTTCTTCTGCTCTTCTTCTTCCTTTTGACATGAATCTCTTTCTCAAAATCAGAATCAGACTCTGTCAATGACTCCTTGCTTCTGCCTGCAGCAAGTCTTCGAGTTCTTTCTTGATCAGCCCGAGATCCTGGATCCTTTGGCTTAATCATGTCGGCCATTGCATTTTGATATGCCACGTTATCGTGTCCGAACTTAGTGAAGATCTCGTTTTTCAGAGTCAAGGTGCCAGAAGAGTCAGATGATAAAACATCACCTGCGGAAAGTGACTATCAGTATCATCTGATGCTGATTCCTCCTGATGACCAACTCCTACACCTCCAGTTGGTCGTTCCTGGTCACCAACTCCTACACCTCCAGTTGGTGAGGGGAAAGCATCGGCAGGAGCTTTCCCTTTGTCTTCAGCTGTGGGGGCTCGAGAGGTACCAGCAGCACCACGAAAATGGGGGCTCGAGAGGTACCAGCAGCACCAGGCTGGTTTTGCTCCCCCTGAGATATGGCAGTCCTCGTGCCTATTGGAAATCTTGAAGTCTCTCTTTGTCGAGTGGAGAAGGAGGCAGAAAAAGAAAAAAGAGGGTTATTCGTCATACAATGAGATTAATGGGCTAGGATCATCTCCCTCTCTACTTTCCCTCCTGAGGGCATCATCCTTGCAGGTCGGCTGTATCTCCCCCTGAGACTTTAGATTTCCAATAATCTCATTCAGCTGGTCATAGTCGTCATCGAATCTTGTCAAACCCGCAGTCTGGCTCTTTATCACTTCATTGTGGTGTGCCAATCTGTCAGCAATCTTCTTTAGGTGCTCAGAAGTTTCAGATTGGATCGATTGTAGAGCTTCCTGCCTTGTTCGAAGCTGAGCATTCTTTGCCTTCAGCTCTTCAAGCTCCTGACGATGTGATTCTTCCTGCTTAGACAGATTTTCTGTCAAGCCAGCAACCAAGGCTCTTATTTCAGCCATTTGCTTTTCCAACCCTGATATAGTATCATCGTCGGCTTGAGAGCTGCTTGGTTGGGAAGACATCACGGATGGTCGAGGAGGGATAGTTGGTGGAACAGTCGGTCTTGACTCCGGCTGTCTGATTGTGGATGCATGTGGTTGTTGGATTGCAGAAGTTCCAACAACTGGAAGTGTAATAGTGCTAAGTGGAACTGATGTAGTGGCATCACTGGTGAAAGATGTGAATGCAGACCCTGTCCTGACAATCTGATTCTTGTACTTGTTGGTTCAACCGGTGGCCTCATCATCAATCCTTACCTGCTCCCCTAGGT
>CM067173.1:66775949-66791745 GCA_034093135.1 Erigeron breviscapus
TGTATGTGCTTTGCATGGGTTGATTGTTGGACATGTGACTTGTGGATTGATTGGTGAGACAGATTTATGAGAGTTGCCACAATTGTGTGGACCGGGTACTATATGTACTTGAGGACATTGGTACGGGTACTATATGTACTTGATGACATTGATGTGTACATGACCCCGAGTATATAGACGTATATACTTGATGATTTTGAGATGCCACGTTGGTCGGGTCGACGACATCGTGAGTATCGTTGCATTGAGGGCGTTGTATGACATATACAACACATTGGTTGAGACTAACATCACTTGCATACGATCATTTGCATACTTTATTTATTGCATACTATTCTTGTGCGAATACTTGTTGGACTAGGTTAAGCTATAAGTTAACCTAACTTGGGTGAATGTGTCGTGTATTGGCTTACGGAAGTTATTACTTGCCTTTATCTTATACATATTGTGATTGTTGTCGATGGTTCCTTGTGATCCATTACTACGAACTCACCAACCTATTGTTGACCTTGTTTAGTACACTTTTCAGGTATCCGGGTGAAATCAGAGACTTGATGACTGGTTATTGCATTTGCTCAGGCCTTGACTTACATGGATTTGTGATTCATTTGCCCACTCTTATGATTGTTTTAGGATTACTATTTATCCGTGTTTAGTTTATAATCATGTTGATTTTATGTTTCTTGTGCATTGTTCTCTGAATGGTTGTCTTGGATTCACCGAATCTTTCTTATTCATCTAATTTAGTCCTACGATAATTTCACTGTGTGCTACATAACTTCCATGATATTCCGAGCTCTAGTTCGTGGTGTTACATATATATTCGATATTTAAATCCACTATCCGTAATTTGGATTTCCGAAACTTAAGTCCACTTCCACTATCCGTATATCTCCGCAAGATGCAGAATAATAGTGCATATGAACATGCATATCTACAAAATAGTGCACCATGGAAGAAAAGATGCAGAAAATAAGATAAAATAATTAAATATAAAAAGATAAAATAAACTATACGTATTGATTAAAAGGAAAGCAATATATAAGTTGATTTTATAGAAAATATCTTTATCTTAATCTTAATATATATATAAGACAGTTGAACTAATAACTTATTGACCAATCACATCTCGATTTCATCAAATTGACTTTCGCTTATGTCATCATTTAGTTAAATTATAAATTAAAATTCTAATAATCATTATCCATATATATTTTATATTATTATTTATATTAATATTTGTAGAAAAGTCTCACTAATTTACACTTTTTTATTTTCCATCAATAATTTACACTTTTTAGCCCTAAATACTTAATTTATATTTATTACAATTTTTAATCATCAACTTTAAAATTTTTATATCATTTAATAATTATAAAAATATTCTTTTAAATTTGTTTTTACTTACATTTTTTACATTTAAATTTATATATTTAATAATTTATCTTATCTTTAAAATGTTTTCTATATTACGATTCATATCTTTTTTCAATTTGTCAAACTTAAAATTCAACATCCACACTTACACAAACTCATTAACAATATGAACAACAATTCAAGAAATCTTAATGGGAAACAGAAACCCAAAAAACAAAAAATTAATTAGCAAATGTAACAAAAGGTAACATAGAAAATGGTTCATCATTATATAAAGTCCCAATCAATTATATGATAAAAAACGGAATATCGAGATCAAAATTTTTTCAATATTAAATATAAAATATATTATCGTAATATTTGTCTGTATAACATGGATGACCCAACTTATATTTGTAACTCATGTCATAAGCCCCGTGTGTTTAAAATCTAGTTAACATATGTGAATATGTGATTATTCAAACCTACAAAAATATACATGGATGACAAGAAGGAATCGATACGATACGAAGAATTCGATTAAGTGTTGCAGTAGTTAATGAATGTGAATTTATCAGCTTGGATTTAATTGGATGGGGGATTTATATATGTACCCTTTTATTTTCTTTTGTTAATAATTAATTAAATATGTGGTTAAAAATTGTTCTTATCATTTGTTAAGATTGGAGCATTCTTACATTATTACATCTATATCTTCTATATATTTCGTTCGTTGTACCTCCATATATATTGCTTTGTTTTGGCGTTGTTGATCGACTTTCTAAACATTTGATTGATAAAGGTTCAAACATTTGAGACACATTGCGGATTACTGACTCAATATGACATGAAACACACCACAGCTCATGACATCGGGCTTCGACGTGCCTTTCCACCCTTGGCATGGTAACATTGTGTTGTTTGTAGTAGGGTTTATGAAGCGGAATGGTCACTCCCGTATAAGAGCATATGGGTAATAGAATATAGATGCTCTCATTTATTTTTAGCTGTTAATAGAGAAGGAAAATGTCACACTACAAGAAAAAGGCCATTTAGCGTCTTGATTAGCGTCTTGGTTAGCGACTAATTTTAAGCTAGAGACATGGTTGGCGACATTATGTCAGAAGTCTCTAGAAAAAAGTCGCAGATTTTTGCGACTTGGGAATGCATGACGCTAAAAATTGCAACTCATATGGAGTCTTCGGCTAACAAGTCGCAGAGTTTTTACAGTTCGGTTTAAGTGAATTCTACAGTTCGGTTACGAAACATTGGCCAACAGTTAACAAGGGTAGCCATGGATTTTTGATTTGAAACTTCAATTGAGGAACGGTTATTCACAATAACAGCCCTCTTTTTAGTCCAGAAATTAATAACGGTTATTCACATGTTTGTTTGGTAATTTTTATCTTTTTGAATTAATGTAAAAAACTTGAATTTTATGGTGATTTTGATATATATATATATATATATTTGTTTCCTGAAGGATTACATGTATGATTGAAAAAGATGGCATCTTGACATCTTGCACCTGAATTGCTGTTAATTTTTTTTCAGCATTACCGAATATGATTGGCTCAAGGATGCCCTCTTTTCAAAAATCTGAATCTGCAACGCAATATGGTTACATACGAGGCTTTGAGTGCTGTTGGCAACCTTCGTGTGCTGTTGGAGTCGTTGGCACTTTATAGTTTTCTAAGATTATCAAACAAGTTAGCTTATCTTTCATTCTCTGCTATTTTCTTATTGTTTGTTTTCGAACCAGCTTGCATGCAAAAATTAAGTTCTAAGATGTTCATAATTTATCCAAATGTTCTATGGTAAGTTATCCAGTGTTATATGCAACCCTTTTTTAATGATTTTTCAGAAACTGACTTGTGTAAATAGTGTTATTATGGGCTCTACATGACCACACACTTCTTGGCAATGCACGGTTGGCCCAATTAGAACAGATTTTCCTAATAACAATCTAATTTGGCTTATATTTTACCTCTAAAGTGCACAGTTGGCCCAATCAGAACAGATTTTCCTAATACAATCTAATTCGGCTTATATTTTACCTCTAAAGGGTCAAGTGGTAAAATATAAAGGTTTATTAAGCTGGAACAGGTAATGGGTCACATGATTCAAAGGTGACCTGAGGGGTAAATAATTGCTTAAAACTTCTTAAATTGCTTTATTTACAAGAAAGAGGACAGGTATTCTGACAGCAATCATATTTAATTGAAGTTTCACTTTTATTACAAACGACACATATATAGTAATCTATGTTTGTGACTGTTGTTTACATTCATTTATTTAGGTGAAGCACGGGGAGGATTATATTTGTTTAGGTTTCTCATTTGGGAAAAATATCAAAATAGCTTAGGGTGAATTTGTATAGTGTGGATTTTTGTTATAGGGTGGGATTTTGTTATAACTTATAAGTTATAACTTGAAAGCCCCTAAGTTTCTTTGTTTTTTTGAATTATATTAAAACTATTTTATTTCCTGAATATAGGACTTTAATGTGTATAAAGTTTGGGTTTTTGTATTTCAAAATTAGTTTTTTGATTATAGGTTGTTGATCATTTTCTTTTATACCTATATGACCAACAGAAAAAAGCAAGAATATTTTTTTGAGAACCAATCCTTTAAGTTTAATTTTGAATGGGTTTTTGTTGCTGAGATGGAGTATATATTGTTGATCGACTGTATGCTTGGTATTATCTTGTGAGGTTTTATATATATCTCCATCGTCGATCGACTCTTGATTTTTAGAACTTGATTTGAGCATTTCTTTCTTGCAGAATGAAACTTGACGAGAATGTTGCAAACATCTCGCCAGAGTTCTTTTCAAACAGGAAAGCTTAAATAAAGGTTCTGAATTAGTATTTCAACAACTAAATGTCTACTTATACCTAGAGCGAATTATTCTTATTTCATATTTAATTTCTTTCCTTTTTCTAAACTCCAGGTTATCATGTACTCAGTCATACATACGTAATGCACAACGCTCTGTTCCCTCTCTTTCTTTCTCTTTTTTAGTCTCTGTGTCTCCTTTTTTCTTTGAAACGATTTGTTACGTAATTATGGATCCAGTTGTGAAATTATCAAGGCTATAAAAAACGAATTAGTTTTTGCATTTGAGTGACAAGGATGACTAATCCAAGGTACCTTTCTTTTGCTATTATTATTTGGTGATCATCAATAATGAATGTTTCTGATTTTTTGTTATGTTTATCAGTTGTCTAAGTTGAAGACATTATTGTTTATTTTAATATATCATTCTTTGAATATATGTTTATAACTTTTTTAAAAATTTTCCTAACTTTATTTCCTGATTATACTTAATCTTTCATTTATTTTGGTTCAACTTAAGTTTCATGAGCAACTAATATCTTTTTTATGTCATGAAAACTAAGTGTTAACTTCTCAACCAATAATTTTCGTCGCATTTGGCCTGATGCTATGAATCCAAGTTTCTGGATTTTGAATTTTAACTCTGTTAGTGGTTTTGTTGAAATAAGTGTTGGTTATTTTTCTTAAAATCACTTGGATGAAGTTGAGGGTTTTTGAATATGTTATTCTTAATTTAGTGTTTTTTTTAAATTATTTTTTATCCTTTTTTTGTGGGAACTTTGAGTTTTTTTCTTAGTTTTTGACTTGGGTTGTTTCCGGGGTTTGTAAAATAATACATTGCTTTGTAGGTTTCCATTTCTACATGAGTTTTCTTGATGATGATGAAAATTGAGATGAGCAAGTGATGGTGATGAAGATTTTCTAGGAGGTTTGCTTTCTGGTTTTCTTTGTGGATAACTTTGTTTCATGTTTTTGTTGAGCTTTTTTGCCATATGAAAACGGCGTTAACAAGCTATTAGTTAATAGTAAAATTCATATTTCAGAGTTATGTTCATTATAAGAAAATTCTAGCTTGGCACACTTAGATTCCCTAACGCATCAATACTGAAAGTTTCTAAAAGCGAGTTTCATGGTCTGCATTATGTACAAAATTACTTACAGAGAACTGTAAACCCAAGGTCTCCCACTCCTGCCAGGTTAGCACCCTCAACTGCTCCCATTGGTTGAACGTTTCGTTTTTAGGTCAGACAGACTTGCACACTCGAGTTCCCAAGCTCTATATTTGCGTATTTTAGACTTTGCTACAAATCTGCAGAACTATGGATAGCAATTTCCTTGAAGAAACACATACTGTAGATGTTCCTGGTCTCACTCTATAGTGAAATATTATGTGACAAACTTATCCGAATGTAGAATTTTTATTAACCAATTATGATACCTTAAATTTCTATCTGAGTGACATTCTTAGAAATTGTTACAGAACTTATCATACTCCGGATATATAGGCTTGGTTTTGTTATGATCCCAAGTTCTTTATTTGCAAATGTGAGGTTTAGTTATTTCTTCTAAGCAGTTACAAGGCGAGCCTTCCTATTCAAATTTGAATGTAAGTGGTTACTGTTCGTGTATTATTTTAATAAACTACTTGTGGATGGTTTATCTTCTCCTAGGTATATATTACAAACTGATGATACAATTAGATCGAAACTCACCATCTGCATCATATATGTATGTTACTTTTTCAAGATCTATGATTCTTTTTGTAGGTTTGTTTTTCAAGATCTAAATCTATTTGTGTGTTTCAATATAGTTATATTATTTTTTAGAGAAAATTTCATTACATACCCTTGTGGTATAACATATTATCAAGTTTCACCCCTCTTGTTTTTTTATCATTACATACCCATATGGTGACTTTTTGTATCATTACCTACCCCTCCACATAACGTCCGTTTGTTAGTCTCCGTTAACCCTCTCATGTGCACATGAGGGTATTTTCGTCTTTTTACCTCTTATCTTCTTCCCCAAAAGATATATACATCTGGATCTTCAATATTACCTTTCCCCTCATCTTCAATTTTATCTCTCTGCTCTCACATTTATCACCTCTTCATCATTATCTATATATACCATTTGTTCCCATAAATCCATAACCAATAATCTATCTATATATATAATCTCCACTGCACCAGATTCAACGTATATGGGTTGTTACAAGAGAAGCCCACATGTGAAAACCTACATCACTTATCACAAAAGAATAAATAAAAAAACTCACAAAAATTAGGTGTGCTGGTGTGGTGTTCGTGGGTTGCAAGCAGCCAAAAGGCAAAAAGCCTTTTTGGCCTTTTCTTCTCCTTTTTTTGGTGAACGCAGAAGATAAATTACCTCCGGCGGCTGCTCTATTAGGGAATAATAATAATATTCATAGTAATAGTAATAATAATAGCAACAGCAACAGATTCATAGTAATAGAAGTACGGCGGCGGCTGCACCGCCGTTGCCTGCGTGGAAAACAGCAGGAGAAACCCACAGCCACCGTAATTTTTGCAATCAAACCCTCGTAATTGAAGATGATTAAAGGCCGTAATTAAAAAGGTTAAGAAAACAGCAGCCACCGTAACCCGCTACCACCATATACATAACCACCACCGTAACACGCAGGAGAAACCCACCACCACAACCCGTCGGAGAAACCCACCACCACAACCCGTTAGTCGGAATGATTACCGGAAAAAAAAAGGAAAGAAAGTGCAAAAGTGTAATCACGAATTCACAATCATTTTGTTTATTTCTCGTCCACCACTTGCATCACCAATTGGTGATTTTCTTTTTATTTTTGATATTCTCATCCACCACTTGCATCACCATTATTCTTTTATTTGATAATTTTAGGTAGGAGGTGAACATTGGAAAATTATAAATTGGGTTATAGATCAGGCCTTTGTGAAAATCTTTGGGGGAGAAAATCTTTGGAGGATGGATTAGATCTAGAAATTGATTTGGAGTTGTAGGTATGGATATATATTTATAGTTTTAGATTGTATATAGATATGAAAATCTTTTGATTTTTTTATTTAAATCTGGGTTTTGGAGTTATAGATCAGGTTTTGTTGATATTTATTTATATAAGAGTGGTTGGATCTTGAAAAGAAAAAGAAGAAAAGGAAAAAAGTGTTTTAGAGGTAAAAAGACGAAAATACCCTCATGTGCAATGCACATGAGGGGTTAACGGAGATCCAGTTAGAGTGAGGGGTAGGTAATGATACAAAAAATCACCATATGGGATAGTAATGATAAAAAAAAACAAGAGGGGTGAAACTTGATAATATGGTATACCACAGGGGCATGTAATGAAATTTTCTCTATTTTTAATATACAAATGTTTATTTATTTCCCTTCTATAGTAATCTCCTAGATATATATTGGAGAAAATTTCATTACATACCCCTGTGGTTTGTCATATTATTAAGTTTCACCCCTCTTGTTTTTTCTTATCATTAGATACCCATATGGTGAATTTTTGTGTCATTACATGCCCCTCTCTCTAACGGACGTTAGGGTGGCTCCGTTAAGGTCCTCATGTGCATTGCACATGAGGGTATATTGGTCCTCTTACCCTTTTATCTTCTTCCTCAAAACTACAACTGGATCTAGATCGTATTAACATTATTATTATTTTCATATACAAACAATTATAAACATAAACATACATATATACAGCAGATTGGAATGAAGCTCATAATCCAAATCCACAATCAAACTAGTTACCAGTTCAAAAGTCATGTAAATAAAAAGTCATTTCTTTCAACCACCATCATTAATCCTAAACCAACATGAGCCACAAAATTGAAAATCTCATCAGTTTTTTGAGACTTTAAAAAAGAGAAGAGAAAAGCCACTTGATTATCTTCCATTTCAAAAACCACATATTTCCACATATATACTTTTTGTTCTTTCACTCTTTTTCTCTGTATATAAATCTTTCTTCTTATTTCTATATCTCTAATCTATATCTATCTAGAAATCACTTCACTTTCTCTATATATATACATATATATATGTATATTTTTGAGGATTTAGTAGATCCAATAATAATACCAGAGATACTGGTTCTGAAAACATAAAAACACTTCAAAGCCACACTTATATCTATCTTTCTTACTTTCTTTTGACCCGATCAATGATATGTATATAGACGCATAGTTACAGATCTAGGTCTGGAAATTGACCCGATCCATAGATTAAGATGTTGAAGCCGGTGGTGGGTTTCTCATCGAGTTTTGGTGATTCGCCGGAAAAACGAAAAGGATCAGTGGTGGCAGTACAGCTCCATGGTATCCATCCAATCAAAGCAGAGTTAATTTCATATAAATTACAACACCCCAGATTTTATTTTTGGTCCATAATTTTGAATCTTGGTGGTCACCAACTCAATAAATCCTAGTATTTTGATGTTATGGGTACTTGGTACAGCTATGATGTTTATATAGTTGGGATTGTATTTAGTTTGTATCCTTGGCAAAACTATCGAAAGGAACTTATATGTGTTTACAGGATTTGTGAATTTGAAATGGGATGTGTATTAATTCAATAACCTATGTATATCAGTATATGATATGATATAGTTTTAAGTGGACATGATGCTGATGATGATGTTTATGTATATAGATAATAGGGTTGTTTTTATTTAGAATGGCATAAACAAAAAAAAGAGTTGTGATCAGATTTAGGAATGTGAGAGATTTGAAGTGTTTTGGAAAGAAGACAGTGAATGTGTTTTAGATGCAAAAAGTACAAAAAGAAGTAAGAGTTTTTGGGGGAAAAAAAGGATTTGATCTGATTGTTTGAAATGGGAAGGTGAAATGGGTGTTTTAGAAGCAAAATGACTAAGTTACCCTCATGTGCAGTGCACATGAGAGCTTTGACGGAGCCACACTAACGGACGTTTGAGGCAGGGGTATGTAATGACACAAAAATTCACCATATGGGTATCTAATGATAAGAAAAAACAAGAGGGGTGAAACTTGATAATATGGCAAACCACAGGGGTATGTAATGAAATTTTCTCTATATATTGCAAACTAATGTTTACTTTTTTTTTTGAATATTTTCAAATGATGTTCCTAATGATGATGAGTATGACACATAAGATTCATTCATAGATGACGCCCAGCTGGTTAATGAAGCCACTGTCGCAATTTATATGTGCTACATTTTCTAATCTTATAGTATTTATTCTTTACTGGGTCCTGCTAAGCTGTTTAATGAAGCCACTGTCGCAATTTATGAAGCCACTGTCGCAATTTATATTATACACACTATATAAATTTCTACTTGGGTTTTTCTAAGTTTGTCCTATGTGGCATCCTTTAGGTTGCAAGAAAAGGGCTGAAATCTAAAGTGGCTTTTTTTAAGAATGGGTATGCTTGCGGCTAAAGGTAAAATAGCGGTTTTGAGTGGTAGGCCGAGTTAAGTTGTTTTGTAAACCGTCGAGTTCCCTCTTCTCTCTCGCTCCCTCCCTCTCATTCTCCCTCTGTCTTCTGTATTCCACACAATCAACTTCTTCAAATTATTATAGGTTATCAAAGGCATCAAAGACAAGTATAATGGAAGGTACTTTTCTTTTGCTATTATTATTTTTCGTTATTAGTCTAATTGAGACTTTGCGTGATTACCCTTTAGGCATATCAAACTGTTTTTTGTTGTTGCTAATTGTTTCCAAACTCTAGAAATCAGATGAAAAATTATTTGTTTTATCTTGCTTTCACAGTCTTCTCTTTCGATGTCAGAAGTTCACTAAATGTTTATGATTCAGATCAATATCAGTTGAAGAATGTTTATGATTTTTTTTAAGTTAACCAGTTTGTTTATTTTAATAAATCATTCTCTGATTGTATATCCTCTAATTTTTTGCTCAGTTTATTCTCGAATTATACTTAAACTTTCATGTATTTAGTTCAACGAGGTTCTTTATCACCAACTGATTTTTTTATTCTCATGAACACCAACTGATTTTTTGCACGGTCTGTTGCAACCATAATTGATAATCCCATCTTCATTTATGTTGCTCAAATGCATGGTTATGCAAGCTATGCTGCAAGCACTCCAATAAGTTGTTTTTTGTACTTTATGCACATAAGTTCAATAATTTATAAACCAAACAACATTTATTCAATCTATGTCAATAATGTACATTTGTTACATTCTTAAAGTAAAGCTAAAACAAATATTTAAAGTTGTAAGCGCATCGCGCGGGGTCTAAGCACTAGTAATAATACATTTGTCATGCTACGATTAGACCATGATCCCGTCTGATGTGTTTTTTTTTTCTTTTCAGACATCTTTCATACAAGATTTAAGAAGCATAAAGCGGAGGCTCATAACTGTGTAGAATCATATTTGTCACCATTAAGCATTACATAAACTTTAAAACTACTCGTATTAAACAACTTCCAAAGTTAAAATATAAAAAATAAGGAAAAATGATGGGTACACACACAAAAATGCCCTCTGATTTTACATTTTAACCCTTAAACTTATATATGTATCAAAGATGCCCCTGATTTTCTACATGGTTGTACCCATCATACGCAAGGGACCACATGGGGGGCAAGGGGGGCTAATGCCCCCTTCCAAATTTAAATTTTGTCATGTATTTTTAAATTTTTCATGATTTTAAAAATTTATTGGTTTTTAACATTTTGCCCCCTTTTGGATTTACTTTTCATGGAATTTTACATTTGCCCCCTTTGAAAAATTTTTCTGGTACCGCCTCTGATCATACGTACAGCCTGTTATACGTATGATATGCCCAAAAAATAATACTAAAACAAAACAGAGTAAGACACCACACTTATATTAAGTTATTAGTGTTAGAAAAAAAAACAGCCAAAACCATAAAGCATCACACATCCCGTTCTTTACTTGAAGCCAATACTCAGTTCTTAATGAACTTTAGCCCGAAAAGTGTTCATAATATTCATTCCATTCTTTTCTTTTTTCCCAAAAATCTTTAGCCCATTTCGAGCATATCATCCATACACCATAAGTCCATAACATGTTTTTACACATAACACCAACAATGAGTCAATGACTTTATACAGCCCAAGGCCTCTTTTCCACATCCAATACTTCAAATCACATGCACCATTTCTCTTCCCCATAAAATAACCACAGCAAACAAAATTTTTAAATAGACTTTTACCAAAAAAACCACATACCACTGTCATATAAAAAAAAATTCTTATTGACCCCAAGCAGCCTAGAATTCAAAGACCTGCAGCTTCACTTTATATCTCCCTGCACATATGTTCTAGTTCATTCATGTGCAAACTTACATATGCTATCATGTGCATTTGACTGATACTTAATCAATAATTTTTCTTAATCCATCTGATCGAAACACCACCTGCCAGGCACCCCTATATTAACAGCTACCAATTGCATTATTTTATTTCAAGATTGTAACTATAATCCTTAAAACTTTTTTCCACATGAAGATTCCACATACCAACAGCCTCTACTGAATTCAAAGAACTTTTAATACTCAGTCACAGTAGTCTCTGACTACATTCTTAATAATTTTACATAAATCACTCACATTTCTTTCATTCCCTTGAAACAACCTTAGATTCCTCTCCTGGTCACATGTAATATACCACTGCCCCACACCTAATCTTTTAATTGTACTCCAAATGGACTTATTAACAGCAATATTTTGCATATAGACACTTCACCCCATGCCCTTTTGGAGTTTTGGGACATTCACACATGAAAAACATATATGAAAGTCAAGCTGAGACTTGCAAAAAACACAACTAAGATTTTCAGAATGCCCCCATTAGCACAGCCTATCTTGTGTCTTCAACTTACATTTCAAAGCAAACCAAATCATAAGGGAGTTTTTAGGAACGCATTGACTGAACGATACCCATTTTGCCCAATGAAGAGTGGGATACTTGGCCTTCAAATTTGCCCAATTTTTCCTATCTTATCATTCCACATGATTCAATCCTTTCTGCTTGTAATCAACAAAGGAGGGGATGTCTCAGTTACAATTGCGAATTTTACCTCCACACACTGTCTCAGTAAGTCAGTATTTAGTATTAGTATTAATGTAATTTTAATACTCAAACATTCCTTAAATCATTTCTTTAAACAATTATTAGGTTTAGTATTTATTTAGTATTAATGTAATTTTAGGTTGATTAGTTATTAGTTTGTTTTAGGTTTATTGTTAAAGTATACGATCCCGCGAGGGTGAGCTAACTCCAAAAACCCGTCCTCAGTTCGGATTGCAGGCTGCAACTCGCCTGCATGAAGCCGGAATCGCTAGTAATCGCCGGTCAGCCATACGGCGGTGAATCCGTTCCCGGGCCTTGTACACACCGCCCGTCACACTATGGGAGCTGGCCATGCCCGAAGTCGTTACCTTAACCGCAAGGAGGGGGATGCCGAAGGCAGGGCTAGTGACTGGAGTGAAGTCGTAACAAGGTAGCCGTACTGGAAGGTGCGGCTGGATCACCTCCTTTTCAGGGAGAGCTAATGCTTGTTGGGTATTTTGGTTTGACACTGCTTCACACCCAAAAAGAAGGGAGCTACGTTTGAGTTAAACTTGGAGATGGAAGTCTTCTTTCGTGCATTGCACGTCCGGATGGATTATATTTGTTTTCGCGTACTAATTGTATTTAAAAAGTACTATTTTGATTGTTAGCGTGTGGTTTAAAAATGATCTATAGTAGAACGATGTTGAGCTGTGTGTAAAAAAGTTACTGAGCATTGACTTGATGTTGTATATGATGAGTTTAATTACTTATTTTTCACATGTCATCATCTAATAGTTTTAAGATGATTTTTAGGTTAATTTATAGGGTGATAAATCATTTTTCATTTATATAATGTTTGTTACTTCCATATTATGTACAAATATGTTGTTAGTAATAATTAATTAAGTTAATAAGCATTTATTGTTTATTTTGAAAAAGTATGTGATACGTTAGTTGGTGTATATTTGTTATATTTTTTAGTGTAATCTTTAAATGTACTTATATATGAATAAAATAACATCTAAAAATATGGTAGCAATTGAGAATTAGTTAGTCTCTTTCACATTTTTCCTTTCAACTTCTAATCATCCTCAATAGTAAGGCCAATGGAATTTTAAAACTTCACATTAAATCACACATACATGGATAATCAATTACTAACTCTTCCAATAACGCACATACCCATTAATAAATCACATAACAAATCAAGAATGAAGGCTGGAGTCATCCCTGGTTTTACCTCAGGTCATGGGTTCGACTCTTTAGAGCGACATGTCCTGGGGGTTTTTCCTTTGAATCACCTGTAACGGCTTATGGTCTACATCTTGTAGTCTAGAGTACGTGCAGGGCTTCACCATTATACGGTGAGGTGTCCCTGATGTTGAATACCGACTTATAAAAAAAAAATCAAGAATTTACTACCCATGCTACATATATTTGTAAACCATGCAATTAGAGCTATAAAAATAATTATGAAGAGAGATTATTTTAGCTTTAGAGTTGATTCATGACTCAACTTTTATATATCAGTTGCCTTTCTCACTATGGTTGAACCATGAAGCTCGATCATGAACTCAACATCTTTCATGATCCTGTATTTTTGAGGATTCGGCAGCACACTAAAGTCCTTCAGCATGTACAGAAGAGCCTTCTTCCAGAAGTGGCTTAAACCAGTAAGCAATCGCAGCCTTGACAAAACAATGAAGGACATTCCCCTACCAACGCAAAAATATAATAACATTAAAAACTCGGAAAGTATATCTTTTACAAACATCTATAAAGAAAACAATCATGCCTAAAAACCTTTTCATCAGAGATGATGAAGTCGGTACTCATGTGCTTGTTCTTCACGCTGATCACATCCCAACACCTACAAATCATGACAACAATCGGGCCAGCAGACTCTTTGTGAAGTTGATCCAATAAAATAGCATCCCTTTCCTTAGGTTGTTTTACAACAATATCATTACTCTTTCCAATCTGAACAGATATTTTTTGGCTTTAGAGAGACTTACGAAAAGTAAATGCTTTCAGGAGGGAAGAATTCAAAGTGGAAAGTGAAGGATGGAGTCCTCATATATATAGACCCTCATCAGGAACCAAACAAATTCTATAACCTCCAACTCAATAAACTCTCATTAAACATCTATCTATTTATCACAAACCTCACGTTTATTTACATACACATATACATCACTTAGTCTCTTTCACATTCCACCCTTTCAACTTCTAATCATCATCAATATAATCAATTACTACTCTTCCAATATCTCTTTCACATTCCACCCTTTCAACTTCCTAATCATCATCAATATAATCAATTACTACTCTTCCAATAATGCACATATCACTAATAAACCACATAACAAATGAAGAATTTAATACCCATGCTATATATATTTGTAAACTATGCAATTAGAGTTATAACAACAATTATGAAGAGAGATTATTTAAGTTTTAGAGTTTTTTCATAACTCAACTTTTATATTATATAAGGATTTAGGTATATTATAAATTTATTTTTTAATTATTAAGTTATTGTAGTTTTATTATTAATGTCTTCTTATTAATATATATTATTGAATAAAGAGTAGTATAGAAAATATATTATGAAAGTAAATAAACACAAAAAGGCATCGAAGACAGGGAGATGTTGTCAGAACAGAGAAAAAGACTAGATATTGAAGCACGTAAAAAGGCAAAGTACAGCACAAGAAGTCAAAAGATTGAGAGCATCTTTTAGAGCAGCACTAAAGAAAGGTTGAACCGGATTTATACCAATGCCGTGTAATTAACGATAAAGGATTCCATGTTCACGTTCTCTAACCTGCAATCACATTCAGATGGGTGCAAAACGTGCAGTTCCTGGACGACGTAACCATACGGACGAATTCTGCTGAATGGCAACGAATCATAATCCTGCTTTGTTGGCCAAATTGGAAGAAAAGGAACGTGCATTAGCAGTCAGCCAAGTCAGCAGCGGCAGAAGTAACAACGTAACTTGTTGGAAATAAGAAGAACAATTAGCAAGAGCTGGAATGACATTAAGGACCTGAATGGCGCAAGCTGTTCCAATGAGTAATGGCGAACAAGCGGAACAATCCAAAGTTAATTAATTCGCCGTTGCTGCTCCAAAGAGACAATAATATCGCCATAGTGAGATGTACACTTTGGCTTCATGATGAAGAAGTCGATACCGAATTCACACTGAATTGGGTCAGCGCAATTCGTGCTGCTGTTGAAAATTACGAACACGAATCTTGCCCCTTGCTCAACGTATTCTCTTTCGCAGGCGTTTATACTCATCGACACATAACCTACGCATTTGGCAGAGATTTACTTCGGGAATGGGGGATTGTCGAAGTGCAGCACAAACGCAACACGTGCTGCTTCATTTTCACATCATACAACCTCAATGCCACTTTCACTGTGGATTCTTCTGCTATAGACTACTGCAGCCCGAGCTACTAATCATCCGATAGGCATGTCCCTCGATCCTACCGGGCAGACCACTGAAATCCTTGAAAAAATGATGGATCAAGCACTTTAGAAGT
>CM067173.1:66803712-66816212 GCA_034093135.1 Erigeron breviscapus
TAGAAGTACCATATCAAAACTAAACTATGTGCAAGTTCTTCTTTAGAAAAATCAGATTGCACATAATCCTCAGCTATAAATGTAGCAGTATTTTGACAAGTACATCCAAGAGAATCAGTTAAGGTCTGAGTGGAGGTATTGGTAGATGAATCACAAGTAGTTTGTGTAGAATTGTCTACTAAAGCACTTTGGTCAGTTTGAGTAGAAGCAATCTCACAAACTTTCTTAGTATCAACAACAATACATTTATCCTCTGAATTCGGACTTTGAGACTTGAGATGATCAATAACTTTTTGTTGAGATTCTACCTTTTGTTGTAAACCTTCTATTTGTTTTTCCAATAATGTGGTTGGAAAATACATTTTAGTTGGTTTAGGTGGAGTACAGACAGATTCTTGGTTTTGAAAATTTGATTCAATTTCTTCCAATTTGAAAATTGAAGATTCTTTTGTTTTGTATGAATCATTTATTGCACCATAATTAACCAAAAATTCTTGTTTTGGTATTCTCTCAACTTCATCAGTCTCAAATTCATCATCCAATGGACGAATAAATTGTTGTATCATACCAAGTCGTAGGAATTTTTCATCATACAAGGGTTCAATTTCCTCTTTGGCTTTTTTCAATGGTGTGATATTCTCAAATCCCAACCCGAGAAGAAGTTCTGTTTTGTCAATTTTTGACTTGTTAAAATAGGCAGTGAAATTCAAGAGAGGATTTTGTTCAACTTTATATAACTTTTCTTGATAGAAAAGTATATTCTTTTTAAATTCCTCAACTTGTTTTTCAAGATTCTCAATCTCAATGCCTTTTAGAAAACAATTATGATTTAAATCAGAAATCTTCCTTTCGAATTCAACATTGTTTGGTTTAGCTTCTTGGAGCTTTTTATTAAGAATATCAACATCCATTTATCTTGCATTTGCCCGAAGCCATTCATTGGTCTTTTGAATTTCAAGATCTTGATTGGCCTTTTCAAGATCATGAATGGTCTTTTCAAGATTTTGACATTTTTGTAATAACTTAGAATCAGGAGAGACATTCAACTCACATTCTTTGACCAACATCTCATCTTTGTATGCTTGAAAATCTTGTTTAATAGCATCATGTTCAAAAAGTAATTTGGAATGTTCTTCCAGAAGTTTTGAAAATTCACTTTTAGAAAATGAAATACTATTTTTCAACTTTTTGTTTTTGTTGGCTAAAGAGTTGATATGAGTTATCAAATTTGATAGGGCTAATCTACATGACTCTTTGTCCTTAATCAAAGAAAAAGTAGAGTCGAGATTTACCTCATCATCTGGGTATTCATCATCAGTGCTTTCTTCTTCAAAGACTTTGTTTTTGGCCAACCTTGCCATATAGCAAACATTAGCAGAGAGATCTTGATCTTCATCATCTGTGAGTAACAGCCATTTGTCATCTTCAGCTAGCAATGCATGTCCTGCTTCGACTTGTTTGGCTAACAGCATCTTCTGCTTGTAATACTCATAGTTCCGCTTTCGAGGTTGTTTGCAATCAACAGCAAAATGTCCAGGAATACCACAATTGTAGCACTTTTTGTCTGATGCCTTACCCTTCTCAATAACTTGTTTCTCATAAATTTCCTTCTTTTCACCATATCTTGATCCATTAGCTTCATCTTGCTCATTACTCCTTGGATGATAGTGTTCCTTCTTGGGAAATGCACTTGTAGAAGAAGTGCGGAGATTGTTGTTTGTTGGCCTCGCTTTGTAAAATTTCCTCTTGAAATGCTTTGTTACCGCGGCAAGAGCTTGATATAGTTCATCTGAAACACCATCTCTTGTAGCCATCAGATCATCTCCCTCCTCATCAGACGAAGAAACAACTACCATTTGTCTCTTAAGAGCTTCAGAAATCTTCTTCTCAACTATCAATGCCAAAGGATCAGAAGATACAACTTCTGGCATTTTGTTTGATGAAGCTTTGTTTAGGACTTGGTTTTCATTAAGTTTGAAAGATTCATAAAGAGTATGAATGGTGAACTTGGTCAGATTTTGATGTTGCTTGATCTGTGTTCCAAAATCTTCCCATTCTGGACCAAGAGCTTTGATGAATTTGATGTTTAGCTCAATCTCTGTTTTCTTGACATTGTTCTTCCTCAGCTCATTTATGACATTGCAGAATCTGTAGTAGACAGCTTCAAGAGATTCATTAGGCAATTTCGCGAAGTTGTCAAACTCAGTCAAAATATTGGTCAATCTTATCGTCGAAGTCACGTCAGCTCCTTCCATCTGTCTAGCCACCTCATCCCATATCTCCTTGGCCGTATCATAAGAATCAACAGAGCCATAGATTTCATCCGGTAGAGCTTTGTATAAGCATGACCTAGCTCTGTTATCTGCAGCTGTTCGATCTTTTTGTTCAGCATTCAAAAGATCAGGAGTTAGAATTATTGCATCAGTAGTGGGATGGCAATGAACGGCAAGTCCATTAAGGATGGAATCTTTCATCATATGACCATTTGTTTGACTTTCCACATAGTCCATAAATCTTTTCTTCCATAGTCCATAGGAACCACGGTAGAGAACTGGAGGTCTTGTATCTTACAATGCCATAATCTTTCTCATAGTCCATAAATCTTTTCTTCCATAGTCCATAAATCTTTTCTTCCATAGTCCATAAATCTTTTCTTCCATAGTCCATAAATCTTTTCTTCCATAGTCCATAAATCTTTTCTTCCATAGTCCATAAATCTTTTCTTCCATAGTCCATAAATCTTTTCTTCCATAGTCCATAAATCTTTTCTTCCATAGTCCATAAATCTTTTCTTCCATAGTCCATAAATCTTTTCTTCCATAGTCCATAAATCTTTTCTTCCATAGTCCATAAATCTTTTCTTCCATAGTCCATAAATCTTTCTTCCATAGTCCATAAATCTGTTTCTTCCATAGTCCATAAATCTTTTCTTCCATAGTCCATAAATCTTTCATCATATGACCATTTGTTTGACTTTCCATAGTCCATAAATCTTTTCTTCCATAGTCCATAGGAACCACGGTAGAGAACTGGAGGTCTTGTATCTGAACCCAATGCCAATGCTTCACGAGAAGTCATTTGAGATTGATTTGATTTGAAAGATTGGATTGAATTAAGAACAGAAAATGAAACGATCTTGAAATGAAACGATCTTGAAATGAAACGGTCTTGAAATGAAACGGTCTTGAAATGAAATAACTTTGAACTAAATGATTTTGGATAAAACGATCTTGAGCAAGATCGTCCTAGGTGAGATCGTTCTAGGATTTTGATGAAATTTGGTTAAGTCTTGAAATTGAAACGATCTTGAAATGAAACGGTCTTGAAATGAAACGGTCTTGAAATGAAACGGTCTTGAAATGAAACGGTCTTGAAATGAAACGGTCTTGAAATGAAATAACTTTGAACTAAATGATTTTGGATAAAACGATCTTGAATTAAAATGAATTTGGATTGAAATGATTCAAGGAACTGGGACGATCTTGGTTGAAGATCGTCTTAAGTTCAGAGGAAATGGGACGATCTTGGTGAAGATCGTCTTAGGTTTCGAGGAAATGAAACGATCTTGGTGAAGATCGTCTTGTTTTCTTTCTCAAAACTTATAAGTATTTGAGTTGACCAAACCAATCCTTTCGGATTAATTAGCCAGAAACAAACACTACACAACACACTCTTGTCTAGAACGATCTTGTGAGGATCGTCCAACAAGCCACAAAGCACAAGAATGAAAAACGAGCTTTCAAAGACTAAGACGATCTTGGGAAGATCGTCCTAGTGAAGATCGTTTTGGTGTCATCTTCTTCATCTCATCAGTTTTCCAGAAAAAACTCCATTAACAACTTCAGAAAGCTTCAATAACTTTTGAATTACTGGGAGTTAAATCATGAAATCACTTGCAATCTGATTGTATTCACGTCCGCAACAGATTTATGAACAAAATTCAACACAAAACACAACAGATTCAAATCCCTCAAATTCGCGCCTAAAAACACAAAATTCAATCTCGAGAATTAGTTTGAATTGAAACTTGAAACTTGACAGGATTATGTTTTCAACAACCACGAATCTATTGGTGAACAAATAACTGTGATTTTATGTGATTTGAAGTGTGAATTTTGATGAACCAGTAGGTGAAAAAATACGAACAAAAATTGTAAATAAATTTGATTTTGATGAATTTGTGATTGAATTCAGTTATGGATCGTCATCAGATTGATGTTTTGCTTGATTTTGATTTGTGATTGAATTCAGTTATGGATCGTCATCAGATTGATGTTTTGCTTTGATTTTGATTTGTGATTGAATTCAGTTATGGATCGTCATCAGATTGATGTTTTGCTTTGATTTTGATTTGTGATTGAATTCAGTTATGGATCGTCATCAGATTGATGTTTTGCTTTGATTTTAATTTGTGATTGAATTCAGTTATGGATCGTCATCAGATTGATGTTTTGCTCTGATACCACTTGTTAAAACACGATTTCTATCACTGAATTCAATTCATCAATGGCGGTTTGGATAGTGTGTGTTCTTGGTGTTTGTGTGTGTTTTGGGAACGAGCAAAATAGTTGCTTGTAGAAAGAACACTCAAATGGTCATTTGAGAGTTTATGAGGAACAAGCAAAAGTTTGCTTGTTCATAAGAACTCTCAAATGGTTTGAGAGTTTCTGTGGAAACAAGCAAAAGCATGCTTGTCCATAAGAACTCTCAAATGGATTTGAGAGTTCTTGTCACTTGCCTATAAATAGGGGTGTGTGTTTTGTGTGTTCTGGACAAGAGTGTAGAGAGAGAAACGAGCAAAATAGTTGCTTGTAGAAAGAACACTCAAATGGTCATTTGAGAGTTTATGAGGAACAAGCAAAAGTTTGCTTGTTCATAAGAACTCTCAAATGGTTTGAGAGTTTTTGTCACTTGCCTATAAATAGGTGTGTGTTTTGTGTGTTCTGGGAAACACACAAATAGGCCAAAACCCTTATGGGCCTGACATGAGAACACTCAAACCCATTGGATTTGAGAGTTCTTGTCACTTGCCTATAAATAGGGGTGTGTGTTTTGTGTGTTCTGGGAAACACACAAACAGGCCAAAACCCTTATGGGCTGACATGAGAACACTCAAATGGTCATTTGAGAGTTTATGAGGAACAAGCAAAAGTTTGCTTGTTCATAAGAACTCTCAAATGGTTTGAGAGTTTCTGTGGAAACAAGCAAAAGCATGCTTGTCCATAAGAAATCTCAAACAGTTTGTGTGTTCTGGGAAACACACAAACAGGCCAAAACCCTTATGGGCCTGACATGAGAACACTCAAACCCATTGGATTTGAGAGTTCTTGTCACTTGCCTATAAATAGGGGTGTGTGTTTTGTGTGTTCTGGACAAGAGTGTAGAGAGAGAAACGAGCAAAACCTAGAGAGAGAAACCTAAGAACACGCACGGTTGATCTTGTGGGTGGTACTCGACTCACGCACGAACCGCAAACACACACTCGGTTTGGACGGCTCGTAGACTTAGATTACCACGTTGGTTGGTAAAGTTTGTCCGGAGAGCCGTTTCACTATAGTAACCAAATACGAGTGTTTATATTCACGCAAAAGATATATATATATATATATATATATATATATATATATATATATAGTGATATATATATCATAAAAGGTAGATATAAAAACCGTGGGTTATCTCGAGGAATTCCGCACCTCGACATATCCTTAAGTCAATCTCAGTTCGGTAAGACCCGGGGGACTTACACGTGTCATGGCAAACCTATAGAAGTCTAGTGACTAGGTGATCACGCCATACGAACACATAACATCTTATCGTTTAACATCATATCGATCTTATCTTTACATCATAAACATTTCATCTTATCACATACTTCATTCCATCATATCATCATAACATAACATATACATATTTCATTTCATCATAGCATGCATAAGATTACCATTTATCATCAATGGTAGTCATAATCAATCCCATAGTAACCTCCCATACATTCCCGAATACATACAAGTACAAACATTTATTTGGGGAAGTTAACTTATGAAAACTATGTTTCGTTATCCCTCATGTGATAAAAGATGTTATCTTACCTTAAAAGAGTTCAACAACAACCAATTAACAAGTTACGGTACTTGACAAGTATTCCCGGGTACCTAGAACAAATATAAGATCAACCTATAAGCTACAATAAAGCATAAGCGCCAAACAAGGAAATTTCAGCATGTTTCCAGCTTTGCGTCATTCACTTGCCAGTGACTTTTGGCCATCAAGAAGACCAGATACAACAAAAATCAGTTCTGGACATTTGCAGGGAACTCAAAGACTTTTTCAAAATTATATGGTTTGACTCTTGGGGAGCTTTAGTGAATGACTTATGATTTTTTACAAAACAGACCTGCATCATTCGTCCTAAATCCGACAGTTCTGTAAATCAGCATTTCTTACCTATTTCTGGGCAAAAGCAGAAGAAACTTAGCTCATATCAAATTTAGAGGATACATAGACCTTTTCAAAAATATAAGTTTTGTCTCCTAACTCATTCAGATGAATTTTCAATGATTTTTGCAAGATGACAGAAATTTCAGTCTTAAAGAACCCTTTGTTTTGCAAACTATTTCGACCATCAAACAAGCATAGCAAACCTCCACGACCTATAGAACTTGGATACACCCTAAATAAGACTCAATTGATGACTTGATGTCATCGGTTGATCCACAAATCACTTACACATAATATGGAATCGATTATACGCCCGAAAACTATCAATTTTGATTTCAAAACGTAATCTATTCAAGATCAAACCTCAAGGCTATAATCTATAACTTGACATCAATACAAGATCTGGAAATCATGATGAAATTCAAAGATATGTTACCTTTAACTTATAATCAGAAGGATGATCAAAAGAATGATTAAAGATGACCTAAAACCGAAGTCAACAAATTTTTAGCCCACAGTTCTAGCCCTATGACTCGACTTCTAGATCTCCAGAGACAAATTCAATGGTTGAAAATATTCGCATTTATGTCAGAAGCTACAGTCAAAAAACCAAGATGATCCGACGGTTCAATCTCTGGGGATCGGATGTTTTCTGGGTTGTGGTATGTAAAAAACGGGATTTCTTGATCTTTTCGTTTCGAACTCATCTCAAACCCTCACAACCTGAAACTTTGTAGATCACTTCAAGGCATCATTGAAAACTTAATTAACACCATGAAACCATCAATTGATCCTTGGATTACTGTAGGGATGATTGAAAGATCAAAACCTAAGAGAAATCACCACCAAATTGCTTCCTAATCACGTAGGAACAAAAGAGAGGCTAGGGTTTTGTGTGTGAAACTTTGTAAGGGTTTTGATCTGATTATTTGGCCATATGGACGTGATTTTGGTCCCATATATACTGGAACAACTTTCAAAAGTTAACATCTAAGACCTTGTACTTCCTTATAACTCGTTTCGGAACCTAATTGCTCGTTTAACGCATAAGGGAACACTTAACGACTCTTAAATCCTATCGGAAACACTTTGTGACTTTATTAATCATCATTAATCATTATTTTCATCACTTTAATCATATTGCACATTAACACATTAATCCCACATTTCGGATATTAAACACATAAGTATTTAATCACGTAATCCATATAAGGCATATAAACTTGACATAACCTAACGTTAACTAACAAACAAGTCAAACGTCAAACATAAAAAGTTTGGGATGTTACACGATAACAAGTCATAAGATAATATAAGAGCCAATCGAAGCACATAAACTCTTAATATAAGGCACAAGAAAACGCTACAAGATCATACACAACACACAAACAAGTTAACAAAGATCACAATACATAATCACCATAATGAACGTTCATCAAGCTCACAAGTCCCGCGGGACACACAATTTGGCGGAGTGTACACATATCCAAGCTCACAAGTCCCCATAGACACCAAATTATGCGAATAGTTCAAGTATCCTTAACCCAACCCAATAATCATAAGTAGTATCATGTTTACCTTTCAAACAATTGATTAGTTCTCATATCATGCATTACATTGTTTATCAACATTAGTTTTACCAAAATGAGTACACTTTCCACCCCAAAGTTCCACAAAGAGAGGGGCTACGAAACTCACCTTGGCTTAAGCACAAACAAGTATAAATCAAGCTACAAACGTTCAACGATCGCCCAAAGGTCACCACCTATCCATATAAGCATCACAATACACGTTAAGGTCCTTGCATTGCTCTAGACATGAATCTCTAACCTTGGTCGACTCTAGAAGCTTGAATTGACATCATTGTGACCAAAAGAATGTATACAAGGAAGTATGGTTCGACCCAAGGATCAAGGAAGCCCAATAAGCTCAAAAGAAGAGGAAACAGAAAACCGACAAATGAAGGCCAGCGTCTGGGACGCCCCTGGTCACCGTCTCAGACGCCAGAACCATTTTGGCCCAGCGTCTGGGACGCTAGAACCCACGTCTAGGACGCCAGACTCTGCACCAAACCTACCTGCACGCCCATTTCTAGCCAAACACAACCCATATTCGATCCAAACTCGTTTTTGAACATACAAAGACCATTTTGAAGCTATGAAACATGTTACAAACATATTTTTGACAAAAACCCATCACCAAAACCTTTCCATAACACAAATCTAACTCAAATCAAACCCTAAATTTCAAACCAAAACCCTAGAAACCCAAAAATCCGATTTTGACTTCCAACGAGACCAAGGATGTTTAGATTCGACCAAGATACATGATAAGCAATACATAATGCAATACATAATGATGATTTTGAGCTAAGAAACACTTACCAAAACAACCCGATGCTCCGAATCCGAATTTGGGGCTTAAAAGGAGATTACACTTGATTTACCAAAAGATCTTGAAGTTTGAAGATAGGGAAATGTTATTTAACCAATTTCTAACACTTTGATGCTATTAAATGCCTTAGATCCGAATTTAATGAAGAGAGATGGTTAGTGTGTGTTTTGTGTGTGTTCTTGGAGTTTGAAGATAGGAAAATGTTATTTAACCAATTTCTAACACTTTGATGCTATTAAATGCCTTAGATCCGAATTTAATGAAGAGAGATGGTTAGTGTGTGTTTTGTGTGTGTTCTTGGAGTTTTGAGAGAAAGAGTGTGTTTGGGAGAAGATAAGAGATAAGGGAAAGGAAGGAATGAGAGGTGGAAAGTGGATTACACCCCCACACACAAACTCTTACACAATAATACCAATAGCTAGTTACCAAATGATACCCCGTCCAAACAAGTAAATGCTAAAATATCGCCAATTACACTAAAGATCACAAAAGCAACTCGACTTTCATTAATCACATAAGTCAAGCAATTCAAATAATCACATATTCCAATTAGATTCACAATTAATCACATAGTCAAACAAATTCAAATAAAGTCAACATAGTCAAATATCACGGGTGTTACATCATTCCCCCGTTAAAGGAATTTCGTCCCCGAAATTCAATCTACACTAGGCTCACTAAATAAATGAGGGTACTTAGCATACATAGAATCCTCTCGTTCCCATGTAAACTTGGGACCACGCCTTGCTTGCCATTTAACCTTCACGATTGTATACCATGTATTCTTTAGCTTCTTAGTATCACGATCCAAAATCTCTATCGGCTCCTCAACAAATTTCAACTTGTCATCGACACGGATTTCTTCCAAAGGCATATGCAATGTCGGGTCCGCCAAACACTTCCTCAAATTTGACACATGAAACACATTATGAATGCCACTTAACTCTTGAGAGAGTTCCAATCAATATGCTACCAAACCGACACGTTCCAAGATCTTGAATGGTCCAATGTACCTTGGACCCAACTTCCCACGTTTCACAAAATGAACTACACCTTTCCATGGAGACACTTTCAAAAGCACAAAATCACCAACCTCAGATTCCAAAGGCCTACGCCTAACATTGAAATAGTTCTTTTGACGTTCACGCGCCACCTTCAATTTCTCATGAATTTGGGAGATCACCTTTGTTGTTTCAACAACAATCTCGGGTCCGATGAGTTGGCTTTCACCAATCTCCGCCCATGCCAACGGTGACCTATACTTCCTTCCATACAAAGCTTTAAAGGGTGCCATTTGAATACTTGCATGGTAGCTATTATTATAAGAAAATTCTACCAATGGGAGATGCACATCCCAATTGTCACCAAATTCTATGGCACAAGCTCTTAGCATATCCTCAAGTGTTTGAATCGTCCTATCACTTTGACCATCGGTTTGAGGATGAAAAGTCATACTCGTATCAAGTTAAGTACCCATGGCCTTTTGAAACGCCTTCCAAAACATAGAGGTATAACGAGTACCCCTATCGGAAATGATGGAGATTGGCACTCCATGCTTAGACATTACCTCCTTAATATATAAACGGGCCCTAGTATCAAATTTGTCGTTCTCCCGGATGGCTAAGAAATGAGCTGACTTACTCAAACGGTCGACAATCACCCAAATAGTGTCATGGCCACTACTTGTCCTTGGTAACTTAGTGATGAAGTCCATAGCAATTCTTTCCCACTTCCACTCCGGTGTTACCGGTTGAACTAGTAAACCGGGTGGTTTCTTGTGATCGGCCTTCACTTGCAAACAAGTAAGGCACCCACTAACGTATTTGGCTATATCTTTCTTCATACCGGGCCACCAATATAAGTCTCTCATGTCAAAATATATCTTGTCGGATCCGGGATGAACTGAATAAGCCGACTTACGAACTTCATTCCTTAATTTCTCCCGAAGCCCACCAAGTTTAGGAATCCATAACCGCTCCACAAAATACAAACCATTATCATCTTTTCGGTCAAATTGTTCTTTTAAGCCATGAAGTTCTTCATTAATAAAGTTCACCGGCAAGGTTGCAATCCCTTGAGCCTCAATAATAGAATCTCTAACACTTCGTTGCACGGTAAGACTCATAGCCCTATACCGTCTCGGCTTCACACGTTCCTTCCTACTCAAAGCATCCGCAACAACATTCGCCTTACCGGGATGGTAGCGAATTTCACAATCATAATCACTAAACAACTCCAACCATCTCTGTTGCCTCATATTAAGTTCACTTTGATCAAAAATATGTTGGAGACTTTTATGATCGGTATAGATCACACTTTTGGTACCATAGAGATAACGCCTCCAACACTTCAAAGCAAAAACCACCGCTCCCAATTCTAAGTCATGAGTCGGGTAATTCCTCTCGTGAATCTTCAATTTCCTAGATGCATACGCAATGACCTTGCCCCTTTGCATCAAGACACAACCCAACCCTGGATAGAAATGACCTAACTAGAATGAATTACAATGCGCGCCCTTACAGTCATAAAAATGACCTGGATAGAATCCTCAAAGAATGTATACAATGTAATACAGTTGTCTAATAGCCATCGAGTAATAATGAAAGCAGTTACGGCATATATGAAAACACATTTTGTATTCCTTTCACCCCAAAACATAAGTAAAAAGGGCTATGAAAACTCACCTGATAGCCTGCTAAAATGAATACACAAGTATGCGCAAGATAAGTAGAATGTATACTTGACAGCCAACCTAACCACATAAAATGAATCCACATATTTATTATCATAGAATAATACGATTATATGCTTAACCGTTTATGTCTTACGAATACCATTTATCTTAACTTTAGAAAATGTCCATTGTTAAATTATGTGGTTAAACGTTTGCAAGCTTTACTTAATCAATGTTTACGAGTTTCTGATTTTCTTTCTTTTCAAGCATTGACTAATATTGACCAACTTTGCAAGTCGTAACCATTTGAGTGTTCCTAACCATTTGAGTGTTCTTAACCATTTGAGAGTTCCTGACCATTTAAGTGTTTCTGACCATTTGAGTGTTCTTAATGATTTGAGTGTTTCTCACCATTTGAGTGTTCTTCCATTTGAGTGTTCTTCCAAACTAGATTTGAGTGTTCTTTTGAATAACTCTCAAATCATTTATCTTTAAAATCGTTTAGTGTTTTTGAAATACGTTTGTACTTTTACATTCTTTGTTAGTATGGAAAAACAATATTAAGCTTACGGACCCTAAAACGGTGTAGCAATACGAGACCCATTTGGTAAGAAAGTAAGTTTAACAATGGTTATAAAATCCTTAAAAAAGACATCGACTTTGTTTACGAAAACGTATGGAACTTTGGATTTATCTATAACTAGTTTTTCTAGAACTATTGAACATAAAAAGTTTCAAGCTTGATGATTAAAAATAAAGTTTGTTTTTAACAAAGTTTCGTAAGACATAAACATAAGACAAAAAGTTTGGATTTTTGATATATTGCCTCAAGGATAGATATGTCTTTGTTGTTATGAGTGGAAGACTTAGTAAATAAAATTGATTCAATGAGTGTTTTTAGTAAAATGAGATTTGTGTGTTGTTGGTAAAACTAGAGAGAAAAATGAGATTTGTGTGTTTCTTTTTGGTTTTTGTTTTATGTTTTTATTGG
>CM067173.1:66821212-66861288 GCA_034093135.1 Erigeron breviscapus
TTTGACAAGGGGAAAATAGAAAAGGGGGGAAAAAGGGGAGAGAGAGTGTGTGAAACCGGAATATATTTTTGGTATATATAAACACATATATTTTTTAGTCAAAGTCAAATGTTACGTAAGCAAAATTGATGACGTGGCAGTGGTGACGTGGCACTTAACGGAGGGTTGCTGTTAAAACTAACGATGTTCCCTTTATTGCGAAATTTATATAAATGAGATCATTTAAATAAACGAAAACTAAATAGGTTCCTTTAATACAAAATTTGTGTAAAAAACTTAGTTTTTTATGGATTTTTTCCTTTCTTTAATTGAATGAGTGTAGCTAATTTAAATGAACCAATGGCATGATGCCTCTTTTTCAAATGCTTGTTTAATTCATTCGGTGTCAATTGTAATGGAAGCCTTGTGGTGTGCTGCATTAATTTCGCAGCAAGCCTGAAGAGTTAATTTCCCCGACCTTTTCATTTCGAAAATGTACGGTATATATATATATATATTTTTAAAATATATATATATATATATATATATATATATATATTTTTAAAATGAATTTCGCTGGAAACTTTGTTATAATTTTGCAATTTTCACTTTTGACCTAACTCCGCTTACTTTTAATTTTGCGGTCACCTAATTTTAATAAAACACACTAGCCTAAACGTACATTTTCTTTCCAAACCAATTTTGATGAAATTTTGATGAATGGGTGAAGCCACTTTGTGTGGTTTTATCAATAACCACAACTATAGCCGAACATTTGAGATGTTACAAAAACAAAGTTTGGACATAGAATTACATAGAAATGTCATGGGCAAGTACACGCGCATGTACTAACACAACAATAAGCACAAAAACAAGAACAATCCATGTGATAAATGAATAAGTACTAATATGTCATTACAATTTACAACATTCAAAGACAAATTGAGTGGCTTCAAAGACAGATTAAGTCCCAAATGGTCATGTTGATGATTTGGTAGTAATTAAAGCTATAGAACTCACATTCCTAACTAAAGCTATAAATACAAGATTAAAGCTATAGAACTCATGATTTGGTTATGGAAACAAGTAACAAAACTGATTTGGCTAATGGATTTAGTGTAGATTTTGGATTTGGTAAGAAAGTTAAGTAAGTTTTCTAAAAAGAGAAGAAAAAAAAAAGGGAGGGGATTCAATTTATTTTGAATCTTGTCCCTTGATTTTCAATCAAGGGTCAAGATTTCCTCAACTTGAATCAAGTTGGGAACATAACTTGAGGGAATCTCCTAAAAAAAAAGGAGCTAGTATGGGAAAGAGAGAAAAAATTGAGATTTTTAATGAGAAAATGAATAAATGAAATGAGAAGAAAAGATGGGAGGTGGGAGGGTTAGTGGCTTCCTAGCCTCCAAGACTAAGTTTGATTTTTAAACTGAATTCGTTTGACTCGCGAATTTAAAGATACCTGATGTTCCATTGGAAATCTTTAATCACATAAATAACCATATTTTTCAACTAGCTTTCCAACGACTAAAGATATGACTACATTTAACTTTAAAAAAATTATTTAGTTCATTTTCAAGTGTATTTTTTTATTGGCATTTCTACTAGACACTAACAAGAACTTACAACTCGCACAAGTAATTATGCAACTAACGTAAAGAACACCCCTAAGAACCTTATAACTACCTATTTCTTATTTAAACGAGATAAGTACAACCTAAATACACGATTAACCTATCTAATAAACTACAAGAGTGACAAATATACAAAAATGAAAGTTCTGTTCGGTGACGGTTGTCACGTTTTAGTTATTAAATTTTCGCACAGCTTCATTGAGTTTTCAAGTATCGCAACAAAATATTTTGAGATGATTTCATAGCTTGATCAAAGTACTAAATTTCGCAATTCAAACTATATCTTATGATCCATCTGTGAGAATAGCGAGTCATCATGTAAATCCCCGAAAATTATACTACATTTTTTTTAATTCTTTTAAAGAAAACATCCATTTAGAAATTGCAATAAATACATATACCAAAAATCGTTACAAAAGACAAATATACAAAAAATAAAAATTTTGGCATCAGCTTTTCGTAAAATCTAGCGTCCATGCTTATTGCTAAACATCAAAACCTGTTATGAATAATAAGTTTGGAGATAATTAAATGCGATAGTGTCACTGTAACACCCGCTGTTTGGGTCGGTCAATGTTACAGGACTAGTAAATTTGAAACGAGTCAAACATTGATAAATTAAATTTTTTGAGGGAAAGGTAGACATGTGAATAGTCATGAGGAGCATAATTTCAAAATATTTTTTATTGTGTCGGCTAAATATTTGAGAGAGTCTCGAGTTAAATTTTTTTATTTTTTTGAACGGCATTCTATTTTACTCCTACTCCTAAATTACACGTATGTCTGGAAACTAGGACTCTCGAAAAACCCCTGTTAATCCACCCTCACAAATGTGAGAAGTGGGACTCGAACCCAGGTGGATCCCCCCAAGGTCAAAGACCTTACCAATGAGCCACCAACCCCATTGGCGAGTCTCGAGTTAATAGTTTAGCTAAACGAATCATTTCTCGGAATAAACTGGAACTAGTCGCGAGAGTATCCGGGTGGAACAAAACCTCCTCACCCTTCTCTTTCTTCTCATTTCTCTTGTCCCTTTCTCTCTCTACACTCTCATTCTCTCCTCAATCTCTCTAGAAAATGGAAGAACACTTTCTTTCTCTTTTTCTTCTTGAATTTTTGGATTTAATCATCATCATGGTAAGGAAATCAAGTAAATGGTATAATAATAACAATAATCTTCAAAGATTTTAAGTTCAAGAGTTCATCCTCCTCTGTGTCTCAAATTTGGATTTGTAGCTTCAAGTAACTTTTGGTATGTAAGTTTACTTCCTACATGCTTAAATCACGTTGTTATATAACCACTGGGTAATAGCCCAGTGGCCACCAGCCGCCACTTTCCAGGAGAGGTCCTGGGTTCGAGTCTTGCCAAAGCCAAACTTGAGATAATCAGGGGATTATTAAGTGGTTGAGAATCACCTGGACACTAGCATGGCTAGGGGATTAGTGGGTACCAAATGGTACATGGGATCAGCGGGTTTCCATCCAATTACCTTTTTTTTTAATCACGTTGTTATATGTCTTGAGTAACTAGATCTTCATTTCACTTGGTTAAATCTATGAATTTGGTAATAACTTGTTACTTAGGGTTTTGTAATAGGGGTTTTCGATTTTTGGAAGTGGGTTGTGATAAAAAGTTGATTTTCATGAATGATATTGTGTAAAATCAATTGTGGTAAAGTTTGGAATTTGGCATTTAAGTTGGTCGATTTGAGGTTAAAAGTTGATTTTCGCGTAGATCTGGGTTTCATTGTGACGCAATGGGTTGGTTGCGACATAATGTTCTTCAGGTCTCGGTCTCGTTGTGATGCAATGGCTCGTTGCGACACAACCTTCATTGTCGAGCGTTTGGATGCGACGCAACAAAGGGGTTGCGGCGCAACTGAGTCATGTTCCACTTCAAATTGTTTCAAACTTCATTGTTTCTCTTCCGTATCGATTGTAATCATTTTTTTAAACATAAATCAATCTAGTTAACCTACTTTTGGGTAAAAATCATTCATGGGTCGTATGTTCTTACATTTTGATTTTGTGAACAATTTTTGGGGACTTTAGCACGATACACTTAGCTAGGCCTTATTGTTCAGGTTACCATTTAATGATACCATGTCCCCCTCATGGACTTGTGAGCTTCTTTTGATGTTACACTCGCTAATCATGTGTGGGGGAGCTTGCTCCACATGATTAGTGTCCCGTGAGGACTTGCGAGCTTGGTTTGGTGTAACATATGCTAATCGTGTGTCCCGTGGGGACTTGTGAGCTTGGTGATCTTTTGGTTATGAATATTTATCAATTGTGATCTTGATACTTGTTGAGTCCTAATGTATAATGTAAATTTGGTGATGGAAAATCTGATAGTTAAACACGTGTAATCTTTTGGTTTTTGTAATTCGATCTGGGTCAAACTAAGTTGACACAACTTACTATCTGAATCTGACTCAGATCATTCTTCATATTTTGTATTGTAATATTTTATGGAAGCAAGTGTTCTTCAAGCTGCATCAACAATGTTAATAGCATTCTATCCAAGTCGAAGAGGAGGATTGAATATAGAAGACCAAGTTGGGAGTGAAAGTCAGCTTGGGATTACCAGTCATCTTGGAAGCACTTAGCAGATTGAGTTTTGACAAATGGCTCAATCTGTGTCTGACAATCAAGTGAATAAGCAACCTGAAATGAAGATAAGGATGACTGATGTGACTAGGTACAATACTAGGATCCAGGTTGGTGGTTTGGTTTACATATGCGTGTCCATACTCTTATTGGCTGAAAGAAGACGCGTGACAGTACTTGGGACCACAAGTACTATCAATGGGCACGATCAAATATTCCTTTTAACAAGCCAATGAAAGAAGAATACGTGGTTGATTTGGACACCAATGGAACCAGGGCCTTCGCCTATAAAAGCCCCATTCCTTGGCAGCATATGTATGGCATTCCTAAAAATAAATTCTTCACAGAGGTTTCATTTGCTCTTACACACAGCTTAGCCTTTTATAAATCAGCTTTGGCTGATTCTTTAGAGTAGAAACTTATTGATTCTAATTTGTCATTTCAACTGGGTTGTTTAGATATGTGTAGGCTATCTTGTTGCGCAACAACCCTGTAATTCTTTGTATAGATTCATTCTTAATAAAGAGTTACCTTGAAAAATTACAATCTGTGTCGAAGAGTTTTGTTTACGTATTTAGCTTTACTGTTTTATTGATTCTTGTTCTTTACTTACTTTATATCTATTATCTAAATCTGTAAAACGATTTCCTTACAAGTTTTAAAGATCGAATTAAGTGGTATTCACCCCCATCTACAACTACTTGTATACTTTATACCTTGGTATATCATTACATTTGGGATGTATCAATACTTAATGTGGTTATATGTTGCGTCATTCTTGTGATTTTGGTGTAGACTTTGGATGAGATACTTGTGAAATTCCATTGTGGTGAAATGTCTTTCGGTGTGGGACTATTATGGCTCAGCTATTCGACTTAACTACTTATAGATGTATTTATGTATATAAATGTATATACACTTGTATCAAAGTTACGGTCCAACTTGAAACTATGTGATCCTACGAACTCACCAAACTAGTGTTGACATTTTGAGTATCTTTTCAGGTATACAAGAAATCGCTTGCAAGCTAGGAGTTGATGCCTATAGTTGGACTTATTGGACTTGTTGGTTGCATTGTAGATTTTTAGATTCTGGCACGATGTCTCGTTTGTCTTCCCTTGTGTAGGACTTATTGTTGTATCTTGACTTGTATTTGACAATTTGTAGCTTTGAATGGACATTATTTAGTTTCTCCATGTAATATCCATTTGCAAGTTTGTCTCAGTTGCATCTTACGTTTCCGCCACTAGTGGGGTGTTACAGTCACCTACTTACCTTTGGATTCGCAATAGAGACAGGAATGATATTTGCACTTGGGATGATTGGATAATCACTCCCATGAAGACAGGCTAGTTTATTCTTGTTCAAGATATTGTTTCTTGTCTTTTTCATTTTGTTTGACTCTCCTGTTCTTTTTATGTATCATTCCTTGGATCTTGTTTGAGTTTGCACAAAAAACACAATGAAGTGAAAACCGGTGGTTCGGCCTTCATTGTTGGGGTTTTTTCTTGTGTCCCGGGCTTCTGTAATCGGCACAAGTTTTTTCAACCTTTTTGCAAACTTAGCAGTTAAAGTTCCGAGTTGAATCTAGTTTTTGTAATTGTTGTAAACTAGATTTGTTTTGTACTTTTACCTCTAGCACCTTGTTAGATGGTCCTTTTTATAATAATACTATGCCGTTTGAAAAAGAAAAGTTTTCAAAAGTACATTTGATCATAATCATTAAATTACTATTACAAAATTACCCATTACAAAATATAGGAAACATATATATACTAAGAGCAAACGTCCAAGAGACAACTTGTATCACGCTGACATTAACGGTATAAGTTTCTATCTTTCTAATCTTTAATTTCTCAAACTCGGCTCTTCTACCAATATCTTTCATTATATGCTACCTATAAAAAGGGAAACCACTAAAAGAATAAGCCAAAACTTATTGAATACAATTGTAACTCCCCAAAACCTAACATTTTTTTATTTTTTTATAACTGTTAAGTATAGAATTCGAGCTTTTGTGTGTGTTAGAGTGTGTGTTAATGGCGGTTTGAAGAGAGAGAAAGTAGAGAGAGAGTAGAGAGAAGTCAGGGAAAGTTTAGTTTGTATTATGGGGTGAAAAGTTACAATTAACATAATGGAGGGGGTTTATATACATATGAGCTATTTACACTATGCCCCCTTCCATTGTAACAAGATTACAATATAAGTACAAATTAACATAAGGTACACAAATCAACTACTACATTTATATTTCTAACAATCTCCCCCTTAGTAGTGATTTGTGAAAAATATCCAGTCTTTGTCTTTCTTTAAGCTCTTGTATTCGGTCTATCTTTGTTTGGATGCCAGAACCAATTTTCTCCTTCGGGTCTATCATCAGGAACAACCATGTTGTCTGCAAAGTTTCTTGGAGGAATGTTCTGTGGACCTGGACGATGACCAGGCTCGTATTTGATCCAACAACCTCCTCTTCGACGTACGACGTACTTAGACTTCTGAACATTCTTTGCTTCTCTCATCATTCTAATGCTGTCTCTGTACTCGAGTCTTTGATTAATCTTGGAGATTGCTTTATCAAACACTTCCTTTTTCTTTTCATCTTGCTCGTCTTCTTGTAGGCACAACAACACATTCTTACAAAACTCCAAAGTTCCATCAGAATAAGAAGCAAGTTCATCTATGCGAATGAAAATCTTCTTCTTTCTGCTATTCAAAAAGACAACACCGAAGGATGGTTCTTCTATGATATGACCAATACTTAGCTGTTCAATATCTGCGGTGTATAGACTTTGATCTGGATATGGCACATTAATCTTCCTCTTCACAACTTCAAATCCTATTTGAAAATCTTCCAATGAAGCGTACTGAATGCAGCTTGACATATATCTTTTAACAGCTTCAAAGGCAATAACATCTTCACGGTATCGCTGCATTGCATTCAAGAAATGATTGTAGAGGAAGATAATGTCATCAACGGGCAGCAGCTTGAATTGTGTTTCAGTAAATCTGTAGCTCTTGCCATTATCTCTTTTGACATGGAAACTTGGGATTGAGATAGTATTCCTTTTAACCAAAATAACTCTGACCAGCACCAATATCTTGTGATTTCTTTGTTCTTCAAGGAGTTTGGGATTATATTGCTTGGTGAGTTTAAGAAGCTCTTTGTATTCTTCAACTTGTCTAGCTTCCTTAAACTTATACATCGAATCCAACTCTGGTCTTCTGGTCTTGGTAACTTTGGTAGCTCCACAAAATATCGGAAAAGCTCTTTCTTCCATAAATCTAGACTTCTTGGCTGCCTCCTTTGGCTTAACACCCAGCGCAACCATTCTTTCTTTATCCCTCAAGAAGTATCCCCGATTAATGAATCTCCTTTGTTCTTCAGTTAATTTTGTTGGAAAATAATCAGGGAGAACCTCCTCGGATACGATTGCTTCTTTCAACACTTGTTTATATGTTGATTTCTTGAAGTTCTGAGATGCAGCCTCAGGAGTCTTTCTCAATTCATCAAAGCTATTGAAGTCTTCAAAGGTATAGAGTTGAGGAGTAGTGAAACCCTGAGTAGAAGATTCTCCAACTTCTTTTCTGCTCGACGAACCTGTTTCAAAATAATCAAGATCTGGGAAGTCTTCAAACACAGGTTCCTCAACAGCTTCAACGTTTATTGGAGTTCCAACTATTTCTGGCTCGTCCAAGGTTACACTGTCTTTTGCAGCCTCAATGTCTGCTTCTCCCTCAGCATATTCAACTATCTCATTATCAATCACATACCCTTCATCTTCATTTTCAACAACATTTTCATTTTCTTCATCTTCTTCATCATCAGAATCATCTCCAAACACTTCATTGAATTTTCTTTTTATTTCATCAATTCTTGCTATCTCCTCTGGGTCATCTTCATTGTTTCTTTCATTAAATCTTTTATTGAAAGCTTTAACCATTTTGTCAACTTCTCTTTGAGTTTCATCATTAAGTTCTCTAGCTCTAACAGCAGCTAATCTTTCAATTTCTGCCTGATCCTCTTCAATCACATCTTGATTACTGCCTTCAGCTCTTTCTTCCATCACCACATCTCCAACATTCACATCAACACTTGCCGAAGTATTTTCAATGTTGGCTTGACCTTCTCCTTGATTCTCCCCCTCGGGGTGATCATCAGAATCAGGATCATCCCGACGAGAAGGAACCGAGGCCGGTCGACAAGATTCTAATGCCAACAATCTTAATTCAAATTCAGCTAGTTTAGCATCATACTCAGCCTTTTGTCTTTGAACTTGTTCTTGTAAGGCTTTGACTCTTTTTTCAGTTGCAAGTTCCCTTTCTCTAACTTCCAAGGCATTCAACACTCCTCTTTCAGTAACAGTCAACAAATCACCCTCCGATCGTAAGATATTTAACAAAACTTCACATGCAGAATCTTTGGTTGGTAGATTTGTTGATGTTGATGGAATTTGAGTTGGTGTTGGTGTTCTTTGTGTTGGTGTTTGATGTGGAGGAACCAACCCGGGGGTTGTTTGCACATTTGAAATGTGACCTAAATTCAGCGAAGCTGATTCAGGATTTCCTGCGGATCCTCGGGTTATACCCTCACCAGCAGTTTCAGATTCATGGGCTTCGCAACCCGAATCAAGTTGTGTCCTAGACTGTGATAAATCACTGTCCTGGACTTGTTGTTGTTGGGCAACACCACTCACAACACCGGGGTCACTGAGAATGCCCGTTAATACAGTCTCAGGTTGATCCTGAGGAACAGCAGTGTCACTACGGCGTTCATAATGTCCCCCAGTCTCGGTCTGAGGACTGTTACCTGCGGCTAAAGCTGGCGTGATGTTAGCTAAGGCAGGATTTCCAAGTTGTCCTTGAGGGTCACACAAAGTGGGTCCCCCTCCGCTTGTTCCGGCACCAGTACTCAACTGGGCTTGTGAATCCGTGTGCCTAGGAGATCTAGACTCTTGTGCACGAACTGAAGGCGAGAGGTGGGGCTGGTCCTCTCTATTTTCAACACTCTCATCCTCCAAATGAGGAGAGTGTGGTGAACGTGGCTGTTCCCCATGCATTTGTGAGACTAACTCCTGTTGTGAGGAGTCAGAATGGCGAGGAGAATTCGGTGCAAGCGAGAATGGGGAGTTCTCGACTTCTACCCTAGGGTTGACATCCCGGTTAGACTCATTGGTTTCAACTATCGGAGGGCCAACGTTTTCTTTATGCCCTTTTCCTAACCCGGACCTCTCAACCTCTCTGGTATTTTCAACTCCTCCCTCAGTCCCGCCTTGTTCCTCCAGCACAACATCATCTCCAGTGCTAACATGCTCAGTTTCAACCTCAGATACAACATTATGAATTACTTCAGTTATTTGTGCAACATCAAATTCAGCTGAGGCACCAGGTTGTTCATTTACATCTGCTGTTTGAGATTCATAACTTTGTCTGGCAGATTTAGACGACTTAAGTTTTCTTTTGGATTTCTTTTTCTTTGAGGCCTGCTTCAGTACACTTCTAGCAGCCATTTTAAGTCGTCTACCTGGTGGTGGAGTTGGTTCTTCAGGTATTGCTGAAGCAAGTGGTGTGGGATTAAGTACCGGTGATGAGCGAGGTGGTGTAAAAGTTGGTGGGTTTGGTGAAACAACAGATGGAATAGGTGTTGATTGCGAAGGTGAAGATTGTGAAAATTGAACGGATGGTGTAGATTGTGAAACAGGTGATGAAATAGGTTCAGGTGATACAACATCTTGATCAAACATAACTCTTTTTGACTTTCTTTTCCTCTGCTCAGAGGTCCCCTCATCACTAACCCCTCTTTTTCTTTTAACAGACCTAGGACCCTCACTTGGCGACCTATGCTCAGCTTGGGAAGGAGTCTGTCGGTTTTCAGACCCCATTGCTGAGACTAACCACTCAAGATAAGCCCTAAGGTGAGGACTCTGAGCAGGAACCAGATTTATCAGGAATGGTGGAATCGGAAAAGGTCTAACAGTTTCACAACTTGTGCCTCTCAAGTTTGATTTATACATTGCAATCACACACTTGAAGCTGTTCTCCAATTTTGGAATTTCTTCTGCATTATCAAGAACATCTTCGATAATCAGTGTGAAGAATCTGAGAAAGGGAATATATTTTCTGTCTTGTTTATCCTTTCCCTTGACAACTTGAATCATCTTTTTCCATATAATCGCCGCAAAGTCACACTGCACATTGTGAGTGACTGCATAGTAAATTGATAAGGAATCCTTCGTCATGAGATCAATTCCTTTCTGTGATGGCATCAAACAGGTGGTTAAAACATTGTACATCGTATGCCAGAGAGTTGCTACATTACTCCTTCTAAAATCTCTCATCGTTGCCAACTCTCCGTCATAACCCAACGAATGAACTCCAGCCAACATTTCTTCAACTGATGGGAGTTCTTCGTATTCTTCAAGTACAGGAAATCCAATTGTTGTTCTAAACTCATCCAAAGTGAATCGACAATTAAACAGTTCATCTTCTGACTCTAGAGAAAATTTGAAGTAGTCTGCTGTGTTATGCCTTTTACTTCCTCGTACATATTCAATTGATTGCCACAGCTCAAAGACATACTTCTCAGGCACAATTGCACCTCCAGTCAAAGCATTATTTAATGGATGATAGCTAAGAATCTCTGGAATGATCGGGAATTTGCAAGCAAATGGAATGTGTAGTGCTTGATTGGCTTGCATTTTCATTGAATCTCCTTCTCTGAACATTTCCATCTTGGTACTTTATTATTTTTCTGTTTAAGACAAACTGACCAAAGTTTTTGACCAGAAAATACATTTCAAACACAGAAAAATTACAAAACACACTAACATTTGAGAAACACAATTTATTATACATAAACAATGTTTTGCATATATATTAAAAAATGAGAGAACAAAGTAGTACACAAAGGCGTTCGATACCTTGCATCTCACCCAAATATATATACAAAACATGACAATTTATAGGATCACATAAGTATTAAAAGATAAGAAACCAAGGTAGTACACAAAGGCGTTCGATACCTTGCCTCTCACCCCGAACACTTATGAAATACTATATATATACAAACACATTACACTTATACATTTAAACATTTAAACATTTTAAAACAAAACACAAATAATAATAAAAGAAACATAGAATAAAAATAATGGAAAGAAAGAAAAGAAGAAAAGAAGAAAGAAAAAAAATTTTAATTTTTTTTTTTTTAATTTGTACTGTTTGCAGAGCAAAAACCTCTGCAAATAGTACATTTTGACAATTTGCCCAAGAAAAATGGTTTTTGGAAAAATTTCAAGTCAGGCACCAAGTCATCGAGTATTGGAGATAAACCTCGTGAATGCCGAGCTCAAAGCTCTGCAAATGAGCAGTTCAGATTCACTCCTTAAAAAATGTATGAAATTTTCTTTTATTGAACAACAAAAATGTTGTCAATTGATAAAGAACAATTTCAATATGAAAAATTTCAAATTGTACTGTTTGCCGAGCAAAATGCTCTGCAAACAGTTGGTTTTAAAACTTGATGAAAAAGTTTCACTTTGTACAGTTTGCCGAGCAAAATGCTCTGCAAACAGTTGGTTTTAAGAACTTTGGTGAACAAAATTTTCACTTTGTACTGTTTGCCGAGCAAAATGCTCTACAAACAGTTGTTTTTAACACTTTGATCCATTTTGAAAAAAAAACTTGAATGCCGAGCAAAATGCTCTGCAAACAGTTGATTTTAAAACTTTGATCCATTTTGAAAAAAAAACTTGTTTGCCGAGCAAATTGCTCTGCAAACAGTTGATTTTAAACAAGGAAAACTTTTTTTGGAGCAAAAAGGTCTGTTTGCCGAGCGATGAGCTCTGCAAACAGTGGTTTTTAGGCTTGAAAGACTTGGAAATCAAAAAGGTCTGTTTGCCGAGCTCAAAGCTCTGCAAACAGTTGATTTTAAGACTTGGATTCATTTTGAACAAAATGCACTGTTTGCCGAGCAAATTGCTCTGCAAACAGTTGTTTTCATACTTGGAAAAATTTTGGAATTCAAAATGGCCTGTTTGCCGAGCAAACTTCTCTGCAAACAGTTGATTTTAAAACTTTGATCCATTTTGAAAAAAAAACTTGAATGCCGAGCAAAATGCTCTGCATTATGTTGTTTTAATGACTTGGTGGAAAAATTTACTGGTTTGATAAAACAAGCATTTGCCGAGCTAGAAGCTCTGCAAATGACACTTTTTGATCCAAAAACTTGTTTGAGAAAATTAAGAACAAGTTAACCAGAAATTATGATGATTTGAAGTTTAATATGAACAAAGTACCCATTTGCCGAGCAAAATGCTCTGCAAATGGCACTTTTCATCAAACATTCATGAAATTACCCAGCCCTCGCACATTCAAACCCAGAAAAATCATTAACACATGCAGATTAAGTCATATAATCATATAAACAATAAGTACAATACCTAATCATGCATCTATTATCATCAAAACATGAATCAAAACCTCATAGCAAGCATAAGACTTCGAAAGAAAAAAAAATTCAACTTGGCATTTAATCAAACAGTTGGTGATCAAAAATTATACAAGAAATCTTACCTCAAAAACCGATGATTTGATCGAAGTAAATGATGAAATACAACTGAAAATCTATCACACGAATGTATCCACTTGAATTATTATGAACAAAATTGAAATTTTGATATATTGATGTGACTTTTGATCGGTTTTAGAGAGTAAAACAATAAGATATTTTGTTTGAAATTTCAAAGTGAATATTTTGACCCGCCCATTTCCAATTTAAAGAGCAAACATGGGTGGCGGGTCTGGGTGTGACCCGCGAGACAACCCGTCTTCAAACAAGTCTTGGGCTCATCAAGGCAATTGGGCTCATATTGTTTTTGGGCTTAAAAAAATAAGAAACAAACATAAAGAAAAGAAAAAAAAATTAAAAATAAGAATAAAAATGAAATAATAAAACAAAAAAAAAATCTTTTTATTATTTTAGAATTTTCTAATTTTGTATTTGATTTTTCAGATTTTAACAGCAAACACACATAAAAAAAATTAATGCAAATAAAACAAACAATTAACAAATAAGTAAACAAATATTCACATGCATTTGCACACTCCCCCTCAAATTAAGCATATAAGACTATACTAAATTTACAAACTCCCCCTAAAATCATGCATTCTACCCTTTTTCTCCCCCTCAAACATTGCATGTAATAACAAGTAAAACACATCAATGTTTGAAACAGAAAATGAACATAGAATACATGGCATGAAAGCATTTAAGTTTGTAAATCAAGCATTCCCAACTTGGTTTTCAAAAAATTGAACCTGTTTTCATCCAAAGGTTTGGTGAAAAGGTCTGCAAGTTGGTAGTCTGTTGGGACAAAATAGAGTTCGATGTTACCTTTCTCGACATGATCTTTAAGGAAATGGTACCGAACATCTATGTGCTTGGTCTTTGTGTGCTGTACAGTGGCAACACTCCTGGTTTTATTGATTCTGAAGAATCTGGTGATCCACTTGATCTAATTCCTCACACAACCAAATGGACTAGAGCTCATCCGATTTCTCAAGTCATTGGTAATCCAACAACTGGAGTTCAGACAAGATCCGCTTCCGCGAATGAATGTTTGTTTGTGAATTTTCTGAGCATTGTTGAACCAAAGACAGTGAATGAAGCTCTAAGTTGTCCAGATTGGGTGAAAGCGATGCAGGAGGAACTGAATCAATTTGAACGACTTGAGGTGTGGAAATTGGTTCCCAATCCTTACAAGAACAAGGAGCCAATTAAAACCAAGTGGATCTTCAAGAATAAAAAGGATGAAACTGGAGTTGTTGTACGCAACAAAGCACGATTGGTTGCAAAGGGATATTACCAACAAGATGGAATTGACTACGATGAGACATTCGCACCAGTTGCACGAATTGAGGCTATTCGGATGTTTCTTGCCTATGCTGCCTACAAGAAATTCACAGTCTACCAAATGGATGTCAAAACTGCCTTCTTAAATGGAATACTCAAAGAAGAAGTGTATGTTGAACAACCAGAAGGTTTTGTGAATTCAAAACATCCAAACTATGTTTACAGGTTAGATAAGGCTTTATATGGTCTGAAACAAGCGCCTCGTGCATGGTATGATGCTCTATCCTCTTATCTTGTGAAATATGGTTTTAGCAAAGGTTCGATTGACACTACCTTGTTTATCAAACGACAAGGGAGTGATATCATTCTAATCCAGATTTATGTTGACGACATAATTTTCGGGTCAACTAACCCTAAATACTGCAAGAATTTCTCTGCTTTAATGATCAAGAAATTTGAAATGAGCATGATGGGTGAATTAAACTTTTTCCTAGGACTTCAAGTCAAACAGATGTCAAATGGTACGTTTATTTGTCAATCTAAGTACATTCTTGACATGTTGAAAAAGTTTGATATGATGGATTGTCAAACAATTGGAACACCCATGGAAGCTCGGACAAAGATTAATGCTGACTTAAATGGAAAATCTTTTGATCAAAAGAAATATCGCAGTATGATAGGGTCACTCATGTATTTGACTGCAAGTCGCCCGGATATTATGTTCGCTACATGCATGTGTGCCAGGTACCAGGCCAATCCCAAGGAAAGTCATTTCCAGGCCGTTAAACGGATCTTCCGATACCTGAAAGGCACAGTGAACCTTGGTCTCTGGTATCCAAGGGATACTGGGTTTCAGTTAATTGCATATTCGGATGCCGACCATGCAGGTTGTAAGCTTGATCGAAAGAGTACTTCTGGGAGTGTACAGTTTCTAGGGGATAGATTGGTTAGTTGGTCTTCAAAGAAACAGAATTGTGTATCCACATCTACTGCAGAAGCTGAATACGTTGCTGCAGCAAGCTGTTGTTCACAAGTTCTTTGGATGAAGACACAGTTGACTGATTATGGATTTCAATTCAACACTTAAAGATCATGTCGAGAAAGGTAACATCGAACTCTATTTTGTCCCAACAGACTACCAACTTGCAGACCTTTTCACCAAACCTTTGGATGAAAACAGGTTCAATTTTCTGAAAACCAAGTTGGGAATGCTTGATTTACAAACTTAAATCCTTTCATGCCATGTATTCTATGTTCATTTTCTGTTTCAAACATTGATGTGTTTTACTTGTTATTACATGCAATGTTTGAGGGGGAGAAAAAGGGTAGAATGCATGATTTTAGGGGGAGTTTGTAAATTTAGTATAGTCTTATATGCTTAATTTGAGGGGGAGTGTGCAAATGCATGTGAATATTTGTTTACTTATTTGTTAATTGTTTGTTTTATTTGCATTAAATTTTTTTTATGTGTGTTTGCTGTTAAAATCTGAAAAATCAAATACAAAATTAGAAAATTCTAAAATAATAAAAAGATTTTTTTATTTTGTTTTATTTTTATTCTTATTTTTAATTTTTTTTTCTTTATGTTTGTTTCTTATTTTTTTAAGCCCAAAAACAATATGAGCCCAATTGCCTTGATGAGCCCAAGACTTGTTTGAAGACGGGTTGTCTCGCGGGTCACACCCAGACCCGCCACCCATGTTTGCTCTTTAAATTGGAAATGGGCGGGTCAAAATATTCACTTTGAAATTTCAAACAAAATATCTTATTGTTTTACTCTCTAAAACCGATCAAAAGTCACATCAATATATCAAAATTTCAATTTTGTTCATAATAATTCAAGTGGATACATTCGTGTGATAGATTTTCAGTTGTATTTCATCATTTACTTCGATCAAATCATCGGTTTTTGAGGTAAGATTTCTTGTATAATTTTTGATCACCAACTGTTTGATTAAATGCCAAGTTGAATTTTTTTTCTTTCGAAGTCTTATGCTTGCTATGAGGTTTTGATTCATGTTTTGATGATAATAGATGCATGATTAGGTATTGTACTTATTGTTTATATGATTATATGACTTAATCTGCATGTGTTAATGATTTTTCTGGGTTTGAATGTGCGAGGGCTGGGTAATTTCATGAATGTTTGATGAAAAGTGCCATTTGCAGAGCATTTTGCTCGGCAAATGGGTACTTTGTTCATATTAAACTTCAAATCATCATAATTTCTGGTTAACTTGTTCTTAATTTTCTCAAACAAGTTTTTGGATCAAAAAGTGTCATTTGCAGAGCTTCTAGCTCGGCAAATGCTTGTTTTATCAAACCAGTAAATTTTTCCACCAAGTCATTAAAACAACATAATGCAGAGCATTTTGCTCGGCATTCAAGTTTTTTTTTCAAAATGGATCAAAGTTTTAAAATCAACTGTTTGCAGAGAAGTTTGCTCGGCAAACAGGCCATTTTGAATTCCAAAATTTTTCCAAGTATGAAAACAACTGTTTGCAGAGCAATTTGCTCGGCAAACAGTGCATTTTGTTCAAAATGAATCCAAGTCTTAAAATCAACTGTTTGCAGAGCTTTGAGCTCGGCAAACAGACCTTTTTGATTTCCAAGTCTTTCAAGCCTAAAAACCACTGTTTGCAGAGCTCATCGCTCGGCAAACAGACCTTTTTGCTCCAAAAAAAGTTTTCCTTGTTTAAAATCAACTGTTTGCAGAGCAATTTGCTCGGCAAACAGTGCTTTTTGTCCAAAACTTTTTTTTTCAACTTGTTCAATCAACTGTTTGCAGAGCATTTTGCTCGGCAAACAGTACAAAGTGAAAATTTTGTTCACCAAAGTTCTTAAAACCAACTGTTTGCAGAGCATTTTGCTCGGCAAACTGTACAAAGTGAAACTTTTTCATCAAGTTTTAAAACCAACTGTTTGCAGAGCATTTTGCTCGGCAAACTGTACAAAGTGAAACTTTTTCATCAAGTTTTAAAACCAACTGTTTGCAGAGCATTTTGCTCGGCAAACTGTACAAAGTGAAACTTTTTCATCAAGTTTTAAAACCAACTGTTTGCAGAGCATTTTGCTCGGCAAACTGTACAAAGTGAAACTTTTTCATCAAGTTTTAAAACCAACTGTTTGCAGAGCATTTTGCTCGGCAAACTGTACAAAGTGAAACTTTTTCATCAAGTTTTAAAACCAACTGTTTGCAGAGCATTTTGCTCGGCAAACTGTACAAAGTGAAACTTTTTCATCAAGTTTTAAAACCAACTGTTTGCAGAGCATTTTGCTCGGCAAACTGTACAAAGTGAAACTTTTTCATCAAGTTTTAAAACCAACTGTTTGCAGAGCATTTTGCTCGGCAAACTGTACAAAGTGAAACTTTTTCATCAAGTTTTAAAACCAACTGTTTGCAGAGCATTTTGCTCGGCATTCAAGTTTTTTTTTCAAAATGGATCAAAGTTTTAAAATCAACTGTTTGCAGAGAAGTTTGCTCGGCAAACAGGCCATTTTGAATTCCAAAATTTTTCCAAGTATGAAAACAACTGTTTGCAGAGCAATTTGCTCGGCAAACAGTGCATTTTGTTCAAAATGAATCCAAGTCTTAAAATCAACTGTTTGCAGAGCTTTGAGCTCGGCAAACAGACCTTTTTGATTTCCAAGTCTTTCAAGCCTAAAAACCACTGTTTGCAGAGCTCATCGCTCGGCAAACAGACCTTTTTGCTCCAAAAAAAGTTTTCCTTGTTTAAAATCAACTGTTTGCAGAGCAATTTGCTCGGCAAACAGTGCTTTTTGTCCAAAACTTTTTTTTTAACTTGTTCAATCAACTGTTTGCAGAGCATTTTGCTCGGCAAACAGTACAAAGTGAAAATTTTGTTCACCAAAGTTCTTAAAACCAACTGTTTGCAGAGCATTTTGCTCGGCAAACTGTACAAAGTGAAACTTTTTCATCAAGTTTTAAAACCAACTGTTTGCAGAGCATTTTGCTCGGCAAACAGTACAATTTGAAATTTTTCATATTGAAATTGTTCTTTATCAATTGACAACATTTTTGTTGTTCAATAAAAGAAAATTTCATACATTTTTTAAGGAGTGAATCTGAACTGCTCATTTGCAGAGCTTTGAGCTCGGCATTCACGAGGTTTATCTCCAATACTCGATGACTTGGTGCCTGACTTGAAATTTTTCCAAAAACCATTTTTCTTGGGCAAATTGTCAAAATGTACTATTTGCAGAGGTTTTTGCTCTGCAAACAGTACAAATTAAAAAAAAAAATTTAAAATTTTTTTCTTTCTTCTTTTCTTTCTTTCCATTATTTTTATTCTATGTTTCTTTTATTATTATTTGTGTTTTGTTTTAAAATGTTTAAATGTTTAAATGTATAAGTGTAATGTGTTTGTATATATATAGTATTTCATAAGTGTTCGGGGTGAGAGGCAAGGTATCGAACGCCTTTGTGTACTACCTTGGTTTCTTATCTTTTAATACTTATGTGATCCTATAAATTGTCATGTTTTGTATATATATTTGGGTGAGATGCAAGGTATCGAACGCCTTTGTGTACTACTTTGTTCTCTCATTTTTTAATATATATGCAAAACATTGTTTATGTATAATAAATTGTGTTTCTCAAATGTTAGTGTGTTTTGTAATTTTTCTGTGTTTGAAATGTATTTTCTGGTCAAAAACTTTGGTCAGTTTGTCTTAAACAGAAAAATAATAAAGTACCAAGATGGAAATGTTCAGAGAAGGAGATTCAATGAAAATGCAAGCCAATCAAGCACTACACATTCCATTTGCTTGCAAATTCCCGATCATTCCAGAGATTCTTAGCTATCATCCATTAAATAATGCTTTGACTGGAGGTGCAATTGTGCCTGAGAAGTATGTCTTTGAGCTGTGGCAATCAATTGAATATGTACGAGGAAGTAAAAGGCATAACACAACAGACTACTTCAAATTTTCTCTAGAGTCAGAAGATGAACTGTTTAATTGTCGATTCACTTTGGATGAGTTTAGAACAACAATTGGATTTCCTGTACTTGAAGAATACGAAGAACTCCCATCAGTTGAAGAAATGTTGGCTGGAGTTCATTCGTTGGGTTATGACGGAGAGTTGGCAACGATGAGAGATTTTAGAAGGAGTAATGTAGCAACTCTCTGGCATACGATGTACAATGTTTTAACCACCTGTTTGATGTCATCACAGAAAGGAATTGATCTCATGACGAAGGATTCCTTATCAATTTACTATGCAGTCACTCACAATGTGCAGTGTGACTTTGCGGCGATTATATGGAAGAAGATGATTCAAGTTGTCAAGGGAAAGGATAAACAAGACAGAAAATATATTCCCTTTCTCAGATTCTTCACACTGATTATCGAAGATGTTCTTGATAATGCAGAAGAAATTCCAAAATTGGAGAACAGCTTCAAGTGTGTGATTGCGATGTATAAATCCAACTTGAGAGGCACAAGTTGTGAAACTGTAAGACCTTTTCCGATTCCACCATTCCTGATAAATCTGGTTCCTGCTCAGAGTCCTCACCTTAGGGCTTATCTTGAGTGGTTAGTCTCAGCAATGGGGTCTGAAAGCCGACAGACTCCTTCCCAAGCTGAGCATAGGTCGCCAAGTTAGGGTCCTAGTTCGTCAAAAAGAAAAAGAGGGGTTAGTGATGAAGGGGCCTCTGAGCAGAGGAAAAGAAAGTCAAAAAGAGTTATGTTTGATCAAGATGTTGTATCACCTGAACCTATTTCATCACCTGTTTCACAATCTACACCATCCGTTCAATTTTCACAATCTTCACCTTCGCAATCAACACCTATTCCATCTGTTGTTTCACCAAACCCACCAACTTTTACACCACCTCTTGCCGGTATCTTTCTATCGATTTGATGTAAGTGATCTTCATCCCTACTTGGCACTGGATATTCTGTCACATCAAATTCCTTCGAATCTTCAACATTCCAGCTTAGAGTAATTCCATCTTCATCATCTCCAACTTTGGTAAAAACCATAAAGTGTAGAGTTCTTGAACTTGGAATAAAAACTCGCTCAGCTTGAATCTCTTGTTGACAGAAATTATCCAGCTGCACAGTAGCGATGCAGATCCTTACATCAATCAATAGAAGATACCGGCGAGAGGATTTGTAGGAGAAGGTATGAAACCGTCAGTCTTTTGGGATTTTATTAGTGATCGAGATGCTCATACGTATGTGACTACTATTTTGAGTTGGTTTTTTGATGATGAGCTGAAATTGTTTATTATTAAAAGAGATGATGGTTGTCAGTACTTAAAGCCTATGAAAAGATATTTTGAGAGCCTTAGTGAATCCGATTTAATGGATTTAGGAAGGAAAAGGCTGGTTAATCCAAGTGGAGATGGATATGCAAATTACTGGAGTAAGAAGTTGCAAGATGATTACAGGAAAAGATTTTATGATGATTTTGATAAAACCAGTTTGTTCATAATGCCAAGATCTTTGAAGAAAGTTACGAAGGATGATGGAACTATTGAATTCGTTCAACGATCGATCAAGCGTGTATTGAAGGTTCCGGTCAAGAAATGGCCTCAAGATGTTTTGAGTACACTTGATCATTGGGAGATTCATAGGGACACTGGTGAAGCATTGATGTATGAAGATAAAGATAAGAGAGTTATTTTGCTACGTGTATTTGATCCTATGCAGATTGTAAATCTTTCCAGAGATGATCAGAGAAGGTTATACGACACTGAATGTCTATTTATCCCTTCATGGACCACTGAGGAAAGCCGATATAGGAAGATCTTGCGTATTTGTTTACATGCTAATATTCATGCAAATAGCAGGAGATTGTTATTTGATGGATAATGTTTTTACAAGACTGAAGAAATCGTGTAGCTGATGTCAAGGGGGAGACTGTAAGTGCATGATTCTGTTGACAACAGCAACATCTATGATTACATATTACAAAACATAAACATACTGATCAAATCGCTGTTGCTGTTGTCAACCGAATCATGCACTTACAGTCTCCCCCTTGACATCAGCTACACGATTTCTTCAGTCTTGTAAAAACACTATCCATCAAATAACAATCTTCTGCTATTTGCATGAATATTAGCATGTAAGCAAATACGCAAGATCTTCCTATATCGGCTTTCCTCAGTGGTCCATGAAGGGATAAATAGACATTCAGTGTCGTATAACCTTCTCTGATCATCTCTGGAAAGATTTACAATCTGCATAGGATCAAATACACGTAGCAAAATAACTCTCTTATCTTTATCTTCATACATCAATGCTTCACCAGTGTCCCTATGAATCTCCCAATGATCAAGTGTACTCAAAACATCTTGAGGCCATTTCTTGACCGGAACCTTCAATACACACTTGATCGATCGTTGAACGAATTCAATAGTTCCATCATCCTTCGTAACTTTCTTCAAAGATCTTGGCATTATGAACAAACTGGTTTTATCAAAATCATCATAAAATCTTTTCCTGTAATCATCTTGCAACTTCTTACTCCAGTAATTTGCATATCCATCTCCACTTGGATTAACCAGCCTTTTCCTTCCTAAATCCATTAAATCGGATTCACTAAGGCTCTCAAAATATCTTTTCATCGGCTTTAAGTATTGACAACCATCATCTCTTTTAATAACAAACAATTTTAGCTCATCATCGAAAAACCAACTCAAAATAGTAGTCACATACGTATGAGCATCTCGATCACTAATAAAATCCCAAAAGACTGACGGTTTCATACCTTCTCCTACAAATCCTCTTGCCGGTATCTTTCTATCGATTTGATGTAAGTGATCTTCATCCCTACTTGGCACTGGATATTCTGTCACATCAAATTCCTTCGAATCTTCAACATTCCAGCTTAGAGTAATTCCATCTTCATCATCTCCAACTTTGGTAAAAACCATAAAGTGTAGAGTTCTTGAACTTGGAATAAAAGCTCGCTCAGCTTGAATCTCTTGTTGATCATCTGGAACTTGTTGTTGCATAACATCATCATCTTGAAGAACATTATCCCAGTCCAAATCAGGATTCATTTCACCTTCCTCCAAGCTTTCATCATTTTCAGAATCATCATTTCGAACCTCAGATGTACCTGCATCTATCTTTTGAAGCTTATCTGAAATTTAAAAATTCAAATATTTCAAATATGCAAAGACACACAACATTAAGACATAAAAGATAGCATAAATAAAATAAACTATATCATAAATATAATGTAACAATTGAGTACACCAATATTTATCTTATAATTTTTATCTTATTTACATTTAAAGTACACAAATTATTAATCTCTTAAGGTTCAAAAACAAAATCTGAATCTGACGAATCCGATTCTGACTCTGAAGATGTACAAGTTAACCCTAACTGCTCTTTTACTTGATCCTTATATGATCCTGGATCATGATAATCATCAGGATCCATAAAATCTGCCATAGCTCTCAAATGAGCTTGCGAATCATATCCCAATCTCTTCTCTAGTCTATGCACTATTAATGGGTGCAACTCTGACTCTGAAGACTTATTGGTAGTAGAATCAGAATTCGAGTTACCTGAATTGGAATCATCATCAATAACTACATCCGGAGCCACCATCACAGCTTTTCCTGAATCTTTCTGAGTCCCAGATGTACTAGCACCAGCTGTACCAGCAATCTCTGACTCTGTTTGGAATGGTGTCTCCCCCTGAGTTGATGCTTCTGCTTGAGCTTCAGTTCTTGGCTCACCATCAGCATTCGCATCCTCATCATCATCCTCATCCTCTTTCCTCTTCAACTCCATTTCCCTACAACTATCTCCCCCTTGAGCCATTAACTGTCGAAGCTGTTCCCTGAGTTCTGCACTTTGACGCTTTTCATCTTCCAACTCAGCAACTAACTTCCCAACCAACCCTTGCATAGATTTCATTTGAGCTTCCAACGACATAACACGTGTCTCCAAATGATTCACCTTAAATTGAGTCGTCATGATATGCGCAGGTTCAACTGTTGGTCTGGCTTCAAAAGATCGAGTAGTAGACTGTGTAGAAACTGGAGGTCGACCAATCATAGGCGGTTGTAGTGGACGTAGAAGAGTAGTAAACACAGTGCTGATAGGAACAACAGGCCGAAACGAAGCACTTTGTGTAACTTGAGGAACTGATACTTGAACAGATTCAGATTGAGTAACTGAGACTTGAACAGATTCAGATTGAGTTACAGCAACTGAAGCCTCATTTCGCTCAGAAACTGATCCTTCCATCACCTCATTCTGCTCAGACTCTTCTTGCTGTCTATACGTCTCAAATGCTGCAGCCAAGTGAGCTGGTAGAACCTTTCCTGATCGAGGCACTTTCCTTCGTCTGATCAAGGGAATCTCCTCTTCCTCTTGTTCACTCTCCTCTTCCTCTGATTCACTCTCATATTCAGTACGAACCCTCTTCAAACCTGTTCCAACAGAAGAAGAACCACTTGCCCGATCAACATCAGCCCTAACATAGTTCAGCTGATCATCTACATCTTCCAATAAGCGATCCAGCTCCTGATCTCGTTCAGCATTAGACTCTACGAACAACTCCAGATTATCCAACGGTTGGAAATTATCCACTTGTGCAATAATATCATCTGGATCCAATGCAGCCTGTACAAAAGCTTCACCAACTTCGGGATTAGCATCTGCTGCCTGATCTAACAAATCTTCCAACGCTTCATTAGCAGCCTGAACCTCTTCATCAGCAGCTTGTACTTGTCTAACTTCAGGCTGAGCCTGTGGTTGAACCCGTGGACGAACCCTTCGTTGTCGTTGTCTTTGACGTGGAGCCACACGTGGAACTTGAACTTGAGGTTGTGGTGGTGGTGGTGGAGGTGGTGCATCATTATTTCCTCCTTCTTCAACCTCATTTTCATCTTCCCATCCAACAGCCGGAGCTCGATAGTTAGGATTGATCAAATGTCCAAACAATGGCACATTCTGAGGATTTGGATAATTCTCCTTAATCTTTAACATCATAGACCAAATCCGAGTTGGTGGAGAAACAATGTCATAGATATCCTCCAAGACTGGCAGATTCGGTACAAAGTGATTAATGATTGCCATCGTTATCCTTGGCAACATCATGAACCTCTGCGCCCCTGTCTGAGTAATCTGGGTCTTCAAAATATCAAAGAAATAACCCGAGAATGAATATGGTCGATTCAATGTCAAGGCCACCATCTGCGAGCCTACTTGTTTATTAAGCTGATCAAAACCTGCATGTCGATTACTAATTGCCACTATCAAAACATGCGCCAAAAACCTCCATTGGCCATAAAAACCAGCCTTCGCAATCGGCCATTTAGCACCAGGCGTTGCATGACCCATCCTTCCAAAACATCCCCTGACCAAGGTCTCTTCAAACTCTATCGGACCATTCTCTTCTTCAACAGTCCCCAAATGTAATATCTCTCTCAAATCAGCAGCAGAGAACGAAAAAGTCTGATTAGCCACCGTGGTCTGAAACCTAACACTCCTAGGGACAGCAGCTCTATCCCCTTGTGCACGCTGCGCTTGAACCACCCTTACCGACGCATTGTTCCAAAAATGATGCAAATAACCTTGATATAAGACAGGATTATGAGTGAGCACGAAATGAATGCGTGATCGTTCCAAATACCGAAGCAATCCAGTAAACTCCACATTTCTGCGATCTCTTGTCAAATCAATCAACTGATATGAGTGGAGAAAAAATTTCTCGGATTTCCTGCCATTTCTGTAGAACAAAAAGAATGCAATGACAAAAATTTAGGAACAACAATAATCTGCACAAGAAAACCTAGAAAATTTTGGAATCTGGTTGTAAACACGTGGTAAAGTCTCAAACGCGTGTACCCATTCTTCAAACGCGTGTTACAATGGTAAACGCGTGTGATCAATGGTAAACGCGTGTAATCAAAGTAAACGCGTGTAGTATGCCAAAAAGGACCTAAACACGTATACAAATTCTTAAACGCGTGTTACAATGGTAAACACGTGTGAACAAGGTAAACGCGTGCAAACATAGGTAAACGCGTTACAAAGGGTTTTAAATACGTTGTTTGCCAAACGCGTGTTATCAAGGTCAGTTAAACATGTTATTTACCAAACGCGTGTTGAAAAGGTTTTGTTAACACGTTATATTCCAAACACGTGAAAAGGTAAGAAAACACTGTTCTTGATGTACAATTTCCTAAACACGCGTAAGTTTCAAACTCGTGGCACTGTTCATCTTCTCAACTTCGAAGCACAATAAGCTTAATCATGATATTATACATAGCATCAAATACGAAGAACAATAAGCAATAAGCAATACCTGTATAATAATCACGAAAAAGATCACGAAGAACAAGTGTATAGAGATGAACAGTATCGATCACAATGAGAGTATGAGACGATTTTAGACTAAACGCGTGTTGGGGGTAAAACTCGGGTGAAAAGAATTATGTGAAAATTGAAAAAGGTAAAAATGAACGAGTTTGGGCAAGATATATATATACCCGTGACCCAAACGCGTGGTCAAACCTGGTCAACCACGTGTTTAAATTAAGACAAACACGTGTTTAACTTAGTCACCCAAACGCGTGGTCAAATTCAAACACGCTGTACACAATCAAACACGTGAAGGAAAACTCCAAACGCGTGTTACCTGTACAATCAACCACATTTTCAATCAACACTTAGAGAATTTTCATACCCTTTACCATCAAACCTGAATAACCAGCCAACACACACAGGATAAAGATAACCTGTATGAAAACTCAATGATTGAACCCCTGAAAATCAAGTCATCATTAGCAGATAAAATTTTAACAATCAAACCTGAGAATCTTGACTGTACGATATACCTGTATCAACTGAAAAACCATTACATAAACCTTGGTAAACTTACACAACAAGTTAATGTGATGTATAAAACCATAAAGTAACGGACATTAAAACATCGATACCAGGACTTGATTTGGACTCAATTCAATCACCGATAATCATTAGTAATCGAAAGCCTGCAAAAACAAACTCCCCCTTAACTAATGATACCAGGTCAGATACTTTTTAACAACTTTGGACAAACACACAATTCCAATATCGAAAGTCCTGCACACTTAAAGAAAACTCATCAATGCATCTATATCAACAGATAACATTATTTTAAGCATGCAAAGAAAATATCGAAATGAAAACTTATGGTCAGTCAAAGATCATTGTCAAGCATATCTTTTCATCAAAAACAACAAATTCTTGAATCGATCGGTCCTAAGGCACTTTCACCAAAAACAAATTGAAATCTCAAAAATATATCAAACTAATCTTGACTATATTTTGACTTTTCCAAAGCAACAAAATTCAGAAAGATCATTTCCTTAAACTTAAACAAATTAATGTCCATATCAGAAAACAATCTTTTAACGTAATACTTCAAGCAATAAAAACTCATATAATCCAGTTAAGGACCATATAGCTGAACAATAGAATCATTAGATGATTATTAACTCTCTCGTGCAATAAGAACTAGTTTTGACACAACTACTTGACACATAAGATTGAAATACAGAAATGAAAATTTAAAAGACAAAATAAACTTTAAATTTAAACCTCATTATTTATTTACCAGAAATTCTAAGTTTCTGCGGATTAGATCAGATTAGCAATTACATAAGCCTGCAGGTGAGAAATAGTTCTCTTATTATTAGTTATGAACAGTGACTCGACAACGATTACTGGTATAGTTGTCCTCTTAAACACTCGGTACTTCCAGTTTCCTTGGATTTGTGACACTTTCGTATTACTTGGCCAAGGACAGTCACCATGTAACCTAGTAAGTTACTCATGTCACATTATTATTAATGTAGATGTGTATCCCACAGTCAAACATACACTTAAGATCGACAGAGCATTAAAGTCCTTAACCAGATGTGTTTATAAGCGTTACAACTTTTGAAGTCACCATGGTTAATGATCTTACGATCAAGGGTCAGAACAAACACATTTGATGTATAGTGCATGATTCGAATTGGCTATTCTTCATGCTTCTTTGAAATTAACTTCATTGATGTGCAGCAATTTGATACTTCAGAATTTTCGATGATATTCTTGACTATTCTTCATTATTTCTTTATTCTTCGGTACTTTGTTTTAGCCAATCGAGATCATGATGGTTTTAATAGTTGCTTTAGAAGCTAAAACCCATTTTGTTCTGTTTAGATTGACATACACGAATGCATGCGAATCCCCCCTATGGTTTACAAACACATCCAATCGCAAACCAAATGCTAAATCTTTCTCAAGTTTTAAGGATGGCACAATTCACTTGAAAAGTCCATATTCAAGGCCATATGCTGACATGTTATCCACAAATACGGTTATTAAACATTTAATATTCAGGGAAACCTTCGGTACTTTGTGTCTACCGATACATCCTTAGAAGTAGTCACTGAACTAAGCAGTTATATTACAATTAAGCAAGCTTAAAAGCTAAAATATCCTCACTTCTAATCGTTAGAGCATCAACTTAAAACTCTATTATTTTCTTTTTGTTTTTCTCATTTTTTTTTTTTTTTTTTTTTTTTTTTTTTTTTTTTTTTTTTTTTTTTTTTTTTTTTTTTTTTTTTTTTTTTTTTTTTTTTTTTTTTTTTTTTTTTTTTTTTTTTTTTTTTTTTTTTTTTTTTTTTTTTTTTTTTTTTTTTTTTTTTTTTTTTTTTTTTTTTTTTTTTTTTTTTTTTTTTTTTTTTTTTTTTTTTTTTTTTTTTTTTTTTTTTTTTTTTTTTTTTTTTTTTTTTTTTTTTTTTTTTTTTTTTTTTTTTTTTTTTTTTTTTTTTTTTTTTTTTTTTTTTTTTTTTTTTTTTTTTTTTTTTTTTTTTTTTTTTTTTTTTTTTTTTTTTTTTTTTTTTTTTTTTTTTTTTTTTTTTTTTTTTTTTTTTTTTTTTTTTTTTTTTTTTTTTTTTTTTTTTTTTTTTTTTTTTTTTTTTTTTTTTTTTTTTTTTTTTTTTTTTTTTTTTTTTTTTTTTTTTTTTTTTTTTTTTTTTTTTTTTTTTTTTTTTTTTTTTTTTTTTTTTTTTTTTTTTTTTTTTTTTTTTTTTTTTTTTTTTTTTTTTTTTTTTTTTTTTTTTTTTTTTTTTTTTTTTTTTTTTTTTTTTTTTTTTTTTTTTTTTTTTTTTTTTTTTTTTTTTTTTTTTTTTTTTTTTTTTTTTTTTTTTTTTTTTTTTTTTTTTTTTTTTTTTTTTTTTTTTTTTTTTTTTTTTTTTTTTTTTTTTTTTTTTTTTTTTTTTTTTTTTTTTTTTTTTTTTTTTTTTTTTTTTTTTTTTTTTTTTTTTTTTTTTTTTTTTTTTTTTTTTTTTTTTTTTTTTTTTTTTTTTTTTTTTTTTTTTTTTTTTTTTTTTTTTTTTTTTTTTTTTTTTTTTTTTTTTTTTTTTTTTTTTTTTTTTTTTTTTTTTTTTTTTTTTTTTTTTTTTTTTTTTTTTTTTTTTTTTTTTTTTTTTTTTTTTTTTTTATTTTGATGACACTAATTATATACAAACTTAAAATAGACATTCTTTTTGTATTTTCATGACTCTAGCTATTTACAGACTTAGACTAGACACAAGTAAAATAAAATAAAATATACAAGAAAATAGTTCTTTGAGAGAGCTAATAAGAATCAGCATTCTTCATACCATTGAGAAGAATCAGCTTTTCAAAGCGAGTTTATCAAATGCTTTAGTATACAGATCAGCTAGATTATCATCAGTTATAACTTTTTCCAAATGAATTAACTTCTTTTGGGCACAGTCACGCAGAAAATGATGTCTAATGTCAATATGCTTGGTGACTTTATGCAAGACAGGGTTATTAGTTATATCTATAGCTGACTTATTATCAATCTTAATAGGAGTATCAAGAAAATCCATACCGTAGTCTCGAAGTTGTTGCTGAATCCATAATACCTGGAACAGCAGCTTCCAGCAGCCATGTACTCTGCCTCACAAGTAGACTGAGCAACAGATGTCTGCTTCTTACATTGCCACGATACAAGTCTCCCTCCTAAGAATTGACATCCGCCAGTTGTAGACTTCCTATCATTGTTACAACCTCCATAATCCGAATCAGTGTAAGCAACAAACTCAAACGTTCCTCCCAACGGATACCATAGACCAAGTCCTTGAGTACCCTTTAAATATCTGAGGATCCGTTTTGCAGCCGTTAAATGTGACTCTTTCGGATTTGCTTGAAATCTAGCACACAGACAAACAGCAAACATGATATCTGGACGCGAAGCAGTTAAATACATCAATGAGCCGATGATTGCCCGATAATGAGTAGCATCCACAAGTGTATCATTAGAATTAGAAACTCCTAGACCATGATTCAACTGAATAGGAGTACCATAAGTCTTGGATTCTAACATTTGAAACCTTTCCAAGATGTCATTGACATACTTAGTCTGATGAATAAAGAAACCATCCTTTCGTTGATCAACTTGCAGTCCAAGGAAAAATTTTAATTCTCCCATAGCACTCATTTCAAATTCCTCAAAAAAAAAAAAAAAAAAAAAAAAAAAAAAAAAAAAAAAAAAAAAAAAAAAAAAAAAAAAAAAAAAAAAAAAAAAAAAAAAAAAAAAAAAAAAAAAAAAAAAAAAAAAAAAAAAAAAAAAAAAAAAAAAAAAAAAAAAAAAAAAAAAAAAAAAAAAAAAAAAAAAAAAAAAAAAAAAAAAAAAAAAAAAAAAAAAAAAAAAAAAAAAAAAAAAAAAAAAAAAAAAAAAAAAAAAAAAAAAAAAAAAAAAAAAAAAAAAAAAAAAAAAAAAAAAAAAAAAAAAAAAAAAAAAAAAAAAAAAAAAAAAAAAAAAAAAAAAAAAAAAAAAAAAAAAAAAAAAAAAAAAAAAAAAAAAAAAAAAAAAAAAAAAAAAAAAAAAAAAAAAAAAAAAAAAAAAAAAAAAAAAAAAAAAAAAAAAAAAAAAAAAAAAAAAAAAAAAAAAAAAAAAAAAAAAAAAAAAAAAAAAAAAAAAAAAAAAAAAAAAAAAAAAAAAAAAAAAAAAAAAAAAAAAAAAAAAAAAAAAAAAAAAAAAAAAAAAAAAAAAAAAAAAAAAAAAAAAAAAAAAAAAAAAAAAAAAAAAAAAAAAAAAAAAAAAAAAAAAAAAAAAAAAAAAAAAAAAAAAAAAAAAAAAAAAAAAAAAAAAAAAAAAAAAAAAAAAAAAAAAAAAAAAAAAAAAAAAAAAAAAAAAAAAAAAAAAAAAAAAAAAAAAAAAAAAAAAAAAAAAAAAAAAAAAAAAAAAAAAAAAAAAAAAAAAAAAAAAAAAAAAAAAAAAAAAAAAAAAAAAAAAAAAAAAAAAAAAAAAAAAAAAAAAAAAAAAAAAAAAAAAAAAAAAAAAAAAAAAAAAAAAAAAAAAAAAAAAAAAAAAAAAAAAAAAAAAAAAAAAAAAAAAAAAAAAAAAAAAAAAAAAAAAAAAAAAAAAAAAAAAAAAAAAAAAAAAAAAAAAAAAAAAAAAAAAAAAAAAAAAAAAAAAAAAAAAAAAAAAAAAAAAAAAAAAAAAAAAAAAAAAAAAAAAAAAAAAAAAAAAAAAAAAAAAAAAAAAAAAAAAAAAAAAAAAAAAAAAAAAAAAAAAAAAAAAAAAAAAAAAAAAAAAAAAAAAAAAAAAAAAAAAAAAAAAAAAAAAAAAAAAAAAAAAAAAAAAAAAAAAAAAAAAAAAAAAAAAAAAAAAAAAAAAAAAAAAAAAAAAAAAAAAAAAAAAAAAAAAAAAAAAAAAAAAAAAAAAAAAAAAAAAAAAAAAAAAAAAAAAAAAAAAAAAAAAAAAAAAAAAAAAAAAAAAAAAAAAAAAAAAAAAAAAAAAAAAAAAAAAAAAAAAAAAAAAAAAAAAAAAAAAAAAAAAAAAAAAAAAAAAAAAAAAAAAAAAAAAAAAAAAAAAAAAAAAAAAAAAAAAAAAAAAAAAAAAAAAAAAAAAAAAAAAAAAAAAAAAAAAAAAAAAAAAAAAAAAAAAAAAAAAAAAAAAAAAAAAAAAAAAAAAAAAAAAAAAAAAAAAAAAAAAAAAAAAAAAAAAAAAAAAAAAAAAAAAAAAAAAAAAAAAAAAAAAAAAAAAAAAAAAAAAAAAAAAAAAAAAAAAAAAAAAAAAAAAAAAAAAAAAAAAAAAAAAAAAAAAAAAAAAAAAAAAAAAAAAAAAAAAAAAAAAAAAAAAAAAAAAAAAAAAAAAAAAAAAAAAAAAAAAAAAAAAAAAAAAAAAAAAAAAAAAAAAAAAAAAAAAAAAAAAAAAAAAAAAAAAAAAAAAAAAAAAAAAAAAAAAAAAAAAAAAAAAAAAAAAAAAAAAAAAAAAAAAAAAAAAAAAAAAAAAAAAAAAAAAAAAAAAAAAAAAAAAAAAAAAAAAAAAAAAAAAAAAAAAAAAAAAAAAAAAAAAAAAAAAAAAAAAAAAAAAAAAAAAAAAAAAAAAAAAAAAAAAAAAAAAAAAAAAAAAAAAAAAAAAAAAAAAAAAAAAAAAAAAAAAAAAAAAAAAAAAAAAAAAAAAAAAAAAAAAAAAAAAAAAAAAAAAAAAAAAAAAAAAAAAAAAAAAAAAAAAAAAAAAAAAAAAAAAAAAAAAAAAAAAAAAAAAAAAAAAAAAAAAAAAAAAAAAAAAAAAAAAAAAAAAAAAAAAAAAAAAAAAAAAAAAAAAAAAAAAAAAAAAAAAAAAAAAAAAAAAAAAAAAAAAAAAAAAAAAAAAAAAAAAAAAAAAAAAAAAAAAAAAAAAAAAAAAAAAAAAAAAAAAAAAAAAAAAAAAAAAAAAAAAAAAAAAAAAAAAAAAAAAAAAAAAAAAAAAAAAAAAAAAAACAAATTGGGCCAATTCTTCTTGCATAGCCTCAACCCAAAATGGATCTTGAAGTGCTATCTTAACATTCTTGGGTTCTTCTTGTGAAATAAAACATGAGTATAAACATTCAGTAATTAAACCTGTATCCTTCACTTCACAAAATAAGCTAGTCATCTCCTTATTTAACTGATTTCTAGTTCGGACAGATGCTGAAGCTTCACCAAGAATATTTTCAACTGGATGATCTTTAGTTGCTCTATGTTGAGGAGTTTTGTGACATGGAAAATCATCACCCATATTTGGAACAATTTGGGTGGGAGACTCTCCATCAGGTTCAGAAGAAGAAGAAGAAGATGAGTCAAGCGGGTCATCATCTGGTAATGGAATATTAGTTGGATCACTTGAACCACTGGATTGACCAACCTCAGTTGTAGGAACAACTCTGGGTGGTGGTACATCAGCAGTAATAGGTGCAACGGGAGTAACCTCAGAATCATAATTCAAGTGATCTCTAATAATATCAACATTTTCATCAATAGGAACACCAGGAAAAGAGATTGGACCCTTAAGTGAAGTAAACACACTATCATAAGCAAAACTTGACTCAGAACCAGCATGAGTAGCAGGTTTGTAACTTACAATCACGACATTAGTACCAAGATCGACTCTACCTGTCTGCGAATTGAAAACACGACGAATGGGAGTTCCCGGTTTATATCCCAGAAAGAAACCTTCTTCCACTTTAGAATTAAACTTTGGTTGAGGAGAAGTTTTCAGAAAAGTACAAGGAACGCCAAACGGTTCCAATCCAGACAAATCAGGTTTTCGTTTGTTTAGAAGTTCATAACAAGTCTTATTAAACCTTTTAACAGTTAGCACCCGATTTAACACATGACAAGCTGTGTTCACAGCTTCCACCCAAAACATAGTTGGTAGCCCTGAATCAGCAAGCATAGTTCTGGCAGTCTCGATCAAGGTCCTATTCTTTCTCTCAGCAACTCCATTTTGCTGAGGTTCATACGGAGCACTAAATTGATGTGATCCTTTAATATTTACAAACTCAGACAGAAGTCTTCTGTCTCCTGTCATGTGCCTGGAGCAACCGCTATCAAGATACCAAATACTAATAGGGATTGGTGGTAGCCCCTGCACATGAAACAAAAATGGATCAGTTATCAAGGACAACCCAAGCCTTTATAGACTTGGGTTTACCATTCTCGTCCTTAACTAGCATTTCAGTCCAATATCCATTGCTCCCAAAAGGTGCCTTGGATGATTGCTGAGCATGCTGCAAAGGTATATTCTCCACCCTTGATTGAGATCTGTTAAGGGAAAATGGTCTATTTACTTGTGGAACACGAGATGTGTTACGGTCATTGTAGTTCTGTCGATGATGCCCTGATTTTGCATATTGTGATGACTGACCAGATCTATTTCTAGGAGAAATATATCTTGGTGAATCATTTCTTTTAGCCACAGGTGGAACATATTTACCAAATGCTTGATTACCCATCCCATGAGAACTACTGGACACATTCTGTTGTTTACCCTTCCCTCGTTCAGAGGAAACATGGGAATTAGGAGATAATCCTCTATTCTGATTTGACTTAACAGGAGAAACTGACTGTCTAGAGGACTTCCTAACTCGGTTGGGACAACAACTATACACATGTCCCTTTTCAAAACATGCAAAACAAGATCGTTGTGCTGACTTGCTAGAAGATGGTTGAGCTGATGGTTTAGATGGAGGGGTATTCAAGATATTCTTAATCTCCTGAGTTGCTATCTCTTCCACAGTAGGAGCCTTAGTCTCAGAAGTTGAGAATGATTTGGTCACACTAGGTTCAGGTTCAGTAACATACTTAATCTCAGTTGAACTAGTCTGAATTCCTTTCTTGACAAACTTCTGACTTAGCTTTGGTATATCATGGTTTTTGGTCCTCAGTTGTCTAGGAATGAATTTGGATTGCTTAGGTTCAGTGGAGGAGGGTGACTTAGGATAGTCAGTAAGCACAGGTTTAGTAGAATCAGACTCAGCCAAATCTGGATAAACAGGGTCTAGGTTGTTGTTAAAAGGAGGTCTTACATCAGAATAATCAGCTCCTAGTCCTGTTTTATCCTTAGGATGTCTAGGTTTACCTAAAGAAGCTACTAGATCACTTCCTCTCCATTTAGCTAAAGTAGTCTCATGCTTAGTAATGGTAACCCTAGCATCAGCCAAATCCTTTTCTTTCTTACCAATCTCACTAGAAAGAAAAACTATCTTTTCATTTGCAAGATTTTCTCTAAAAATTGATTCTTTCAGTTTGTCTTTTAAGGCAGCATTATCATTTTCAAGTGACTTAATCCTACTCTTAAATTGACGTTCTTGATCAAGTAAAGCACTATTCTTAGAGAAAAATGAACTACGTTCCTTGCTGATAGTTTCATAACTAGTGGTTAACTCTAAGGTCTTGGATGAGGCAATACTATGTTGTTGCATCACATCTTTAACAAACAAGCAAATACGACGAACAGTCAAATAAGAAAAAGTTACCTGTTTCTCTCGATCATCGCAGTCAGCCATATATGCAACAAAGTCTGATATTGTCATACCTTCAGGAATATCAAAATCATCAGCTTCTGTAGAAATAGCCTTGTCCAATTTTGCACTTGAGCTCATCGAATGATTATCACTCTGGCTGCTTGTCTTATCAGAAGATTCATCTATCTGCTTATCAGCCCTTTTAAACTTCACTGCTTCATCTGCATTCTTTTCATCATCAGAAACCTGTAATGCAGCATCAGTAGCAGCAGCCTCTTCACTTGTATAGAGAGCATAATCAAATGCAGCACTTCCGTCATCAATCACATTAGCTACTTCATCATAAATCTCAGCTAGCAAAGCATTTTCAGGTTCATTTTCCTTTGTCCAAAGATAAGTACCATCTGCTTGTCTTGCCACCATGGCATTTTCAGGATTTTGAACTTGATTTTCTGTAGGAAGTTCCTGAATGATCATTCCATCATGCTCTGTAGCTTTGGCTGATTTAATTTGATTTCCAGCTTGGACACCTCCCTGATTATAATTCTGACGATTAGCTGTAGAATTATCAAAACGCTTTGGTCTTTGACATTCCTTAGCAAAATGACCAAAACCGTCACAATTATAGCACTTAACCTTGGACTTGTCAAATCCTCTATTCTTGTCAGATGCAAGATTTCTTCCAGTTCTTTGCATAAAACGACGAGCTTTTATAGTGAGCATAGCCATTTGCCACTTCAAGTCCATTTCCTCTAAATCATCAGGATCAACTTGTTCATAATCTTTATCAATCAAACTTGGATCTGTAATTTTGCCATTGATAAATGCCTCATGAGCAGAACACATAGCAGCAAATACTTGCATACGTCCTTCAGCAGATTGCATACTCATTGGCATAGAACGAACAGTTGTACTTCCACTGTTTCTTGATCCACTGCTATTCTTAGTTGAAGATGAATTGTCATAAACCAAATTGTCATAAACCATGTAACCTGCAATTCCATCAGAATCCATAACAGGATGAATGGTTTCAGTGGATAAAAGAGCAGTAGTTCCACTTCCAGAAGTAGAGGACGATGAAGACAATAGATTATCAGTGTTAGCATGATATAGACTCGGATTTTGTTGAAAAACCGAAAGCTCATCCTTTGCTTTACGCTTCATTTCCCTGTTCTTTACTTTTGAAACAATCTCTGCCAAGGTGTAAGATTCATAATCTTTCTCTTCTTGAAGATTATGCACAAAGTCATGAAATACGACAAAAGAAGAAATTAAAAGAAATGAACAGTACCACGCGTTTGAGATAAACACGTGATTAGAACAGAGAGTGAACAGGTACACGTGTTTAAGATAAACACGTGTTTAAATACGAGCACGAGCTTACAAGACAAACACGTGTTAAAATAGCAAACACGTGATTAGAACAGCTAACACTAGTTTAAAACACAAACACGTGTTAAAGAACAAAAACACGTGTTATAAGACCAACACGAGTTTACAATACAAACGCGTGTTAAAAACCAAACACGTGTTACTAAGACAAACACGTGTTTTCCGATTAGAAATCTTGCACGATTTTTGGCAAAATTAAGCCAAACAAAGCGATCTCGAACCTTCAGATTGAAAAATCTATTGGCTCTGATACCACTTGTAGGTCCTTGTGGACTGATCGTACACGGAGAACGCTTATAGTTATGACGAGAGTGCGGAATCCTCTCGTGATAACCTGTTTGGTTAATAGAAATATCGTCTTTCGTTGTAAACACAACCTAAGACCTTAAACGCGCGCGGGTTTGCTTAATTGACAGAGTTTAGTCGTAATCTCTTAATTAATTGTTATTAATTACGTTTTAATCGTGAGTATTTATACTTAATGTTCATAAACGCGTGCTAATTATGGACCGTATACCTTAAAGCCCAAAGCCCATTAGCAAACGCGTGTTTTATACGTAAACACGTGTGACCACGTATTTAGACAAACTCGTGTTACTGTAGCACGAGTTTAGTCAAACTCGTGTTACTGTAGCACGAGTTTATACACACTTTCTTTTGTCATCTTTCAAGTATACTTTAATTACTTAAAACGTGACTAGTTTATCACTTGTATCTGTATGTTACTTATAATCACATTCATACAAGTCGTAAACATTAAACATACCAAACCTCTGATCAATAGGTAATCATTCACATTATCTAAGTCCAAATAACAAGTTTAAACATAACATAAGTCTATGATTACATATTACAAAACATAAACATACTGATCAAATCGCTGTTGCTGTTGTCAACCGAATCATGCACTTACCTTGATGTCATCACAGAAAGGAATTGATCTCATGACGAAGGATTCCTTATCAATTTACTATGCAGTCACTCACAATGTGCAGTGTGACTTTGCGGCGATTATATGGAAAAAGATGATTCAAGTTGTCAAGGGAAAGGATAAACAAGACAGAAAATATATTCCCTTTCTCAGATTCTTCACACTGATTATCGAAGATGTTCTTGATAATGCAGAAGAAATTCCAAAATTGGAGAACAGCTTCAAGTGTGTGATTGCGATGTATAAATCAAACTTGAGAGGCACAAGTTGTGAAACTGTTAGACCTTTTCCGATTCCACCATTCCTGATAAATCTGGTTCCTGCTCAGAGTCCTCACCTTAGGGCTTATCTTGAGTGGTTAGTCTCAGCAATGGGGTCTAAAAACCGACAGACTCCTTCCCAAGCTGAGCATAGGTCGCCAAGTGAGGGTCCTAGGTCTGTTAAAAGAAAAAGAGGGGTTAGTGATGAGGGGACCTCTGAGCAGAGGAAAAGAAAGTCAAAAAGAGTTATGTTTGATCAAGATGTTGTATCACCTGAACCTATTTCATCACCTGTTTCACAATCTACACCATCCGTTCAATTTCAAATCTTCACCTTCGCAATCAACACCTATTCCATCTGTTGTTTCACCAAACCCACCAACTTTTACACCACCTCGCTCATCACCGGTACTTAATCCCACACCACTTGCTTCAGCAATACCTGAAGAACCAACTCCACCACCAGGTAGACGACTTAAAATGGCTGCTAGAAGTGTACTAAAGCAGACCTCAAAGAAGAAGAAATCAAAAAGAAAACATAAGTCGTCTAAATCTGCTAGACAAAGTTATGAATCTCAAATAGCAGATGTGAATGAACAACCTGGTGCCTCAGCTGAATTTGATGTTGAACAAGTAACTGAAGTAATTCATAATGTTGTATCTGAGTTGGAAACTGAGCATGTTAGCACTGGAGATGATGTTGTACTGGAGGAACAAGGGGGGAATGAGGGAGGAGTTGAAAATACCAGAGAGGTTGAGAGGTCCGGGTTAGGAAAGGGCAATAAAGAAAACGTTGGCCCTCCGATAGTTGAAACCAATGAGTCTAACCGGGATGTCAACCCTAGGGTAGAAGTCGAGAACTCCCCATTCTCGCTTGCACCGAACTCTTCTCGCCATTCTGACTCCTCACAACAGGAGTTAGTCTCACAAACGCACGGGGAACAGCCACGTTCACCACACTCTCCTCATTTGGAGGATGAGAGTGTTGAAAATAGAGAGGACCAGCCCCACCTCTCGCCTTCATTTCATGCACAAGAGTCTAGATCACCTAGGCACACGGAATCACAAGCCCAGTTGAGTCTGGAAACCCTCACGAACATGCGATTTGTAGAGCTCGATCAAAAACAACTCAAATGATGAAATTAGCTTCTGAAATTGATAGCGAAGGAAGATATACTGATTATAAATCGAACGATGAACAAAATTCAAACAAAAACACACTTAATTTGCAGAAATCACTGAAACATTGAGCTCTGCAAATGAACCTTTCAGAAAAATTACTCAAATTCTAAAATTAAGCACAAATTAAGCTTGTAATAAGCTTTTGGATCGCTCAGATATGCTGATTGTGCTCTGATACCAATTGTTAAGTATAGAATTCGAGCTTTTGTGTGTGTTAGAGTGTGTGTTAATGGCGGTTTGAAGAGAGAGAAAGTAGAGAGAGAGTAGAGAGAAGTCAGGGAAAGTTTAGTTTGTATTATGGGGTGAAAAGTTACAATTAACATAATGGAGGGGGTTTATATACATATGAGCTATTTACACTATGCCCCCTTCCATTGTAACAAGATTACAATATAAGTACAAATTAACATAAGGTACACAAATCAACTACTACATTTATATTTCTAACAGTTTAAATAACCATTTCAAGGCAATATGTAAAAATTTTAAATATAATATCTCAAAAGTTATAATAAATATACATACGTCAAAATAATCAAATTCCCAATCCAAGTACATATAAGGTCATATAACGCAATGACAACATACATAAGGCCAACAAACTATAATCACTAGTATTAAAAGCATTCCAACCCCCAATCCAGGTACATTGTTATTGAGTTGTCTCACCTTACGAAAATTCATTTTTATATCCACAAATCCAACAATATGGTTATGCCATAATTTCCCAAAAAGCATCACTTTCAAATTTGACTATAAAGGTCACCACCATTCTCATAATCACAATTACCAACCCTTTCAACTCAACAACCATAATTCGTTGTTTCTTGTGAATTATTTCATGTTCAAGATTAACGATTTGGGTTGTTGTATTCTTAACACTGTAAATTCAAAGGTGTCTCAAGTTTCTGCATGAATTTTGCCATAGTTTATACACATTGTTTACTATTTTTGAAAAATCCGTGAACACAACTACTAAATAATCTTATTGTTTGGGCAATAAAATGTTTTGTAAATGTTTATGGCCCAAACTTTTGGGATTTTTTTAACCAAAATGATGTTTATTCCATAAATAAACATAGTTCATTAATCAAGGGTATGTTTTAAACTTTTATAAAACATAAGGTTTAATTTGTAAATAATTAAAAACGTTTAGTTATTTAAAACATATTATATATCTAAAACATAATTAATGAACAAGTAATCAACCTAGTTAATTACTAAGAGCGGAAGCGTGTAATAAAACAATTAAACTATTTAATCCCCTAGACAAGATCTATCGCGCATGCATATAATAACTAAACAAATAAATAAATAGAAGAACTACTAACCTCTTAGACGATCTTCCGAAGACGTTATTCGTGAGCAAGAATAACGTGACCAAGTTGCCACGAAAAAGAGCCCGAATTCGCGCCCCTCAAAAGACTCGTACACGCGAACGAATCTTTGGCACTTCACTAAGTGCTAGCTATAACTTTACGTTATAAGAAAAACCCACCAAAAAATAACTAGTCGTGATGCTCTCCACCCTAGAAGGGGGTGTCGAACTTCACAAAGAAAAAGAAAGGGAGAAAGAGATTTTTAGGTGCAAGGATTAAAGAAGGAATAAGGGTTCTTTATATAGACATAGAAAACCCTTAGGTTTCCTTTTTCTAATCAATGTGGGACAGAAATAAATTCACAAAGTTTCCTTTTCTTCCCCTCACCCTCTGATGATATACCCTCCCAGTGGTACGCAAGACCTGTCACACAAAGGAACAGTAACACGCTACGACACGAAGGCTTCTCCATAACGAAAGCTTATCCGTAACGAAGGCTCCTGTAGCAACAATAAAGAAGATAAGAATTGTCTCCCTACAAAGTCGGGATTTGCTCTTATCATAAAGGGCCGATAATTATGGAAATGATATTACTGGCCTAAGACTTAGGGAAACCCTAAAGAGGCCTAGCTTGTTCCCCAAGAACATTTCTCCCTATAAAAGG
>CM067173.1:66862288-66895182 GCA_034093135.1 Erigeron breviscapus
CCTCTGATGATATACCCTCCCAGTGGTACGCAAGACCTGTCACACAAAGGAACAGTAACACGCTACGACACGAAGGCTTCTCCATAACGAAAGCTTATCCGTAACGAAGGCTCCTGTAGCAACAATAAAGAAGATAAGAATTGTCTCCCTACAAAGTCGGGATTTGCTCTTATCATAAAGGGCCGATAATTATGGAAATGATATTACTGGCCTAAGACTTAGGGAAACCCTAAAGAGGCCTAGCTTGTTCCCCAAGAACATTTCTCCCTATAAAAGGAGAACCAAAAGACCTCTAAAGGCATTCCACACAAACTCGATCAAATATAGATCATATACTTGTTCGATTGGCGTAAAGAGGCTTGAACCCTACCTTCGGGGAATCGCCAACAAACAACCCGAAACATCCATAATCCCATCTTCAACCTAACCCCGGTTCAGTGCACAATCATTTGGCGCCATCCGTGGGACCTCACACCTGGATCCTGATGTGTCCATAATTATACATATTTCCACATCATTAATAAGCCGTTTTTATAGTTTATTATGAGTTAAATGCATGAATACTCGATACTTTCATAGTGTTTGTGTGATTTCAGGCTTGAGGAGTGCAAAATAGTTAGAAATGACTTTTGGATGGCTTTTGGATGCATAAAGAAGGTTCGAGGACGAGTTCGGGAGAAGACGAGATGAAAAATACAAGTTTTGTGAAGTCTGAAGAAATATGTGGCGCATGGCTTCTATATGCGGCACATATATGGTGTGAAATTGAGGCAGAAGGTCTGGACATGTTGTATATGCGGCGTACCAAATAAGCATGCGGCGCATATCGGGCAGCTTAATTTCAGAAACTAGGAAATATGCGGCGCATATGTTAAGTCGGCAGATTCAAGACTTTACTAAACCCTATAAATAGAAGACCAAAACCCTACCCTGGAGTTGTTCGTGAGATCCAAGGCTTCCAATAACGTTTTCTTTGCATTCTAGTTAGATCAAACACATTGGTACATTATATTTCTCTTTTCAATTACTCTTTGTGCTTTGTTTATGACTATGAGTAGCTAAATACTTCATCATCTACTGAGATGAAGTGATACTATTGAATGATGGTTGCACTATTCTTATTATTCAAGACGATTTGATTTAACATTGTGTCGTGATCTTAGCTTATTAATTCTTTATCATTTATCTTTTGATTACGGACAGATCTAGCATAATCTCAGTGGTGACTAGGGTTGTGTAAGGGATATTTTGATTGCTTAGGTATAAGTAATTACTTCTATAACGGGTACGGTAGAAGAAAATCAATTGATAATAAGAATTAACGGGTTAATGGTTGGGTACAATCAATAGACATAATTGTTATCTAAATAATCAAAACAATTAGTTGATTAGTGAAGTTATAAGAGGCGTCTCGGGGTACCGGTCTTGAGTAATGGATCTAGTTGATTAAGGGGATTAAATAAAGTAACGAACTTGACGGGTACGGGGTGAGTCTTTGTTTGGGTCTCGATTATAAGTCGTCACATTTGAATTGGTCTTTCATTTGAAGTGCAACCTGAATTTGGTGTATCATGGAGTCGAAGTAGATGACCTTTTAATATTATTGTTTTTGATAAATCTTTTCAAGGTTAATTTTAGTTTATTTTCATTTTAGTTTAATTTTCAAATCAACTTACGAGGGTCATAAAACCTAAAAGCATTTTGAACTACTTAAAACTCGCTTATTTCTTAGTACAGTCTCTGTGGATTCGACCTGGACTTACCCTTAAACTATATTGCATACGAACGGGTCCACTGCCCGAGAGTGTGTAGTAATCAGTTAATCGGTATTTCTTGTTTATAAATTTTAAAACTAGATTTCACACATCAAAGTTTTTGGCGCCGCTGCCGGGGACTGTTTTTAGGATTTTAGTTTGAGATTTTGTGGTTCGATCTTTTCTTGTATTCATTTGCAAGAAAGTTACTTGTTTTCTAGATTAGTTTTTCATTTTAGTTTTTCATTTTCTGTTTTTAGTTATTTTGTGTAGTTTGGTGCGTTTTACGGTTTTCTTTGTTGTGTTTCCAGGTTTAGGTAGTTCATGAACAGGAGGTCTTCTGGTCTTCCACTAGTGAGCCCTCAATCTAATCCAGGAAAACCTAAGAAACGCGGAAAGAAACCAAGTCAAACCGTACCCATTACACTAGTCAAAATAGGTTCGCCACAATAGTGATAAGTTAGAAGTGAAAATAGGGGACAAACCACCAACTCCGCCTAACTCACCGTTTAATTCACAACCAAACTCACCCATGGGCGATGAGGTTCACCCTTTCGATAGGACCATCGGAAAGAGTGCTCGAGTCATTGCACCGAATAGGGGCTCGTCCATTCGTCCTCCACCCACCGCAGCGAATTTCAATGTCAAGGGAAATCATTTGACACGAGTCGAAGAAAATCAGTTTGACGGGGCTCTGAAGTGGGATCTGTATGATCATATCGAGAAGTTTGAGAAGGTGTGTAGGTTGTACAAGTATGGAGAAGGGCAGGAGCCATATGTCAAGCTTGAGTTGTTTCCGTTGTCTCTCAAGGGAGAAGCAGCCGATTGGTATGAAGATCTCGAGGAGAACATTTTCGAGACTTGGGATGAGTTAAGAGAAGCTTTTATTGAGCGGTTCTTTCCAGCTCAATTGGTGGAAACTTTGAAGCTTGAGATTAGGGCGTTTAAGCAAGAGAAGGACGAAGATATGGTTGAAGCTTGGAAGAGATCGAAGGAGTTGTTGAGGAAGTGTCCCGGGCATAGAATTCAGTTGAATGAGCACATTCTTATTTTCTTTAGGGGGTTAGATCGCCGAACTCAGAGGGAACTAGATTGGGCGTGTGGAGGTAATATCAATAATGTTACTTTCAACGAGGCCTATAAGATTATGGAAGATATGGTTAAGACTAGTGTAACTCGAGAGGCGGGTAGGACAAAACCGGAACCTAGTAGGACAATTAGGAAGAATGTGTGTTAGGACCAGTTCACCTGGAACTGGCCAGTCACCAGTTCACACTGACCAGTCACAGTTGCATCTGGTGACCCAGTAAACTGGTGACCAAGATGATTTGTCGAGAAATATATTGAAGTCCAGTTGCACCGTACAGTTAACGCAACTGAAGACTTCCTCCAGTTGAGAACTGACCGAGTTGAAGAAGCATTCCAGTTGAAGTCGAAGACAACAAATGGAAGATAGAGAATGGCAATGGCAGCGAAGCCCAGTTGGCATTCTAGTCAGTTACAAACTGAAGACCATCAGTGGAAAGCCCTTACAAAGCTTTACACTAATTACGAGGAATTGACTTGTATGCTTTATGTACCTTTACCCGGATAATAAGCCTTATCTTATTATTTAAGTATTATAAGGTACATAAAGGTGGTTATGTAAAGTCCCTTTAACATGCGACTTTACACTGCTTTTTAAGGAATTAAATGTTATTCCTTAAATGCTCCCAACCACATTTGTACGGCTAAAGTTAACATCCCAATGTTAACTTTGCCTATAAATACAAGTCATTGCACAACCAAGAATATTAACTTCTTCGAATAAACTTCGATAGAATTCACACTTTGCAAACCTGCAATATTCTTGGTGAACTTGTGCAATCTTCTCTTAATCGCTAAAAGGAACATTTCACAACTTTAAGTGTTTCGATTGTTGTTAAGTAGAAATTTAAGCTCGATTTGAAGGTTTAATGGAGGATTTTGGTTAGTGTGTGAAAAGTGTGTTTGTGTGTGAAATGGAGGTTGAAGATGAGTTTAGAGAGAGAAAGTATAAGATTAGAGAGAAGTAACTATGGAATTATGTTAAAAGCTTTTCAATTTTGGGTATGGAGAGGAGTATTTATACACTTGACTAATTTTCACTAATACTCCTTCCATTATTAAAATAATTACATTTTAACACCATTTTAGATTTCTAACATTCTTCCCCTTGGTGTTGAAATGTAATTCATGCACGATATCATCTATAAATACGAATTTGTTGATGAAGGTCTTCGAAGCTTTCTCATTGTCTTCAAGATCTTCCATCAAACTGGCTTTACGTCTTTAATCTTCACACTTACCTTAAAGATGTATCTTTAAGTCTTGAACTTCTCAGAGTATGAGCATTGCGGAAACTTGATCTTGGCTTTTTAGATTTGAACATGAAAGCCTCTTCTTGACAATCTTAACTTTGTCACACTTCCCCTTAATTAATGAATCTTTCTCTTGAAGCATTTGGACAAACATCCTTTTCATCACAAACTTCCCCTCGATCAAACAATCATATTTGCGTACCACCAACGCTTATGTATAGGGTGTACCCGCGGCGTACCCACCATGTTGGCGATAACTATCTTCAAAGAAAAATTTGGGGATCACTTTAGTCAACAATTTATCTTTCTTCTTCCCCTCAACTGATAAATTCTTCTTTCAAATAAACTTTTTATCTTTCTTCCCCTCAACTGATAAATTCTTCTTTCAAATAAACTTTTTCGACTTCATTATCCTCTTTCTTCCCCTCATGATGAATGTGTGGCAACATGTTCATCATGTCTCTTTGAAGTCGAAACTGGGGAATCAACATTATGAAGTAGTAGTCCAATAAACAACATCTTTAGCCCGGGTTATACACTGACATGTGTATAAGCCATATTCATCGAATCACTTATGAACAACCTTTGGGACCCATTTAAGTGTAGGCCCAACGGTTTTTGTCTTGACATTCCATATGTACGTGTCATCGATTCGACGAATAGAATCTGCAGTCCATGGTGGGTGAAAACTCGAGGTTGTTGAAAAGTTGAGTTTTTGTGGACGCAGTGGAGATGCAAAGACATTCACTTCTTGCACGGTAATTGGTTTTGGCGCAAGTTCATAGAGTTGCCAAAGTGAGTATTTGATTGTCTTTGACTCAGTTGACTTTGGTTTGTAGACAGGTTTCCATTTGATCTTGGTCAACTGAGCTTTTGCTTGAGAGATGAACTTGGTATTGTCTTCAAATGACAAGAATGGAATGAGAGTCTATGTTCCATCTATAGTAGGCTTCGACGAATACTTTCTATCCTTGAATAAGGCATAGTTAGTAAATTGAGAAGCTTTATGTTTAGCAGGAGATGAAACTTTGATCTTTGAGCTTTTTGGGATGGACTCAGTGCAAACTTTCTTTTGAGCATCAAGTTCAGTTGGAAATATTGGACTTGCATCATGATAAACTGAGCCATCATCACTTTGAGTGTCACAAGATGTTGATTGTGTTTGCAATTCCATCTCAAGTTCAGAGATTCTCTTTCGTAGAGATGTTTCATTTGATTGATATTGCAAACAATTCTCTTCAAGAGTCTTGAGTTTGTTGCAAACATCTTGTCTCTCTTTCTCAACTTTGTTCATCTCATCAATAAACTTGCTCTCCATGGTTAAGAATATAGATGTCTCATTTTTTGACTGAGATTGAAAACTTGAAATCTTTTCTTGCAAAATAAGTTCTCTTGATTTGCTTTCCAAGATACTATCATTCAGCTTCTTGTTGAAAGTTTTCAATTCTGTTTGAAGTTCTTTTATCGCAGCTTTCATTTGTGACATCAACTCATCATTCTTCTTCAAAGTTTGTTTGTCAATTTCATTCCAAACTGCAAGGTCTCCAAATTCAACTTGAAGTTCTTTCATCTCATTTGTAAGTCTCACATTTCCAGCTCGATAGTAGATCATTTGTTCTTTCAGTTTGACATTCTCAGCTTGTAACGTGACTACTTCCTCTTGAAACTTGACATTTTCAGATGCAGTTGAATGAATCAATATCTTCATCACTTGACAAGGAGTTGTTTTAGATCGCAAATGAGTAGTCATACAACATGAGCACAGTCCACCTTTATGAAGTTTCTCTTCAGATGAAGTAGGTGTCTTGGGTGAGGAAGTTAACCACAAATTGAAGATGAAATCATTTTTGACTGAATTTGAGATACTTGGACTTGACATTTTGTTTAGCAAAGGGTGAAATGAAATGAAAAGGTAATTGTGATTGAAATTGAAGTGAAAGAATTAAAATTGAAATTTGGAGATTTTGTACTTCAGGTTTCCCTCCAAATTTTTTTCGCCGAAATATGTTCTCACGAAACTTTGAATTTCATGTAAACTTTGGATATCATGATCATAGGAAAAATTTGATATTTCTAAAAATTTTTCGCCAAAACCGCGTCAATAACGAATGAAAATTGGCAAAAAAAAAATTTAATGCTATCAAATTTTAAATCTTCATGAATTATCCCTTTTTTTTTTTTTTTTTATTGGATTTTTGGAATTGGAACGATCTTGTGAAGATCGTCCTGGGTGAGATCGTCTTGTGTGAGATCGTCTTGAGCAAGATCGTCCTAGGTGAGATCGTCCTAGGATTTTGATGAAATTTGGTTAAGTCTTGAAATTGAAACGATCTTGAAATGAAACGGTCTTGAAATGAAACGATCTTGAAATGAAACGATTCAAAAGAACTGGGACGATCTTGGTTGAAGATCGTCTTAGGTTTCGAAGAAATGAAACGATCTTGGTGAAGATCGTCTTAGGTTTCGAAGAAATGAAACGATCTTGGTGAAGATCGTCTTGGGTATCTCAGGTATGAAACGATCTTGGTGAAGATCGTCTTGGCGTATCTAGAAATGAAACGATCTTGAAATGAAACGATCTTGAAATGAAACGATCTTGAAATGAAACGATCTTGAAATGAAACGATCTTGAAATGAAACGATCTTGAAATGAAACGATCTTGAAATGAAACGATCTTGAAATGAAACGATCTTGAAATGAAACGATCTTGAAATGAAACGATCTTGAAATGAAACGATCTTGAAATGAAACGATCTTGAAATGAAACGATCTTGAAATGAAACGATCTTGAAATGAAACGATCTTGAAAGTGAAACGATCTTGAAATGAAACGATCTTGAAATGAAACGATCTTGAAAGAGACGATCTTGAGAAGATCGTAGTGAAGATCGTCTTGGTCATCTTCTTCATTTCAACAGTTTTCCAGAAAAACTCCATTAATGACTTCTTAAATCTTCAATATCTTTCGAATTACTAGGAGTTTGAACTTGAAATTACTTGCAAACTGATTGAATTCATGTCCGCAACAAGTTTATGAACAAAATTCAACACAAAACACAACAGATTCAAAACCCAAAAATCGCGCCAAAAAGCAAAAATTCAAACTCGAGATTTAGATCGAATTGGAACTTGAAACTTGACAGGATTGTGTTTTTAACTACCACGAATCTATTGGTGAACAAATAACGAGGTAAAATCAACTGTAGAAAAATCCCACAGTTGATGAACTAAAACAGTTTCGGAATAAAAATTCGAAAATGGATGAGAATTGCAACAAATCGAGCTATGGATCGTTCAGATTAACTGATTTTGCTCTGATACCAATTGTTAAGTAGAAATTTAAGCTCGATTTGAAGGTTTAATGGAGGATTTTGGTTAGTGTGTGAAAAGTGTGTTTGTGTGTGAAATGGAGGTTGAAGATGAGTTTAGAGAGAGAAAGTATAAGATTAGAGAGAAGTAACTATGGAATTATGTTAAAAGCTTTCAATTTTGGGTATGGAGAGGAGTATTTATACACTTGACTAACTTTCACTAATACTCCTTCCATTATTAAAATAATTACATTTTAACACCATTTTAGATTTCTAACAATTGTCTTGAGAAATTTCGAGTGTAGATCAATTGTATTTCATAGGTTGTTAGGATATTTACATTCGTGTATTATCTTGGTTCCGCATCAAACCTTGTAATTTGTTTAATATCAATAAATAAATTACACATTGAAAAATACATATTGTCTCATCAAGTTATCTTACAAGTTATTTGTATTATTGCATTGTTCTTTACTTATTGTCTTTATATAAGTAATCTATCTAGAACTTGGTATATACACACTGCAACTGGTCGTCTCCAGTTCAGTGCATATATTGCAAAGTAACTCCACCATCGACATAGAGGTGTCTTCAGTAGTACCATCTAACGAGTTGGGACTTACAAGTGGTATCAGAGCAGAAGGCTAATAAAGTTGCCTAGATCTGCTAAGATGAACACTACTGAAGGTGGAGATGGTTCTGGTTCAGGTGAAAACCCCTCGAACACTAATGCACAACCTTTTCAAAATGTTAACACCAACCCTCCTCCTCCTACTGCCCCAAACCATGTCCATGTACACTACTCTAACACTCCTGTTCCAAAATTTGATGGAAACAATGAGACATTCGGTACATGGAAGGCTAGAATGCTTTTGCATTTTGGTGGGATTGAAAGGTATATGTTGAAAATCCTTAAGGATGGACCATATATACCCATGTCTCTTGGGGTTAGTCCTCTTCTTGATCCAACTGGAAGAAGAGGTTCAAGGGAAAAGCCAGAAGACCATTGGTCTGATGAGGATCGCAGACTGGTGGACTTGGACACCAGACTGAAAAACATGATCCTTGGGGCTATCCCTGAAGACCTAATTCCAACACTTGTGTTGTTTCCCAGTGCCAAGTCTATGTGGGATGAATTAGTGATTCAATTTGAAGGAGGTAATGACACAATTGTCACCAGAAAAGTTGCTTTGAACAAGAAGTATGAATCCTTCTTTGCCTTGCCCAATGAAAATCTAACTGGTACATACACCAGATTTTCTAGCCTCATCAATCAGTTGAGAGGTTTGGGTGTAGAGAAGGAAAAGGATATTCTTCTTGAGAAGTTTTGTGATATTCTTCCTTCCAAATGGGAAAACATGGTTCTTGTCTTGAGACAAGGTAAAACCTTGCACACTCATACTCTTGCATCGCTCTATGGAGCCTTCAGATTCACTGAAGATAATAATGCAGCAAGACTTGTGGCTGAGCAAGATGCCATGAACCATGCCCAGAGTCCCAAGGTTGCTAGTGCAACTGAGCGACCTTGTGCTGCTTTAATGTCTGCTGAGAGTGTCCAGGTACACTCGATGAAGGAGATGTTGAACAGTTTCTTAAACTCTGGACTGACCACTGAAAACAGTGATGGTTGTAATGAAACTGACGATGATGATCTGGTCGCCATGATTGCTAAAACCTTTAATAGGTTTAAGCATAAATCCAAAAGATTTAATGGCCCCAACAATGCTTCCAGCTCCAGCTCTCTGGTTAAGACCAATCTTACATGCTATAAGTGTGGCAAGAAAGGTCATTTTATGAAGGAATGCAGATCTAGTCAGTTGAACAACCAAACTAGCCCCTCTGTCCCTAATTTCAATCGGCCTGATGATAGCTACAAAGCTAAACACAAGAAGCTTAAGGCCCAGATTGCCCTCCTGTCCATGGAAAAGAAAAAGGATCAGTGCTTAATGGCACAAACTGAGGGAAAATGGGAGTACTCTGATAACTCATCTGATGATGAAGAAGAGGAAAGGGACATGTGTTTCATGGCCTTGGAAGATCAACAACAGCAGCATGTGGTGAAAGAAGATGTGATCTCTGGAAGATGGGTGGACATCATACTGAAAAAGGTATGTGACTATGATAACCAGGTTGACCCTGAACTAAAACTGGACCTGGCTGAATCATTAAGTGGTGATTTGGCATTTGTGGAAACTGTAAGAGCTGATAGAGAAAGATATCTTGACACTATCCTAATTGAACTGAACAATGTTAAACCACAACTAAATGATTTGCAAAGTGTCCAGTTGGCTCTCAAGGAGTCAGTTTTAAAGATTGAGGCTTTAGAACTTGATAATCAAAAATTATTTTCTGATTTTGAAAAAGCACAAAAGATTATCAAGTCATGGGTAAAAGCATCTGGCAAAAACTACGATGCATTTTCAAGAACTATCGATGCCCAGAAAAATGCATGGAAATCTGAAGATCTAGAGATGGTAGCTCTTATACCAGATCTTCATGCATTGCCTCCAGCTCTCCAAGTTGAAACACCTTATGATCAACCTGAAGCTGTTGAAACTGAAACCAATGAGACCACCCCCTTTGAGGTTAAAATTGGAGCCAAACAGGCTAAAGCTTCAGTCAAAAAGGCCACTGGTAACAAGCCTTTACCTCAAAAGTCTAAGGTGCCCAAGACCCGACAGACTAAAGCACCAGTTGAACCAAGGTCAAGGTTCAACTGCCTGATCAAAATAATATTTTGGTTAATCTGGAAAGACAACTCCAACTTTTGTCTCGACAGGTTCAGAGTTGTACTGCCCGGATTAACAATCTGGAAGGAGGTTTATCACCTCCAGTTTTCAAACAAAATATTAAACCACTCCCTTCTGTACCTAAACTAAAGAATGTTCCTTCTGGAACAAAATCTGGTAAACTTAAAGGGAGTAAGTATCAAATACCAATTGTTTTTACTCCTGCACCTGGAGCTGGTGATAATGCTCCAGATGTAGCCTCCAGTTCTACACCTCAACAATCAACTGTGGCTTCTGTAGAGAAGTCCAGTGGACCCATCAAGAAAAGATGGGTTCACAAAAAGAACTAATGATTTTTGTGTGTGTGTAGGGCGATCGAAAGAAAAATATCTGGTATCTGGACAGCACTGCTGGCCGGACTATGACTAGATGTAAGCCCCTACTGGAAGAGTTCACTGTCCAAGATGGACCGACAGTGACTTTTGGTAACGATCAATCTGGAAAGACTGAAGGATATGGTGTGCTCAATAATGGACAAGTCGAATTCAAAAGAGTTGCATTTGTGAATGGTTTGAAATATAACTTGATCAGTGTAAGCCAACTTTGCGATGATGGCTTCAGAGTATTGTTCGATATTGCACAAGGCACCATATTTAACAAGGATTGGAAAGTGGTGATGATTGCACCAAGAAAAGGAAATGTGTACATCATGGATATGGAACCAGCTCCAAAAGAGCAATGTTTCTATACCAAGGCTGATGAGGACACCAACTGGCTATGGCATAAAAGGTTATCCCACCTTAATTTCAAAAACATTAACAAGTTGTCTCGCAAGCAACTGGTTGATGGGATACCTCAGATTTCCTTTAATAAGGAAAAGCCATGTCCAGGGTGTGAGATGGGTAAGCAGAAGAGAGCCAGTTTTAAAACTAGGCAAAATTTTAGCATCACTGAACCTCTTCACATGCTACATATGGATCTATTTGGTCCAGTGAATGTTCAAACTAGAGCTGGAAATAAGTACACTCTAGTTGTGGTTGATGAATTCACCAGATATTGATGGGTGGTATTCATCAGATCCAAAAGTGATGCACCTGCTGAAATCATCTCTCTTATCAAAAGAATTGAGCTCAAGTATACTCGAAAAGTTTGTCAGTTGCGAAGTGATAATGGTACTGAATTCCAAAATAAGGTGCTTGAAACATTTTGCAATGACACTGGCATCTCTCAAAACTTCTCATCAGTTCACTCTCCAGAGCAAAATGGAGTTGTTGAAAGAAAGAATCGTACACTGATAGAAGCCGCCAGAAGTATGCTATCTGAATCTGGTCTTCCCACCAGTTTTTGGGCTGAGGCAGTTGCAACTGCTTGTCACACCCAAAACCGGTCAGTCTACATCAAGAGACATAAGAAGACTGCCTATGAAGTACTCAGGAATCGCAAACCAAATATTGGATATTTCCATGTATTTGGTTGTCCAGTTTATATACTGAACGATTCCAGTCAGCTTGGAAAGTTTGATGCAAAAGCTGATGAAGGGGTATTTTTAGGCTATTCAGATATTCGAAGGGCCTTTAGAGTTTATAATTATAGACTCCAAAAGGTGCATGAGACAATTCATGTCACATTCGATGAATCAACTGAAGCAATCAACAAGAGACCAAGCCTTGATATTTCTCCAGTCATTCCAATCAACTTTGGTGAAACTGACCAAGTTCATCGGTCAGTTGTTTCACCAGAAGATGCTTCCAGTTACAACAAACTGGAACCAGTCAAGAAGAAGAAAAGCACCAGTGACACATCATTTTATCCCTCCATCAATTTTAACTTACCACAAGAATTGGTGATTGGATCAGATGTACGTGCCACTCCAATATCAGCACCAGTTCAAACACCTACTTCTCCAGTTCTTCATGAAATACCTTCAAATGAGGAATTTCATGATGCTAATCGAGACCTCATTGACTTTGATGAGGATGTAGAAGTTGTTTGGACTGATCCTTCTCCAGAAGCTGTTGCAACTGAAGAAGATCGCCAGGTGACTTGCACTGATATTGTAGTTCACCAGCCTCGTCAATACACTAGATGGACTCGAGCCCACCCAATTGAACAGATTGTGGGTGATCCAACTAGTGGGGTTCAGACTAGAAGAGCCACCAGTGAGCAATGCTTAAATGTCACCTTCTTATCTTTAATTGAACCAAAGAAGATTGACGAGGCTATGGCAGACCCAAGCTGGGTGGAAGCTATGCAAGAAGAGCTCCTCCAGTTTGAAAGGAACAATGTTTGGGAGCTTGTTCCTTGTCCACCAGGGTTAAAGAAAGAACCTATTGGTACCAGATGGGTCTACCGAAACAAAATGGATGAAGATGGCCATGTTGTAAGAAACAAGGCCAGACTAGTTGCCCAGGGTTATTGTCAAGCAGAGGGCGTTGACTTTGATGAAACTTTTGCTCCAGTTGCAAGACTTGAAGCCATAAGAATATTTTTGGCTTATGCAGCCCATCTGCAGTTCAAGGTCTTCCAGATGGATGTCAAAAGTGCGTTCCTTAATGGAACATTGGAAGAAGAAGTTTATGTTAAGCAGACTCCAGGTTTCCTTGATGAGAAGCATCCTCATTGGGTTTATAGACTGAACAAAGCATTGTATGGTCTAAGACAAGCCCCCAGAGCCTGGTATGATACTTTAACTAAACATCTTCTTAAAAATGGCTTTCAAAGAGGTGCAATAGATAATACCTTGTTTATCTTGAAAGAAAGAGGTAATATCTTATTGGTACAAATTTATGTTGATGACATTATTTTTGGTTCAACTGATGATGCAATGTGTAAAAAGTTTTCTAAAATCATGTCATCTGAGTATGAGATGAGTTTAATGGGTGAATTAACATTTTTCTTAGGTCTTCAGATTAAGCAAACTGAAAATGGAATTTTCATAAACCAAGGAAAATATGTCAGAGATTTGTTAAGAAAATACAAATATGATTCAATCCCATCAAAAAACACACCTATTGCAGCACCATTGAATTTGGACTCTGACCCAACTGGCAAACCAGTTAACATAACTGACTATAAAGGTATGGTTGGTTCACTGATGTACTTAACTGCCAGTCGACCAGATATAATGTTTGCAACATGTTTATGTGCCAGGTTTCAGGCTAACCCTAAAGAATCACATTTGCACGCTGTAAAGCGTATCTTTAGATACCTGAAAGGGTGTCCTAATCTTGGTCTTTGGTACCCCAAAGGCTCAAGATTAGATCTAATGGGTTATTCAGATTCTGATCATGCAGGTTGTAAGATAGATAGAAAATCAACAACTGGTGGTTGTCATTTCCTTGGAGGAAAACTGGTAAGTTGGACCAGCAAGAAGCAGACTTCAGTCTCTATGTCCACTGCTGAGGCAGAGTACATTTCTGCGGCCAGTTGCTGTGCCCAGATTCTCTGGATCAAGAACCAGTTACTAGATTATGGTCAGAAGTTTACTAAGACCCCAATCTTTTGTGACAACACCAGTGCAATTGCTATATCTCACAACCCAGTGATGCACTCCAAAACAAAACATATTGACATCAGGTATCATTTCATTCGAGATCATGTTATGAAAGGAGATATTGAAATTCATTTCATCCCCACTGACAAACAGTTAGCTGATGTTTTTACTAAACCTCTCGATGAGAAAACCTTTAAACATCTCATCAGCGAACTGGGAATGTTAAACCCTTAACTGGAGCTTTCTTTGTTATTGAACGCGTCAGTGACACTGATGAAGTTCTCCAGTTGAGGAGGTCCAGATAATCTTTGCTCGCCAGGCTATCGAACGCCTTTGTGATACTATCTTGGCACTAATCGATTTCTGGATCATCATTTTAGGGGGAAAGACTCAAAATAATTTTCTGACTAAAATTCGTTTTTGTTTGAAATGCAACTGGAGAACTCTTCAGTTGGAAACTGGTACTGGACTGATCCTCCAGTTACCAGGTTCAGTCTTTGTCTAAATTTTTATAACGTTACAAATACTTGGTCAATATGTGTGACACGTGATGATACTCGAGTGTTTTAAACCACTTGATATCGTGATCTGACGTGTTTGAAACCATTTTAGTACTTGACAACTGTTTGTATTGGGAAAACAAAAAGTGAGTGGGGTCATGGGTAAAGTAAGCCGTCGTAGCATTTAATGCTGACATGGTAACATTTAATGCTTACATGGAAAGTTATATTTTTATTTCAAAACTCAAACTCATTTTGTCAAAATATCTTCAAAATTGATTTGGTTTAATAAAATATAATTTTTGGTTTTACATTGGGATCTTGAATCCCCTTATAAATACCCTTATTTACTCCGTAACTCATTTATTTTTTCTTTCTCTTACATTCCTTCATTTACTTCCAATCATCAATATTGCTTCATTCTTCTCTTTGCTTCACAAATCAAAAACCCTAAATCCCAAATTTCATTTTCATTTTTCTATGGCTCCTAGATCATCTCGTTCAAGAGATGTAAATCTCTTGACTGTTCCATATAATCCCTCACCAGATGTCACACAGGCACCTGGTGCCCCTAGTAGTGCTTCGGTCATAAAACTAAATCCAAATAATCCTATGGCCAGCCTACGAGGATCTCAAGGGTCCGATACCCTTATTGGTAGAATTCAAAAGTTTTTGAAGAATTCTCCAATAGGACCCTCATTCTCTCTAAACCCACGTAAGATGTTTCACAACTACTTATGTGAGTTTTGGTACACTGCCGTTCTTTCTTCCGATTGTTCCTCCATCAGTTTCACGTTAAAGGATGGAACAATCCAGTGTACCTTGTCAGCTGATACATTGAGGGATGCCTTACGCCTCAATTACCGGAGAGAGGGTGAATCTCCATTCGTCTTGCCCCCTAATATAAACTTTCGCCAAGTACTCCTGGAAATTGGACACAGGGAGTGTTTGGAGAATGGGGTGTTGAAGACAAAAGGTGCGATGACCATGAAGGGCCTTACACCTTCATGGAGGTATTTTTTCATCCACCTGGTGGAGAGCATGGGTGGGAGTTCTGGTGGACTTGACCAGATTAACTCCTCGCAAGCAGAGATGGCTTACTGCTTGTGGAACGGATTGAGAGTGGACTTTGCAGATATTTTGTATAGAAGCCTAGTACAAAAACTGAAGGGCTCCAGGGGTGTGTGTATCCCTTTTCAAGGTTTCTCTCTCTCTGTTTTCAACAAATTCTGGGCCATGAAGAGTATAAAAGTACAGATTCACCGTACACAAGGCCAGATATGTTGAGGAATCTAGACTCTCTGGTATCTGAAGCTGGAGAGGTCGAAATTCCAGAGCGAATGCTACTGGCATTTGCTAAAACTGATGCACCTTTGGAAAGTGAATCAGAAAGACAATTGGGCGGGCCTCAAAATAATGAGGGACCCTCCAGTTCATCTCAAGTTGTGGTTGAGGATAGAGCAACCATAACTGAAGCAACTCCAATCACGTCTATCCCTGGTGAAGATACTTCGGTATCTGATCCTCCAACAGATGTACCCATCCAGGAAACTGGGGAAGGTCATCTGGAGACTGTCCAGGTAACTGAACAGCCCTCTGTCACATTCATGGATCTGGACATGAGTGGTAATGACGAGGAAATCCTTATAGAATCTTCGGATTCTGAAGGTACTGAAACAGACCAGGAGATTCTTGATGCTTCTGTACAAGCTCAAGACCCTTCATTTCCAGTCTTACCTCCAGACGCATCAATTTCATTTTCACCCCCTCAAGTAAATACTCCTACTAATACATCCTTACCAATATATTCCGCTCCCTTACCAACTGGGCAATTCTCACTTGCTCGAGAAATGCCCCCACCACCGTCGCCGTTGTTCACACCTGAGCATTCTCAGCATGAACAACACATTGAATTTCCAGTCCTTTCTTCTTCCACCACTCCTTCTATATATTCAACTGCTGGCCTGACAACTGGGGAGACTTCCATCAGTTTGCCTCCTCCAGTTGCTCCAGTAGTAACTGCAAGTGGTCCAGTGACACCTTCTCCTTTGTCACTGGACAGTTAAGTTGTCTCCATTCAAGCCGATCTCTAAAACCTTCTAACCAGGGTGGAGGAGATTCAGAAGACACTTGATAAGAACACCAAGTCTTTCTCCAGATACCACAAGGACTCTTTGACAAACATCAAGGTGGTCGATCTGGGGATAAACAAGTTTTCTTCTAATGAAGACTTGGTGTTTGGAAAGCTTAATGAGTTGGTCACTGGCTACAACAATCTGGCTGGTACTCTAAAAGAAGCCTTTGACCTAACTCACTCCAAGGTCACCAGTTCAATCTCCAACCTGCTAGGAAATACTGTCAGAACTTCAGAGGTTGACTTGAGAGAGATTGAAAGGCAGGTTAAAGAACTTATTGAAAGACCTGGCCTAGATGTAACTGACCTTGGAGAGCAGTTGATGTCTTCAGTTGGTCAGAAGATAGAAGATACGTTGGGTGCTAGAGAAGAACGTTTGATTGAAAGGGTGATGTCTGAGATCACCAAGCTGGCCACTCCTCAGGTTGATCTGGCCCCACTTACCAGTGAGATCAACCAGTTGAGGGGCAGCATTGAAAATTTGAACACCCAAGTATCTCTACATGTTGAATCATTGAATAAACTGACCACTGAAGTAGAGAATATGAAGAAGAATGATGAGGAAGTGAAGGAAAGGGTTGTCTCTGGGTTGGATAAAGACTCCAAAATCTTGAATGAATTGAAAACTGGTCAAGACCAAGTTGTTGCAAATGTCTTGACCCAGTCAAAAGAGACGAACCACTTATGGAGGTCCTTCAAGATGATGTGTGGGATCTTTAAAGAGTGCAAGAACTTGCAATCATGGCAGCCTCTTGACCGGTTGCCATCTCACCCCTCTGAATGGGAAAGTATTCGAGCAGGTCTAGAGACTGCCAAGGGGGAAAGAAGTCAAGTTCATGCACCAGTTGCACCTGGAAGGACTCCAACTGGAAGGGAATTGGTTGTAGCTACCAGTACTGAAGCTGGTGAGCAAAGGGTAGGTGGATCTAGTGGGAATGTTGTGATGGACAAGGGTAAAGGTTTGGCTGTTGAAGCATCTGCCCAGCCGGCCACTGATGAAATGTTAGAAACTGGAAATACTGACATACTTCCTCCAGTTTCAGATAGTGATAGCAGAAGACTGGCCAGACTTGGAAATGACATTAAAGAAAAGAAGAAAATGAAACAAAGAAACCAAGTGGAAGCCAGGGCACATCTTGCTCAAATCAAGTTGCTTGATATGAGTGATGCCAATCTGTTGGGTATCACTAAGGAGGAGTATCTTAGGGTTAAAATGATCCCAGGATAGTTGACCAGTTGAATGAAATGCTAGATGTAGAACTGGATAGACACTATGCTGAGGATGAGGCAGAATTTGATGCCAGAAGTTTAAACATTTCAGTGGAGAAGGCTAAAGAAATGAGGGCCAGTGGGATTCTGAAGAGAATTTCAAATGTCAAAAAGGTTGTGAAGGATGTTTTGAATCCACCAAGGAGAAGGATTCCACAACCAAGAAGACCACTAACAAAAGATGCAAGGGATGCTGACCATAGCACATTCGTTGAACCAACTGGCGAAGTTTCAAATGAAGACATTAAGTCCGCTGTACTGGCTGCTGGTGATGGGAGTATAAAAATCACAAATGAATCTGAAGCTAGAAATTACTACTCCCAGATCATGTCAACCAGAAGACATGGTGGTACTATTAGTAGTGTCAATGTTACAATCAAGCCAGGCACCAAGGTTTTTCAAATCGAAGTTAAGTATACTGGTGGGCCACTAGTTAGAACTGATGATCCTGGTGCCATGCAATATGGGTTCAGCGAATGGGTGGAGATGGTGAATGTTTTGGATGCTAAGGCACAAAAGAATAGGTTCGAGAAAGCATGGGTAAACTTTTTAAGGGGGAAGATTCAACATAAAGAAAATCTTGAGCAAAAGTTGAATATTGACCCTGAAGATACTCAGCCTATCTCTTCAGTTGCCAAAAGAAGAAGAACTGGCGAAGGGCCATCTCATTAAGTTCTTTCTTCAGTTTATCTACTTGTAATTTGTATTTACATTCTGTAACTTGTATAAATTTCATTCCCTTGTATAAATGAAGTTACCAGTTTGTAACCACAAGGTAGATAAAAGATTAAAATCTAACAAACCTAAAAGAAAAACCTAAGGCATTTATTGATCTATAAAAATGCCTTAGATAACTTAAATAGATTTAAATCGAACAAGTCTCTCCAGTTCACCTGGAACTGGCCATTCACCAGTTCACACTGACCAGTCACCAGTTGCATCTGGTGACCCAGTAAACTGGTGACCAAGATGATTTGTCGAGAAATATATTGAAGTCCAGTTGCACCGTATAGTTAACGCAACTGAAGACTTCCTCCAGTTGAGAACTGACCAAGTTGAAGAAGCATTCCAGTTGAAGTCGAAGACAACAAATGGAAGATAGAGAATGGCAATGGCAGCGAAGCCAGTTGGCATTCTAGTCAGTTACAAACTGAAGACCATCAGTGGAAAGCCCTTACAAAGCTTTACACTGATTACGAGGAATTGACTTGTATGCTTTATGTACCTTTACCCGGATAATAAACCTTATCTTATTATTTAAGTATTATAAGGTACATAAAGGTGGTTATGTAAAGTCACTTTAACATGCGACTTTACACTGCTTTTTAAGGAATTAAATGTTATTCCTTAAATGCTCCCAACCACATTTGTACGGCTAAAGTTAACATCCCAATGTTAACTTTGCCTATAAATACAAGTCATTGCACAACCAAGAAGACCACTGACAAAAGATGCAAGGGATGCTGACCATAGCACATTCGTTGAACCAACTGGCGAAGTTTCAAATGAAGACATTAAGTCCGCTGTACTGGCTGCTGGTGATGGGAGTATAAAAATCACAAATGAATCTGAAGCTAGAAATTACTACTCCCAGATCATGTCAACCAGAAGACATGGTGGTACTATTAGTAGTGTCAATGTTACAATCAAGCCAGGCACCAAGGTTTTTCAAATCGAAGTTAAGTATACTGGTGGGCCACTAGTTAGAACTGATGATCCTGGTGCCATGCAATATGGGTTCAGCGAATGGGTGGAGATGGTGAATGTTTTGGATGCTAAGGCACAAAAGAATAGGTTCGAGAAAGCATGGGTAAACTTTTTAAGGGGGAAGATTCAACATAAAGAAAATCTTGAGCAAAAGTTGAATATTGACCCTGAAGATACTCAGCCTATCTCTTCAGTTGCCAAAAGAAGAAGAACTGGCGAAGGGCCATCTCATTAAGTTCTTTCTTCAGTTTATCTACTTGTAATTTGTTTAATATCAATAAATAAATTACACATTGAAAAATACATATTGTCTCATCAAGTTATCTTACAGGTTATTTGTATTATTGCATTGTTCTTTACTTATTGTCTTTTATATAAGTAATCTATCTAGAACTTGGTATATACACACTGCAAACTGGTCGTCTCCAGTTCACACTGACCAGTCACCAGTTGCATCTGGTGACCCAGTAAACTGGTGACCAAGATGATTTGTCGAGAAATATATTGAAGTCCAGTTGCACCGTATAGTTAACGCAACTGAAGACTTCCTCCAGTTGAGAACTGACCAAGTTAAAGAAGCATTCCAGTTGAAGTCGAAGACAACAAATGGAAGATAGAGAATGGCAATGGCAGCGAAGCCCAGTTGGCATTCTAGTCAGTTACAAACTGAAGACCATCAGTGGAAAGCCCTTACAAAGCTTTACACTGATTACGAGGAATTGACTTGTATGCTTTATGTACCTTTACCCGGATAATAAACCTTATCTTATTATTTAAGTATTATAAGGTACATAAAGGTGGTTATGTAAAGTCACTTTAACATGCGACTTTACACTGCTTTTTAAGGAATTAAATGTTATTCCTTAAATGCTCCCAACCACATTTGTACGGCTAAAGTTAACATCCCAATGTTAACTTTGCCTATAAATACAAGTCATTGCACAACCAAGAATATTAACTTCTTCGAATAAACTTCGATAGAATTCACACTTTGCAAACCTGCAATATTCTTTGTGAACTTGTGCAATCTTCTCTCAATCGCTAAAAGGAACATTTCACAACTTTAAGTGTTTCGATTGTCTTGAGAAATTCCGAGTGTAGATCAATTGTATTTCATAGGTTGTTAGGATATTATCTTGGTTCCGCATCAACCTTGTAATTTGTTTAATATCAATAAATAAATTACACATTGAAAAATACATATTGTCTCATCAAGTTATCTTACAGGTTATTTGTATTATTGCATTGTTCTTTACTTATTGTCTTTTATATAAGTAATCTATCTAGAACTTGGTATATACACACTGCAACTGGTCGTCTCCAGTTCAGTGCATATATTGCAAAGTAACTCCACCATCGACATAGAGGTGTCTTCAGTAGTACCATCTAACGAGTTGGCACTTACAATGTGTCTCGGATTGAGATTAATGGAAATGAAGAAGTGATAAAGGTGGTAAAGGCACATTCAGATAGGATTGATAATAGGCTTTCTATGGTTGAAAGAGACTTGAAGACTGCTTGGAAATGGAATAGGACACCAAGGTGCCTCTGATTTTAGGCCGACCATTCTTGTACACGGCCGATGCTATCATCCGTGTTAAGGATAAGATCATTTCGTTAGGAATAGGAGATGATAGAGTTACTTTTGCCATTGATAAAGCATTGAAACATCCTTACTCTTATGATGATTTTTGTTTCAGGGTTGATGTGATTGAAGATGCTTTGGAAATGGAAGAGGACACCAAGGTGCCTCTGATTTTAGGTCAACCATTCTTGTACACGGCCGATGCTATCATCTGTGTTAAGGATAAGATCATTTCGTTAGGAATAGGAGATGATAGAGTTACTTTTGCCATTGATAAAGCATTGAAACATCCTTACTCTTATGATGATTTTTGTTTCAGGGTTGATGTGATTGAAGATGCTTTGGAAATGGAATAGGACACCAAGGTGCCTCTGATTTTAGGCCGACCATTCTTGTACACGGCCGATGCTATCATCCGTGTTAAGGATAAGATCATTTCGTTAGGAATAGGAGATGATAGAGTTACTTTTGCCATTGATAAAGCATTGAAACATCCTTACTCTTATGATGATTTTTGTTTCAGGGTTGATGTGATTGAAGATGCTTTGGAAATGGAATAGGACACCAAGGTGCCTCTGATTTTAGGCCGACCATTCTTGTACACGGCCGATGCTATCATCCGTGTTAAGGATAAGATCATTTCGTTAGGAATAGGAGATGATAGAGTTACTTTTGCCATTGATAAAGCATTGAAACATCCTTACTCTTATGATGATTTTTGTTTCAGGGTTGATGTGATTGAAGATGCTTTGGAAATGGAATAGGACACCAAGGTGCCTCTGATTTTAGGCCGACCATTCTTGTACACGGCCGATGCTATCATCCGTGTTAAGGATAAGATCATTTCGTTAGGAATAGGAGATGATAGAGTTACTTTTGCCATTGATAAAGCATTGAAACATCCTTACTCTTATGATGATTTTTGTTTCAGGGTTGATGTGATTGAAGATGCTTTGGAAATGGAATAGGACACCAAGGTGCCTCTGATTTTAGGCCGACCATTCTTGTACACGGCCGATGCTATCATCCGTGTTAAGGATAAGATCATTTCGTTAGGAATAGGAGATGATAGAGTTACTTTTGCCATTGATAAAGCATTGAAACATCCTTACTCTTATGATGATTTTTGTTTCAGGGTTGATGTGATTGAAGATGCTTTGGAAATGGAAGAGGACACCAAGGTGCCTCTGATTTTAGGTCAACCATTCTTGTACACGGCCGATGCTATCATCTGTGTTAAGGATAAGATCATTTCGTTAGGAATAGGAGATGATAGAGTTACTTTTGCCATTGATAAAGCATTGAAACATCCTTACTCTTATGATGATTTTTGTTTCAGGGTTGATGTGATTGAAGATGCTTTGGAAATGGAATAGGACACCAAGGTGCCTCTGATTTTAGGCCGACCATTCTTGTACACGGCCGATGCTATCATCCGTGTTAAGGATAAGATCATTTCGTTAGGAATAGGAGATGATAGAGTTACTTTTGCCATTGATAAAGCATTGAAACATCCTTACTCTTATGATGATTTTTGTTTCAGGGTTGATGTGATTGAAGATGCTTTGGAAATGGAATAGGACACCAAGGTGCCTCTGATTTTAGGCCGACCATTCTTGTACACGGCCGATGCTATCATCCGTGTTAAGGATAAGATCATTTCGTTAGGAATAGGAGATGATAGAGTTACTTTTGCCATTGATAAAGCATTGAAACATCCTTACTCTTATGATGATTTTTGTTTCAGGGTTGATGTGATTGAAGATGCTTTGGAAATGGAATAGGACACCAAGGTGCCTCTGATTTTAGGCCGACCATTCTTGTACACGGCCGATGCTATCATCCGTGTTAAGGATAAGATCATTTCGTTAGGAATAGGAGATGATAGAGTTACTTTTGCCATTGATAAAGCATTGAAACATCCTTACTCTTATGATGATTTTTGTTTCAGGGTTGATGTGATTGAAGATGCTTTGGAAATGGAATAGGACACCAAGGTGCCTCTGATTTTAGGCCGACCATTCTTGTACACGGCCGATGCTATCATCCGTGTTAAGGATAAGATCATTTCGTTAGGAATAGGAGATGATAGAGTTACTTTTGCCATTGATAAAGCATTGAAACATCCTTACTCTTATGATGATTTTTGTTTCAGGGTTGATGTGATTGAAGATGCTTTGGAAATGGAAGAGGACACCAAGGTGCCTCTGATTTTAGGTCAACCATTCTTGTACACGGCCGATGCTATCATCTGTGTTAAGGATAAGATCATTTCGTTAGGAATAGGAGATGATAGAGTTACTTTTGCCATTGATAAAGCATTGAAACATCCTTACTCTTATGATGATTTTTGTTTCAGGGTTGATGTGATTGAAGATGCTTTGGAAATGGAGATTCTGGAAATTTTAAGCATGGAAATAATCAATTTAAATGAAAACTTTAAACCAGTTGTTCAAAGACAACGGAGGCTTAATCTGAATATGAAAGATGTAGTCAAGAAAGAGATAATTAAGCTTTTAGATGTAGGTATAATTTATCCTATCTCTGACAGTCCATGGGTTAGTCCGGTACACTGTGTACCAAAGAAAGGGGGGATGACAGTAGTGACCAATGACCGAAATGAATTTGTTCCAACTAGGACGGTTACCGGGTGGCGCGTTTGTATTGACTATAGGAAGTTAAATGATGCAACCCGTAAGGACCATTTCCCTTTACCTTTCATTGACCAAATGCTCGAACGGTTAGCCGGTAACGAGTATTTTTGCTTTATTGATGGTTTCTCCGGGTACTTTCAAATACCCATTGACACCAACGATCAAGAAAAGACGACCTTTACATGTCCCTTTGGTACCTATGCCTATAGTAGAATGCCTTTTGGATTATGTAATGCACCCGCCACCTTCCAAAGGTGCATGATAGCCATCTTTCAAGACATGTTAGAGACTTCCATGGAGGTTTTTATGGACGATTTTTCTGTTTTTGGTAATTCTTTTGATACATGTCTAACTAACTTGGATAAGATGTTGGAAAGATGCGAGCGGGCTCACCTAGTGCTTAATTGGGAGAAATGTCACTTTATGGTTAGAGAAGGAATTGTTTTAGGACATAAAGTGTCTAGTTTAGGTATAGAGGTAGATAGAGCTAAGATAGGTGTTATTGCTAAGTTACCTCCTCCCACCAATGTTAAGGCAGTTAGAAGTTTTCTTGGACATGTTGGGTTCTACCGTAGGTTTATTAAGGACTTTTCTAAGATTACTAGACCCATGACCCGTTTTCTTGAGAAAGATGTGCCGTTCGAGTTCAACTCGGATTGTCTTAAGGCATTTGAACTTCTCAAAGACCGTTTGACTCACTCACCCATCATGGTTTCACCCAATTGGTCTCAACCTTTTGAATTAATGTGTGATGCTAGTGATTTTGCAGTAGGGGCTGTTTTAGGACAAAGGGAAGGAAATCATTTCCGACCTATTTACTTTGCTAGTAGGACTCTTAATAATGCTCAACAGAACTATACCACTACCGAAAAAGAGTTACTAGCGGTTGTTTTTGCTTTTGATAAGTTTAGGCCGTATTTAGTGCTTAGCAAGACCATAGTTTTTACCAACCATTCAGCCCTTAAGTACTTGTTTTCAAAACAAGATGCTAAACCTCGTCTCATTCATTGGATTTTGCTCTTGCAAGAGTTTGACATTGAGATAAAGGACAAGAAAGGGGCTGAAAATTTAGCGGCTGACCATTTAAGTAGGCTTAAAGATCCTCACCGTGAGGAACTTCGGGAAGGAGACATAGATTATGCCTTCCCCGATGAGTATTTAATGAGTATTGATGATGCTAATCTTCCATGGTATGCAGATTTTGCTAACTATGTTGTTGCAGGTATTATTCCTAAGGGATGGACCCATCAATAAAAGAAGAAATTCTTTGTTGATGTGAAGAACTATCTTTGGGATGACCCGTTTTTGTTTAGAATGTGTACAAATTGAATGATTAGGAGATGTGTTTACAGAGCTGAAACCCGGAAGATCTTGGATGATTGCCACTATGGACCTACCGGTGGACATTATGGACCATCCATTACCGGTAAGAAAGTGTTTGATGCAGGTTTTTATTGGCCAACAATCTTTAAGGAGGCTCAAACGCTTGTGGACACTTGCAAGATTTGTCAACGCCAAGGTAATATTTCTAAGAAGGATGAAATGCCTCAACAATTTATTCAGGTATGCGAAGTTTTTGATGTTTAGGGGTATTGATTTCATGGGACCTTTCCCGCCTTCACACAAATGTCTTTACATTTTAGTGGCAGTTGATTATGTGTCGAAATGGGTCGAGGCAAAAGCCTTGCCAACTAATGATGCTGGGGTAGTTATAGATTTCTTGAAGCAATTATTTTGTAGATTTGGAATCCCTAAGGCCTTAATAAGTGATCGTGGAACTCATTTCGCGAATCACCAACTTGCTAAGGTGTTAAAGAGATATGGTGTTCACCACCGTTTCTCGACTTCTTATCCCCCGCAAACGAGTGGCCAAGTAGAGAATACCAATAGGGCTTTAAAGAGAATTCTAGAGAAAACTATAGGTGATAACCCAAAGAATTGGTCTAAGAGGTTAGATGATGCTTTGTGGGCATTTAAGACCGCCTACAAAACTCCCATAGGAACTACACCATATAGGTTGCTATACGGTAAGACTTGTCATTTGCCGTTAGAGATAGAGCATAAGGCTTATTGGGCACTTAAGAATTGCAATATGGATTTAATTGAAAGTGGTGAATTGAGATTTTTGCAATTGCATGAACTAGATGAACTTAGGTTACAAGCGTATGATAGTTCAAAACTCTATAAGGAACGCACTAAGGTTTGGCATGATCGTAGACTTCGTAGGAAGGAGTTTAAGGTAGGTGATAAAGTGCTTCTGTTCCTTTCAAGATTTAAGTTGAAACAACCTAAGTTGACTTCTAGGTGGACCGGACCGTATGTTGTTAAGCATGTTTATCCATCGGGGTATGTCGAATTGTTTAAGAAGGATGGAGATTCGTTTATAGTGAATGGCCATAGGTTGAAGTTGTTTAATGAGGAAGAGAATGTCGAGGGAGCTGTAGTAGAGGAGCTTCCTTTCTTTGAATTCAATCAATGATTTAGGATCGAGTCTAGCTAACGACTCGTTAATAAATTAAGCGCTTCTCGGAGGCAACCCGTGTTTCATTTCTGTTTTTCTATTAGTTTTGTTACTGTTATTTTTCGTTTTTATAGCTTTTTGTTGAGTAATGCAGGTCTGGAGGCACCCACACGCGTTACGGTAAGTCAAAACAAGCCAAGGTAAGTTTTAAGTGTGGGGGAAGTGAAATATGCGCCGCATGGATGATCTATGCGCCGCACAAGAGGTCTGGGTAAGTTCTGTGTTCAAAAACTTGGATATATGCGCCGCATATTATCCATGTGCGCCGCATATCGGGCCTTTAAAAGTTCTTCATTTTGAGAAATTGCAAATATGCGCCGCATGGTTCCATGGTGCGCCGCATATCGTGACCCTTCAACTTTGACTTTTATTGTTTGGATTTAAAATTTGGGTTTAGATTTTATTTGGATAAGTGAGGCCCACGAAAATCTGCTTTCTTACCTCTCTTATTGTTCTTTTCTTAGACCATTATGATTCAAAGCTTTCAAAAACATAAAAACACACACAAAAACTCCCTCAAAACCGACCCACCCCATCAAAAATTCGATTTTTCTTCTAGTTATTTCTTGTTATTCATCATGGTTCGATCGTCAAGGGTACGTATTCTTTCCATTCTTTTGTTTGATTGTTCTTGAGTTGGGGGTGAAATAGGATCCGAATTTTTCATGATTTTTCAATTAAGTTTCAATTAAAACGAAATTACTTGATTTTATGATATGGGTTTTGTGTTTAATCATGATTACAATCGATTTTAACAAGTAATTTGGGTTTGAATTGAAATTTTCGGATTTAGGGTTCATGAGGAAATCGAAATTAATTTGGGGCTTTTGATTGTTTATGCTTGGGGATGGTTTGTATGTGCTTTAATTGATTATATCTTGTTTCAATTTGGATCAATTGCATGTTTTAGGTACGAAATTGAAACTAGGGTTCATGAGTATGAAATTGATTTAGGGACTTTTGTTGTGATGATTGAATTGAGGAATTGTTGGTTTGGGTTTGTTCAATTTGAGTTTAATTTGTGCTTAACATCATAAATTTTTTTAAATTAATCTCAAATTGGTTTGAAAGAAGTAAATTGACTTTGTTTGACTTGGGATTGTGTGATTTTGATGTAGACCCATATTCAAATTTTGGTGGGAAGTCGTTTAATTGTTTTTTAAAACAAAAGTTTTCTGAAAATTTGAAATATGCGCCGCACAAGGAATGTGTCCGCCGCATATCAGGCTAATTCTGCTACAATACAACTTTTGGGTTCAGATTATGCGCCGCATCGGGGTTTCATGCGCCGTATATATGCCTCTGTCTGAAATTTTTCAGTTTTTAATCTTTTGGTTCAGATTGTTTGGTGTATGTTTGGCTAGTCTATTGTGATTTGATGGATGTTTAATGTGTTTTTGCATAGAGGAAAGGATGTAGCAACCTCAAGCACTCCCGAGTTTGTACCAGGCATTCAAGAAGGGTATGATTTCACAAACCCGGAACCAAATGACACTTTCAGGTATAAGGATTTGCCGTTGGATGCTAATGCGAAGAATCTGCCCGTTGAAGCCCACGAGTGGCTTAAGTTTCCAGGAGTGACAGGTCTTGAGGACAACGTACTTGAACAAATTGCAAGAGATCAGATATGACCATGTGATGCAACCAAAGATTGTGAGTTGGCGTGAATTTGCTACGGTGGGTATTGCTGAGCCCATTCAAAGGATGTTTTGTGCAAGTATAGGAATGCAAATGGGCAGGTCAAAACGTTCAAGATGTGGGAAAATATCTTTGATTGTTCACATGCACCGGTTAGAGAATGGTGTCTAGAGTTTCTGAGTACTTTGAGGGTTGATAGTAGTTTGAGAGCTAGTGAGTTCAACACCAAGAAAGTGATTCATTTTTTGAGCTGGGGTGTTCAGAGGCATTGTTCTGTTCCTGAGTTTGCTTATCTGACAGGGATGGTTGATGAAAATGAATTGGAGGATATTGATACGTATGATTTTTTATGTGGAGTGTTTGATAAGAGGCACAGTGGTTTTGATGATGACAAGACTCTTAAGGATTTTTGGCACGAGATTGGAGGTAGTGGAGAGTTACAGATGTCTAGTATTAAGCATGTTGAGATTGTTGATCCATTGTTGGGGGTTTTACATAAGATGATTACCCATTGTTTCTTGGTCCGGGGTGATCACACGGATAAGGTTTCACCATTAGATGCTTGGTTGATGAGATTGTTTCAGGAAGGGGCACCATACAGATATGCTTGCGCTCCATTTGTGTTAGCTAGGTACATGGAGACTCATAAGGATCAGATTCGTTTTTGAGGGCAGTATATTACTCAGATTTACTTGATGCTAGAGTTGCAGAATGTTAGGTGTAACAGGGGGATCACTAGAGTCCCATGTGTTGCTTTTGGGTTGGATGATTTGAGGAGATCGGGATTGGTTGTGACTGTTGATAACAGGGATGTATTTGTTGGTACTTTGACTGGAGAGCAGAGGCCTAACAGGAGGCGACAACGAGATGATGGTACTAGTAAGGCCAGGTTCACCGGTGGTGCTTCTTCTTCTTCGACCCCCTTTGATATTTCTTCCATGCAGGAGTAGATATTTGGTTTGCAGGGGACCACGGATATGATTTTGGATCAGCAGCGTACACTTAGCATGGTCAATAGGACTTTACAGACGCATGAGCATTTTTTTCCATATTGGCAGAGACAGATGGAGCATCAGTATGATCATATGCCCGTGGATTCCCGACCAACTATTCCCGCATATAATCCACCACCAGTGATACCACCTAGCGGTCTTCCTTTAATTTTTTCTTTCCTCAGCAGGATTATCATCAGGAGCAGTACAGATATCAGCCTGCAACATATGACCCTACTGCTCAGACTACAGGATATGGGATGTATACCGGTGCAGAGAGGTACAACGGTAACTATTTTAGTTACTACACGCCGGTAGGAGACGAGGCAGGAGGTAGGGCGACCACAGGGACGCCCAACATTATTCCAGGCGGAGATCTTGTAACAACTCGCCAAAAATCTGAGTAAATATAAAAATCATAAGGTATTATGTCTAAAGCCTTAATAAAATCACATTTAAATTTTTACAATTTAACGTCAACTATTTAAATTAAATCACGGGATAAACATATGGCTAATGACTACTAATATCTGTCTATCATGTTGATAATAATAATAATTATTAGTTGTCTCTTTTGGATTTTCTCTTTCTCGTGTTACCACAGCTAAAACCAATCAGTCTATCTACTATATCTATATTATATATTAAGTGACAAATGATCCGTGAAACATTTTTGTACAGAATCACTGAAGTCCAAAATTTGTAGTGTGCTTCACGAGAACTTATAATCAGAAAACGAAACAATAATGCATATACATTATATTATATATATATGAGACCATATACACTTCTCACAAACACACACACTGACAATCTCACAACTCTCTTTTCCTTTCCCTCTCAACTCTTATCACACACGAGCAAATAAATACATATAGATTATATATAAGAGTTATTGATCATCAAGCTAGCTTCACCACCACTCCACCGTTCTCTTCTCCTTCTCTTCACTGCTCGGCATCATGACCACTAAACTATGAACCACTGCTGTTGTTCATCATCATCATCACCACTGCCGCTGTTCTAGTTCTACTACTGCTACCCTTTGAACTGTTGCTTCTGTTTGAGCACTGCACCATCACCATCGAACTACTACTTTGTTTTACTGCTGCTCGTTCTTGATTACTACTATTGCTCGCTACTCCATTGTTGTTGCTGCTGCTTATTTGCTGTCTACTACTCACTGCTATAATATTGCTGCTTGCTGCTACTCGGTTTGTTGCTTCCACCGAACCACCATTTTCACTGTTCATCATCTTCACCACCGAAGCAATTCACCATCTTGTTCTTGCACGGCTGCTGCTACTCGTTGATGATGATCACGACCATCTTCAACCCACGGCACCACGCACTGTTTCTGTTACTTGTTATTCGCAGCCAAACTGGTTGCTGCCACCATAACCTACTACTACTACTAAAGCTACGGCTGCTACTTGATTAATATCACCACCTTTATAACATAGTTGCTGCCATGTTACTGATGCCGTTCGAAACCTTCAAGAACCACCAGAATATTGCTGCTCGATATAGAACCAGCCACGTACCACCTTTTAAACATTACCACCACCGAGTCTACTGCTACTACTCATTGCTCGCTGCTAGCAACTTGTTATTCTACTGAAGTTGTTGATCGACAACTCACCACCACCTTTAAATATCACGAAACCACCATCACCATTGTTACTATTCATCGTCACCTTCGTTGCTACCATTACTGTTTAATGATCAAGAAGCAGAACAACACATTATAGCATCATTAAAACAGGTTAGTTAGTTCCTTATAAGCCTTCTATAGCAAATTCGAATCATGATATACAAAGTTATAATCTGTCCGTTAACACCGTTAAATTTCTGACAGTTTCAGTCCTAAACTGTTAGATTTTCTGACAGTTTCAGTCCTGAACCGTTAAACTATTTACAGTTTTAGTCCTTTGTCCGTCAGTTTATTACTAAACTGTTGACTCTATTAAAATGGGTTATTCTATACAGTTTCCTTTCCGGAGACTAATACGTTTGGGATATTCGGGTACATTTCAGACTGTTACATACCTTCTACTGTCTGACAGGCATTTCAGGTGAGTTTCGTAAACCCTCCCTACTCAATTGAGATTCGGGCTGAAAAGTGTACATGTTTGTTTAACTGTTGATTGTTGATTTGATTGATTGTATGATTGAATTGTTGATATGGACATGTTAGCGCATTGTTTACGATGTAAGTCGCACCGTTAGCGCATTATTTATTATATAAGTCGCACCGTTAGCGCATTATTCATTATATAAGTCGCACCGTTAGCGCATTGTTTACGATGTAAGTCGCACCGTTAGCGCATTATTTATTATATAAGTCGCACCGTTAGCGCATTGTTAATTATTAACTATGTAAGCCGCATCGTTGTTGATCGTTATTGATTGTTATGGAACATTGTTGAACGTTATATGGAATCGTTATTATTGAATGTTGACTTGTATTGAATTGTGATAATGGAAACCTTATAGGTTATCCTTGGATGTGATTAGTTCTCCTAATCCTCACTTATTGTTAACGGTTGTTATTCGACACGGTTATTCCTTATTACTTGTCCCTACGAACTCACCAACTTTATGTTGACGCTCTTTAGTACACTTTTCAGGTAATCAAGTTAATCAGAGATAAAATGGATGATTGCATGCTTAATTGCTAGGATTGGACTAGCTTTGGACTTTCTGGATCCGTGATCCTTACTTCCCTTTTATGGGTTACTTTTAGGATCAACTACTATCGATTGAATTGCCTTTTATTATTGATTGAACATGTATTTCGATGAATGTTGATGATTGGATACGTTTGTATAAGTTTAAGGATTGTTTCAATCCTATGTTTTCATATAGTTTGACTCTACATAATTCCCATATCGTGCTGTGCTTTTCTAAGTGATACCCCATGATTCCGCCATGTTGGGGTGTTACAGAATGGTATCAGAGATGTGGTTGTAGAGAATTAGGTGGATTGACCTAGTCTATAGCCATTGCACCCACACTTCATAATAGCATGCATGATAGGAAATTTTGTGTGCAACGTGAACTGTATGATGCATAAAAATGGTTTAAACGGAGTTCGTAGGTTACTTATGATTTGATGACTTGATTTTTATATGACAACTTGATGGACGTATATGATAGTGTCGGGATACACCGTGAATTGTGGAATTGTTGTGATAAACGTTGATGTGTGTGGAATCTTGGATGCATTTATTATTTGTCCCCCAGCAAAATGAAATGATGGCATTAATGGAGTATAACATTCGATAACCCTAGAGGCGCCTGATCAACAAATCTATGGTTATCCTATGTCATATAAAGTTAATGATCTCATGGATTGCGCCTCGTGGATAAAGTATAGTAGCTAACCCGGTATGTTTAATGAGTGTTGGTTAGGTGGAGGGTTAGCCGCTGGTACACCCTATATACATACCCGGTCAACACTTAGAGAACATATCGAAACCGAGTTTTGGACATCCATTCTATATATTAACGGTGTGGAGGGTTAGCCGATGGTACACCCTGTATACAAACACTTTTAATATGTCGAATGTTGAAGTTAAAATTCGGACTATGCTTTACCCACCTTGTTATGACTTGACCCCTTTTATTATATAGTGTTAAATGTTTCGTGATTGTAATTATATGAATAATGATAAGTTATTATGAATTTGACGTGATGGCGTGATAGCTAAGACATTAGTACATTTGCCTTAGTATTATGATATGAATAACGTATTGAGAACTTGAACCTTGAATGATATGTTATGAACTTAAAATTTGAACAGTATGTCATAAATTCAAACTGAAACGATATATTGTGAACAAAAGCTTGACTGATGCGATATGAGTTGGAACTTGTTAAAATTAGTGTGGAATTGAAATCTATGTTAAATGAAATAGTAGTACAGGTATAGGGGATTTTGAATAAGTTGGTAATGTGATGGGCTGGCCAATGGTATGTCTTATATTATAAGCATTACCGGATGGCCCATGTCTAAGCTATATTACTTATAATTGTCTACAATTATCAGTCATTGTTGAAATAACAATATCGAGAATAAGATCTAGAATACATGCTTATTAAGGTCTTAGATATTTATAATCTATAATTGTAGACCAATGATTTATTATGAACTATAGACTAAGTTCAAACTTATAGTTACGATTGACTGATAGAATGAGCTAAGATTTTGGAGACTATAATGTTCAATTAAAGTGAGATACTATGAAATATTAGGAGAACCTA
>CM067173.1:66906274-66941250 GCA_034093135.1 Erigeron breviscapus
CCAAAAGCTCCAACGAGCAATTTCATCTCAGCCCATACCGTAGTGGCCGGTTTCATTAATCAAAAGCTCCAACGAGCAATTTCATCTCAGCCCATACCGTAGTGGCCGGTTTTCATTAATCAAAAGCTCCAACGAGCAATTTCATCTCAGCCCATACCGTAGTGGCCGGTTTCATTAATCAAAAGCTCCAACGAGCAATTTCATCTCAGCCCATACCGTAGTGGCCGGTTTCATTAATCAAAAGCTCCAACGAGCAATTTCATCTCAGCCCATACCGTAGTGGCCGGTTTCATTAATCAAAAGCTCCAACGAGCAATTTCATCTCAGCCCATACCGTAGTGGCCGGTTTCATTAATCAAAAGCTCCAACGAGCAATTTCATCTCAGCCCATACCGTAGTGGCCGGTTTCATTAATCAAAAGCTCCAACGAGCAATTTCATCTCAGCCCATACCGTAGTGGCCGGTTTCATTAATCAAAAGCTCCAACGAGCAATTTCATCTCAGCCCATACCGTAGTGGCCGGTTTCATTAATCAAAAGCTCCAACGAGCAATTTCATCTCAGCCCATACCGTAGTGGCCGGTTTCATTAATCAAAAGCTCCAACGAGCAATTTCATCTCAGCCCATACCGTAGTGGCCGGTTTCATTAATCAAAAGCTCCAACGAGCAATTTCATCTCAGCCCATACCGTAGTGGCCGGTTTCATTAATCAAAAGCTCCAACGAGCAATTTCATCTCAGCCCATACCGTAGTGGCCGGTTTCATTAATCAAAAGCTCCAACGAGCAATTTCATCTCAGCCCATACCGTAGTGGCCGGTTTCATTAATCAAAAGCTCCAACGAGCAATTTCATCTCAGCCCATACCGTAGTGGCCGGTTTCATTAATCAAAAGCTCCAACGAGCAATTTCATCTCAGCCCATACCGTAGTGGCCGGTTTCATTAATCAAAAGCTCCAACGAGCAATTTCATCTCAGCCCATACCGTAGTGGCCGGTTTCATTAATCAAAAGCTCCAACGAGCAATTTCATCTCAGCCCATACCGTAGTGGCCGGTTTCATTAATCAAAAGCTCCAACGAGCAATTTCATCTCAGCCCATACCGTAGTGGCCGGTTTCATTAATCAAAAGCTCCAACGAGCAATTTCATCTCAGCCCATACCGTAGTGGCCGGTTTCATTAATCAAAAGCTCCAACGAGCAATTTCATCTCAGCCCATACCGTAGTGGCCGGTTTCATTAATCAAAAGCTCCAACGAGCAATTTCATCTCAGCCCATACCGTAGTGGCCGGTTTATTTGACTTGTTGCCTTCAAACAATGCGCAACAGCCTCTCTTTGCCCATACCGTAGTGGCCGGTTTCAGTTCGTACAATTTTTTTTTTCTTTTTGCTCCAACGAGCAACCTATTTTTTTTTTAGTACCTCAAAAACAAAATCGGTAGCCAAAGATCAATGTTTCAAGTTCAAGTCTAAGATGTGGTCAATCATCTTGCAGGGGCGTATTAAGGAAGTTGTCTACAAGTTCAAGTCCAAGATGGGCTTCCCTGACGGGTCAGCCATCTTGCGGGGGCGTATTAAGGAAACTATGTATATTAGTTAACTATATTCTTGTCCATCAAGTTATGTCTTAGATTTAGTATTGTTTCCATATTCATGTATTGTATATTGGCTATATAAAGCCTTCATTGTATCAATAATATTAAGAACAATTCACATCACAATATAGTGTACGTGGGCAGTTATCAAGTCATGGAGTGATGGAGTATTATGTAATCAGAATGTCTATTTAAGGCTTGTAATTTTAGTGAATGAAGTAAGACACTTTTCCACATATTGCTTTTCTTTTGCAAAGTCTGTTTTTTCTTTAATTCATTTTCATCCTCACAACACTACAAAAGGCAAGTACAAAGTGGTCAGATAGTAACAAACTTTAAGTCGGTCGATGGATTGGACTTCATCATTATTAACATCAATAAGATTTATATCATATCAAAGGGAAAGTTTCAATCTTCACTTTAAAATTAAATAAATTAATATGCTTACTTAATCGTGATGTGTATCATGTATACAAAAACTTGGATTTTCATATTCAATTAAAAAAATATTGATTCATCACCACTACTCGAAGAAGATGATAATCAAAAACCACATAACATCGGTGGTATATATATATAATACGAGAGAAAGTACATGCGCGTTGCGGCGGTGAGATGGTGGGGTGATAGGTCATAGAGTGTGATAGCTCATAGGAGGTGATAGGTCATAGAGTGTGATAGCCAAATGCCTTAGCCGTACGGGCTCCCCTCGGATTTAAAAATTCGTCGAAAGTATATCGAATGACCTCTCTAATGAAAGAGCATGAAATTTTAAGAACACCCATATAACTTTTATAATTTATCGATGTACGGTTTTTGAGATAAAAGATTTTGAATGAATTAGAAGAATAAAATGATATATGGAGGAGAGAGAAAAAAATGAGTGGTTGAGATTTAAGGAGAGAGATGAAAATAAGTGGTTAAAAAATTTGAAAGGAACAAATGTTTTATAATGTAGTAGAAATATGAGTAAAAATTAAATTTTACTGCTATTCATTAATAATATAAACATATTATTGTAATTAGATTTAATAATATATTCACGAAAAAAAATGGAGAGAAAAGTTACGAGGAGGTTTCGATGAATATGATGAGAAGAAATCGAATCCAAGGATCAAGAATTGTAAGAGACAATTCGTGCTATAACGTGTTAGAAATATGCTTGATCTTGAATCAACAATATAATCAATGATTAACAATGTAGATGAAGAAGATAGTGATGGAGAAATACAAAAGAGATAAAGCAATATATGTGTGTGTTTCAATACAATAGAGTTTCACCCTTTATATAATATACATAAAGCTTAAAGAATAAGCTAAGGATAGAATAGTAATTACTTAATATATATTTGTATATAACACTTTATTATTTTTTGCAAATATGGGTTTGTAAAACTTGGCTACCTTTATTCTTTTTGGCAAATATAGGTTTGCCTGACAAAGAAAGTTCCAGATAACCTTATTCTCCAACTAAACATTAATATAATCTCAACCCAGTCAAACATTAAGTAAATAATGGACTAAAAATAAAAGACTTCTAATTAAAATAATGGACTAAAAATAAAAGACTTCTAATTAATTGTTGCATGTTCTTCATAATAAATAAAATAGGATTAATAGCTGAAATAATAAATTAGTTTAAAAAAAACCTTACATCTTTCACGTCTCGTTAAATCTTGGTTGAGAGTTCTGTAACATCCCGAACATTTTAATTAACGGTTGACTTGAGTCGTTAAGTCAACACTACGTGTCCGTTAAGTCTCTAGGAGATTTAATGTTTATGTGTGATTAATGTGCTTTATGTGTAAGATTTTAAAGCCTTAATGATTCATGTGTTAATGTGTTTAAGATGATTAAATGTGTTTAAAGTGTTAGTAAGTATTCCCGTTAAGCCATTTAAGTTCTAAGTGTGAAGTTGTAAAGTTAAAGGGCCTAAGTGTGAAGTTATGAAAGTTCCTCCAGCTGAATTAGGGGTAATTAGAAGTTAATCAAAACATAATTCAGTTCTAATATCCTCCTCTCCAAGCCCTAGGCCGCCCCCTCCCTTCCTTGATCAATTCTTGCGTGTTACGATCGTTTCTTGGTGATTTGAAGAGGTTTTGATCCATAGTTTGCATCCCTTTTGTAATCTCCAGGTATTTGAGGTATTATTACATTGATTTCATGTCATATCAATCCCTTAATTCAATTCATATCTGGTCTAAGTCATTAGAGGGTTGTTTAATGTCGAAATCATGCGTTTCAAACGATTCGGTAACCTAAAATGTGTGTTATTGTGATGCAAATCAATTGGGGATTAATCAAGGATTTCAATGCATCATTATGGTCTTAAAATGATGAATTTTGATGTACAAAAGTCGTTCATAAGGTTTGGGGTCATTTGGGGTGTGTTTGGTTAAGATTTGGAGGTTAAACGAAGTGGTTTGTGCAGATACGGGGCCTGATACGGCGCAGTCACTAGGCTGCGACGCAGTTAGTGTGCAGGGGCTTTGGCTGCGACGCATTTAGCGACTGAATTTTTAAATGACCATTACTTTTGAACCGTAACTCCGTTTTTGACAAATAAGCTATCCACGGAATCGTGAGAGAGTCTACTTTCTAATGGTAATGCTTTTAAAAGAGGATTCTAGTGTCAAATTACCTGGAAGGTTGAATTAGTGAGCAAAGGTCGAGTTCTGTGAACTCTAAAGTATTAATCGAACCTCCGATGCATCAAGCCTTGTCATGGGTCATGTTTATAGGTATCTAGACTTGAGTCATGACCATAAGTAAGTGGGTACTTGGTTTAGCTCATTATGTCGTTTAATGATTATAGGTAGTCGGGAATACTTGCAAAGCTCGGTAACTTACGTATCATTTGTTGTGCGCTTCTACGAGGTAAGATACATGATTTGTCACACTGAGGGTACAACAAAACATAGTTTTCATATGATAACTTCCCCAATGATATCTTGTATTGCTTATGGGTACTCGGGATTATGCGGGAGGCTGTGTGGGCTATGTATTACGTGATTATGAAATGTTATGAAATGCTATGCAATGTATATATGTGCAAATGTGATGTGATATGTGATGAACTCATGGCTTGTACATCTAGTTCACTAGACTTATTAGGTATGCCATGACACGTGCACGTTTAAGGGTCCGAACGTAAAAGTGATAAAGTGTTAGTTTAGGCAAAGTGAACACCTAAACTAAGAATAAAGTGTTAGCTCGAGCAAAGTGTAAAGAAAGTGTTAAGCTTAACCCGCATTAGCTCCTCGTGGGCTAGTGTGCCATGTGGTCGCTTGAGTGGCTCCTTGCGACGAAGAGTACGTGTTTGAGTGTATCCGGGTGGAGTAACTCACCACCAATGTGTTTGAGCATAAACGGTATACTCCGGGATTAGCTTTGCTTTTCCTTAACGACGCCGATGGACCGCCGGCAGGCAATACCCATCATGTCGGGTGTGAGGTTCCCTGTTAGGTCTTAGAACCGCCTACACACAACCCCCACCGTCCCATATGATAGGTGACGAATGTCACCAAAAAGTGTAAAGTGTAAAGTAAAAAGATAAAGTGAAAAGTGAAAGTGAAAGATGATAGGCACAATTAGGATATTGATTCCTAACATGATGATGTGTATGTGTATGTTTATGTAATGTAATGCAATGATCATGTTTTATGAAAAGTAAAATGGGCAAATGCTTTATTAATTACATGTATTCTTACTTAGCTAATTCGTTAGCTAACACTTGTTTCTTGAAAAATGTTGTGCCTTCAGGATAAGCAGGTTTGAAGTAAGGATGCTTGTGAGGCGGGGTAGATGCTTTGGATGTCTAGCTACCTATTAGAGACCTCATTACTTAGACACTATTTATGATACTTATTATGATGCTATTATGTCTTGGATTTTACAAGACGAACTTATGTAAGACTTGAGATGGCATTTATGTTGCCATCATGGTTTCTTTTATGCCTTGTCATGATTAAGCACTTAGTAACACCATTTAAATAAATGACAATTCCGGTATGAATTGTAAAAGTTTCATTTAGTGGTTCCGCTAGTTTTTAACGCCGTTTGGCGAAAGATTTTTAAAAAATTCAGTTTTCTAAACGACGAGTGTTACAAGTTCGAACAAGCATTCCTTTTATGACCAGGTTGTCGGCACAATCCACACCTCCGAGGCTCATCGGGATGACGAACGGCCATTTCATTACGAATTCGGTTTGTACGCTTCCTTCCTCGACCAACCGAAACTGTTGAGTTATCTCCTTTAATTTTCTAGGTTACAGGCAACCAATAATCAGGATGAGAAAGTGGTATAAGATGGAACATTTTAGGGATGAGAAACTTTTTTTCATCAAATGTATCATTGTGAGGTAAATAACATGGAACATTTAAGGTGTGGGGTGTGAAACTACAAAGGAGATCAACAAATTTAGTATTTGAGGAATGTATTTTTTTTTTAATTTCACTATCATCGAAGTAAATAAGAAAAAGAACTAAAAGGTTAAAAATCATGAAAATTGGAAGACATGTTATGTCTGGATATGATAATCATGGAATTTTTTTTTCCGTGAAATGTAAGAAGCAGATTCAAGAAAAGGAGTATTGAAAATTTGCCTATTAGAAATGTGATAATGATAGCACTTGAATAACTTTACAATGAGTTGGTGATAAAATTTAATTGTAGTAAAGATGGTTGGTGGATGACTTGAAAATGCAAATACTTTATTAGTCAAGGGTTGTATATGAAAAACTTGTCAAATGGAAACGTATCCTGGAAAAGAAAAGGGGTATATATGAAACATGTGGTATTGCAGGTGGGACACCTTTAACAAACCTATTTTTGCAAAAGTAAAAAGAAGCCTACGGGGTCACACGTCTCGACACAAATGTATTTATAATTAATTAATATGTTAGTGTAATTTATTAATTAATTGGATCACGAATTGAACTAACGACCGTTTGTTAAATGTTAATAGTTAAACGGTAAATAACTAACGGCGTTAACGGAGGAAGGCTTAATTTGTAATTTGGAAATTAAAGGAAAATTCTAGAACCTCCAAGGGAGGTGGCCGGTTTTGGTTTAGGGTTTTAAACCCTAATCTTGACTTATTTTCCAAGTTTCCAAAGGCTATAAATATAAGGCTAGGTTTAAGGGTTTTAGATAATCTAATTCAAAGGAATTAAAACCCTAAACTTTCTTCCTCCTCTCCCTCTCTATTTCCGATCGGCCAAGAGAAAAACCCAAAGGGGTTTCGGTTCTAGGTGTCGAACAAAGCAAGGAGAAAGACTCAAGTGTTGAAAGTTCGTGATCAAGTACTAGCATACGTACATCCGTGTGTCGTGTGTGCAATCGTAGAGAGGTTTTATTTTAAACCTTATTATAAAGTTTCTTACTTTATCATCTACAATTAAAGGTACATGTTTTCTTCCTTGGTTAATTAATTAGTTGCATAGTTTAATCTTCCGCTGCGTGCTTTGTGATTTAATTTGATAATTTGTTATATAACCCAACAGGTGGGACACCTTTAACAAACCTATTTTTGCAAAAGTAAAAAGAAGTATCCTAGTTTTACAAAGCATTCGTCAAAAGAACCTGTTTTTACAAAAAAAACTCAAGATCATCGGAATCAATAGTAAAATCACTTATCCTAGTATCTTGTATCCTTTAGCTTCAACTAATGACCGTCCGCCCTTGAATCTATCATTGCTTCACAAAGTTGGAAGTAACACAAATTAACTGTTGGAGTTTTAGATTTAACTAACTGCCGATTCAGCACCTGCAATGAAAGCAATATTTAATGAACTAAATTATCCACGCAGTAGAACAAAGTAACACACATTCTGAAATTATTATCATAGATTCAATACACATTACCTTAATTGTCTCTGCATTCATCTATATTTTAAAAAATAATTTACATTACTCGAAATTCCAAATTATGTATAAAAAAAATCTCCAGACATGATTAGTGAATCAACCACACATGTGGCTAAAACTCGTTGAAAAAATTTAGTGACTGTAAATCACCATCATCATCACCAGAATGATAAGTTTTCGAAATCCAATTTTTCATGCAAGTTATATGATCATCTTTACCTACACCATAAGGCATCATAAAGAAAAAGGTATATAATAGCCTAAAATTACATCATCCGCACTATCAAAATAGAAGATGTATATTTACATAGGAGAAGAGGACTATATACATATTAGATGAAATTATGAAACAGAAAGTACAATAAAACCTTAACTATTAGTGCATTACCAAAAAAGCTAATCATGTTTGAGTTTCAAACAAATTCTTCGGTTAAGTTTTTCGATTTTTCGGTTCGGTTTAGATCCGTTTCATTTTTTGTTTCGGTTTTCTTAGTAAAAAAGATTTTCTTTACGCTTTTTGTTTATCATCTTATAAATTTAACTTTCAATTGTTAAAGAAAAATATGACATAGAAACTAACGTATACGAATGCTTTTTATTAACTAATTATATCTTTTAGATGTTGAACTTTGTATAACTATTTATAAAATGAATTGATTATGTTGTGCATTTTAATTTAAAACATACAATTTATATCGATTTGAACACTAAAAAGACAAACAAATAAAATAAAAAAAAATATTGACATATTTACCAATGGGTTGGTGGTCCATTGATAAGATCTTTGACCTTGGGATTTCGAGAGTTCTGGGTTTCATCCCAGACATGCGTGGTTCGAGCTTCGCATACTACCCAATTGGATGTCACGGTGGTGTCTCAAATGCTAACTGCTAACTGCTAACTAAACTACTAACTCGCTGTTCAATATATATATATAAATATATTTATATAATATATATATATATGTATATAAAGGTTTTAGGTAAAATAAAACAAGTATTAAAGTAAAACAAATAAAACAACAGGTTTTTCTTCACTGAAAATCACCGTGCATCATGAAAATCATCGTGCATCAATTGCTTCGTGAATCTTTGTACATCGATTTAACCATGATCTAAAGGTCAAGATCATGTCCTATTTGTTTTACTTTAATACTTGTTTTACAATACTCAACCCCTATATATATATAAATGTAATATGATATAGATATAAAATAATTAAAAGTATATTTGGTCTGGTTCGGTTCAGTTTATGATTCATGTTTTTCCATATAAAACATAAACCCGAACCGATCCGCTCGATTTTTAGAAAACGAAAACCAAAACCAATTGGTTTCATTCTGTTTTCGGTTTGGCGGTTCGGTTTTTTCGTTTGTTTTTTTTTTGTTTTCCGGGTCTGTTTTTGCTCACCCCTATTTCTAGTCACTAAACTCAAAAAAATCATAAAAAAGATCTTTACTTGCCACTTTTGTCACTTTTGGCCATCGCGACCAACTGCCTTAGTTTTACTCCGTTAAGTTGCTCACATGAGAAGTACGTAGGGGTATTTTCATCCCTCCTTTTTCCAACATATATTTCTTTTTTTTTTCTTTATATCTTTATTATAACCCCTAATATCCCTTAACCCTATTTTCTTATACACACAAATATCTTTTCTCCTCTTTTTATACACATATATGTATTGTTCTTCTACAAACATGATTGTTCGTTGTTATTGTGAAAATCCAGCTACTATTCGCTGTTCTTGGACTGACAATAACCCAGAAGATAATTTTATTGTTGTTACAAAGTAATTTAAAAAATAACCTTAATCTTTATTTTATTTTTAAACCCCTAATTATACCATAATTGCAGGCTTCGAGCAATCATGGTTGTGGGTTTTTGGGATGGTTGACCCACCCATGTGTGAAAGAGCTTGAGAAAGCATACCCGGAGTATTAAGGGGGAGAAACAACTTGGAGACAACAATATCATTGAAAAAACAAGAAGTGTGATGCTGAAAATTGCTTTAATTGTTAGTTGGTGTTTGTTTAGAATAGTTGTGTATATGTTCATTTAGTTATTTGCAAATGTGTATTTAACTTTCAAAAGTCAAAATTATAATATATGTTTGACCCTTTTACACAATGTAATGTACCAACGTTTATCAATGTGACTAGATGCACCATTTGTTTATGCAAACAAGTATACACACATGACTTTCATAACTTGTGTCATCTCATTAACCAAAATCATGCTTCAAAAGCAAATAAGATCACAAGTACATGATGTTTGATAGCAATAAGCTATACATAATTCTGAGTATTGTTTGACATAACACTGAATAAGTGAAATTGTTTGAGACCACATTAACTATACTTAAATGGCTAAGCTGATAAACAACTAAACAAGTGTTATGGCTTGTCCATCCTTGTAACCTTTCTAGAAAATCTAAGTTTAGTCATTTTCATTCCTTCTGTTGGACTCAAACCAGGTTTAGGTCCTCTAGCACTTGACTGTGTTGGCTGACTTGGCTAAGTCATTGGCTTTGGCTGAGTCATTGGGTGACTTGGTTAAGTCATTGGCTGACTTGACTAACTCTTTGGCTGAGTTGACCGAGTCTTTTTCTTCTTTCTTTAGTCCTTCTTGAGTTCTTGGAATGTCACAAGCACGTGTAAAACATATCAGTAATACTTCACAAAGTAGGAAATTAAGTAAACAAATGAATATAGACATAACAACTTACATCTTCCGAGGTGTATTAGATGATTGATTTTTGCATGACTTGGAGTTATGACCCTTCAGGTTGCACTTGCAACAAGTTATACTCCTTTCTCTCTTTGAAACTTTCCCACCTTTGTCCATTGTTTCATTTTCAAATTCACCCCTCTTTTTCTTCCTTTTTGGCCTACGGACGGACTTGAGTGTGGTGTGTGGGAGGTAACATCTCCATTGAATCTTCACTCCTTGTCCAATATGTTGTACCAACAATTGGTGTGATGAAAAAAATCAGTTTTTTAAGTTTTTCTTTTGATGGGTTTTCTTTTGTTTCACTACTAGAAAAATAGCCTTTAATGACACCAAAATTATGACACACGCATCTACGATAACAAGCAAAAATGTGTGTCATAAAAAAACTGTCATAACTTGTAAAATCTGAAGGGTTATGACACGCAATTTTTGGTGTCATAAAAAAATGTAGTGTAACGCGGAGTACACTTACATTTGCGTGTCATATTTTGTTCCCCATATAAAAGCTTATAATTTTTTTTTCAATCAGATCCAGAACGAAGCCTATACTTTTTTTTTCAATCAGATCCAGAACGAAGCCCCAAAACCCTATAATTTTGGCAACGAAGAGGAGCCCCAAAATCGAAGCCCCAAAATTGAAACCCTAAGTGTAAATGTTTTTTGTTTACACATGTTTTTTTTTGTTTATTTTGGGTTTAGATCGATTGAAGCAGAAAAAATGTCGGATAGAGTAAAGGATAAATGAATAGCAGCGATTTGAATGATTGATTGATTGTAGCAGAAAAGATGGCTGATAGAAATTTTGCAAATAGGAACCCGATGTAGTAGTAGTAGCGGTGGTGGTAATATGGAACCCGATGTGATTGAGATTGCTCCCCCATCTCCGAATTCGACATCGAAACGGAAAGCGAAAGGGAAGCAGGTATATATATACATATATGTGTGTGTGTGTGTGTGTATATATAATTTTAATTATAAAAAATGTGAGACTTTTTTGAAATGAATTTTGAAATAGAAATTGAATTTAAGCGATGTAAGTTAGTAATTGTGTTATGATTTTGCTACATATATTTTAGGCTATGTGTATTGGTTTGCATTTGGATAAAGTATGTGTTTGTTTAGATAGCTATAAGTATTCACAAGCGATTTTAATCATTTTATGTATATAAGATACACAAAATGCTTGTCTGTATAGAGCTGGATGATATCGTGTCTTTGTGTTTGAGGGAATCAGGAACACTGCACAGGGAAATAGTAGTCATGTTTGACAACGGAAAGGTTGTGGTGTTGTAAGGAGACTAGTTGGGTGGTTTCTTGAAATAATGGTTAGATGGTTTAAGTTCAAAAGCCCTAATTCTAACCAAAACCATCTATTTCGTGTTCGTCTGAGCAGTTAGACGAAAGCCATGTGAGTTCGGCGAAAGTCATATATAGTGTAGCTCCTGCTATGGGTCATAACCAGGTGATTAATGGGCATTTATTATTACTATCATTTGTAGTTTTGCAACTTTGATTTGTTTATATTTTTCGAGAATTTGAAATCTGATGTATGCTTTCTTAAAATAATATCGGTAACAGGTGGCACATCCAGAATGCAGTTCAAGAGTTCCAGCTATTGTGACTGCTCTTGAAAAAATGGAGCTTACTCCAAAGGTAAATAAAACACTTCTCGTTTTTTGTAAGTGTTTTATATTCAACACGCTACATTTGTGCTTGACTTTTAGTTTTGCCATATTACTTATTTACAAGTTGGGATCAATATAGTTCCAGTTCTGCAATTTTGAATTGCCCACAGCTGTTTGTTTAGTTTGAACCTTGTCATAATGCATCATAATTCATAAAGTGAGATTGTTCTTTGTACTGATCTGCAATCTATTTGCTTGCAGTTTCGGGGATCTGAGATCATTCAACTTCAAAATTTTAGAACCGCTACAGTGGAAGATGTTGCAAGTGTACATTCCAGATCTTATGTTATTGGTCTTGAGAAGGTAATACAGGTTCTTGACATGAACAAAAGGACAACAGAGGAAATGTAATTGAGGAACCCAAAAACCAAAGGTGGCAATATGGGCGGGTTGGGTAACGACTAACGAATGAAAACATCTTTGCTTAGTAATGGACAGTTTGTGTTGGGTTGACCTGCTACCACTATTTGGTCCTTTTGAGAATCTCACTGTCAATAACTAATGCGTTACTTAGGACTGCTGAAGCTTTATTATCACCATAATAATCTAAACCTTTGAAGAAATTTATTGAAGATGTTGAAACTAGACTGCAGGTGACTTTTAATCTGTTTGACCCTTTCGACCCCGTTAGCTTGCTCCTTATAAGTGTAATTTAGAAGCAAATTATATATATTGAAATTTATGATGGTTTAAGGTTGTGGTGTTGTAAGGAGACTAGTTGGGTGGTTTCTTGAAATAATGGTTAGACTAGTTGGGTGGTTTTTTGAAATAATGGTTAGATGGTTTAAGTTTATATAATTTTGTATATTGCAGTTTATTAAATGTGAAGCAGACAAGAAATCATCACAGCTTGTCGACTTTTTCATCAAGAACAAGTCCAAAAAGAAATCATCACAGGTGGCATTCTTCTTTGCACTGATGTGGCAGCACATGGGCTTGACATTCCAGGCATTGATTGCATAGTGCAGGTAGAGCAATTGCTCGCTAGCTAAATTCTAAGTATTGATTAATTATGGTCAAAAAATCAATTTCACACTAGCTGCAACAAAGTTAAATTATCATATGCTACGGTTTATGAGACACTCATTTGACCTTTCTGATCCTATGTTGAATTTATTTGTGAAATCTTTAGTTTAGTAGCTCCCTGGCTTGTTATTTTGCTGCTTTGGAGTTTGATAGCTAGATAGTTTGTAAAGTTAAGGTTTTTTTTTTTTGAACGACAGAATTTTATTAAGGGTAAATTACAAAAATCATACCTGAGTTTGTTCGAAACTACACTGGTCATACCTACAATTTAAAAATTACGCGAGACATACCCATCGTTGTCAAAAACTTACACTGACCATACCTATCGCTGACGGTCGTCTATTTGGCCGTTAAGTCAAGGAAAGGAAAGGAAAGGGAGAGGGGACCCTTGGCTCTCCCCATACCTATCGCTGACGGTCGTCTATTTGACCGTTAAGTCAAGTCACGTGCCGCATGTGAGGTATCAAAATCGTAATTTCGTGTATACTTCAGGTATCATCTGTGTAATTTACCCTAATAAAAAATTATTAAGATATTTATATTTATATTTCATTTATTAAAGTGGTAGATATTCTATATTAAAATTCACATATATATATTTATTCATTTTAAAAACCTATTTCAAAATAAAAAATAAAAAGTTTATAAAAGGAGTCATCGAACGATACAGGTTTAGGCTTAGAAACTCTAAGGTTAGACTAACGACTAACCCTGGAAATCTAAACCGAAAATGCTACAGATTGCTAATTTGAGGTATATTCTAAAACCGTGACGAGTCTTCAACTTTGCTTTACCCCTCTAATCTGATGGGGATGACAAAAACCATACGAAAAAATTATATTTTTAATTTTTTTTTTGTTTTGTATCTTTTTAAATAGGTTTCTATTAAAAAGAATAAATCATAAAAAATAATAATAATAATAATATAAAAGTAAAAACTTTAGTGGTTTTCATGGTTCTCATCCTTGTTATATTCAGTATACACATATAACAAAATAAAAATGACATATATAATAATAAATGCATTCTTGTAGCAATTATTTTTCTCGATACATTTTTCAATAAAAAAAACTATTTTTTTTCATAATAAATTTCATTAGGTCGAGAATCGACCATGTATAATTTGTTCTAAAATAGCTTGAAGTTTAGTGAAGACATTACTTCAGAATTCTGAGATGCCTCAGAATTCAGAAGTCCTTCACTGAAGCTTCACTTCAGTTCAGATCTACGTATCAGAATACCATTCAGAATGAAGTCAAAGACTGAAGTCTGAAGAAGAGAATCATCTCAGAAGCGAGCATCAGAGTGATTCTACCAGATCGAAGACTGAAGCATCTCAGTGATAAAGTATTTACAACACTTTACACTGATTACGAGGAAGACTTTTACTTTACACCTTATCCAGTTAATAGAATTATCTATTAATAAAAGGTACAAAGTATAGGTTAGGAACCTAGTATTATAAGTCACATCAAGTGACTTATATACGCTTCCATGTGCAGCATGTAAGGAATTATGGTTTAATTCCTTAAATGCTCACAACCACATTTGTACGACATTGTCCATGTCATCATGAACTTTGTCTATAAATACAAAGTCTTCTCACAACTTGCAAACAGCTAGAACTATTGCATTGCAACTTGTGAGATATACTCTAAGCAAAACTTACGAGTATTTCCAAGTCATCTTGATCACTTGTATTTCGGGATTGTTTAGATAGCTTACACTTGGGTGTTTATCTTTGTTCCGCAACAATCCTTGTATTTGTTTATACATCAATAAATCAAATACATTGAAAAGAAAACAACGTGTCTCAATGCTACATACTTGATTATATTTACATATATCTTTATATAGTTTCTGCCATTTGGTCTTGCATTAATTCATATTGTCATTTGTTTCTTGTTATCCATATCTGGATCGTAAACTAAACTTGTCCATCAAGATTAGTTGTACTTGCCAGTCGGGTTTAAGTCATTCGTCTTTATATTTGGGACTCACAATTGGTATCAGAGCAGCAAGGTTGAATTACTACAATTCTTAACCTTTGATCTGCTAAGATGACTGACTTTGAACAAGGACCTGACCCTAATAATGCTACCCCACCCCCAGTCATCAACAACAATATACCCTCACACAATGTTCACGTACACTTTCCAACTAATCCTGTTCCCAAGTTTGATGGGAACAATGAAAACTTTCAAACATGGAAAGCGTGCTTACTTAAGTATATTGCTGGTGTTGAGAGACATTTGCCAGACATTTTAAAAGATGGACCCTTTGTCCCTATGAATGCGTCAACTGTCGTCAGAAATGCCGATGGGACTCCTAGGCAGTCACCTAAGGAGAAGGATCATTGGTCAGAAGAAGATCATAGACTTGTTGACTTGGATACCAAGTTACAAAATATGATCTTATATGCAGTTCCAGAAACCCTAATGCCCACTCTTGTGTTACTTGAGAACTCTAAATTAATGTGGGCGGAACTACTGACACAGTTTGAAGGCACTAATGAGACAATTGTCACAAGAAAAGTGGCTTTAAACAAAAGATATGAGTCTTTCTTTGCTATACCTGGGGAGTCTTTAACCCAAACTTACATTAGGTTTACAAATCTGGTAAACCAACTGAAAGCCCTAGGTGTAACCAAAGACAAAGAAATTTTGTTAGAAAAGTTTTGTGACATTTTACCTTCAAAATGGGAAAATCTTATCTTGGTCTTGAGACAAGGCAAAACATTACACAGTCATACTCTTGCTTCCCTTTATGGAGCATTAGGTATACTGAAGAGAACAAAGCTGAAAGAGCTTTGGCTGAGCAGGATGCCAAGAACCATGTTTCGACAAGTTCTGGTACGGTTCAGTATTCTGAACCACAAAGCACTGCTCTACTATCTTCTGAGAGTGATATTTTTGACTCAATGAAGAAGATGGTTTCTCAAATGTTAAAAACTGGTGTCTCTGCTAATGTCACTCAGGATTGTGATGAGGATGACAATGATGATCTGGTTGCCATGCTGGCTAAAACGTTCAATCGTTTTAAGGCCAAATCAAATCGATCTGGCAAACCTTTTGCTTCCAGTGCTTCAATTGATAAGTCTAATCTTGAATGCTTTAAATGCGGCAAGAAAGGACATTTCATGAAGGAATGCAGATCTAGTCAACCTTCATCATCACAATCTGCTCCTAACCATTCTATTTTTCAGAAATCTGATGAAAGCTATAAGGCCAAATACAAGAAGTTGAAGGCTCATATGGCTCTTTTGGCACAAGACAACTCGAGAAACAGTTGCATGATTGCCAAGACTGAAAAGTGGGAAGACTCCGATGAATCATCTGATGATGAGGAGGAAGTTAGGGATATGTGTTTCATGGCACAAGAAGACCAAGGTCATTTGGTCAAAACTGATGTTGAATCTGGCCGCTGGGTGGATATAGTGATGAAAAAGGTCAGTAATTTTGGCTATGAAGAAGATGAGGAACATAAACTGGACCTTTTGGTTCTTTTAGAGGCTGACATCTCTTTTGTTGAGACAGTGCGTTCAGAAAGCCTAAAAATGTTTGAAAAAAATACTTCTGAACTGAACGCAGTCAGGCCAGATTAAAAGAACTGAAAGATGTTCATCTGGCCCTAAAAAGTTATCAATCAATGGTTGCCACTTTAGAGTTGGAAAAAGAAGAACTAAAAACCATCCTTGAAAAAGAACAGAAAATAATCAAATCTTGGATGAATGCACCAAAACCAGATGCTGCAATTAAAAACACTTTTGCAAATCAAAAAACAGCATATGAATCTGGTGATCTTCACATGGCATCTATAATCACTGATTTAGATGCACTTCCAAAAGAAATGAAACCGGAAATTACTTTCCTAAAGTTGGCAAACAAAAAATTGTGACTAATAAGGTCAAGGAACAATCTGAGGGAAATTCTGAAACAGCTCAGACCACTGGTTCAGAAAAGAAGGCTAAAACCAAAAAGCCATCTCCTCAGACTTCATCTAAGGTTCCAAAAGGACTAAAGAAGAAGAAAACTGCCTCCCCCACTGAGCCCTCTACCTCAGATTCTGGTAAGGCTCAGGTGTCTAATGAAGAATCTTTGTTGTTAAGGTTAGAAAGTCAATTTCAACTATTGGCTAGACAAGTGCAGAGTGTAATGCACGTTTAAAAAATGTTGAAACCACACCTCTTCAACCTAAACAAAATGCAAAACCTTTTTCTAAGCAAATCAAGCAAAAATCTGAGAAGAAAAGGGTTGAGCACCCCATCAAACCAACAACTTTTGTGTCAACTGAGATAATGACTGAAATCCCATTTGACCCTTCAGTTCCACACATACCAAAGAAATCTGAGACTGCTAAGGGAGAGTCTAGTGAACCCATCCAAAGATGGGTTCCCAAAAAGAACTAATCTTTGATTATGTGCAGGGAGACCGAAAGAAAGAACATATGGTTTCTGGACAGTGCTGCTGGCCGAACCATGACTGGTTATCAAACCCTGCTGGAGGAATATAGGGTGCAAGAAGGGCCCTCAATTGTTTTTGGAAATGATGGAAATGGAAAAACTGAGGGATATGGTGTGGTGAATAATGGTCAAGTCAAATTCACACGAGTTGCATATGTGAATGGTTTGAAATATAACCTGATCAGTGTCAGTCAACTTTGTGATGATGGCTTCAAGGTTTTATTTGATATCTCACAAGGCACCATATTCAACAGAGATGGAAAGGTAGTACTGGTTGCACCAAGGAAGGGGAAACATTTATGTCATTGATATGAATCCATCTATCTCTGAAACAATGTTTCTACACAAAGGCTGATGAAGACACAAACTGGTTGTGGCACAAGAGATTATCCCATCTGAACTTCAAAACATTAATAAGTTGTCAAGAAAACAACTTGTTGATGGGATACCCTCTATGTCTTTCAACAAAGACAAGCCATGTCCAGGTTGTGAAATGGGCAAGCAGAAAAGAGCTTCATTCAAAACTAAGCAAAGCTTCAGTATAACTGAACCTCTTCACTTGCTTCACATGGACCTTTTTGGACCAGTGAACGTTCAGACCAGAGCAGGAAAGAAGTACACCCTTGTCGTTGTAGATGAATATTCAAGATATTGCTGGGTGATTTTCCTCAAGTCTAAGAGTGAAGCTGCTGCTGAAATCATTGCTCTCATCAAACAAATTGAACTCAAGTACAAGCGAAAAGTTTGTCAGCTCAGAAGTGACAATGGCACTGAATTCAGAAATGCCACTCTGGAGTCCTTCTGCACTGAAACTGGCATATCTCAGAACTTCTCCTCAGCACACACACCAGAGCAGAATGGTGTTGTAGAAAGAAAGAATCGTACGCTGATTGAAGCTGCAAGGAGTATGCTGAATGAATCTGGTCTTCCCAAGAATTTCTGGGCTGAAGCTGTTGCAACTGCTTGCTACACTCAGAACAGATCCATCTATGTCAAAAGACATAAGAAGACCTCCTATGAAGTACTCAGAAATAGAAAGCCTAATATTGGATACTTCCATGTATTTGGGTGTCCAGTATACATTCTGAATAACTCTAATCAGCTTGGAAAATTCGATGCAAAAGCTGATGAAGGGTACTTCCTAGGATATTCATCAAATCGCAAAGCCTTTAGAGTCTTTAACAAGAGACTTCAAAAGGTTGATGAGTCAATTCATGTTACCTTTGATGAATCCAACTCTGCAATCTTTAAAAATTCCATTTCTGAACCACCCTCAGAAAGTCCAATCAGTTTTGGTGATTCTGATCCTATTGCAGAATCTGATCAGTCACCTGAACATGTTTCTGAACATCTCCGTTCAGAACCAGAAAGAAACAAGCAAAACAACATTCCATTCTATCCCTCAGTTAGTTTCAAACTACCTTCTGAACTAACTATTGGATCAGATGTATATGCTGCTACACCCATGATATCAGATTCCACTGAGCAACATCAATCTGAAGAATTTCATGATGCAAGTCATGATATGCAGGAAGAAGAAGAAGCTGAAGATGTATTTTCTGAAGCTCCTCCAGAAGTTACTCAGAGAAATTCTTGCACTGATATCATTTCTCACCCTGGTCAATACACTAAGTGGACCAAAGCGCATCCCATCGAGCAAATCATTGGGAGTTCCACTAGTGGGGTTCAGACCAGAAGAGCCACAAGCGATCAATGCTTAAACGTCAGTTTCTTATCTCTAATTGAACCCAAGAAAATTGACGAGGCTATGAAGGACCCAAGCTGGGTTGAAGCCATGCAAGATGAGCTCAACCAGTTTAAAAGAAACGATGTATGGGAACTCGTTCCTTGTCCCAGTAACCTGAAGAAGGAACCAATTGGGACAAGATGGGTCTTCAGAAACAAGATGGACGAAGATGGTCACGTCATTAGAAACAAAGCAAGACTTGTTGCAAAGGGATATGCACAAGAAGAGGGAATAGATTTTGATGAAACTTTTGCACCAGTTGCTAGACTTGAAGCTATCAGAATTTTCTTAGCGTTTGCAGCTCATCATCAATTCAAAGTCTATCAAATGGATGTCAAAAGTGCATTTCTGAATGGCGATCTAGAAGAAGTTGTGTATGTGCATCAACCACCAGGGTTCATAAATGAAGAAAAACCACATTGGGTGTGCAGACTGAACAAAGCCTTATATGGTCTGAGACAAGCACCCAGAGCCTGGTATGATACTCTTACTAAACATCTTCTTAAAAATGGTTTTAAACGAGGTGCTATTGATAAAACTTTATTCATATTGCATGATAAAAGTGATATCCTTTTAGTACAAATTTATGTTGATGATATTGTGTTTGGCTCTACTAATGAGAAGATGTGTAAAAACTTTTCAAAAATCATGTCTTCTGAGTATGAAATGAGTATGATGGGAGAACTGACATATTTTCTAGGACTTCAAGTAAAACAAAATGAAGATGGTATTTTCATTAACCAAGAAAAATATGTCAGAGATTTACTAAAGAAATATCAATTTGATTCAGTCTCATCAAAAGATACTCCAATTTCTGCTCCATTAACTTGGATTCTGATCCACATGGAAAACCAGTGGACCATACTAAATATCGAGGTATGGTTGGTTCACTGATGTATTTAACTGCAAGTAGACCAGACATAATGTTTGCAACATGCCTTTGTGCTAGATTTCAGTCTGATCCCAGAGAAGCACATGCAAATGCTGTTAAAAGGATCTTCAGATACCTTAAGGGTGTCCCCAGATTGGGTCTTTGGTATCCCAAAGGCTCCAGTCTAGATCTAATGGGTTATTCAGATTCTGATCATGCAGGTTGCAAGATAGACAGGAAAAGTACCACTGGTGGGTGTCATTTCCTTGGTGGCAAATTAGTAAGCTGGACTAGTAAGAAGCAGACTGCAGTATCACTATCCACTGCAGAAGCTGAGTACATCTCTGCAGCGAGTTGTTGTGCTCAGATTCTATGGATGAAGAACCAGCTGACTGATTATGGTGTTACTTACACAAAGACTCCAATCTTTTGTGATAACACCAGTGCCATTGCCATATCTCACAATCCTGTAATGCACTCGAAAACCAAGCACATCGATCTCAGGTATCATTTCATTCGTGATCATATTCTGAAAGGAGATATTGAATTGCACTTTATTCCCACTGATAAGCAACTCGCTGATGTTTCACAAAACCTTTAGATGTCAAAACCTTTAAACATCTAATCAGTGAGTTGGGTATGTTAAATCCTTAGACTGGTAATCATGTTATGAACGCCTCAGTGACACTGATCTGGTTCACTAGTCTGAGCGATCCATGTAATTTTTGCTCGCCTAGCTATCGAACGCCTTAGTGATACTATCTTGGCACTTATTAATTCATGGATCATCACTTCAGGGGGAATGTTAAACTTTTTTCAAAATATAAAATAAACCTTCTTTCTGAGGGGGAATCTTTTGCTCAGAAAAATGTATTTAACTGAAGCACTTCAGAATATCAAAATATTTCAGTTGAATTTTAATGACTGAGATGGCTCAGATTCTTCTGAAACTGACCATGCTCAGAATTTGTTTTGTCATCACTGAAATACAAAAATCTTTTCAAGATATTTTGATACTTGGCCAATTGTGTGTACACGTGGCATACTACATACTAGGTTTTTAACTTATTTGTGGTCATGCTTATGTATCACACAAGTGGCGCCGTAAAAAGAGTAGAAAATGAGTACTTTTTATGAAAAAGTGTACAGGGTGGGGTCCTCAAACGTCTCTGCATTAAATGCGGACGTGACCCCAGAAATTGTTTTAAATTGGAAAAATCCTTTTTGTTCCACCTTAAATACAAATTCCTTATTCATTCTTTCATTTACTTCGTTTCATTTACTCTCTAATCATCAATCTCTCTCTTATTTACTCTCTAAATTCATAACTCTTCATATTCCCTTTTCACTTTCTTCTCTTTCACTTTCATTTTCAAATTTCAAATGGCTAAAGCATCTTCATCTTCACATAAATCACTCATACAATTCGAATATAATCCATCTAGTGATGTAAAAACTTCTGCCTTATGGCCAAAGAACTTCACTGCTTCTCAAATCCGATTCAATATGAGCAACTTTTTGGCTCAATTGAATATACATACCAAATCGTTAATGGGAAGAATCAACAACTTCTGGGAGCAATCCCTCTTCCATTACGCGATGACCGCAAATCCGCAAGCAATGTATCATCGATACTTGCTTGAATTCTGGTATTCGGCAGTGGTGAGTAAGGATGAACAAGCTATATCCTTCACTCTAAATGAGGGCACAAAGAAATGTGTCATCACCCTCGAGGGGTTCAGATCTTCCCTTCATCTGAACTACCTCAAACCTCCCCAGGTGTATGAGAAAAGACTCAAAGGAGTCAACTTTAGGGAGGTTTTGGTCGCCACCGGTCATGGTGACATGGAGGATGATAATGGTAACTTGAAGACCTCTGGACATATTTTCTTGTCTGGTTTTGGTACATGTTGGAGGTTCTTCTGGACGCAAATAGTGGAGAGTCTGGGTGGCAACCATGGAGGGTTGGACCAACTCTCACTACCCCAAGTTGAAATGGGGTATTACATCTGGAATGGAGTGCAGGTAGACTTCGCTGAGATCCTCTTCTCTCAGTTGGTTACAAAATTAAAGGGGAAGAGGAGTCTACATATTGCATTTCCAAGATTCTTAAGCCTATGCTTCAAAGACATACTTGGTGACGCTTATGATGAAGCTGGACCAGAGGCTTCTGTACCAGAATATAGCAGGGATTTCTCTAAAGCAACACCTACTGGAGATGAACCAGAACTCTCCCCTGCTATGATTCAGGTATTTTGTAAAACTGGTGCAGCCACACTAGCTGGCCCAGAAAGGACACTAAGTGGGCCACAAAAGAATGTGGGACCCGTTAGTGTGCCTACTATCGAACTATCTAATTTCTGGTGACGATGCAACTGCTGAAGCAGCTGTTGAACCAGAATCTGGTGAGGGTACTAGTGACCCAAACCAGGGCATATCTGACCAGATCGCACAAGTGAATGCTTTCTGGGATGACGATGAGCCACTTCAGGAGAATCTTGATTCTCTTGCCGAATTTGAGTTTGACGAGGGCTTACTGGAGGCGAATCAATCCGATTCTGAGCCAGCCCCCAGCCTCGCAAACGCCCCACCTCCTCCCCCAGAAATCCAAATCGATGAACCTTATGTACCACCACCACCATCTCACCAAAATCCTATCTTTCCACCTGGCACCAATCCCGCATACGTAACCGATCCTTCTTTCACACCTTCACTTCACTTTCTACACCCACAAATTCACCATGTACCACCACCAATCAATTATGATGCCCCCTCTGAACATGACCTAGATTCTGAGACGGAATCTGAGAGTCCAACCGATGTTCAGATGAACAAAGTTTTACAAGGGCTGGGCAATTTACCTTTTGTGGCTCCTGCTTCTGCACAACCCCCACCTCCTTTCAATGTGGAAGCCCAGTTAGAGAAAAACCAAACCGAAGTCCAAGGCCTTATTCGTAGGGTGGAGGACTTATCTAAATCTCTAACTGCCAACACTAGCTCCTTGGCTGATCTGAAAGGTGCTCAGATGTTCATTGGAACTGAGCTGACCAAAGTAGCTGGGAATGAAGGACTAGTGGTTGGAAAGTTGAATGAGCTGGTAATGACATGTAATAAGGTGAGCTCTGCAATCAGAGAAGCCTTCAGATTGACGAAGAGAGATGTTCAAGCTTCGGTTGTTGCGAACTTGACATCTGGGGTTGAATTGTTGAAGCAAGAGGTCATGGCAGTTGGTAATGAAGTCCATGAGCTGGTTCAGAAGCCAAGCATTAATGAGAAAGAACTTGGGGCTTCTGTCAGTGCAAGTATAGTGGAAGATCTGAAGTCTGAGCTATCTCAGAATCTTGCTGCTCAGATTTCAGAGTCTGTATCTCAGAAGGTTGGTGAAGAAGTTAGGTTGATGATTGCTGAACTGACCAAGAACACAAATGATAAAGTGGAAAGAGCCGTTAATGATGTAAAAAGCTCAGTTTCCATACTTGAAGGTGCAGTTCAGAATCAGTCTAAGCAGTTGGAAGAAATTTTATCTATTCTGAAGAAGGAACCTGTCACTGCTCCTCCTCCCCCTGCATCCTTCACTGATGAAGATAGAAAGATGCTTCAAGACTTAAAAGATCAAGAGGCACTGAACCTTAGCTCTTCATTCAGGCTAAAGGCTCAGTTTGCCACAATGGCTAAAGGCATTTGTGAGTGCCTAGAGCAACAAAGTTGGAAACCTTTGCAGGCACTTAAAACTACTCTGGATTTATATGCTAAAATGCCTGCAGAGATTTCCAAAGGGGGAAGTGGTGTGCCTCTTGGGTTGCTGGCCAGTACACAAGAAATGATTCATGCAACCAAGAAGCAGGCTGAGGTACCTTCTGGAAGTGCCTCAGTTCAGGGGGAACAAGTTCAGGCTTCTGGCATTGAAAAGAAAGATAAAGGAAAGGGCAAGGCCAAGGAAGTAGAGGAACCAAAGAAGGTTGGTAAGGGTTCTGGACTGGTTGTTGGAGAGAATGTGGATGAACAAGGTTATCCACTCCACGATCCTAACGCTGATAGCAAAAAGTTGGAGACTCTGCAGAAGCAAGTCTCTAACCAATTCATAATGTGGAGTCAAAACAAAGAAAGGGAAAGGGTTCAGCATCAAAGCATGGGAACCCTAGATCATATTGATGCTGCATCTCTGGGTCTATCACTTGAACGTTTTCAGAAAATCAAACATGACCCAAGAGTGCAGAAGGCTGTGAAGGATATGCTAGATTATGAGTATGGGGTGAACTACTCTCCACTGGAACAAAAGCTGGATCACCTAACCTTCAAGATGTCCATTCAAGATTTAGTGAAGAATAGAGAAATGGAGATGGCCAGAAAGAAGAAGGAGATTCTGGCTGGAGTTCAGTATGTGGAAAGGGAGTTGTTCAGGCCACCAACAAAGCCCAGAACTGGAACAAGGACTCCAAAGAAGGATTCTCGTGATGTTGTCCACACTTCATTCAAACCAATTTCTGATGATGCTGCTGAGCTCCAAAGAAAACATGAGAAGGACCAGTATGATCACTACATGACTCATCGATCACATCAGGCCAGAATTGTTGATATTGATGTTATTAAGGCTGATGGATTGAAGCTGTTCGACTTGGTTGTGAAAAGAGAAGGAAGGGCCACTGAAGAATACTCCCAGGTTTCAGTTCATGAATTTGGCATATCTGAGCACAGGGAGATGATCCAAGTTCTTAAAGGAAAGCCTAAGTCTGCCTTGACTGGTGCATGGTTAGCAAGAATTCAGCAAAAGATGCAAGCCAAGGTGGAGATTGAAGCAAGGCTGTTTGGCAAAAGGGATCAGTCTCCACTGAAGAGAAAACCTACTGAGGCACCTTCTGGTTCAAGGCCTGCCAAGAAGTAGTTTTCTATTCAGAATATCATGTACTTGTAAATATTTACATTTGTAGCTTCCATTTCAGTTTGTAATATATAAAGTTGCAATTGTGACAAATAAGTAGATGATAGGTTTAAGTTAGAAAAACACAAGTAAAATTCTAAAGACATCAATGATCTATAAGATGTACTTAAGAAATTTTTACAACTTAAACAAAAACTTGCATTTCAGACTTACAAACATGTATAGATAGAAGTCTGGAATGCATGCACTATTTCAGAACAAATAGGGGGAATTTGTTAGGTCGAAAATCGACCATGTATAATTTGTTCAGAAATAGCTTGAAGTTTAGTGAAGACATTACTTCAGAATTCTGAGATGCCTCAGAATTCAGAACTCCATCACTGAAGCTTCACTTCAGTTCAGATCTACGTATCAGAATACCATTCAGAATGAAGTCAAAGACTGAAGTCTGAAGAAGAGAATCATCTCAGAAGCGAGCATCAGAGTGATTCTACCAGATCGAAGACTGAAGCATCTCAGTGATAAAGTACTTACAACACTTTACACTGATTACGAGGAAGACTTTTACTTTACACCTTTATCCAGTTAATAGAATTATCTATTAATAAAAGGTACAAAGTATAGGGTAGGAACCTAGTACTATAAGTCACATCAAGTGACTTATATACGCTTCCATGTGCAGCATGTAAGGAATTATGGTTAATTCCTTAAATGCTCACAACCACATTTGTACGACATTGTCCATGTCATCATGAACTTTGTCTATAAATACAAAGTCTTCTCACAACTTGCAAACAGCCGAACTATTGCATTGCAACTTGTGAGATATACTCTAAGCAAAACTTACGAGTATTTCCAAGTCATCTTGATCACTTGTATTTCGGGATTGTTTAGATACTTACACTTGGGTGTTTATCTTTGTTCCGCAACAATCCTTGTATTTGTTTATACATCAATAAATCAAATACATTGAAAAGAAAAAACGTGTCTCAATGCTACATACTTGATTATATTTACATATATCTTTATATAGTTTCTGCCATTTGTTTTTGCATTAATTCATATTGTCATTTGTTTCTTGTTATCCATATCTGGATCGTAAACTAAACTTGTCCATCAAGATTAGTTGTACTTGCCAGTCGGGTTTAGTCATTCGTCTTTTTCATAATAAATTTCATATCTTTTTTTTTTTGCATATCTACCCAACTTAATAATTGAAGTATAAATAGAACTCTAAAATTTTTACTAATTTTTTATTAGAGTAAATTACACAAATGATACCTGAAGTATACACGAAATTACAGTTTTGATACCTCACATGCATGGCACGTGACCTGACTTAACGGCTAAATAGACGACTGTCAGCGATAGGTATGGCCAGTGTAAGTTTTTGACAACGATGGGTATGTCTCGCGTAATTTTTAAATTGTAGGTATGACCAGTGTAGTTTCGAACAAACCTCAGGTATGATTTGTGTAATTTACCCAAATAAATATTATGACCATGTTAAATACAAAATATACAACTAGAGAAAACATACAATAACCAAACTCTATCCAAACACAGTTTGAACATAACAGAAATTAAAATTACATACTTAGATCGGGCAGTCTATCCAAACCTCCCAAAATGCATGAGTCTTCTTACTCCGATTGGTGATCCAAAGATAAGAGGTTGACACAATAGAATTGAACATCTCAACACTGCTTGACTTGACACCATTATGTCTCGAATTATTTCTTGCTTTCCATAAATGCCACCACCAAATGAAAAGAATAGCTTTTAGCACACCCAATCTATCGAGATGTCGGGCACTCTCACACCAGACTAGCTGCTCTTTGGGTGTACCAAAAATGATATCAATCTTAAGCCACGAGCACAACATTCCCCTGGTATCTTTAGCAAGAGGGCAGTTTTGAAATACATGTTTTATAGTTTCAATCCCAACAAGGCACGTGGGGCATTTAAAGGTACAAACGTCTATGCCCCTAGCGAAGAGATTCGGATTAGTAGGAATGCTATCTCGAAGTAGCCTCCACACAAAGATGTTAACCTTTTTCGGGATTAAGTTGACCCATCTCGTTTTGATGCTGGTCGGATTGGAAAACTGGAGGTGATCAATTTATTTGTTTTAAACACCCTTTATTTGTTTTTACACAGAGTTGATGAAATCCAAAGAGAAAAACAGAAAATGCTCGATTCTGGAACTTTCAGTGCGGATATGGGAGGGTATGCTCTCGATTCTGGAACTTGCAGTACATAGTATTTTTGTGATGATCTTTGAGGCATCGTCTTCCTGTGACAGGCTTAATTTCTTTATATGATTTGCAGGTTAGAGGTGCAGTATTAGCACTTAGATATAATGAGCAATTTCCCAGGCTTCCGGCTGATTTTGAGGTTCCTGCACAACGTAGCTTAGACATGTTTGATTTACTGCAATTTGTGTTCGGTTTTTAAATAACTTGTGGTTGTATGAAACGCATTGTTTTGATATATATGAAATGCGCTCTTTTGCTATTTGTGTATTTATTTGTATTATGAGATTAACTGTAATTTAATGTGTGGATATTAGTAATTTTATAAATAATATTTTTATTTTAAAATTTGAACCATGACACGCAAAAAGGGGTCATAAAATAGTGTCATAAAAGTTTGTCGTAAAAGGGTGTCATAAAAGCGTGTCATAAATTCTTGACGCGCGAAATGCGTGTCATAAAGCTTTATGACGTCCCGATTTATGACACCAAAAAGCGTGTCATCTGACCCCTTTTATGACACCAAATCGGTGTCATTAAAGATGTTTTTTCTAGTAGTGTTTGTTCTTTTATTTTGATGAAAAACTCAAAAATCTCTTTTTTTAAATTATTGATTGCTTGCTCGTTGGTTAACCGAGTTTAAATAATTAAACAAGGTTATATTGTCTTTTAAAACTTATTTACTCCGTATGATGTTAAAATGATTTAACGAATAATGGTCTAGTCAAACGATAAATAAAAAAGAGTCAAAGTTAGTCTAAGAGGGAAGTGGACAAATAACACCCAATCCCACTTTATTTTTTCATTTTCTTTCTATAAAAATCTTTTTTCTTTCCCCCTTCTCTCTTTACCCGTGAACACCACCCTCTATCTCAAGATTTTCCCCCTTTCAAATTATTTACGGTATCTAAAATGATGAAATTTTTAAATATAAAACTAATAACCACTTGTCGCAAAAAATAAAGTGTTATGTGTTGATCAAAGAATGGTTGATTACTTTTTCTACCTTTTTTTTTGAAAGGTTAATTTGAATCACTGACAAACTAAAATTTCGTACCACCCACCACTCGATCATATTCCACACCACAGGAAAAAACCACCATTTGTGAGAAAAAAACCTCTTAGTCCAACATAAAAAACCTTATTTTTTGTTTCATGTGAGACTTGAACTCATGACCTCCCCATTATTAAAGTCAATGGGTATCTCACCTAAACACTAGGATTGAGGGTCACTGGCTTTTTCTACATGTTGTATTGGGTTTTATAGCTACCGAATCATTATTTAAAAGGTAGGGAAAATATGGATCGCAAAACAAAAACTACACAAAATTCCTCCATTAGAGCATTTTATGCACAAAAGAATTAACATTTAATAACTAAAGATTAAGGTCTAGTACCAAATTGAAGTAGATTGTCTGCATATATTGCATATGGGGCAACTAATTGAATGTGAACTCAATTATAAGAAAACAAAAACACACTATAGTTAGAGGCAAATGAAGTTGTTGGGTGGTAAAAAATGATTCTTGTCAAATGACTTGCCCATCACAAGATACGAGAAGTCAAATGAATGCCTCAATATTTGCCACTTTCAGTGTCCTCCACGAGTAGCTATTGTACAAAAATAATGAGGGATACTGCTTATATAGGAATTTGACTTGATACATTAACTACAAATGTGTGTCTAATATAGTTGTTAACCCTATGGCCTATGGTATCAAAGAATAAAATAAGAAAAGCTCGCAATGCATCCATGAACTAAGCAATCACACTAATGGACTAAAAAATGTAATTACTACGTGTTCATTGATCTTCAGCAAATTTTACTTTTACTCCCTACTACATGTTCTTTGTCATTTTTGCGTGTTCTTTGATCTTCTACAGACTGCAAATTTACTTACATGGTTACCTTTCACCGAACAATACAATATGGTCACTTTCAAGTAAACAAAAAGCAAATTACGCACTTGATGCATGCATGCGTTTCAGTAAGATTTGGCCCTAAAACAATTAAGATCAAAGTCATATGGTGTACTACTATAGTAAGAGAAAGGAAGTAGTAATCATTAGTCAAATACAAAGAGCATTTGTAATGGGCATCAATAAGATCATAAATAAAACATCAAAGACTCAAAGGATACAGATTTTGGTAAACTGTTGAAGCCGGGATACCTTCCTATTGCAAGTTTGGTGAAAAAGGTCACAATGCAAATTAACACATGCTATTTGCTAGATGGTTAATGGGTTTATGTCATCTACTTCTTTCGAACCTTAACTATGATGGTCACACTTCCTTCCCCAATCTCTATAGACAAAACAAAAATAAGAAGTTAGTAGTCAAGGTCCGTTAGAAAATGTCAATAATACCTAATCACAAAAATAAGAAAAAAACACTTACGATTGCTCCCCGTCAGTCATCGTATCATTTTGAATATGACCCAGTTGTTGAAGTGCAGGTTGTTGGATGGAATGACCTTCCAGCACAAAGGGCCTGCGAAAGAGTTACCGATTTCATTCATGTCGGTAAAGATAATCCACACACATCACATGTATACATGAGAGTAACCTCAAAAAGGCCACAGGTTCCTACGAGGCAAGTAAGATGTATAGCAGGGTTGTCAGTGGTTATCAGGGTGGTTGTTTGGGTTAAGAATATTTACTGAAAGCGCTGCTGCTGGTGCTGGTATGTGAAACCAGGCATCGACAATTTCAGCAGTAGTGTGTTCTAGATGCAAAATTAATTCAAAGTCATTAAAGTGTGAGTTGAAACCTGGGTGTTGATGAGACGGCATTACACGGAAGAGAAATATAAAATATGGAAACATCTGAGGGTTTTGGATCGACAATTTGAGCAGTAGTCCGTTCTTGATGCAAAATTAATTCAAAGTCATAATAGCGTGAGTTGAAACTTGGGTGTTGATGAGACGACGTTAAATGGAAGGGAAATATTATGTTTCCATAGTTTATATTTTCCTTTAGTGTAACGCCGTCTCATCAACACCCGAGTTTCAACTCACGCTTTTATGACTCTGAATTACTTTTGCATCCAAAACGCACTACTACTACTACTGAAATTATCGATCCCTTCCGTGTAACGTCGTCTCATCACCACCCAGGTTTCAACTCACGCTTTTATGACTTTGAATTAATTTTGCATCCAGAAGGAAGTACTCCAAATTGTCGATGTCGGGTTTCACATACCAGTACCAACGCCTTCACCAGGTATTCATGATCCAAACAACCACACTAACAACCCCCCTCAACCGTGATATACATCTTACTTGCCCCGTATGTTTCCAGGAGGAACATGTGGCATCGTTAAGGTTACTCCCATGTAGACATGTGATGCACGTGGATTGTCTTACCGACATGAACGAAAATGGTAACTCTTTCGCCTGCCCTTTGTGCAGGTTGGTCATTCCATCCAACAACCAACACTTCAACAACTAGGCCCATATCCATAATGATAGGATGACAGACGGGGAACAATAGTAAGTGTTTTTTTCTTCTCTTGTCATTAGGTATTGTTGACATGCTCTAACGGACCTTGACTACTAACTTCTTATTTTTGTTTTGTCTATAGAGATTGAGGAAGGAAGTGCGACCATCATAGTTAAGGTTCAAAAGAAGTGGATGAAGTAAACCCATTAACCATTTAGGATTCTTGACTCTCAAAAATAATAGCACTAATATCTTTTAGAAGATTCTCAGTTTAGTATCTCTATTGTCACTGATTTAGTTTTCATTTTGAAAGTTTGGTTTATATAAAATAGTTATGTTCACATTAAGTAATTATTGGAGTTGGACCCCTGATATTCTTTGTAATTATTAATTATCTGATATATTGAATGATTTGTTATTTGAATATCGAAAATAAGTTTCATGGTGAGGTCTCGTGTGTAATACATATGCAATTGATTTAATCTTGGTGCTTCTTGTGAAACTATGTAATTCGAATACTATGTGCCTCGATCTATGGTCTTTGTCAATATGATTGTCTCATTCACATAGTTGTCTTTATCTTAATTCAATGCTTTCCTCCCACATGATATGCCACGTTCATTGTTATTGTAGTCAAACTTGAATAAGTAAAGATATTTAGCGAGTGAGGACTGAAGTGAATGCACGCATTACTTGATACAAAAATTTCATGACCTAAAGCCTAGCCCTTTTTGGTAACTTCTATGTTCCATATCTACTAAACTAAGCGGGCGTTTGGTTCGTAGAATCCTAAGGAATTTCTTGGAATTGGAATCTGAATTCCATTTGTTACCACGTTTGGTTGGACAAATTGATGGAGTTGGAATTCAACACATTCCATTAAATTCCTTAAATCATGGAATTTAGAATTCACGATGATTTTCATGATTCACGGTGATTTTCATCGAAAAGAAACCTATTATTTTATTTGTTTTACTTTAATACTTGTTTTATTTTACCTAAAACCTATATATATAACAAAGTTAAAATTATAAATAAATAAAAGAAAAAATTATACCTTAGGGAATGCAGAAATAACCTCTTTCTCTGTAATGGTTAATAAGTTCAGTTGATTGCAGAACGAACATACTGCTCAGAGCTTTCATATGGTATACGAGACCAATCTTTGTTAGCTGCTGATGCGTTAAGGGGAGAAGATGTATGTTGTATCCAAACTCAAAAACTCATTCGAAATATACTCAGGGCAATTAATATAAATATGCGGGCCATATTAGACCACAATAAGCACATTCGATTCGGGCGTCGCCTGATACACCGACGCCATGTAAAAACGCTAGTCGGGCTAGTTTTTTCTTATATTATAGAGGCATTAGGGTTTAACTAGTAAGCACTAAACTGGGGATAAAGATCCTTCAAAGTATGTTCCAACTTTATACGTAAAATTTGAGTAACTTGAACCATTGGATTAAAATTAATAGTTAAGATTAAAAGATCAAGGTTGAATCTCGACCCTTCATTTTAATACAAATGTGAAAATGATCCAACTTCATAGGTAAAGTTGGTAAAGTTGGATCCAACTTTAGAGAACTTTTATCCGTAAACTAGGCCCCAACTTTGAACAAAATGCATTTTTGGTCCTTGTAAGATCAAACTTTGTAACTCTCGCCCAAACTTATGCAAGCTTGGAAGTAAAACCAAAACTTAAAAATAAAATTGTTTGAAGAAAAACAATTACAACAAGATTCTGACTTTTAGGAAGCTGAAACACAAAATTCACAAATTAACCCAAAATCAAGATTCTTATTTATGGGGTATTTGTTAAAATTACTTATGGGCCTTTAACTTAAGACAATATTTCTATATAATTCCATATAATCACTTTGAAAGCGCACATCTTTACGCCCCTAAAATTCCGGTTTCTTGGTCTAAAACTTGATAATGTTCAAGTTCGTTTAAACTTTATGCAATATAAAATCAAACCCACGAATCATAAATAAAAACAATAATTATTAAGTAAAAAAGATAAAAAAAATTTTAAATTTCGTTTTCAAGAATCAAACATAACAAGTAAATCAAGAAACACCCACTTAACAAAACTCAAAAATCTTTAGTTTCTTTAGACAAATCAAAAAGGGTGATATAACTTACTTGATGATCTCTGGAAATAACTTTGTAACTCTTCTGTTTTATTCGCTGTTTTCGATCCTTTTTCGAAGCACCAAAGCAGCCAAGAAAACAATCACCCATTTTTCTCTTTCAAATTCTTCTGATTAGTGTTTTTTTTGTTAACTAATTAACAATTCTTACAATGTATGGAATTGAATTATTATAAGTTTTAGTGTTAAAGGATCTCCATTAATCTGATTTTATTATCAAGAAATAATAATGAAGAGAAAGAGAGAGATAAAAGGCAAAGAAAACGGTCGAATTTTTGTAAGAAAAAGAAAAAAAAAATCAAAAGGGTGTTTGGGGTTTTTTGTGATGTTCAAAAAGAAAGACAGAAAAAAAAGGAGGTGATAGATTTTCCTCAAGTTACCCAACTTGATCAGGAAAAATTTTGACCCTTAATTTTAACTTTAATCTTTGATTTTAATTCATGGTTAAGATTGCTCTAACTAAACCATTCAAGTTATTTCTAACTCGAGCGATCTCCACTCAAAAAGAAAAGAGATTTGGCCGTTGGGAGTTGGGGTGATGAATATAGTATTTGTGGTGGTGGGGTTTGTCATGACCAGGATTTATTAGGCCCATATTACTATTAATATATATATTAGACCCATATTATTTTAATTTTTTCCATATGTAAAATCTGTATTATCTATAAACAAGTGAGGTTTAGGCGCCGATTGAAACAGTTTCGTTATGGTAGTCTACTTTCGTTGAACCTATATAAAAATCCAAAAGACAAAAAATGTAAAAAAAATAAAAAACAACTTGAAGAAAACAAAAAATGTTCCAATATATTAGCTGAGAACACAAAAGCAAAAAAAAACTATGAAAAAAAAACCAAAAAAAACGAAAGAAAACCCCAAACAGGATCTGATATGGTAATATTTAAATAGTGATGTGGGGTATAACATGAACCAATAGAAGAGAACACAAAAACAAAAAAGTTGTGCAACAAACCAAGAAAAACCGAAAGAAAATGAAAATCCGAACGGGGTCTGATAAGGCAAAAGCTTGTATATGTTTCATCTTTTAGGTTTTTTTTTCAATCTTCTATCTTCATGCTCTCCGATATGTGTTTTTTTAGATGTGGAAAAGTTTTTGAAAAGTTTGTGAGAATGATAGAAAAATAAGAGGAGATGAAAGGGTAGAATGAAATGATTTCAAGATAAGATCTGATCTATGGTCAATGTTTGAAGAGAGTATATTTATTTAGTTGATATTTATTTAATATAGAATTGAATTTGTGTGGCTTATCATTTGTCCACGTATGACATCTTAAATTCACATGTATCCACCTTTTTAAATTCAATAATCCAAAAATCCTATCCAATATTCACTACCTACCCTTTAAAATCTTAATCCCTTTTATTCTCTCACTCATTCACACAATATACATATATGTTTTTGTTTAAATAGAAAGTTGTTAAAAAAACAAATCGTAAAATCTTCAAGCAGTAGGGCATCGAAGACAACATATCTTTATTATATCCAAATAAGTGTGACTTTCACACACCCATACATATGTGTACTTTCTTCTCCACAAACCTCCGCCCCAAAACTCTATTGTTACACAAACATCAGCTAATTATATACATATATGAACATATGTATATACGTATATATGCAATAACACGTTTGAAGCCAAGACAAAGTACAGATTTTGGGTTTGGTTGGTTTAGCCGGGTTTTGCCGGTTTTGAACCAACCCGACACGAGAACGAAAAACCATTAAAAGCTCAACCGAAACCCGACCGCTTGAGCTCTCATGCAGGTCACTTTGGGTCGGGTTCAGGTGGGCCTGGGCCGAGTCAACGGTTTTCGAGTCATTTGCTCATGCCTAGTTTAATTGATAAACATGTAAAATACCACATATAAATTATTAGATAATTAAAAAGAGAATAAAAATATTTTTCTAATGGTTAAGATTGCTCTAACTAAACCATTCAAGTTATTTCTAACTCGAGCGATCTCCACTCAAAAAGAAAAGAGATTTGGCCGTTGGGAGTTGGGGTGATGAATATAGTATTTGTGGTGGTGGGGTTTGTCATGACCAGGATTTATTAGGCCCATATTACTATTAATATATATATTAGACCCATATTATTTTAATTTTTTCCATATGTAAAATCTGTATTATCTATAAACAAGTGAGGTTTAGGCGCCGATTGAAACAGTTTCGTTATGGTAGTCTACTTTCGTTGAACCTATATAAAAATCCAAAAGACAAAAAATGTAAAAAAAATAAAAAACA
>CM067173.1:66942250-66959750 GCA_034093135.1 Erigeron breviscapus
AAGTTGTGTGTATGTGGTCTCCCTACCCCTACACAACACCACCCCCACCTCCAACCACCCCCCACACCCCCCCCCCCACCCCCCCTCCCCCCCCCCCCCCCCCCAAAGAGTTGATCAACAAAGCTGGACGTTTCTCCTTGCGTTTGGTTATTCGGGTCTGCGAAAAAACTTTGTGTGTCTGGGAAATGTGATTCGCTCTGTCTGCCACTTTGACTCCACTGTGGTTGGTTATAAGGTTCGTCGAAGAAAGTTGTACTGTCCGCGAACCGTGATTCGGTGCCCATATATTCACTCTCTCTCCCACTTTGAGGCCATTGTGGTTGTCTTTCATGTTCGTCGAAGAAACGTGATTGTGTGCTCACATTATACATTCGTCATCATCTGAGTCTTTTCGATAATCATTGTCCGGCAGGCACGTCGACGGTGTTAAGTCTAGCTTTCTCCAAAAGCAATCTATGTTCTCCACCTCAACACGTTTGCCTACATTATTTAAAAGCAAATATAAATTTTTTGCATTTTTAAAAAAACATCAAATATGGACTAATTAAATATACTTACTGTGATGCATGTATGAAGCTATTTGGCAAGCACATGGCAGCCCACAACTTGCCCGAACCTTACACCCGCACTTTCTACGGTCTTTACCCATCTTATTTTGAATCGATCAATTTCTTCAACCATAATATCCAGAGCTGTCACAGACACAACACAAAGCAGGTCCTTCAAACATGGATAGTTGTGTTTACCGTGTCTATAAATCTTGCTCGCTTCCAGTTGTCCCTTTATTTCTGTGTGTTGACCGACGAGGATAGAATTAACACATTGAATTATTCTGTAAAATGTACATCGCCCTTCAACTCGGACTTCAGGAGTGAATGCTCAGCCTCAACTCTGTTGGTAGTGTAGTTACGGTAGTTGAGATGTTGATCGACCCAAAAGGACACAAACTTTTCCTTGTACGGTGAAAGCCACTCCTTCTGCAAGTACTTGTACATCTCTGTAAATTGACTATTGGGTTAAAACGGGTGGATATATGTGATTTACCAAAAAAGTAAAAAAAAAATAAAAATCATGTGCACTAAACATACTGTCTAAATCTTTTCCCATCTTCTCTTTTAAATCTTTTTTCATTTTCGGTGTACTCTTCTAGCGTCCGCGATTCATAAAGTTTTTTCCACCATCCGTAAAAAGGCCCCCATTTGCCTTGCGCGATGAATGCTGGCATGCAATGTTTGTCGATGTTTCTCCATATGTGGGTTCTACAAAGTAAATGGTATGCTTCCGGCATAACAGTTTTGCATGCTTTTATGAGGGCCAGATCCCTGTCCGTGAGTACGACACGTACATCAAACCCTTCACCTAGGGTCGACTTCAAACACTCCAACACCCATCTATAATTATGTTCCTGTTCACTTGTGATAAATGCGTACGATATGCTGAAAGTCCTGTTTGTTGAAGTCACCCCGACAATCTCGACCAACGGCATGTTGTACAAGTTGGTTTTGTACGTGGCGTCTATTTGGATAACCCAAGGAAATGCACGCCACAACTCAAAAGAAGTCGGATGTATAAAAAACAGATTTTGCAACCGACCAGTTGCACTATTTGTGGTGTAATAATACAAGTATTTTTGCTCTTGTAGCAAACTGAACATAACCTGCGACGGTTGAACAAAATGGCGTATGTGGTTCGTTTCAAATACCATATCAAAGTAAATAAATATTAAAAAATGTATATTTTATATATGTAACCTGCATTGGAGTTTCCCCATGTTTTTCGGCCGCCCTCTTCCGTAACGTTTTTAGAAAATTGTGAATGTCCTCCTTGCGGCTCAAGTTTCCTGGAAATTCATCTTTCAACCGCTTTAGAATATGACGGGGATCTGTACCGCGATGATATTCAGCTTCCACAAATGATTTTTCAGCTTCACTCATCCTTCTTGCGTACGCGTAACCCTCTAAATTGTTAGCTGAATAGTGATTATGTCTCGGGTCTATAATGTTGACCGTCCAACCACCATCGCTTTTCAAGCGGCCTTCCAATCTAAAGGGGCAGTCAATTTTTACTGACCTTGTAACGAGCCCAAGTAACCTTTTATCTTTTCCCCCATGAAGAATACACATTAAGGTCATTTTATTGACAACACCATCTGAGTTGGAATTTGTTCGTCGTTTGATTAAGACATAACCAAGCGCATTTGCTGTTCTTTGGGCCCAGTTGAACAGTTCTTCGTGTGAATGAAAAACCTGAAATAGTAAAGTGTTCCCGAAACAAACAAAACTCATTATCGTGACAAAACTTTTAAATAAACGTTGATGTCATCATTTAATAATACCTCCTCGGTGTAAAAATCGTTAGCGTCATAGTCAAATTGGGGGGCCACCTCCGGGGTCTCAAATTCTTCATCAGGCTCTTCTAAATTAAACTCAAAATTTTGATCTCCCCACAAATTCTCAAAAGAATCCATCTGAAAACACATTTATATCAATAATATGATTAAACATAATACATATGTATGGATAAATATCTAAAAAATATAATATATATATAAATTACACATGGCAATATTGGTAGTTCAATATGTTCGGACAACTTCGGAATGAATGAAAGCGAAATGTATATGTAATATGGATATATATGGTAAAATGAAAGCAGAATATGGATACATACCTTTGCAGTAGAAAAATCTATAAAACGAGAGCGATATAAAACGAAAGCGATATAAAACGAGAGCGATATAAAACGAGAGCGATATAAAATGAAAGCAGGTATGAACCAATTTTCGTTTACTTATAGCCCAATGAGCAAACACCATACACTGTTGACCAACAATTTCCATTTGTCTTTTTCGACTTTCCGCGGCGATGTCGCCGCGGAAAGTCGAAAAAGACAAATGGACAAAAGTAGCTGTCGACTGTCACAGCTACTTTTGTCCATTTGTCTTACTCGACTTTCCGCGGCGATGTCGCCGCGGAAAGTCGATAAGACAAAGCAACAGCGATGTCGCCGCGGATAGTCGAGTAAGACAAATGGACACTGTTGACTGTCATAGTCAACAGTGTACGGATAAAGGTACGTGACTTTCCTCGGCGACATCGCCGCGGATAGTCTGGTCCGGTTACCCTTTATTAGGTCGGACTACATGGCGCCTTAAATGACATTGCTACTTCTACCAATAACCGAGGTCAGTCTCATTAAAATCGTCTAACCGGCCACTTAAGAGCCCTGGTTTAACCTGTATCTATCGTTTTAATTAAGGAATATTTAGCGGTTAAACTGACCCGGGCAATTTTTTTAGTTTTTAAAAGTTGAATTGATTGTTTTAAAATAAAAGGGAAATGTCTTAATAGCCTCAAAATCTTCCTATATATTAGATCGAAACATGTGGCAAAATCAGGGGTAACATTAGAAAAGAAAATTAGTGAATAACACATGTCATCTTTTTATAGTTTTAGGAGATTTTTTAAGCTAATTTTAGGAGAATTTATCATTTTCCAAAATAAAATAATGTTAAGATAATGATATATTATAATAACTTTTTTAAGGTATTAATAGAGTTTAAAACTTACGAAAATGCTTTATCATATAGTTCAACTACGGTTTCTAGCCACCCGTTTATTTAGTTTAACTAAAACATAGCTACTAAACATTGATTATTAGTCTTTTCCACATTGGAGCTTTGAAATGTTGTTGGGTGTCTTATATGTTTTAATAATATATAGCCCTTCTAAAAATAAAAAAAATAAAAAAAATAATGTTGTTGGGTGTGTTGGTTCAAAATGCTAATGGGCACTTTTAGGCTATTTTACGGCCTTTTGATCTTTAATAAATAATGTAAGTTACAACAACAACAAAAATTAGTCCGAATATTATGATTTAATCTAATATTTTAAATCAACATAAATATTAAAAAAAAAAAAAAACATAAATACTAAAAAAGATCATTTGAACTTTGATATACATGGTAAGGTGGTTCAACGCTAACCGGAGTTCTAAACGATCATGCAATCTCTAAAAGGAGTTAGTTATAAATTCTGTGGTTATATGTAAATTGTGAAGCATTATAATTAAACAGTCATGAGGATATTATAAAATAAAAGGAGAATAATCTTAGTGATGAAAATTATGTAGCATAAGAAGGTTTTATAAGTCAAATGTAAGGCTAATTCATTTGGTAAAAGCTCTTACTTCTTGAAGTAGAGACTAATAAAAAAAAGGAACGGGGAAGTTTTATAAGCTAAAAAGTAGAAATCTATTGGTCTTGTAGTTTTAGGTTGGGAAAATTTTATACTTAATTAGTTCTTATATTCCAAGAGGACGTTAATTGCAACTGATTTAAATTATGAAATGTAAAGAAAAGCTACCAAATTTGTAATTCGAACTTATAATTAACTCATGAGAAAATCTTGATTTTGATATACAATATAAGCATTATTTATATTAAATAAATTTAAATTTAAGTTTGTAGACCCCCTCTTTTTACAAAAGAAAACCAGGGATCCATAAAAAGTTGTGTGGATACCACCTCAGAGCATCAGGTATGGATACCATCCAGAATGTCAACTCAGCGCCACATTAGCTTTCATTATTTCATCAGGTTTTGGCAGTTATGGATGCAGAACCATCCAGGACGCAGAGTTAATTTTTTATTTTTTATTTAATTTATCACATTTTTCTCAACTATATTGTATTAAATAATATATTAATAAAAGTATAATACTAATAAATATAACAAAATATTAATGATAAAAAGTGTATGTAAAAGTATATAGAATGATACCTACATAAATCTTTATGTACATCTCCTGAATATTTATGACACCTAGATAAGTTTTTATGTACATATATTAAATAAATTTATCTATCTTTCAAAAAAAAAATAAGTTGAAGGGTAAAAATTAAAATACAGTTATACTTTAAAACGTGTCATAAAATTGGAATGTCAGCAAATGATTTAACTCCATCTTCTATATTCCTTCTACTGTAATCTAAATTTCTATTATTTAAATTCTCATCTATTACCTCAAAGGAAATTATGGTAATCTACTATGTAACGAAGACACATCAACCCATCATCCTATATTAAATAAACATCATGCTATATAAATAAACAGTAACCCATGTGCACTGAATTTAGATTTCACAAAAGTCCAAGAAGAAATTTAAACGCCGAACATCGGCTGTTCGGCATATTCATGAAGAACCCCGATCAAGAATTCCGTGTAGAATGGAAAGTTATGGAGAAGTGGACGGTGCGGGCTGCCAAGTTTCTATTCTGGGTCGGCATCAAGAGACCATACCCTATGCTCTCATGTCCTCGTTGACTTGTGACTTAGACAGGTGATCAAGAATGGAGAACTCATAGAAGAGAAGGAAGATAGAGGTAGGGGCCAGAACTCTCATTATAGCCGTGTTTTTTGAACTGTAACTCTGTTTTTGACAAATAAGCTATCCACGGAATCATGAGAGAGTCTACTTTCTAATGGTAATGCTTTTAAAGGATTGTTCTAATGTCAAAGTACCTGAAAGGTTAAATTAGTGAGTGAAGGTCGAGTTTCGTCGAGTTCTGGGAGCTCTAAAGTATTAATCGAATCTTCAATGCATCATGCATTGTAATGGGACATGTTTATAGGTTTAGGTCTGAGTTATGACCATAATTGAGTGGGTATTTTTAGCTCGTCTAATGGTCGCTTAATGATTATAGGTAGTCGGGAATACTTGCTTTGCACGGTAGCATAGTTACCATTTGTTGTGCGCATCTTCGAGGTAAGATACACTACTTTGACACGCTGAGGGTTCAAAAAAAACATGGTTTTCATATAATAACTTCCCAAATGTTATCTTGTTTGCTTATGGGTATTCGGGGTTACACGGGAGGTGATATGGGCTATGTAAATGACTATTGAGGCGTGAAATGCTATCCCAATGATATGAGATGTAATGATATGCTATGAAATGCTATGTAATGATATGAGATGTAATGATATGCTATGAAATGCTATGTAATGTCTTGAGATGTATTGAAATGTGATTATATGTTGATGATATATGAAATGTGCATGATTGCATGGCTTGTTCATCTAGTTCACTAGACTTATTAAGTTGCCATGACACGTGCACGTTTAAGGGTCCAAACGTTAAGGTGAAGTGATAAATGTTTAGGTAATGTGTGTAAGTCCCCCGGGTCTTACCGAACCGAGATTGACTTAAGGATATGTCGAGGTGCGGAATTCCTCGAGATAACCCACGGTTTTTATATCTACCTTTTATGATATATATATCACTATATATATATCTTTTGCGTGAATATAAACACTCGTATTTGGTTACTATAGTGAGGCGGCTCTCCGGACAAACCTTACCAACCAACATGGTAATCTAAGTCTACAAGCCAACCAAACCGGGTGTGTGTTTGCGGTTCGTGCACGCAAAGATATATATATAGTGATATATATATCATAAAAGGTAGATATAGAAACCGTGGGTTATCTCGAGGAATTCCGCACCTCGACATATCCTTAAGTCAATCTCGGTCGGTAAGACCCGGGGGACTTACAACATCATCACATATTCATCTTTTACGTTTGGGCCCTTAAACGTGCACGTGTCATGGCAACTTAATAAGTCTAGTGAACTAGATGAACAAGCCATACAATCATGCACATTTCATATATCATCAACATATAATCACATTTCAATACATCTCAAGACATTACATAGCATTTCATAGCATATCATTACATCTCATATCATTACATAACATTTAATAGCATATCATTACATCTCATATCATTGGTATAGCATTTCAGGCCTCAATAGTCATTTACATAGCCCATATCACCTCCCGTGTAACCCCGAATACCCATAAGCAAACAAGATAACATTTGGGAAGTTATTATATGAAAACCATGTTTTTGTTGAACCCTCAGCGTGTCAAAGTAGTGTATCTTACCTCGAAGATGCGCACAACAAATGGTAACCATGCTACCGTGCAAAGCAAGTATTCCCGACTACCTATAATCATTAAGCGACCATTAGACGAGCTAAACAATATCCACTCAATTATGGTCATAACTCAGACCTAAAAACCTATAAACATGTCCCATTACAATGCATGATGCATTGAAGATTCGATTAATACTTTAGAGCTCACAGAACTCGACGAAACTCGACCTTCACTCACTAATTCAACCTTTCAGGTACTTTGACATTAATAATCCTTTAAAAGCATTACCATTAGAAAGTAGACTCTCTCATGATTCCGTGGATAGCTTATTTGTCAAAAACGAAGTTACGGTTCAAAAGTTATGGCCAATTAAAAATTTTGTCGCTATTGCGTCGCAGTGGGCAAATTGCGTCGCAACTTAAGTCGCTGCACACTAATTGCGTCGCAGTCTAGGGATTGCGCCGCAACTGACCCCGAATCTGCACAAACCTCATTGTTTAACCTCCAAAACTTAACCAAACACACCCCAAACGACCCCAAACCTTATGAACGAATTTTGTACCTCAAAATTCATCATTTTAAGACCATAATGATGCAATGAAATCATTATGTAATGTCTTGAGATGTATTGAAATGTGATTATATGTTGATGATATATGAAATGTGCATGATTGCATGGCTTGTTCATCTAGTTCACTAGACTTATTAAGTTGCCATGACACGTGCACGTTTAAGGGCCCAAACGTTAATGTGATATGTGATAATGTTTAGGTAATGTGGATTAACCCCCGGGTCTTATTCTCTTATCGAACCGAGATTGACTTAAGGATATGTCGAGGTGCGGAATTCCTCGAGATAACCCACGGTTTTTATATCTACCTTTTATGATATATATATATATCTTTTGCGTGAATATAAACACTCGTATTTGGTTAATATAGTGAGGCGGCTCTCCGGACAAACCTTACCAACCAACGTGGTAATCTAAGTCTACAAGCCAACCAAACCGGGTGTGTGTTTTGCGGTTCGTGCGTGAGTCGAGTACCACCCACGAGATCTACTATGCGTGTTCTTAGTTTCTCTCTCTAGGTTTTGCTCGTTTCTCTCTCTACACTCTTGTTGAGAACACACAAACACACCCCCTCTATTTATAGGCAAGGGCCAAGAACACTCAAAACCATATGGGTTTGAGTGTTTCAATGTCAGGCCCATAAAGCCCATTAGGTTTGGCCTGTTTGTGTGTTTCCCAGAACACACAAACTGTTTGAGAGTTCTTATGGACAAGCATGCTTTTGCTTGTTTCCACAGAAACTCTCAAACCATTTGAGAGTTCTTCTGAACAAGCAAACTTTTGCTTGTTCCCAAGAAACTCTCAAACCATTTGAGTGTTCTTCTGAACAAGCAAACTTTTTCTTGTTCCCAAGAACTCTCAAATGACACTTAGGAATATTTGATTTAATGTTCCTACTGTTGTAAAACGCAGAACCAACATTAACTAAACCAATGTTTCTACTGTTGTAAATACGCAGAACCAACATTAGCTACGAAAAGTAAATAAACCAATATTTTATGTATTTTCATTAAAATAATTTCCTAGTATTTTGTTTTTAGATATGGGGTTAATTTAGTTGGAACCATAGTGGATAGCGGATATAATTACCCACTTATTTTCAAAAATGGCGTGGCATCAAGAAGAGAGCCACTTTCTTCTTGATGATTTAACACCTAACTTCTTCATTTTTATTCCAAAGACTCCCAATCCTTAATTCCCTTCTACCTAATTTTCTTCTAAGATTAAATTCTTCAATCAAATCTCTATTAACAATTCAAGTAAAAGAAATTCCTCATAATGATAATAATTAATCAAGGGTTTTGGTGGTGATATGTGTGTGGGTCGAATTCCACGTGAAGAAAAGGAAGAAATTGGAGTTTAATTTGCTTTTAATGCTTTCTTTTTTTTTAAGGTAAGAATTTAACCTAGAGATTTTACTATTTAAATTTAGGGTTCTTGAATTATATGAAATTTGGGGATTTTATTAAAGAAGTGTTATTTTGATTCAATTGAAATTAGGGTTCTTATTATTGAATTGGGGGTTTTGTTATTATGGAATTTAAAAGAAAAGCCCTAGTATTTTGAGAAATTTAGGGGTTAATGCAAATGAGTTTTTATGATAAAACCCCATAGTGATAAACCTTATGTTTTTAGGTGTTTGGCTAGAATTATGTTATGAAAATGATTATGAAATTGTGTTGAAATGTTTTGTGAAGCCAAACACCATAATGATTGAGTTCATGGTGAATTTAGTTAGATGATTGTGAAAGAGTTAAGAATATTGAACTCTTATGTATTGTATATGAATAGGTGATGGTGAAGACCACCTAATTGTGCATAATAGTCAAGTAGAGCCTAATAGCCAAAATTAAGGTGAGTGTATATGCATATGATCATGTTCTTGTTATTAGGGGTCATATGTGGGTAAATTCCTATGACCCATTTGATTGTTGTAAGAGATAGTAGGTGGGTAAATTCCTACTAGCCAACTTGTGATTGAGAGCTAGTAGGTGGGTAAATTCCTACTAGCCAATTTGTGATTAAGAGTAGTAGGTGGGTAAATTCCTACTAACCAAATTGTGATTAAGAGCTAGTAGGTGGGTAAATTCCTACTAGCCAAATTGTGATTAAGAGTTAGTAGGTGGGTAAATTCCTACTAACCAATTTGTTGTAAGAGTTAGTAGGTGGGTAAATTCCTACTAACCAATTTGTTGTAAGAGCTAGTAGGTGGGTAAATTCCTACTAGCCAATTGTCCATGGCCATGTGAAAATGAAGTGTGATGAATTCTATGCTTGTGATTGATATGAATGAATTGGCTATCAAAGGATAGGCTATGAATGATGCTTGATGCACTAATGTTTCGGTAACTTGATTATGATCATATGTATATGCATTCACTAAGTGTTGCTTATGTTTTAGTTGTTTAACCCTTTTATAGGAGTTGGTAGTAGCAAGAGCAAGGATTTGATCAAGTGAAGTTAGGCTTGAAGGATTTGGCCATCTTGAAGGTTGGCAATTTGGGTAATTTCGGTAGATAATCCCTCTTGACCATTTTGGCTCTTGATACAAGCTTTGTTTTGGATAAACAAGTTCTTTTGGTGGTAAAATCTGTGATTATGTAAAGTTTTTGGTCATTTGGTTTGTTATTAGTCATAACATTTCTAATTAGGTCGTTCATTAGGTTAAACGACCCATTTTGATGGTCCGTAGTGCTTTTGTCCAAAACTATGTTTGTAAGTATCATATATCATGTCTATTACTAGTTTGAAAGCTGAAATGTATTGTTTTGAAGTTTGGTTTGAGTTGGTTTGGATTGCAAGAAGTGAAATAGGTCAAAATGAAGTTTTGTTGCTGTCGGGTCATTTTGTGCGCCGCACATGAGGCTCATGCGGCGCATATTTGTGAATTTTGGTTCCATGCGGCGCATGGTCATCCGCATGAAAACATTCTGGAATTTTTGAAACGATTTTGTGCGGCGCATAGATTTACTATGCGGCGCATATTTTCAAAAGTTGAGTTTATGCGGCGCATGGAATATCCATGCGGCGCATATCGGGTTTTAAAAAAAAAAATATTTTTCTAATTTTATTATTACATTGTTGTTTATTCATTAAAAAAAAATTACATTACATTTTTGGTATCAGAGCCATGGTTCAAGGGATTTAGGTATTCGATCTTTGCGAATAGGATGCCTAGACTTGAACCATTGGATTGACTTTGACCTTAGGACTTGTGTTGTTCATATTTGAGAATTGAAGTAGTTAGTAAGGTTGATTTAAAATGAAATAGTTTATGATCATAATAGAGCCGGCCTATTACCGGTCATAAGCTATTACGTTCTAAATTGAACTTACTAAATATGGAAGTGATCAAATGTGGTCGTTTGTGGTGCGAAAGACTAGAATGTGATTCGAATTATGATATTGATGGTTTGAGTAAATTCTCTTGATATGAGTTCAACGTTTGTTGAAATTGACTTAGAGTCGTAGTGCATGATTGATGTGATGTGGATTATTGAATGATGGTAAGAACGTGACTGTCTTTGTTTAATTGTAATTGTTTGGGTAACATGATATCGTGATAGTAGAGACTGGAATGGAAGATAAGAAAAGAAAAGATAGAATGAAAGTGAATCCGAATTGATCTTAGGAATAGTGCTTAACGTTGAGTTTATGAATGACTAGAATGGTATGAAGGTGAAAGGTATTGTATAGTTATAGCTTATATCGTTAGTTCAATGATGATAATTAATTTAGCAAACAAGTAATAGAATATAAATGGTTTGACTGAATTGAATGGAGTTATATTATGATGTGCTTTAGGGTATTGCTTATGGAAGTGATATTTTCATGATGGTGGTTCAGAAATAATGGATAAATATTGTCATCAGTATGCGAAGCGTGTACTGTGGTTATTTGGTCTAGTGTGGGTAGTTCTAAATGAACTTGATGTGTAAACATGCTCTCACCGGCCTGCCTTCACCCCACGCGTTATAACCACTTGTAGATATAGGAGATGTAGTGCGTGTGTAGTAAGGTGTAAGAGCAAGCGATATGGTCGTGGAACAAGTGACGGGAGGGCTACAGTGCAAGCGGGACGTATTGTGGCTCACCATGCTACGGGCAAGGGCGTGCAAGGTGGGGTGGGGGGGGGATATGGGGGGGGCGACGTTCAGACACAGGTACAGACGCGCTAATCGTGCCACTATAATCCTTTCATAATGGGCGCAGATCAGGAGACCATAGACGCAATTGACTTGGTGTGCATAACCAACATATACTTTGTGGTGTTGTAGTGTGTAAATCTGTGATTATGTAACGTGTTTTGTCATTTGTTTGTTATTAGGCATACTTTTCTAATTATGTCGTTTCATTAGGGTAAAACGACCCCATTTTTGATGGTCCCGTAGTGATTTTGTCCAAAACTTTGTTTGTAAGTATCATATATTATGTCTACTACTAGTTTGAAAGCTGAAATGTATTGTTTTTGAAGTTTGGTTTGAGTTGGTTTGGATTGCAAGAAGTGAAATAGGTCAAAATGAAGTTTTGTTGCTGTCGGGTCATTTTGTGCGCCGCACATGAGGCTCATGCGGCGCATATTTGTGAATTTTGGTTCCATGCGGCGCATGGTCATCCGCATGAAAACATTCTGGAATTTTTGAAACGATTTTGTGCGGCGCATAGATTTACTATGCGGCGCATATTTTCAAAAGTTGAGTTATGCGGCGCATGGAATATCCATGCGGCGCATATCGGGGTCTTTTTTTAAAAAAAAGAAGATATTTTTCTAACTTTTGTATTATTACATAAAATGAACTTTGGTCGTTACATTTTTGGTATCAGAGCCATGGTTCAAGGGATTTAGGTATTCGATCTTTACGAGTAGGATGCCTAGACTTGAACCATATGATTGACTTTGACCTTAGGATTTGGGTTGTTCATGTTTGAGAATTGAAGTAGTTAGTAAGGTTGATTTAAAATGAAATAGTTTATGATCATAATAGAGCCGACCTATTACCGGTCATAAGCTATTACGTTCTAAATTGAACTTACTAAATATGGAAGTAATCAAATGTGGTCGTTTGTGGTGCGAAAGACTAGAATGTGATTTGAATTATGATATTGATGGTTTGAGTAAATTCTCTTGATATGAGTTCAACGTTTGTTGAAATTGACTTAGAGTCGTAGTGCATGATTGATGTGATGTGGATTATTGAATGATGGTAAGAACGTGACTGTCTTTGTTTAATTGTAATTGTTTGGGTAACATGATATCGTGATAGTAGAGACTGGAATGGAAGATAAGAAAAGAAAAGATAGAATGAAAGTGAAGCCGAATTGATCTTAGAAATAGTGCTTAACGTTGAGTTTATGAATGACTAGAATGGTATGAAGGTGAAAGGTATTGTATAGTTATAGCTTATATCGTTAGTTCAATGATGATAATTAATTTAGCAAACAAGTAATAGAATATAAATGGTTTGACTGAATTGAATTGAGTTATATTATGATGTGGTTTAGGGTATTGCTTATGGAAGTGATATTTTCATGATGGTGGTCCAGAAATACAGGATAAATATTGTCATCAGTATGCGAAGTGTGTATTGTGGTTATTTGGGCTAGTGTGAGTGGCATCAAATGATTGATTGCTGATGTGTAATTTGAGTGCATATTTTGAGGAATCGTTTTGCTCGTAAAAATCACCCAAGTTTTAAATTTATAAAACAAGGATATACTAATAGTTATATTACACACGGGCAGTGTACCCTGTCGCGTATAGTATAGCTAGTAGTAAGTCCAGGATCGTCCAAGAATTAGTTTAGTTGTTAATGACAATATTCACTTTAGTCTAAAAAGAAAGTGTAAAATTGGGGGGTTGTGACCGAGTTGTCACGTTGCTTAACAAACTACAAGTGATCTTTTGAAAGCTTTTAAATGACTAAAAAGGAAATTTTGGCGTAAGAGGAGCAAAAGATAAATCTTAAGGTCATTACAGCCTAAAAATAGTTCTTTAACTATTTTCACGAAAAAGAGTTTGTTTGATCTTTAGAACCAGAAAATGTTTTCAACCCCCAGTTTATAATCGGACTGTCACTATCCGATTAGTAAACTAATGAGTGAAAATGACTAACCTGTAATTCAAACGATTAATAATAACACAAGAGCTTAACTCTTACGACGGTATTAAAAATCCTCCATAATTTGAGCAACCAAACTTGTAAATTAAATGTAGTAAACTAGACAACTGACTTAAATGAACTACAGTTGACACTGCATGAATCGTGACTTTCACCTCACTTGTTTGAATTTTTGGAAAGAAAATCGAATAGACTATGATGATGCTTGATGCACATTTGTTATGGTAACTTGATTATGATTATATGTATATGCATTCACTAAGCGATTGCTTATGTTTTAGTTGTTTAACCCTTTTATAGGAGTTGGTAGTAGCAAGGGCAAGGATTTGATCAATTGAAGTTAGACTTGAAGGATTTGGCCATCTTGAAGGTTGGCAATTTGGGTAATTTCGGTAGATAATCCCTCTTGACCATTTTGGCTCTTGATACAAGCTTTGTTTTGGATAAACAAGTTCTTTTGGTGGTAAAATCTGTGGTTATGTAAAGTTTTTGGTCATTTGGTTTGTTTATAGTCATAACATTGCTAATTAGGTCGTTTATTAGGTTAAACGACCCATTTTGATGGTCCGTAGTGATTTTGTCCAAAACTTTGTTTGTAAGTATCATATATTATGTCTACTACTAGTTTGAAAGCTGAAATGTATTGTTTTTGAAGTTTGGTTTGAGTTGGTTTGGATTGCAAGAAGTGAAATAGGTCAAAATGAAGTTTTGTTGCTGTCGGGTCATTTTGTGCGCCGCACATGAGGCTCATGCGGCGCATATTTGTGAATTTTGGTTCCATGCGGCGCATGGTCATCCGCATGAAAACATTCTGGAATTTTTGAAACGATTTTGTGCGGCGCATAGATTTACTATGCGGCGCATATTTTCAAAAGTTGAGTTTGTGCGGAACATGGAATATCCATGCGGCGCATATCGGGGTCTTTTTTTAAAAAAAAGAAGATATTTTTCTAACTTTTGTATTATTACATAAAATGAACTTTGGTCGTTACATTTTTGGTATCAGAGCCATGGTTCAAGGGATTTAGGTATTCGATCTTTACGAGTAGGATGCCTAGACTTGAACCATATGATTGACTTTGACCTTAGGATTTGGGTTGTTCATGTTTAAGAATTGAAGTAGTTAGTAAGGTTGATTTAAAATGAAATAGTTTATGATCATAATAGAGCCGACCTATTACCGGTCATAAGCTATTACGTTCTAAATTGAACTTACTAAATATGGAAGTGATTAAATGTGGTCGTTTGTGGTGCGAAAGACTAGAATGTGATTCGAATTATGATATTGATGGTTTGAGTAAATTCTCTTGATATGAGTTCAACGTTTGTTGAAATTGACTTAGAGTCGTAGTGCATGATTGATGTGATGTGGATTATTGAATGATGGTAAGAACGTGACTGTCTTTGTTTAATTGTAATTGTTTGGGTAACATGATATCGTGATAGTAGAGACTGGAATGGAAGATAAGAAAAGAAAAGATAGAATGAAAGTGAATCCGAATTGATCTTAGGAATAGTGCTTAACGTTGAGTTTATGAATGACTAGAATGGTATGAAGGTGAAAGGTATTGTATAGTTATAGCTTATATCGTTAGTTCAATGATGATAATTAATTTAGCAAACAAGTAATAGAATATAAATGGTTTGACTGAATTGAATGGAGTTATATTATGATGTGCTTTAGGGTATTGCTTATGGAAGGGATATTTTCATGATGGTGGTCTAGAAATACAGGATAAATATTGTCATCAGTATGCGAAGCGTGTACTGTGATTATTTGGGCTAGTGTGAGTGGTTTCAGATGATTGCTGATGTGTAATTTGAGTGCATATTTTGAGGAATCGTTTTGCTCGTAAAAATCACCCAAGTTTTAAATTTATAAAACAAGGATATACTAATAGTTATATTACACACGGGCAGTGTACCCTGTCGCGTATAGTATAGCTAGTAGTAAGTCCAGGATCGTCCACAGGGAATTAGTTTTAGTAGTAAATAAAACTATTAAATTTAATCTAAAAAGAAAGTGTAAAATTGGGGGGTTGTGACCGAGTTGTCACGTTGCTTAACAAACTACAAGTGATCTTTTGAAAGCTTTTAAATGACTAAAAAGGAAATTTTGGCGTAAGAGGAGCAAAAGATAAATCTTAAGGTCATTACAGCCTAAAAATAGTTCTTTAACTATTTTCACGAAAAAGAGTTTGTTTGATCTTTAGAACCAGAAAATGTTTTCAACCCCCAGTTTATAATCGGACTGTCACTATCCGATTAGTAAACTAATGAGTGAAAATGACTAACCTGTAATTCAAACGATTAATAATAACACAAGAGCTTGTAAATTAAATGTAGTAAACTAGACAACTGACTTAAATGAACTACAGTTGACACTGCATGAATCGTGACTTTCACCTCACTTGTTTGAATTTTTGGAAAGAAAATCGAATAGACTAGCACCGAACTAGCAACTTTGTCTCACTCAAACTAGCTAATACGGTAATCGTTGAACCTTCTACTTCTTAACACGGCTAGAATACACCACAATCTAACTATAACGACACTCAAATGAACTTGAACCCTCCACAATTACCCCGTAAACTATATCGAAAATCCCGAAAAATACTCGTAAATATTCTTCATGCGAACATGCGAACTACAACGGAACTTCACGAAACTTAACACACTACTTAATGGATCATAAACGAGCTTATAACAACTTTTAGAACGGAATTTTAACGTACGGATTTTACGCAAATTGAGATCGAAGTTTTCGAACAAACTAACGAACTTATCTTAGAAAACGAGATTCAAACGACGAAACTAGCTTTTAGGAACTAATAACTTTCAATATTTCAACAAGTACAACTAGATTTGAGAGTTGGTGATCGAGATTTTATCAAACAAATTGTAACAGAAAGTTTCTTAAATGAAATTGGTGAACTAAACGTAGCTAGATCGAGCTGGTAACTTATAAACTAAATAACTTTATTACAACTAAGAGTGGAGCAATTGAGATGATGATTTGGAATTGGTTGTGACTGGAAATGGTTTGGAGACCATGGAAGACTTCCCAGGCACACCTTGAACGTTCTCCGCAAGCTTCCTTTTATATCCGTCTTCACCAACTGCCTTCATTATTGAGGAGACATGATCAAGCCATACTACAGTTATGAATAGGAGGGTTCTGCTCCAAATAGTCAAGCAAATGTCAGGTGTTGAAATATGGCAGGATGCATATTTTGACTCTTCAATTTTGTGCTTTTGAATGTCGAATGGCATTAAATGCATGGTGAATGTCTTCATTTCGTGGCTTTACTGACTTGATTACATCCTCTATTGGTAAAAGTAAAATTGGCAAGTTGTAGATTTTTCATTCATCTTCGCGTGGCCAGCTTGTTTGTTAAAAACGGATATCGGATGAAAAAGTTGTGAGCAAAACAGTGCAGCAACGTCAATTTGTCACTTTTCAAGCATTTTTACACCAAAATCCATTGCAACCTGTAAAATTACTCATACACACAATAAGTAACTAAAATACATTAATTTACATTCAAATGGGTTATAATTATACATTAACTTGCACAATAACGCTCAATGAAATATGTATAATTTGAGCGTTATCAAATTCCCCCACACTTGAACGTTGCTTGTCCTCAAGCAAACTATAATTTAAACATAGAACTTCCTTGACTTGACTTTCCAAACGTTCGATTTCCAAAAAGATATAGAACTATTTCTAGTTCTATGCGATTTAAGTTAATTCATGAAAATCGAGATGTTCAATGATTCTCAAGCACGAATATACATGACTTAGCACCTGCTCAATGATAGTGTATGATTCTCACATCTCTAAAATATCTATCAATCTAA
>CM067173.1:66964750-67033682 GCA_034093135.1 Erigeron breviscapus
ATCTGAGCTAGAGTGTTTGTTGAACTACTTGGGTTATTGTGAGTAGTCAACAATTCTCGCCAGAATTCATTGTCGTCCATGAGTGCTTAATTGCTTGTCTGAGTAGAAAGTAGGGAAGAAAAACCTTGAATTATTCAGAAGGAGGTGAGAAGACTAGTTCTTTAAGGTCTGCTAGTAGAAAAGACCAACAAAGAAAAAGAAACCGAAAAAGAAAAGAAAGTAAAAGAAATCGGGTTGCCTCCCGCAAGCGCTAAATTTATTGAGCGAGTCGTTAGCTAGACTCTTGGTCAAAAGGTTTATTCGCTGTTGGTGTGGAAGTCATGCGTGACTTCCCATGCATTCTCTACTTCCTCTTCATGATAAATCTTTAACCGTTGACCGTTAACGATGAAGGTATTTCCCTCTCTCCCTACAAGCTCAACATATCCAGACGAATATGCGCGTTTAACCACGTATGGACCGGACCATCGTGATTTGAGCTTTGGTTGCTTGAACTTGTACTTTGATTGAAACAAAAGTACTTTGTCTCCTTCTTTGAATTCCTTAAATCGAAGCTTTCGATCATGCCATGCCTTCGTTCTTTCCTTGTACAATCGGGAATTCTCATATGCATACCATCTCATTTCATCCAACTCATGCAATTGGAGAAAACGCTTTTCGCCTGCTTGAACCAAATCGGTGTTGCAATTTTTCAGCGCCCAATATGCCTTATGCTCAACTTCGATTGGGAGATGACACGTTTTGCCATATAATAGCCGATAGGGTGTAGTACCAATTGGTGTCTTATAAGCTGTACGAAATGCCCATAACGCATCATCTAACTTCTTAGCCCAATCTTTTGGATTACTATTCACTGCCTTTTCCAGAATACCTTTCAAAGCTCGATTTGTGTTCTCGACTTGACCACTAGTTTGAGGGTGGTAAGACGTAGAGAAATGGTGATTAACCCCATATCTCTTTAGAACTTTCTCGAGTTGAGCATTAGCAAAATGGCTTCCACGGTCACTTATTAGTGCTTTGGGGAACCCAAAACGACTAAATAAGTGCTTAAGAAAATCTATGACTTCTCTAGCGTTGTTTGTTGGTAAAGCCTTAGCTTCAACCCACTTTGAAACATAGTCTACCGCTACGAGAATATATTTGAATTTGTGGGATGGTGGGAACGGTCCCATGAAATCTATCCCCCAGATATCAAATATTTCACAGACTTGAATTCCTTGTTGTGGCATCTCATCTCTCTTAGAGATGTTTCCAGTTCGTTGGCATGCATTGCATGTTCTCACAAGTGTGAATGCTTCTTTGAAAATTGTTGGCCAATAAAAGCCAGCGTCAAACACCTTCTTCGCTGTGGTTGTAGGTCCGTAATGACCTCCAGCTGGTCCATAGTGACAATCATCAAGAATCTCACGAGTTTCAGCTCCATACACGCATCTTCTTATCATTCCGTCTGCACATACTTTAAACAAGTAAGGGTATTCCCAAAAGTAGTTCTTCAAATCAGAAAAGAATTTCTTCTTTTGCTGATGTGTTAAACTCTTTGGGATAATTCCACCAACCAAGTAGTTGGCGAAATCTGCATACCACGGTGCTTCATCTTCTTTTTCATCGCTCAACTTCATGAGGTATTCGTCAGGGAATGCATCGTTAATTTCCTCATCCTTCAGTTCCTCCCGGTTTGGGTTTTCAAGACGACTTAAGTGATCAGCAGCGAGGTTTTCAGCTCCTTTTTTATCCTTGATTTCAATGTCGAATTCTTGAAGAAGTAGAATCCAACGAATGAGACGAGGTTTAGCATCTTGTTTGGCAAACAAGTACTTTAGGGCTGAATGATCGGTAAAGACTACTGTTTTAGACAAAACGAGGTATGGTCGAAATTTATCGAAAGCAAAAACAACGGCCAGGAGTTCTTTTTCAGTCGTGGTGTAATTTTGTTGAGCTCCATTGAGTGTTCTACTTGCGTAATAAATTGGTCGAAAGCGTTTATCCTCTCGTTGTCCTAAAACGGCTCCTAAAGCAAAATCACTCGCGTCGCACATTAACTCAAATGGTACTGACCAATTAGGTGCTACCATAATTGGTGCATTTGTGAGTCTATCTTTCAAACTCTCGAAGGCTTTGAGACAATCCGAATCAAATTCAAATGGTCGGTCTTTTTCTAGAAGTTTAGTCATAGGACGTGCAATTTTTGAAAAATCTTTTATGAATCGTCGATAAAATCCTGCATGTCCTAAGAAACTTCTAACAGCTTTGACATTGGTAGGCGGTGGTAATTTAGCAATAACGTCAATTTTTGCTCTATCAACCTCAAGACCTACACTAGACACTTTATGTCCTAATACAATTCCTTCACGTACCATGAAATGACACTTTTCCCAATTTAGAACTAAATGAGCTTTTTCACATTTATCAAGCATTTTATCTAGGTTAGCCAAACATGTATCGAATGAATCTCCAAAGACAGAGAAGTCATCCATAAAAACCTCCATTGAAGTTTCTATCATGTCTTGGAAAATGGCAATCATGCATCTCTGGAAGGTACCAGGTGCATTACAGAGTCCAAAAGGCATTCTTCTATAGGCATAAGTTCCAAAGGGACAGGTAAAAGTGGTTTTTTCTTGGTCGTCTGGATCTATAGGGATTTGAAAGTATCCCGAAAATCCATCGAGGAAACAAAAGTACTCATTTCCTGCTAGTCTTTCAAGCATTTGGTCAATAAAGGGTAGCGGGAAATGGTCTTTTCTGGTGGCGTCATTTAATTTCCTATAGTCAATACAAACTCGCCAACCAGTAACAGTTCGTGTGGGCACTAGTTCATTACGTTCGTTCGTAATCACAGTCATCCCACCTTTTTTTGGTACACAATGGACAGGGCTTACCCAAGGGCTATCGGAGATAGGGTAAATAATTCCAGCATCGAGTAACTTAATTATCTCCTTTTTGACTACATCTTTCATATTCGGATTTAGCCGTCTTTGTCTTTGAACAACAGGTTTTACATCTTCAACCAAGTTAATTTTGTGTTTGCAAAATGACGGGCTAATTCCGGGTATGTCAGATATACGCCAAGCAAAAGCACCTTTATGGGCTTTCAAGACATCTAAAAGTTTGGTTTTCTCATTTTCAGACAATAAAGATGAAATAACAACAGGTAAAAGAGACTCCCCTTGAAGAAACGCATATTCCAAGTTACTTGGAAGTGGTTTGAGTTCTAAGTCTGTGGGTGGCTCTTCTAATGATGTTCTGATCCTCAATCGTTCTTCCTTCTTTATTTCCTCAAATGTCTCGTCCTCTAGTGGACTTTCGTCTGTGCTCAGCTTCATTATTTCTTCAGCTTCCTCAGGTTTCACATCTCCATCCTCTTCATCTTCAAATTCTCCCCAGATGCTATCAACGAATTCTAGTAATTCCTGCGTGTAATCATTCACATTTTCGTCAATCACATCTACACGAAAGCATGTATCATCAGTGGAATATGAATGTTTCATTGCTTTATCAATAGTAAAGGCCATTCTATCATCCCCAACACCTAAGGTCAATTCCTTATCTTTTACACGAATTATTGCATCGGCGGTGTATAGAAAAGGTCTCCCTAAGATTAATGGTACTTTACTATCCTCGTCCATTTCAAGTATAACAAAATCTACTGGAAAAATGAAACGTCCAACTTCTATCAACATGTTTTCAGCTATGCCTAACGGATATTGAAATGAGCGGTCAGCTAATCTAATGCTCATTCCAGTGGGTTTTAATGCTCCTAAGGATAACTTAGCATATAAAGAATAAGGCATCAAATTTATGCTAGCCCCTAAATCCGCTAACGCATCACAAGTTAATATGTTTCCAAATGAACAAGTAATTATGAAACTCCCTGGGTCGTCAAGCTTTGGTGGAATCTGATTCTGCAAAATGGCTGTGCATTCTTCATTTAAAAATGTTGCAGACACTTCCTCCAACTTGTCCTTGTTGTTCAATAGTTCTTTGATGAACTTAGCATAGTTTGGCATCCCTGCAAGTACATCAACTAATGGCACATTGATGCGAATTGCTTTGATCATTTCAAGAAATTTGCCATATCTTGCCGCCATCTTCTCCTTTCTCAAGCGTTGTGGGTATGGAATCTTTGGTTTATACGCCTTCAGCGGTGGTTTAACTGGTTCAGTAGAAACAGTTGGCCTCTTTTCTGTTGGTTTTGGCTCCATTTCAATTTCTTCTTCCACACTTTCATCGTCAGTGAAGTAATCTTCTACAGGTTCGGGTACAAGTTTTGGTGAATCAGTAGGAGTTGCACTTTCAATGTTAGTATGGTAAACGTTACCAGCCCTTGTAGAAATGGCATTTACATGCTCAGTTCTAGTGGGAGGGGGTTGGTATTTTTGGTTTTGGTTTGAGTTTGATGGTCTTGGGTTTGGTTGTGTGTTGCTGGGTAGTGAGCCAGTTGGTCTGTTTACTGATGTTTCACTTATGCGATCCAACTTCTTTTCCAAATCAGTTATAGACGCTTGGTGATTACGAAGGCCTTGTTCTTGGTTGGCTTTGAGGATATCAAGTCTTCTGAAAAGTTCCTGGTTGGTTGTTTTTTGAATATTCATGAAGTTTTTTATTGTTACTTCAAGTGATGTTAAAGTGGTTTCCTCATTTGACTTTTGGGTTGGTTGTGTGGGTACTTCATTATGTGGTTTTTGTTGGTGATTTTGGAAATTCTGGTTGGGTTGGTTTTGGAGATCTTGGTTGTTTCTGGGGTATCTGGTAGGGAAAGTGTTTGTGTGAGAATTAAAACCATTGTTAAAATTCCCTTGGTTGCGGTTTTGACCCCAACCACGTTGGTTATTTCCTTGGTAATTATTTTGCACATAATTCGCCTCTTCATGAACCCCAATTGCATCGCAATCTTCAGAGGTATGGCTTCCCCCACCATGTGAGTAACCATACTTCAGATTATTCATCTCTTTCTCTAGGCTGTCAAATTTGTTAGTGAACAAATTCATCATAGTATCGAACTTTGCCTCTATCCTTGAACTTTCCCTTCGTCAACCTTGCTCTTTGACATTCTCATCATCACTTTGTCCTCCATGACTTGATAAGCATCATTTGCGCTTTTGTACAAAAATATTCCTCCACCAGCCGCATCAAGTAGAATTTGGGAATTGTCGTCTAGACCGTTGTAAAATATGTTTACAATTTGTTCTTTATCTAGACCATGACCATAACATTTTTTAAGCAATTTTTGCAATCTTATCCAAGAATCGATAAAGTTTTCTTTTTCGTATTGCTTAAAAGTTCTTATGTCATTAAACAATTTTTGTTGCAAACCAGGTGGAAAAAATCTATTTGCAAAAACTTTTTTCATATCATCCCAAGAATCAATTGAACCTTCTTCTAATCCATTAAACCAAAGTTTTGCTTCCCCTGTTAAAGATAACGGGAAAAACCGTAGCTTAACAGGTTCTGCCATGTCTCTACCATATTTAAACATTTCACAAATTTCCTCGAAATCTGCGATATGTTTATATGGATCAGAAAGAAATTTACCATCAAATTGGTTTTCCTGAATCATTTTCATGTGGTTTCCTTTGACAATGAAATTATCTCCTAACTCAGGCTTCACTATGGCGGATCCAGGGATCGGTGCCACATTTCTTTGCCTGCTCCACATGGGTTGATTAAGTCTATCTATTGGACCTGCCATATTAATTGATGGTGGTTGATTTGATTTTTCTAAAACAACTTTTTCTTCTTCAAAAAGATTTGACGTTCCTATGTTAACAAAACTACTACTTTCTAAAATGCTTTTAGAATTTTTCAAAGATTTCTTTTTCCTTTTTGAAAATGATTTTTCGGGATCGGATAACGGACTAGCGAGTGGTTGTTTGCTGGTCCTTGTGTTCATCCACGCCTTATATCACTGCAAAAGAAAAAGAAGAAAACTGTGAAAAGCACCTATTCTACGAAATAAAACATATAAAAATAAACAGCTAAAAATAAAATAAACAAAAGTAAAACAACGAAAAATAAAACCATTTATGTGGAGTCTTGAATTATTGTCTGAGTTGGTCTTATACTATATATTATTATTATTAGTCCAACAGTCCACAGTCCTCAGTCCAACAGTTCAACAGTTCAGGAATCCAATGTTAAATATCTACTCGAGGCTCATAGGTCAAGAATCGGAATAACTCAAGTGAGGTTAACCACAATCCTAGTCGAGGTTAACAGGATTCGAGGTAACCACACTGGTCATGTCTCGTTTTCCTTACCACAATCACCCAAGCAGTCTTTATTAAAAGTGTAACGGAAGAATATTATTAATTATTATATTTTACATATATATAAAAAGAAATGAAAATAATACTACTTGAGATGGATTAATATAGCTACTTTTAACAAGTTAAATGAATTAAACTAAATTACACTAATTTTTTTTTTATTTTTTTTTTTTTTGGTTTTTAAATTTTAGAATAAACAATAAGGAATAAATCAACAGAATAAGTAACTTTTTAGAAATAAATTTCTAAAAAGGATCGATTAAACTTAATACTTTAAAAACTACTAAATAAACTTAATTCCCCGGCAACGGCGCCAAAAACTTGATGTGTAATTTGAGTGCATATTTTGAGGAATCGTTTTGCTCGTAAAAATCACCCAAGTTTTAAATTTATAAAACAAGGATATACTAATAGTTATATTACACACGGGCAGTGTACCCTGTCGCGTATAGTATAGCTAGTAGTAAGTCCAGGATCGTCCACAGGGAATTAGTTTTAGTAGTAAATAAAACTATTAAATTTAATCTAAAAAGAAAGTGTAAAATTGGGGGGTTGTGACCGAGTTGTCACGTTGCTTAACAAACTACAAGTGATCTTTTGAAAGCTTTTAAATGACTAAAAAGGAAATTTTGGCGTAAGAGGAGCAAAAGATAAATCTTAAGGTCATTACAGCCTAAAAATAGTTCTTTAACTATTTTCACGAAAAAGAGTTTGTTTGATCTTTAGAACCAGAAAATGTTTTCAACCCCCAGTTTATAATCGGACTGTCACTATCCGATTAGTAAACTAATAAGTGAAAATGACTAACCTGTAATTCAAACGATTAATAATAACACAAGAGCTTAACTCTTACGACGACGACGTGTACTTAATCCTCCATAATTTGATCAACCAAACTTGTAAATTAAATGTAGTAAACTAGACAACTGACTTAAATGAACTACAGTTGACACTGCATGAATCGTGACTTTCACCTCACTTGTTTGAATTTTTGGAAAGAAAATCGAATAGACTAGCACCGAACTAGCAACTTTGTCTCACTCAAACTAGCTAATACGGTAATCGTTGAACCTTCTACTTCTTAACACGGCTAGAATACACCACAATCTAACTATAACGACACTCAAATGAACTTGAACCCTCCACAATTACCCCGTAAACTATATCGAAAATCCCGAAAAATACTCGTAAATATTTTCATGCGAACATGCGAACTACAACGGAACTTCACGAAACTTAACACACTACTTAATGGATCATAAACGAGCTTATAACAACTTTTAGAACGGAATTTTAACGTACGGATTTTACGCAAATTGAGATCGAAGTTTTCGAACAAACTAACGAACTTATCTTAGAAAACGAGATTCAAACGACGAAACTAGCTTTTAGGAACTAATAACTTTCAATATTTCAACAAGTACAACTAGATTTTTTTGGGAACTAATAACTTTTTTTTTTTTTTTTTTTTTTTTTTTTTTTTTTTTTTTTTTTTTTTTTTTTTTTTTTTTTTTTTTTTTTTTTTTTTTTTTTTTTTTTTTTTTTTTTTTTTTTTTTTTTTTTTTTTTTTTTTTTTTTTTTTTTTTTTTTTTTTTTTTTTTTTTTTTTTTTTTTTTTTTTTTTTTTTTTTTTTTTTTTTTTTTTTTTTTTTTTTTTTTTTTTTTTTTTTTTTTTTTTTTTTTTTTTTTTTTTTTTTTTTTTTTTTTTTTTTTTTTTTTTTTTTTTTTTTTTTTTTTTTTTTTTTTTTTTTTTTTTTTTTTTTTTTTTTTTTTTTTTTTTTTTTTTTTTTTTTTTTTTTTTTTTTTTTTTTTTTTTTTTTTTTTTTTTTTTTTTTTTTTTTTTTTTTTTTTTTTTTTTTTTTTTTTTTTTTTTTTTTTTTTTTTTTTTTTTTTTTTTTTTTTTTTTTTTTTTTTTTTTTTTTTTTTTTTTTTTTTTTTTTTTTTTTTTTTTTTTTTTTTTTTTTTTTTTTTTTTTTTTTTTTTTTTTTTTTTTTTTTTTTTTTTTTTTTTTTTTTTTTTTTTTTTTTTTTTTTTTTTTTTTTTTTTTTTTTTTTTTTTTTTTTTTTTTTTTTTTTTTTTTTTTTTTTTTTTTTTTTTTTTTTTTTTTTTTTTTTTTTTTTTTTTTTTTTTTTTTTTTTTTTTTTTTTTTTTTTTTTTTTTTTTTTTTTTTTTTTTTTTTTTTTTTTTTTTTTTTTTTTTTTTTTTTTTTTTTTTTTTTTTTTTTTTTTTTTTTTTTTTTTTTTTTTTTTTTTTTTTTTTTTTTTTTTTTTTTTTTTTTTTTTTTTTTTTTTTTTTTTTTTTTTTTTTTTTTTTTTTTTTTTTTTTTTTTTTTTTTTTTTTTTTTTTTTTTTTTTTTTTTTTTTTTTTTTTTTTTTTTTTTTTTTTTTTTTTTTTTTTTTTTTTTTTTTTTTTTTTTTTTTTTTTTTTTTTTTTTTTTTTTTTTTTTTTTTTTTTTTTTTTTTTTTTTTTTTTTTTTTTTTTTTTTTTTTTTTTTTTTTTTTTTTTTTTTTTTTTTTTTTTTTTTTTTTTTTTTTTTTTTTTTTTTTTTTTTTTTTTTTTTTTTTTTTTTTTTTTTTTTTTTTTTTTTTTTTTTTTTTTTTTTTTTTTTTTTTTTTTTTTTTTTTTTTTTTTTTTTTTTTTTTTTTTTTTTTTTTTTTTTTTTTTTTTTTTTTTTTTTTTTTTTTTTTTTTTTTTTTTTTTTTTTTTTTTTTTTTTTTTTTTTTTTTTTTTTTTTTTTTTTTTTTTTTTTTTTTTTTTTTTTTTTTTTTTTTTTTTTTTTTTTTTTTTTTTTTTTTTTTTTTTTTTTTTTTTTTTTTTTTTTTTTTTTTTTTTTTTTTTTTTTTTTTTTTTTTATTTTATTCTTTTTCTTTTTTTATCCTTATTGTTTGGGTTTTCTTTTATAAGTTAAATGTTAGGTCGAGAATCGACCATGTATAATTTGTTCAGAAATAGCTTGAAGTTTAGTGAAGACATTACTTCAGAATTCTGAGATGCCTCAGAATTCAGAAGTCCTTCACTGAAGCTTCACTTCAGTTCAGATCTACGTATCAGAATACCATTCAGAATGAAGTCAAAGACTGAAGTCTGAAGAAGAGAATCATCTCAGAAGCGAGCATCAGAGTGATTCTACCAGATCGAAGACTGAAGCATCTCAGTGATAAAGTACTTACAACACTTTACACTGATTACGAGGAAGACTTTTACTTTACACCTTTATCCAGTTAATAGAATTATCTATTAATAAAAGGTACAAAGTATAGGTTAGGAACCTAGTATTATAAGTCACATCAAGTGACTTATATACGCTTCCATGTGCAGCATGTAAGGAATTATGGTTTAATTCCTTAAATGCTCACAACCACATTTGTACGACATTGTCCATGTCATCATGAACTTTGTCTATAAATACAAAGTCTTCTCACAACTTGCAAACAGCTAGAACTATTGCATTGCAACTTGTGAGATATACTCTAAGCAAAACTTACGAGTATTTCCAAGTCATCTTGATCACTTGTATTTCGGGATTGTTTAGATATTTACACTTGGGTGTTTATCTTTGTTCCGCAACAATCCTTGTATTTGTTTATACATCAATAAATCAAATACATTGAAAAGAAAACAACGTGTCTCAATGCTACATACTTGATTATATTTATATATATCTTTATATAGTTTCTGCCATTTGTTCTTGCATTAATTCATATTGTCATTTGTTTCTTGTTATCCATATCTGGATCGTAAACTAAACTTGTCCATCAAGATTAGTTGTACTTGCCAGTCGGGTTTAAGTCATTCGTCTTTATATTTGGGACTCACAATTGGTATCAGAGCAGCAAGGTTGAATTAATACAATTCTTTAACCTTTGATCTGCTAAGATGACTGACTTTGAACAAGGACCTGACCCTAATAATGCTACCCCACCCCCAGTCATCAACAACAATATACCCTCACACAATGTTCACGTACACTTTCCAACTAATCCTGTTCCCAAGTTTGATGGGAACAGTGAAAACTTTCAAACATGGAAAGCGTGCTTGCTTAAGTATATTGCTGGTGTTGAGAGACATTTACCAGACATTTTAAGAGATGGACCCTTTGTCCCTATGAATGCGTCAACTGTCGTCAGAAATGCCGATGGGACTCCTAGGCAGTCACCTAAGGAGAAGGATCATTGGTCAGAAGAAGATCATAGACTTGTTGACTTGGATACTAAGTTACAAAATATGATTTTATACGCAGTTCCAGAAACCCTAATGCCTACTCTTGTTTTACTCGAAAATTCTAAATTAATGTGGGCGGAACTACTGACACAGTTTGAAGGCACTAATGAGACAATTGTCACAAGAAAAGTTGCTTTAAACAAAAGATATGAGTCTTTCTTTGCTATACCTGGGGAGTCTTTAACCCAAACTTACATTAGGTTTACAAATCTGGTAAACCAACTGAAAGCCCTAGGTGTAACCAAAGACAAAGAGATTTTGTTAGAAAAGTTTTGTGACATTTTACCTTCAAAATGGGAAAATCTTATCTTGGTCTTGAGACAAGGCAAAACATTACACAGTCATACTCTTGCTTCCCTTTATGGAGCATTTAGGTATACTGAAGAGAACAAAGCTGAAAGAGCTTTGGCTGAGCAAGATGCTAAGAACCATGTTTCGACAAGTTCTGGTATGGTTCAGTATTCTGAACCACAAAGCACTGCTCTACTATCTTCTGAGAGTGATATTTTTGACTCAATGAAGAAGATGGTTTCTCAAATGTTAAAAACTGGTGTCTCTGCTAATGTCACTCATGATTGTGATGAGGATGACAATGATGATCTGGTTGCCATGCTGGCTAAAACGTTCAATCGTTTTAAGGCCAAATCAAATCGATCTGGCAAACCTTTTGCTTCCAGTGCTTCTATTGATAAGTCCAATCTTGAATGCTTTAAATGCGGCAAGAAAGGACATTTCATGAAGGAATGCAGATCTAGTCAACCTTCATCATCACAATCTGCTCCTAACCATTCTATTTTTCAGAAGTCTGATGACAGCTATAAGGCCAAATACAAGAAGTTGAAGGCTCATATGGCTCTTTTGGCACAAGACAACTCGAGCAACAGTTGCATGATTGCCAAGACTGAAAAGTGGGAAGACTCCGATGAATCATCTGACGATGAGGAGGAAGTTAGGGATATGTGTTTCATGGCACAAGAAGACCAAGGTCATTTGGTCAAAACTGATGTTGAATCTGGCCGCTGGGTGGATATAGTGATGAAAAAGGTCAGTAATTTTGGCTATGAAGAAGATGAGGAACACAATTGGACCTTTTGGTTCTTTTAGAGGCTGACATCTCTTTTGTTGAGACAGTGCGTTCAGAAAGCCTAAAAATGTTTGAAAACAATACTTCTGAACTGAACGCCAGTCAGGCCAGATTAAAAGAACTGAAAGATGTTCATCTGGCCCTAAAAAGTTATCAATCAATGGTTGCCACTTTAGAGTTGGAAAAAGAAGAACTAAAAACCATCCTTGAAAAAGAACAAAAAATAATCAAATCTTGGATGAGTGCACCAAAACCAGATGCTGCAATTAAAAACACTTTTGCAAATCAAAAAACAGCATATGAATCTGGTGATCTTCACATGGCATCTATAATCACTGATTTAGATGCACTTCCAAAAGAAATGAAACCGGAAATTACTTTTCCTAAAGTTGGCAAACAAAAAATTGTGACTAATAAGGTCAAGGAACAATCTGAGGGAAATTCTGAAACAGCTCAGACAACTGGTTCAGAAAAGAAGGCTAAAACCAAAAAGCCATCTCCTCAGACTTCATCTAAGGTTCCAAAAGGACTAAAGAAGAAGAAAACTGCCTCCCCCACTGAGCCTTCTACCTCAGATTCTGGTAAGGCTCAGGTGTCTAATGAAGAATCTTTGTTGTTAAGGTTAGAAAGTCAATTTCAACTATTGGCTAGACAAGTGCAGAGTTGTAATGCACGTTTAAAAAATGTTGAAACCACACCTCTTCAACCTAAACAAAATGCAAAACCTTTTTCTAAGCAAATCAAGCAAAAATCTGAGAAGAAAAAGGTTGAGCAACCCATCAAACCAACAACTTTTGTGTCAACTGAGATAATGACTGAAATCCCATTTGACCCTTCAGTTCCACATATACCAAAGAAATCTGAGACTGCTAAGGGAGAGTCTAGTGAACCCATCCAAAGATGGGTTCCCAAAAAGAACTAATCTTTGATTGTGTGCAGGGAGACCGAAAGAAGAACATATGGTTTCTGGACAGTGCTGCTGGCCGAACCATGACTGGTTATCAAACCCTGCTGGAGGAATATAGGGTGCAAGAAGGGCCCTCAATTGTTTTTGGAAATGATGGAAATGGAAAAACTGAGGGATATGGTGTGGTGAATAATGGTCAAGTCAAATTCACACGAGTTGCATATGTGAATGGTTTGAAATATAACCTGATCAGTGTCAGTCAACTTTGTGATGATGGCTTCAAGGTTTTATTTGATATCTCACAAGGCACCATATTCAACAGAGATGGAAAGGTAGTACTGGTTGCACCAAGGAAGGGAAACATTTATGTCATTGATATGAATCCATCTATCTCTGAACAATGTTTCTACACAAAGGCTGATGAAGACACAAACTGGTTGTGGCACAAGAGATTATCCCATCTGAACTTCAAAAACATTAATAAGTTGTCAAGAAAACAACTTGTTGATGGGATACCCTCTATGTCTTTCAACAAAGACAAGCCATGTCCAGGTTGTGAAATGGGCAAGCAGAAAAGAGCTTCATTCAAAACTAAGCAAAGCTTTAGTATAACTGAACCTCTTCACTTGCTTCACATGGACCTTTTTGGACCAGTGAACGTTCAGACCAGAGCAGGAAAGAAGTACACCCTTGTCGTTGTAGATGAATATTCAAGATATTGCTGGGTGATTTTCCTCAAGTCTAAGAGTGAAGCTGCTGCTGAAATCATTGCTCTCATCAAACAAATTGAACTCAAGTACAAGCGAAAAGTTTGTCAGCTCAGAAGTGACAATGGCACTGAATTCAGAAATGCCACTCTGGAGTCCTTCTGCACTGAAACTGGCATATCTCAGAACTTCTCCTCAGCACACACACCAGAGCAGAATGGTGTTGTAGAAAGAAAGAATCGTACGCTGATTGAAGCTGCTAGAAGTATGCTGAATGAATCTGGTCTTCCCAAGAATTTCTGGGCTGAAGCTGTTGCAACTGCTTGCTACACTCAGAACAGATCTATCTATGTCAAAAGACATAAGAAGACCTCCTATGAAGTACTCAGAAATAGAAAGCCTAATATTGGATACTTCCATGTATTTGGGTGTCCAGTATACATTCTGAATAACTCTAATCAGCTTGGAAAATTCGATGCAAAAGCTGATGAAGGGTACTTCCTAGGATATTCATCAAATCGCAAAGCCTTTAGAGTCTTTAACAAGAGACTTGAAAAGGTTGATGAGTCAATTCATGTTACCTTTGATGAATCCAACTCTGCAATCTTTAAAAATTCCATTTCTGAACCACCCTCAGAAAGTCCAATCAGTTTTGGTGATTCTGATCCTATTGCAGAATCTGATCAGTCACCTGAACATGTTTCTGAACATCTCCGTTCAGAACCAGAAAGAAACAAGCAAAGCAACATTCCATTCTATCCCTCAGTTAGTTTCAAACTACCTTCTGAACTAACTATTGGATCAGATGTATATGCTGCTACACCCATGATATCAGATTCCACTGAGCAACATCAATCTGAAGAATTTCATGATGCAAGTCATGATATGCAGGAAGAAGAAGAAGCTGAAGATGTATTTTCTGAAGCTCCTCCAGAAGTTACTCAGAGAAATTCTTGCACTGATATCATTTCTCACCCTGGTCAATACACTAAGTGGACTAAAGCACATCCTATCGAGCAAATCATTGGGAGTTCCACTAGTGGGGTTCAGACCAGAAGAGCCACAAGCGATCAATGCTTAAACGTCAGTTTCTTATCTCTAATTGAACCCAAGAAGATTGACGAGGCTATGAAGGACCCAAGCTGGGTTGAAGCCATGCAAGATGAGCTCAACCAGTTTAAAAGAAACGATGTATGGGAACTCGTTCCTTGTCCCAGTAACCTGAAGAAGGAACCAATTGGGACAAGATGGGTCTTCAGAAACAAGATGGACGAAGATGGTCACGTCATTAGAAACAAAGCAAGACTTGTTGCAAAGGGATATGCACAAGAAGAGGGAATAGATTTTGATGAAACTTTTGCACCAGTTGCTAGACTTGAAGCTATCAGAATTTTCTTAGCTTTTGCAGCTCATCATCAATTCAAAGTCTATCAAATGGATGTCAAAAGTGCATTTCTGAATGGCGATCTAGAAGAAGTTGTGTATGTGCATCAACCACCAGGGTTCATCAATGAAGAAAAACCACATTGGGTGTGCAGACTGAACAAAGCCTTATATGGTCTGAGACAAGCACCCAGAGCCTGGTATGATACTCTTACTAAACATCTTCTTAAAAATGGTTTTAAACGAGGTGCTATTGATAAAACTTTATTCATATTGCATGATAAAAGTGATATCCTTTTAGTACAAATTTATGTTGATGATATTGTGTTTGGCTCTACTAATGAGAAGATGTGTAAAAACTTTTCAAAAATCATGTCTTCTGAGTATGAAATGAGTATGATGGGAGAACTGACATATTTTCTAGGACTTCAAGTAAAACAAAATGAAGATGGTATTTTCATTAACCAAGAAAAATATGTCAGAGATTTACTAAAGAAATATCAATTTGATTCAGTCTCATCAAAAGATACTCCAATTTCTGCTCCATTAACTTTGGATTCTGATCCACATGGAAAACCAGTGGACCATACAAAATATCGAGGTATGGTTGGTTCACTGATGTATTTAACTGCAAGTAGACCAGACATAATGTTTGCAACATGCCTTTGTGCTAGATTTCAGTCTGATCCCAGAGAAGCACATGCAAATGCTGTTAAAAGGATCTTCAGATACCTTAAGGGTGTCCCCAGATTGGGTCTTTGGTATCCCAAAGGCTCCAGTCTAGATCTAATGGGTTATTCAGATTCTGATCATGCAGGTTGCAAGATAGACAGGAAAAGTACCACTGGTGGGTGTCATTTCCTTGGTGGCAAATTAGTAAGCTGGACTAGTAAGAAGCAGACTGCAGTATCACTATCCACTGCAGAAGCTGAGTACATCTCTGCAGCGAGTTGTTGTGCTCAGATTCTATGGATGAAGAACCAGCTGACTGATTATGGTGTTACTTACACAAAGACTCCAATCTTTTGTGATAACACCAGTGCCATTGCCATATCTCACAATCCTGTAATGCACTCGAAAACCAAGCACATCGATCTCAGGTATCATTTCATTCGTGATCATATTCTGAAAGGAGATATTGAATTGCACTTTATTCCCACTGATAAGCAACTCGCTGATGTTTTCACAAAACCCTTAGATGTCAAAACCTTTAAACATCTAATCAGTGAGTTGGGTATGTTAAATCCTTAGACTGGTAATCATGTTATGAACGCCTCAGTGACACTGATCTGGTTCACTAGTCTGAGCGATCCATGTAATTTTTGCTCGCCTAGCTATCGAACGCCTTAGTGATACTATCTTGGCACTTATTAATTCATGGATCATCACTTCAGGGGGAATGTTAAACATTTTTCAAAATATAAAATAAACCTTCTTTCTGAGGGGGAACCTTTTGCTCAGAAAAATGTATTTAACTGCAAGTAGACCAGACATAATGTTTGCAACATGCCTTTGTGCTAGATTTCAGTCTGATCCCAGAGAAGCACATGCAAATGCTGTTAAAAGGATCTTCAGATACCTTAAGGGTGTCCCCAGATTGGGTCTTTGGTATCCCAAAGGCTCCAGTCTAGATCTAATGGGTTATTCAGATTCTGATCATGCAGGTTGCAAGATAGACAGGAAAAGTACCACTGGTGGGTGTCATTTCCTTGGTGGCAAATTAGTAAGCTGGACTAGTAAGAAGCAGACTGCAGTATCACTATCCACTGCAGAAGCTGAGTACATCTCTGCAGCGAGTTGTTGTGCTCAGATTCTATGGATGAAGAACCAGCTGACTGATTATGGTGTTACTTACACAAAGACTCCAATCTTTTGTGATAACACCAGTGCCATTGCCATATCTCACAATCCTGTAATGCACTCGAAAACCAAGCACATCGATCTCAGGTATCATTTCATTCGTGATCATATTCTGAAAGGAGATATTGAATTGCACTTTATTCCCACTGATAAGCAACTCGCTGATGTTTTCACAAAACCCTTAGATGTCAAAACCTTTAAACATCTAATCAGTGAGTTGGGTATGTTAAATCCTTAGACTGGTAATCATGTTATGAACGCCTCAGTGACACTGATCTGGTTCACTAGTCTGAGCGATCCATGTAATTTTTGCTCGCCTAGCTATCGAACGCCTTAGTGATACTATCTTGGCACTTATTAATTCATGGATCATCACTTCAGGGGGAATGTTAAACATTTTTCAAAATATAAAATAAACCTTCTTTCTGAGGGGGAACCTTTTGCTCAGAAAAATGTATTTAACTGAAGCACTTCAGAATATCAAAATATTTCAGTTGAATTTTAATGACTGAGATGGCTCAGATTCTTCTGAAACTGACCATGCTCAGAATTTGTTTTGTCATCACTGAAATACAAAAATCTTTTCAAGATATTTTTGATACTTGGCCAATTGTGTGTACACGTGGCATACTACATACTAGGTTTTTAACTTATTTGTGGTCATGCTTATGTATCGCACAAGTGGCGCCGTAAAAAGAGTAGAAAATGAGTACTTTTTATGAAAAAGTGTACAGGGTGGGGTCCCTCAAACGTCTCTGCATTAAATGCGGACGTGACCCCAGAAATTGTTTTAAATTGGAAAAATCCTTTTTGTTCCACCTTAAATACCAATTCCTTATTCATTCTTTCATTTACTTCGTTTCATTTACTCTCTAATCATCAATCTCTCTCTTATTTACTCTCTAAATTCTTAAACTCTTCATATTCCCTTTTCACTTTCTTCTCTTTCACTTTCATTTTCAAATTTCAAATGGCTAAAGCATCTTCATCTTCACATAAATCACTCATACAATTCGAATATAATCCATCTAGTGATGTAAAAACTTCTGCCTTATGGCCAAAGAACTTCACTGCTTCTCAAATCCGATTCAATATGAGCAACTTTTTGGCTCAATTGAATATACATACCAAATCGTTAATGGGAAGAATCAACAACTTCTGGGAGCAATCCCTCTTCCATTACGCGATGACCGCAAATCCGCAAGCAATGTATCATCGATACTTGCTTGAATTCTGGTATTCGGCAGTGGTGAGTAAGGATGAACAAGCTATATCCTTCACTCTGAATGAGGGCACAAAGAAATGTGTCATCACCCTCGAGGGGTTCAGATCTTCCCTTCATCTGAACTACCTCAAACCTCCCCAGGTGTATGAGAAAAGACTCAAAGGAGTCAACTTTAGGGAGGTTTTGGTCGCCACTGGTCATGGTGACATGGAGGATGAGAATGGTAATTTGAAGACCTCTGGACATATTTTCTTGTCTGGTTTTGGTACATGTTGGAGGTTCTTCTGGACGCAAATAGTGGAGAGTCTGGGTGGCAACCATGGAGGGTTGGACCAACTCTCACTACCCCAAGTTGAAATGGGGTATTATATCTGGAATGGAGTGCAGGTAGACTTCGCTGAGATCCTCTTCTCTCAGTTGGTTACAAAATTAAAGGGGAAGAGGAGTCTACATATTGCATTTCCAAGATTCTTAAGCCTATGCTTCAAAGACATACTTGGTGACGCTTATGATGAAGCTGGACCAGAGGCTTCTGTACCAGAATATAGCAGGGATTTCTCTAAAGCAACACCTACTGAAGATGAACCAGAACTCTCCCCTGCTATGATTCAGGTATTTTGTAAAACTGGTGCAGCCACACTAGCTGGCCCAGAAAGGACACTAAGTGGGCCACAAAAGAATGTGGGACCCGTTAGTGTGCCTACAATTGAAATTTCTAATTCTGGTGACGATGCAACTGCTGAAGCAGCTGTTGAACCAGAATCTGGTGAGGGTACTAGTGACCCAAACCAGGGCATATCTGACCAGATTGCACAAGTGAATGCTTTCTGGGATGACGATGAGCCACTTCAGGAGAATCTTGATTCTCTTGCCGAATTTGAGTTTGACGAGGGCTTACTGGAGGCGAATCAATCCGATTCTGAGCCAGCCCCCAGCCTCGCAAACGCCCCTCCTCCTCCCCCAGAAATCCAAATCGATGAACCTTATGTACCACCACCACCATCTCACCAAAATCCTATCTTCCCACCTGGCACCAATCCCGCATATGTAACCGATCCTTCTTTCACACCTTCACTTCACTTTCTACACCCACAAATTCACCATGTACCACCACCAATAAATTATGATGCCCCTTCTGAACATGACCTAGATTCTGAGACGGAATCTGAGAGTCCAACCGATGTTCAGATGAACAAAGTTTTACAAGGGCTGGGCAAGTTACCTTTTGTGGCTCCTGCTTCTGCACAACCCCCACCTCCTTTCAATGTGGAAGCCCAGTTAGAGAAAAACCAAACCGAAGTCCAAGGCCTTATTCGTAGGGTGGAGGACTTATCTAAATCTCTAACTGCCAACACTAGCTCCTTGGCTGATCTGAAAGGTGCTCAGATGTTCATTGGAACTGAGCTGACCAAAGTTGCAGGGAATGAAGGACTAGTGGTTGGAAAGTTGAATGAGCTGGTAATGACATGTAATAAGGTGAGCTCTGCAATCAGAGAAGCCTTCAGATTGACGAAGAGAGATGTTCAAGCTTCGGTTGTTGCGAACTTGACATCTGGGGTTGAATTGTTGAAGCAAGAGGTCATGGTTATTGGTAATGAGGTACGTGAGCTGGTTCAGAAGCCAAGCATTAATGAGAAAGAACTTGGGGCTTCTGTCAGTGCAAGTATAGTGGAAGATCTGAAGTCTGAGCTATCTCAGAATCTTGCTGCTCAGATTTCAGAGTCTGTATCTCAGAAGGTTGGTGAAGAAGTTAGGTTGATGATTGCTGAACTGACCAAGAATACTAATGATAAAGTGGAAAGAGCCGTTAATGATGTAAAAAGCTCAGTTTCCATACTTGAAGGTGCAGTTCAGAATCAGTCTAAGCAGTTGGAAGAAATTTTATCTATTCTGAAGAAGGAACCTGTCACTGCTCCTCCTCCCCCTGCATCATTCACTGAAGATGATAGAAAGATGCTCAGAGACTTAAAAGATCAAGAGGCACTGAACCTTAGCTCTTCATTCAGGCTAAAGGCTCAGTTTGCCACAATGGCTAAAGGCATTTGTGAGTGCCTAGAGCAACAAAGTTGGAAACCTTTGCAGGCACTTAAAACAACTCTGGATCTATATGCTAAAATGCCTGCAGAGATTTCCAAAGGGGGAAGTGGTGTGCCTCTTGGGTTGCTGGCCAGTACACAAGAAATGATTCATGCAACCAAGAAGCAGGCTGAGGTACCTTCTGGAAGTGCCTCAGTTCAGGGGGAACATGTTCAGACTTCTGGAGTTGAAAGGAAAGATAAAGGAAAAGGCAAGGCCAAGGAGGCAGAGGAACCAAAGGTTGGTAAGGATACTGGACTGGTTGTTGGAGAAAATATTGATGAACAAGGCTATCCACTCCACGATCCTAATGCTGATAGCAAGAAGTTGGAGACTTTGCAGAAGCAAGTCTCTAACCAATTCATAATGTGGAGTGAGAACAAGGAGAGGGAAAGGGTTCAGCATCAAAGCATGGGAACCCTAGATCATATTGATGCTGCATCTCTGGGTCTATCACTTGAACGTTTTCAGAAAATCAAACATGACCCAAGAGTGCAGAAGGCTGTGAAGGATATGCTAGATTATGAGTATGGGGTGAACTACTCTCCACTGGAACAAAAGCTGGATCACCTAACCTTCAAAATGTCCATCCAAGACTTAGTGAAGAATAGAGAAATGGAGATGGCCAGAAAGAAGAAGGAGATTCTGGCTGCAGTTCAGTATGTGGAAAAGGAGTTGTTCAGGCCACCAACTAAGCCCAGAACTGGAACAAGGACTCCAAAGAAAGATTCTCGTGATGTTGTCCATACTTCGTTCAAACCAATTTCTGATGATGCTGCTGAGCTCCAAAGAAAACATGAGAAGGACCAGTATGATCATTACATGACTCATCGATCACATCAGGCCAGAATTGTTGATATTGATGTTGTTAAGGCTGATGGATTGAAGCTGTTCGACTTGGTTGTGAAAAGAGAAGGAAGGGCTACTGAAGAATACTCTCAGGTTTCAGTTCATGAGTTTGGCATATCTGAGCACAGGGAGATGATCCAAGTTCTTAAAGGAAAGCCTAAGTCTGCCTTGACTGGTGCATGGTTAGCAAGAATTCAGCAGAAGATGCAAGCCAAGGTGGAGATTGAAGCAAGGCTATTTGGCAAAAGGGATCAGGCTCCACTGAAGAGAAAACCTACTGAGGCACCTTCTGGTTCAAGGCCTGCCAAGAAGTAGTTTTCTATTCAGATTATCATGTACTTGTAAATATTTACATTTGTAACTTCCATTTTCAGTTTGTAATATATAAAGTTGCAATTGTGACAAATAAGTAGATGATAGGTTTAAGTTAGAAAAACACAAGTAAAATTCTGAGACATCAATGATCTATAAGATGTACTTAAGAAATTTTTACAACTTAAACAAAAACTTGCATTTCAGACTTACAAACATGTATAGATAGAAGTCTGAGATGCATGCACTATTTCAGAACAAATAGGGGGAATTTGTTAGGTCGAGAATCGACCATGTATAATTTGTTCTAAAATAGCTTGAAGTTTAGTGAAGACTTTTACTTTACACCTTTATCCAGTTAATAGAATTATCTATTAATAAAAGGTACAAAGTATAGGTTAGGAACCTAGTATTATAAGTCACATCAAGTGACTTATATACGCTTCCATGTGCAGCATGTAAGGAATTATGGTTTAATTCCTTAAATGCTCACAACCACATTTGTACGACATTGTCCATGTCATCATGAACTTTGTCTATAAATACAAAGTCTTCTCACAACTTGCAAACAGCTAGAACTATTGCATTGCAACTTGTGAGATATACTCTAAGCAAAACTTACGAGTATTTCCAAGTCATCTTGATCACTTGTATTTCGGGATTGTTTAGATATTTACACTTGGGTGTTTATCTTTGTTCCGCAACAATCCTTGTATTTGTTTATACATCAATAAATCAAATACATTGAAAAGAAAACAACGTGTCTCAATGCTACATACTTGATTATATTTATATATATCTTTATATAGTTTCTGCCATTTGTTCTTGCATTAATTCATATTGTCATTTGTTTCTTGTTATCCATATCTGGATCGTAAACTAAACTTGTCCATCAAGATTAGTTGTACTTGCCAGTCGGGTTTAAGTCATTCGTCTTTATATTTGGGACTCACACTGGTTCTGCTCCAAATAGTCAAGCAAATGTCAGGTGTTGAAAATATGGCAGGATGCATATTTTGACTCTTCAATTTTGTGCTTTTGAATGTCGAATGGCATTAAATGCATGGTGAATGTCTTCATTTCGTGGCTTTACTGACTTGATTACATCCTCTATTGGTAAAAGTAAAATTGGCAAGTTGTAGATTTTTCATTCATCTTCGCGTGGCCAGCTTGTTTGTTAAAAACGGATATCGGATGAAAAAGTTGTGAGCAAAACAGTGCAGCAACGTCAATTTGTCACTTTTCAAGCATTTTTACACCAAAATCCATTGCAACCTGTAAAATTACTCATACACACAATAAGTAACTAAAATACATTAATTTACATTCAAATGGGTTATAATTATACATTAACTTGCACAATAACGCTCAATGAAATATGTATAATTTGAGCGTTATCAATTGCCAAAGGAAAATTACTAATGTAACAAGTAATTGGTTGAAGTTGTTTTCTAGTCTCCTTGATCAAAGGCTATACGCAATTTGGTGAGTTCATAATTTGGTTTGTTTAAATGATAAAGATGATGGACAGACTGTATTGAACAAGATTTACATTTTAAATGCGGAGTAAGCCTCATTAGTGAGATGATTTAGTCTGAGGAGTACGTGGTTATGGTTAAGAGAAATTGCAGGTATGTATTACTTGTTGATTATACGTTTACTTGTAGACAGGGAGTTGATCCAACATGTCTTTATGTTTTCCATGAGTTTAAATTTCACGTTGGAGTCATAGTGTATTTAGTCTACTTATATATTCCTGAAGCCAATATTTTCACTAGTATGATTTTACGAGAGATAAATTTACCGTAGAGTTTGGTAATGCTAGCAAATTGTTGGCACTTAGGAGATAAATTGAAAATTTGATGTTGATGGTTTATGGGTAAATTGATAGTAAAACTTAAGTCAGTTGATGATGGTAGGTTGAACGGTGCCATTTTATTAAACTGTAATGAAGTTGGTGTGGAAGTTTTAAGATTAATTACTGCAAGATAATTGAGGATGTAGAGTTTTATAGGGTGATGTTGAGCGCTTAAGGAAAAATAGTTTTGAAATAAAATGGCTGAATTGACTCGTATGGAATTTAGAAGGTGTAAATTTAGATAGAAAGGAAGGTAATATTAAAGATATCAAATTAATTGATCAAGCTGATCATGAGGAATTAGAAATATTATTAAATAGTTACTTGGTAAATTGGCAAAAATGATATGGAAAAGAGAATGTAATAGATTATGGATTGAAAAAACATTAAGTATTAAATTAAGGAGATAATTATTATATGAATTGTGTACTATTTTTCATTATGAAGCATAAAAGTGAAACTACAAAATCATATTACAGTTATAATGTGACTATAGAATTGAATTAAGTCAAAGGGTATAAAGAATGTCTTGGTGGAGAATTACAATAGAAAAATGGAAAGTACGTAAAGGTGAGATGGTTAGAAGAAAATACTTGTAAGATGAGGCGGTAGTAACAAGTATGTAAATAATGGTGATAATGTTTATGGATAATGTTATGACTTTAAGTGATAGTCGGGTTGTTTAGAAATAAGTATGTAGATAATGGTGATAATGTTTATGGAGTAGGTTATGACGTTAAGTGATAGTCGGATTATTCGGTGTTGTGAACGAATTTACTGAAGTCTTTTCGGATGTAGTGTCGGGTCTTTCTCCCGATAGACAGATGAAACTTAAAATAAATCTCAATGCGAGTGCTACACCCATGGCAAAAGCCCTATAATGTCTCGTTCACAATTAAGATACAAGAATTGATGAGTTAATTTTTAGGAACTTCTGGATAAGGACTTTATTTGTCCAAATAATTTTCCATTGGGTGCTTCTGCTTTATTTGTTAAAAAGAAAGATGGAAAACTTCAAAAGTATATCGCATATTATGGTTATAATCAGGGAGGTTTAATGAAACGAAGTGAAATTCCCAAGTCATCAAGATGAGTAGAATGAGATTTATTATGTGGAAATAGCATGAAACTTGCCGGAGTGTGAGTTGTTTTATTTAATTGAAGTAGCATTATGATAATGTTACAGTGGGGACTTTTGTAGCATTGATAAAATTTTAGTTGATGAATGGTTACGTAAGTTTTAGAATGGTGTTGAAGTGTTTTGGTAAAATGTTTGGAACAAAGAGGATGAGTATGAATCAAAGACCATTAGATGCGGAAATTTTTGATCCTTGAATGAATCTTGAGGACTTATAAAGTTTAAACCGTTGATTTGTAAAAATTTGAATCATAGCGATTTTATGATGGCGATAGATTTGTAAAAAAAAAATAGTGCAAGACCAATAAGTAGAGAAACCCGTGGCATCATTATTGTGGGTGTAAGACCATTGGGTAGTGAAGCCCATGGCATCATTATTGTTGTTGAAAGACCATTATGTAGTGAGACCCATGGCTTCATTATTGCTGGTATAAGACCACTGGGTATTGAGACTTATGACATTATGATTGTTGGTTTAAGACCACTGAGTATTGAGAAATTTTTGAGAAAGTTTTAACTATTGCCAAATTCATTAAAGACCATTGAGTTATGGTTAAAGTTGTTGTTATATGACAAGATGAGTTAGACATGGATCGGCGGTGTGACTAACTCCGCACAAGAGGCTAAGATAGTTGATTAATATGATAGCATGAATACGTTGGTTTTGTTTTTGGATTGTTTATGTGATTGTCATGCTATACATCTAATGAACCGAGTATGTTGATCGGTATTTGATGATTTTGATTACTGTTGTAGTAGAAATGTTTCAATTTGTGCAAGGGTTTATAGAAGAGATGTTTTTAATTAACCCGTGAGTTTTTAGGAGATAAAAAGGAATTATCTCAAGGGTTTGAATATATTTAGTAAATCCCTTAAGTGTGGGGGATAAGAAATGATGAACTAGGAATGAATGCGGGATTTGTTTTTGAGATGATTAGTGAAAATCTCTACGAATGTATGAGATTCGAAAGCCCTTGTCATTAAGGATTCATGAATTTTCAAAACAGTAAACGGAAGGGTTTTAAGAGCCCCGAAACAAGAAGAATATTGATTAGGTTGAATGAAATGACATGGATAAATGATGAATTTTATGATGTTGTAGTAATAAGGTATAATGACATACCAATATAGAAAATTTAGTGATGGTTTGACTATATGCTGAATTAAGAAGCTGAGTTAAAGTAAGAAAGTAACGAAAAGTTGAAGAACTTGGAGTTTTGAAAATTGTGGATCATAGTAAGGATCACGAGGACGTGATCCGAAATGAGTTGGGGAGATTTGTAACACCCCAAAAATATAAAAGATAAATAAATCAATATTTTATGTATTTTAGCCCTTAAAATAATTTCCTAGTATTTAGTTTTGAGATAAGGGATTAAATTAGATGGAACCTTAGTGGCTAGCGGGTATAATATCCTTATTTTATCTAATAAAACGTGGCAGAAGGGGGAAGTCAGCCACTTTCTTCTTGATGATTTAACATCTAACTTCTTCATTTTTATTCCAAAACTTTCCAATCCTTAATTCCCTTCTACCTAATTTTCTTCTAAGATTGAATTCTTCAATCAAATCTCTATTAACAATTCAAGTAAAAGAAATTCCTCATAATGATAATAATAATCAAGGGTTTTGGTGGTGATATGTGTGTGGGTCGAATTCCACGTGAAGAAAAGGAAGAAATTGGAGTTTAATTTGCTTTTAATGCTTTCTTTTTTTTTAAGGTAAGAATTTAACCTAGAGATTTTATTATTTGAATTTAGGGTTCTTGAACTATATGAAATTTGGGGATTTTATTAAAAAGTGTTGTTTTGATTCAATTGAAATTAGGGTTCTTATTATTGAATTGGGGTTTTTGTTATTTTTAGGGATTTTCAAAAAGGAATCCTGAAGTCGTCATTCAGCCAAATTTACCCTCAGCTTCTGCTACTCCCTCCTCATCTATAATCGCTGAGCAAACTCCTCCAGCTGAGTCCAATATCAGCTCGGGTGAAGCAGTTGTTCTTAATCAGGACAACATTGCTGAGTTCATTGCCTCTCAGCGAATTTCCATTCCCCACTCTCAAGAAATCATTTCAAATGGTTTCGACAGCGTTCTGGTTGAATATGGAAATGATAATCAGGTCAGCAACATGGTTGTTCTTGACACTGGAAACACTGTCACTTATACCTCTGAAGATCAGTTCTTCACACATGAGGTTACTCGTGATATGCTTCCTGCTCATCAGCTTGTTGATTTTCCAGTTGATCCAAACGCTGATCCTAGAGCCCCTCTTCCTCTATCTACTAATGATGATGATTCCGCTCATCTTCCTCTCTCATCCTCTGCTGATGATACTATCAGCGGGGATGCTCATGATTCCTCCTAAATCCTTCTTATGTTATCCTGCAGGCCTCGCTAGGAAAAGAAGTGTGGTATTTGGATAGTGGTTGTTCAAAACACATGACTGGATCCAAGGACCTGCTGGATAACTTTGTGGCGACTGATGGTCCCACAGTTGTGTTTGGTGACAACTCTACTGGCCAAACTGAAGGATATGGGTCTCTCTCTAATGGGCTAATCAAGTTCACTAAGGTCGCTTACGTGAACGGCTTGAAGCACAATCTGATTAGCATCAGCCAACTGTGCGATGCTGACTACAAGGTTATTCTTGATAAGCATCAAGGCACAGTGATAAATGTAAATAAAGAAGTAGTTTTGGTCGCTCCTAGAAAGAGAGATATCTACTTGGTAGATTTCACTCCTGTCAAAACTGACAGTGAGACCTGCTTCTTTTCTAAAGCTGCCTCTCAAATCAACTGGTTATGGCACAAGCGTATGTCGCATGTGAATTTCAAAACCATAAATTCTCTAGCCAAGAAAAATCTAGTTCGAGGCCTTCCTCCTCTCACTTATGAGAAGGACAGGCTCTGTGGTGCTTGTGAAAAAGGTAAAAGCCACCGAGCCACCTTCAAAACTAAACAAGCCAATTCAATAAATGGCTGCTTCCATCTTCTTCACATGGATCTCTTTGGTCCAGTAAATGTCTGAAGTCTAAGGGGTAGCAGATACACCTTAGTCATCGTGGATGAATATTCACGATATACTTGGACAATATTTCTTCATTCTAAGAGTGATGCTGCTGAGGAAATAATCAATTTCATTAAAAAGATGGAAAACCTTAACAACATTCGTGTTAAAGAACTCAGAAGCGATCATGGCACTGAGTTCAGAAACCACACTCTTGAGAACTTTTGTGCTGATCAAGGGATTAGACAAAACTTCTCTTCTGTTCGTACTCCTGAGCAAAATGGAGTGGCTGAAAGGAGAAACAGAACTCTCATTGAAGCTGCCAGGACCATGCTCAGTGAGTCTTCTCTTCCTAGCAAATTTTGGGCTGAAGCAGTTAGTACTGCTTGCCACACTCAAAATAGGTGTCTTATTGTCAAGCGACATGACAAGACTGCCTATGAAATTCTTAAGGGCAAGAAACCCCAAATTGGATACTTCCATGTCTTTGGGTGTCCTGTTTTCATCCTAAATGATAAGGATCATCTGGGTAAGTTTGATCCCAAAGCTGATGATGGCTACTTTCTGGGATATTCTTCAATTAGTAAGGCTTTCAGAGTCTTTAATACTCGCACTCAAAAAGTAGATGAATCAATTCATGTTACTTTTGATGAAAGCTGTTCAGCTCTAGGAGATCTTCCAAGTGAGTCCTCCGCTGAAGTAATCTTCAGCGATCTTGCTGATCCTCCAGTAGAGTCAGCGACACCTGAGGTTGCTGACTCCCCTATCATTGATTCTTCAAGTCTCTCAACTAATGATGAATATGTGGCAGCTCACATTTATTCCATTGATCCAGTTGAGCCTCTTCTCAGGACAGTTAATGCCACTTCCATTAATGTCTCTTCTTTAGATGATCCTCAAGCTGCTGACGGTGTTGCTGAAGACGTCTTTCATGATGCTTCAGCGAATCCTCTTTCAGGAGACGCTGAGAATGACATTGCTCAGCAAGAGGTACCCACTGTTCTCAGTGACCCTCCTGTCAGCAACTCTGGACCCTCTCTAACCATTGATCTCTCTACTTATTCTATTACACCAAATGATCCTCCTACCTCCACCTTATCCGCTGTCTCTCACTCTTCTTCTATTCATACACCAGCACTCAAATGGACTGCTGATCACCCTCTTGACCATGTGATTGGTAATCCACACAATGGTGTCCAAACTCGCTCAGCGACAAGTAATACTTGTCTCTATGTCAATTTCTTATCTCAAATTGTGCCTACCAATATTGGCGAAGCCATGGCTGATCCTTCTTGGGTGGAAGCCATGCAAGAAGAACTAACACAATTTGAAAGAAATAATGTTTGGTTTCTTGTTCCTCCTCCCTATAAGGAACCCATTGGTACTCGATGGGTTTATAGGAATAAGATGGATGAAGCTGGTGTAGTTATCAGAAACAAGGCAAGACTGGTTGCTCAAGGTTATACTCAGGCTGAAGGCATTGATTATGATGAAACCTTTGCTCCAGTCGCTCGTCTTGAAGCTATTCGTCTCTTTCTTGCTCATGCTGCCTACAAAGGCTTCACTGTCTACCAGATGGACGTCAAGAGTGCATTCTTAAATGGTGCTCTTGATGAAGAAGTCTATGTTAAGCAGCCTCCTGGCTTTGAGGATCCAAAGCATCCTCACTATGTCTACAAGCTTAATAAAGCTTTGTATGGTCTTAAACAAGCTCCTAGAGCTTGGTATGACACCTTGTCCACCTTCCTTCTCGACCATGGCTTTCGTAGAGGAACCATAGACAGCACTCTCTTCATCTACAAGAAGAAAGCTGATGTTCTGTATGTTCAGATTTATGTCGATGACATTATCTTTGGTTCCTTATCTACTAAGCTTTGTCAAAAGTTCAGCGCTCTCATGTCTAGCACTTTTGAAATGAGTATGATGGGTGAGTTAACCTTCTTCCTGGGGTTACAAATTAAGCAGCTTCCCTCTGGAATATTTATCAATCAAGAAAAATATATTCGGGACATGTTGCATAAATTTGACTTCACCCATGTCACTCCAAAGGGAACTCCCATGTCCCCTCCTAATAATCTCCATGCTGACCCAACTGGTAAGCATGTGAATCCCACTCACTATAGAGGCATGATTGGCTCTTTAATGTATCTCACAGCGAGTCGTCCAGACATCATGTTTGCAACATGTCTCTGTGCTCGCTATCAAGCCTCTCCTCGTGAGTCTCATCTTCTTGTTGTCAAGCGTATCTTTAAATATCTTAAGGGTACTCCCACGCTGGGTCTATGGTACCCAAAAGACTCCAACTTTGATCTTGTTGGATATTCTAACTCAGACTATGCTGGGTGCATGCTTGATCGCAAAAGCACCAGTGGTGGATGTCAACTGTTGGGGGGGAAGCTGACTAGTTGGACTAGTAAAAAGCAACACACAGTTTCCATCTCCACCGCTGAGGCAGAATACGTCTCTGCAGCTAGCTGTTGTGCCCAAATTCTTTGGATGAAGCATCAGCTTGCTGATTATGATTTGGAATACTCCAAAATTCCAATCATGTGTGATAATACAAGTGCCATTGCTATTACACACAACCCTGTTCAGCACTCTAAAACTAAGCATATTGATATTCGATATCACTTTATTCGTGATCATGTCATGAAAGGTGATATTGAAATCTATTTCATTCCAACTGATGATCAAATCGCTGACATCTTTACTAAACCATTGGATGAAACTAGATTCAAACTGCTTGTCAGCAAGTTGGGAATGCTGAATGGGGAATCAGCAACATGATTTATCATGTTAGCTAGCTCAGCGAGTTTAAGTCTGTCTTGCTCGCTGATCTCAAAGCAATGAAGAGCTTAAAGTCTTCATCTAGTCCAGCAGCAAACGGCTCTGGTAAAGACTTCTTAAATCGTTGATCCCTGTTGCTTTGGGAAAAAGCAAAATAAAAGCAATGGAGAGCTAAAAGTCTTCATCTAGTCCATTAGCAAACGGCTATGGTAAAGACTTCTTAAATCTGTTGATCCCTGTTGCTTTGGGAAAAAGCAAAATAAAAGCAATGGAGAGCTAAAAGTCTTCATCTAGTCCATTAGCAAACGGCTATGGTAAAGACTTCTTAAATCCGTTGATGGCTGACAGTTTGCCAAAAACTGTAGTCAGCGACCAACGTTAGTTGTGAAGTCGCTGACAAAACATTAAACATGCTGAGCATCTTTCAGCATGTGATCTTTCCAAATATCTTTCTTAAAAAATTAAAATTCTCATTTAATAAAACATAGGATATTTTCGAAACTAAGTGTTTTCAAAGTAACTATGTGGGTGACGTGGCAAAATTTTGAACCACATGTTTTATAAATTCAAACTGAAAAGTCACCTCGATTTTTGCCTTGATCACGTCATTTGTCTGTATGTGACAGTCTGATTGACAGGTTACGACTGCACAATACGGCGCACACTCAAGTATTTTGGATAAAATTTCTTTTCCTTTTATTTAAACGTTACTCTCAAAATCTTTTTATATTATATATATATATGTACGTATCGTATGCGTATATATATATATATATACAAAACAGTTGTTGATTACAACTGTTCCACAGTTTGAAAAAGAGGAGAGAGAAATCATGTTGTAAGATCGTGGCCCACCACCATACCCTATATATACAACCTCACTCTCACAACCCTATTTTCACGCTTCCATATAACTATTCACTTTCTCTCAAATCAAATATCTCTCTCCATCTGTTCATCTTCTTTCATAAATCTCTTTCATCTTCTTCTCAACAAATCAATGGCTTCTTCATCTCAAATCCCTCAACAAACAGAAAATGTTGAGATCCCTTCTTCTTCTTCCGCCGCCACTCAAAACCCACCAGTTCCTGAACCACAAGTTCAGGAACAAGACTCACTTATCTTAAACTCTCGAATTCACTCCGGTGAATATCACCAAATCTTCTAAAGTCTCTTTTCCCCCTTCTCAAATTGTTGTGAAATCCAACAATCATATTGGCACATCAATTTGCCAAAAGATTCTCAAGGATATAAGCCCATGTTGGACTTTATCCATGCCTCTCCTGCCAAGTATTGCATCATGGCAGATCCAGAGAAGATATTTGTTCATCTTCTCCGTGAGTTTTGGTGGACTTGTGAGTATGATGATGAATCTAAGTCCATCACTGGTATGTTCGTCAAGGGAAGAAGTCGATAACATTACTCCGGCGTCTCTCAGTCAAACCCTTCGGTTTCCACAAGAAACTGAAGAGATTAAATTTGTGGATCCAGTCAGTGAGAATGAATGGAAGGCATGGCTACCTTCCATTGGATATAACTACAACCTGAAAACTCCTCCAGCGATCCCTAGCAATCCTTTGAAGCAAAATCTTCCAGGGATCTGGAGAGTTCTATTCACCCATGTAATTCAGTGCATGGGTGGAAATTCTGGATCTTACAACCAAGCATCATCAACATCGATGCCAATAATTCATGCTCTCGCTGAAGGGAGATTTGTGGATTATGGACAGCTGATCTTCAATGATATGAAGAATAAGATCAGCATGAACAACAGATCACATACAGTGCCTTTCACAAGGATCTTCTCTCTCATTTTCAAGGAGGCGCTGGGAGATGAGTATGTGCTGCCCAACCTCAACAATTCCAATAGCAGGGTGGGCAACAACATATACAAGCAACCAGCTGAACATTTGGTTGCTCGCCTCACTACACATATGAAAGAGGTACTCTTCTCTCTTAATCCTTCTTTATACCCCAAAGACAGCGACTGGGAGGCAACACTTCTTTCTGATGAAGTGGCTGATACGGTCGCTGTGGATGCTGAAATGCCTTTAGAGGCTGGCTCGCTGGCAAACCCCCCAGCGACCTCCAAAGCCTCCAAAAAGACCAAAGCTAAATCCAAGGCAGCATCCTCAACACAAAATTTACAATCTTCACCCTCCGCTGACGTCCCAAAACGTAAGCGGAGTGTATCAAAGGGCAAACCCAAGGTTAGGAAGTCCACAGCGCCCATGGACACTAGTACCCAAGCCACCCCATCAGCAGCCTCCCAACAGGCTGTTGACGAGTTAAATGGGAATAGCAGGCAGCCACCTCAAACTTCTGTAGGCGAGGTTGGTGAAGATATTGGGTCACCCCAACCCACTAGAGGTCAAAGTCCAACTCCACCCCCAAATAATTCCCCTTCTTCTTCTCAAATACCCTCTGAGTCATTGACAGCAGCCAGATCACAGGTGATGCTAGAGTCAACAAATTCTACGGCCGATGATATCTTGGTGGAACAACACACTGAGATTGAGGCACCAGGTTCCCTTACCCTTGCTGTACATGTCTTGGAAACTGTTTGTGCAGGGACTGAGACAAATATCTTACTAAGTGGAAATGAAACTGATGAAGATCTGGGCAGTGAGTTTGACCTCCAAGATGATGATGCTGAAATCACACTCGCTGCCGCAGAAGAGAGTGAAGAAGAGGCCAATGTTAGTGGTTTCTTGGCAGAAGACTTGGGATATTTGCTGATCTCCTCTCCTCCTATTGAATTTGAGGATATCCCAGAGTCGTTAGCTGATATGCCTCCTCCACCATGCTACTCTCCAAGGCCCACAGCTTCCCATGAACAAGTTGGCCATTTTGGAGAGTATGTGCCTGAATTGAATAATGTTGAGCTTCAGCGAAGGGTGCAATACTGTCACCTTCAAAGAATCAAGCCAGCAATTTATGTTGAGGTGGAAGAACTTGATGATGAAATAATCATGGAAGTGCCACCATTGCACCACCCAGATTTTTTCAGGGTCCTGTTCCAAGTATCCAGTGTCGCTGAAGGATCTCAAGGTGCAACTCCCAAGAAGCGACCACTGCCTTCACTGCTATAACTTGCCTGGTTTGGACTATGTTGAAACATACCAGTTGCAAGAATTATTGAGAAGGGTGCAGATTTGCCAAAGTCAAGGGAACATGCATGGGTACTTATATGCCTGGTTGGTTGATAAGGTAGCTGAACTGAACTTTGATGCATTAGCCAAGTTTCAAGAGCTAGCAGCTGGAAATGAAATTTTGAAAGATGAGCTGGCCACTCTTCAAGGCATGGTGTTTGGCATCACAAAGGCTCAGCATTCAGAAACCTTGTCCCATGAACGCCTTCTTCAGCGCAATCAGAATCTTCTTCATGCTTCCATGAAAAGGGTCAGTACTTCCAACACTTCTATTTCTGCTTCGCTTGATAACTAAAGGATGTAGTTGCTAAATCAACGAAAGCCACTGAAATACCTGGCCTTTTGTCATCCCTAGAACAACTCTTTCAATCAAACATTCTCTTCACCGCTCATCTCCATCAATTACACAACACTGTCTCCTTCTTCTCAAAACATCAAGATGATTTTCACACTTCTATCACCCAAGAAATTACTTCTCTCAAAGACAAACTCTTCTCTCATACTCCTTTCCAAGTAGCTGTTGACAAAAAGCTACTTGAAGAATCTGTCAACCGTACCAAGAAGCTTGAAAAAGAGGTTGGAAATCTGAAGGGCATGATGGTTGAAATGCTGGGCCTCCTCAAGAAAGATAAAGTGGAAGTAGCTAGTTCCTCAGCTACTTCCAAGGGGGAGAAAAATATTGAGGAGGATCCAGCAACTAATGTTGAAACTGTTCCCCAAGCTCCCCTCACTGAAAACATTGGTGATGCTGAGATGGTTGATGAACCGGCAGCAAACGTTGAGGGGGAGCAAACAACAAAAACAACAATTGCTGAGAAGGTTGTTGAACCGGCAGCAAGTGTTGAGGGGGAGCAAGCTGAGAAGGTTATTGAACCGGCAGCTGAAGTTGAAAAAGAAAAGGTGCCAGCGAGAGTTGAAAAACTAGTTGTTGCTGAGAATGTGCCAGCAAAACCAATCAATGTCTCTATCTTCAAGCCTACCGCTGAGTTCCACGCTGCCCTTGAAAAGAAATATGCTGATAAGGGTAAAGCAGTTGTGGCTACTCAAAGCAAGCCACCCAAAGTTCCAACCACAGCAAGAGAACAACAAGAAAAGTTAATGGCTGGAGCTTTCCCTAAGCCTTCACCATCTTAAAAGACAACTGCTGAACTTACTCCTGAAGAGGTTGTACTTCAGGAGGAGCTAAAACAGAAGAAAAGAGAAGAAGAGCTTACTCAAAAATTTATAAGTGAGCAGATTGTTGGTGAAGAATTGAAAGATGCTGATGATGAAACAAAGAGATTGGCTCAGCAATCTGGTGGATTGGCAGCCTTGAAAAAGAATGAAGAAAAGTTCTTTGCCAAAAGAACGAAAACTTTTGAAGAAGGACAAGCGACCTACCTCAAATCAAGAGAGGTGAGGCAAAGGAAAGAGGAGATCATGTCAGTCAAGGTCTCTCTAACCCAACAAGGGATGAATCTTATCCTACAAAGAAAAGGAATGCCCAAGTTGTATACTCTGAAAAATGTTACTAAAGATACACTTGGGCCAACTGAATGGATAAAAATTTACAAGCTGGTCAAGGACAAGACAGCTATGAATTACGAACCCTTGATCAAGATGGCAGGTGAGCAGATTAAGCATATTCATGAAATGGAGAGAAATATATGAAAGTCCCAAGTTTGCAACGATTATGTAATTAAACAACTAATGTAAATTACACTAAGAATGTAAGACAAGAATGTAAACACGTTTAATCATATGTCTCATTAATTAAACAGTGAATACATGGTCGGTTTACAAAGAAAGAAAAGAGAAAATATATGTTAAGTTTTTGACACACACAAAAACTTAACAATTCTACAATAAGAGAAAAACACACAAAGTGACAATTGTAGAACTAAACCAACGGGTTGCGGCTAGGTCAAGTGATGCTTTATATAGGAGAGACAACGCATCACATTGACAGCCCAATAGATGTTGACACATGAAGGTTGTCAACTATCTATTGGTGTGTAAGACTGGTCTTCAGACATCTCTGTTTGCCATCTTGTTTCTTTCCCAAAACGGCATGAAAGAGAAACACCTTAGTACCAAAATGGTACAAGGTCACATGTCTTCATTTGATCTATCAACACGTGTCCTTGGGGACCAGCCTTCTTATCTTCATCTTCCCGCCCATATTTGACTTACAAGACATGGCGGTGAGTCATTGAACTTATCCTTTAACTCGAAGATAATGATCGCTGAGAGCTCGCTGAAGAAACCTCTCGCTGAGTCTTTCAGCGAGTACTTGACTCAGCAAGTCTTCAGCGAATCCATGACTCAACAATCTCCCCCTATTCGCTGAGGAGACTTTGCTGAGTGTAAGTCGCTTGAACTTACAAGAATTAGAAATTGAAATGAGGGAATGCTGATTTTATATATATGACAAACACCTTTACAATAAGCAGCATTACAAAGATTACAAGACTACTTAATCCCATTGAGATTCTTGCTTGGCCTCGATAAATGCTCTATCTTGTTGTCTTTCAGGCTTCAGCAACTCTTGATCAATTAGTCTTATAAATTCTGGATCATTGGAAGACTGAGCACAATACTTCCTTATTTTCAAAAGGAAGGCAGAAGGAGCAATTCCAATTTCATTGGTCCTGAAGAAGAGTTCATGACATGATGTGACCAATTTATATAGATCGCCCACATCATTATTGGCCTTTTTCGTATGTGTTTTGAGTTGATTTTGTATGCATTTGGCGCGTTTATGGTGTTTGTTAGTGCTTTCAGGTTCTTAGCAGGTTGCGCGTCCATTTGGTACATTTTCTGACGATTTTTTGGCCAAGAAGTTGACCCGAGTGTTAATGAGTAACTCTTTCCGCTACACATTAGCCTTCCCGGGATGATACAAGATCTCGCAATCATAATCTTTCAAAAGATCTAGCCATCTTCGTTGGCGATTGTTGAGGTCTCTTTGCTCAAAGAAGTACTTGAGGCTTTTATGATCGGAATAGATGGTAATCTTGACTCCATAAAGGTAATGGCGCCAAATTTTCAAAGCAAAGACAACCGCCGCTAACTCTAAATCATGAGTAGGATATCGTTTTTCATGTTCTTTCAATTGTCTTGAAGCATAGGCAATGACTTTACCTCGTTGCATAAGAACACAACCAAGGCCATTAGATGATGCATCACAATACACCACCATGTCTTCTAAGCCGTCGGGCAAAACAAGAACCGGTGCTTGACTTAGTTTCTCTCGAAGTTGTTGGAAGGCCAATTCTTGTTCGCCTTTCCATTCAAACTTGATATTCTTTCGAGTCAACTTGGTCAAAGGGGAAGCTATTTTAGAGAAATCTTGAATAAAACGACGGTAATAGCCCGCTAGACCAAGGAAACTTCTAATCTCCGATGGATTCTTAGGTTGCTCCCACTTCATCACCGCACTAATCTTGGCCGGGTCTACCATAATTCCTTCACTATTAACAACATGGCCAAGAAATTGTACTTCTCTTAACCAAAATTCACATTTAGAGAATTTGGCATAGAGTTTCTCTTTACGTAATGTCTCCAGCACCTCTCGTAAATGAACTTCATGATCGGATGAACTTTTGGAATAGATGAGAATATCGTCAATGAAAACGATCACGGACTTATCAAGCATAGGGCGGCAAACACGGTTCATGAGATCCATGAAAGCCGCGGGAGCATTTGTAAGACCAAAAGGCATGACAACAAATTCAAAATGACCATAACGAGTACGGAAAGCGGTTTTAGGAATATCTTCATCACGTACTTTGAGTTGATGATAACCTGATCGAAGATCTATTTTAGAAAAATACGAAGCTCCTTGAAGTTGATCGAATAGATCGTCAATTCTAGGCAAAGGGTATTTGTTCTTGACGGTCACCTTGTTGAGTTCGCGATAATCAATGCACATACGCATGCTTCCATCCTTCTTTTTGACAAAAAGAACCGGTGCACCCCAAGGAGAATTACTAGGTCGAATGAAACCTTTATCAAGTAATTCTTGGAGTTGCTTCATCATTTCTTGCATTTCCGTTGGAGCTAAACGGTAAGGAGCTTTAGCAATGGGGTTAGCCCCCGGAATTAAATCAATAGAGAATTCAACTTGCCTTTCGGGAGGAACACCCGGCAAGTCCTCGGGAAAAACATCGGTAAATTCACGAACAATAGAAATATCTTCAATAGATAGGGAATTCTTCTCAACCTCAACGATGTGAGCAAGATAGGCTTGACACCCATGAGTCAAATAACGTTGAGCACGGGCAAAAGTACAAACGGATATTGAACGCTCCTTCCTATCGCCATACACAACCAACTCTTCACCCTTAGAAGTCTTCAACCGAATCGCCTTTTCATCACACACGATGATAGCATTATGAACACTTAACCAATCCATCCCTAAGATAATGTCGAACTCGCCCAAAGGAAAAGGAATTAAATTGGCTTGAAAAACATCCGAGTCAATTTTAATCTCACAATCACAAAGCACATCATCAACCAATTCAACTTTACCATTTCCTACTTCAACTTGTAATGGAGCATCTAATTTAGATTTAGGACGAGGAATAGCATATGTGATTCTAGTAGCTACAAAAGATCTATTAGCTCCAGAATCAAATAAAGTTCGCATTGGGATACCATGTACTAGAAATGTACCTGTGACAACATCATTGTCCTCCTTTGCTTGCTCCACATTTAGTTGGAATGCTCTACCCCTTTGATTGCCTTGAGTTTGAGCGTTCCTCCTCTCCGCCTCCCGTCGTCTTTCCTCTTGTCTTTCTTCCTCGGTCAACAATGGGCAAGAACTCTTCATGTGTCCGTCTTTAAAGCATTTAAAACACCAAAGGGGCTTGTTTGGTTTGGACTTGCAATCACGGCTCACGTGCCCCGGTTTCCCACAATTATAACACCCTTTTTCCGTCGCCCTACATACCCCGGAGTGATTTTTCTTGCATTGACGACAAAAGGGAATGTTTCTTCTTGGAGGGTTATTACCGGAACCACTCTCTTGTTTGAACCGCTTATTCGGAGAGTTATTATTATCTTCATGCCTCCTTTTTACATCTCCTTCATCGATTCTTGTTTGTTCAATTTCGTGGTCTCTAGCTACATCCGCCAACATGGAGAAGGACTCCATTTGACGTAGACTTATCTTCTCCCTTATGTTCTTCCTCAATTTTAAGTAGAATTGCTCCTTGAGCAAATGATCTTTTTCTAGAAATTCTGGACAAAATTGAGCTTTATCCAAGAATCGTGAACGAAACTCATTCACACTAAGATTCCCTTGACCATCATTGAGAAATTCACTTCTCAATTTGGTTACTTCCGCCTCCGATCTAAATTCTTTGAAGAACATGTCTTTGAATTCGGGCCATTCAACTTGTGCCATCACTTCACCTTTCACAGTCAACAAACCATCCCACCATCTTTTCGCACTATCACGAAGCATGCCCACCGCAAATACCACCTTAAGATGCGAAGGACATTGGCTAGTACGAAAGGCTCCTTCAATTTCCGATACCCATCTTGTGCAAACTATGGGATCACGGTTACCGTGATACTCGGGTGGGTGACATACTTCGAAGTCCCTAAAAGTGAATTTCTTCTTGTAAATCTTCTCCCCCGTCACTTCAACATCCCTCTCATCATCGGTTTTCTTACCCTTATCCTTGCCATCCCTCTTCTCAAATTCCCTTTGTACATTGATGGCCACTTCTTCCCTAATCATTTGAGCTATATGATTATTCATAGCTCCTTCCATAGTATCATTAAGTTTCTTGAGTAAAACAGAGGAATATTTCTCAAGAGCTCTTCCTATTTGATCCGATATGTCCATACTACCTTCGGGAAATACTTGCTCTTCTTCATTCCTTCGGTTATATTCAGTCTCCTCGAGGTTGTGTTGCTCAGCCATACTATAATAAGAGTAGGTAAAAGGATTTAAACACAAAATCTATCTCTAAATTCTATGAACCACAAGCCGAAACCTACAACTTTATACTAGACCGTTCCAAAGTTTGATGCGGTTAGTTTATAAATTTGTTAGTACTTCAATCACAATAATGTCGGCCTTATTGTGCTTTAATACTAGCAAGTTTGTAAGCTAACATCATCAAACACTCTTTCGGGTCCCATATAAAATTATCGAACACTTAAGGTCAAGTCATGTCTAAGGTTTAAGTCTAGGCATTCACTAAACGAGGGAATACCTAAATCCCTTAAACCTCGGCTCTGATACCACTTGAAACGACTTGACTCGGTTTATGAAAAGAATCTAGAATTTTTTATTTTTTTTTATATTCCACTGAGCCGCAGTGGGAGGATTCATCCCCCACTGCGCCGCAGTCAAGACCGGGACAGAAACAAAAGTTTTCCAGAGATATTCCACTGAGCCGCAGTGGGAGGATTCATCCCCACTGAGCCGCAGTGGGAGCCCAGATTTCTCAAAAACCACATCTAGACACTTAAATCAACTTGCAACTCATCCAACTCAAATCCAAACCTCATTAGACCATAATTCATAGTTCATCTTATATAAAACACCACTACAAACATAGTTTGACATCCAAACACAATTCACATTTACAATTGCCATCAAATGGGTCAATTGCCCAAGTTGGCATTTGATCAAAATAACCATACAAGCTTTTGCAACCCCAAAAGACTCACATATGACCAAATTTACTGAAATGTACCAAGAACATGATTACCAAAACATCCAAGTGTCAAGAGCCATGATGAGGAGGGATATCTAAGTATCTACCAAAAACACCATTCTTCTAAGAATGGCTATACCTTTAAGTCCTTCAAAAGCAACTTTCTTCTATTCAACTTCAATCAACAAGAACCTAGTTCCTTCTTCCGGAACCGCCTATATGAAAAAGGGAAACAACTAAAACGTAAGCGAATGCTTAGTGAATATACTTGCATACATTTATGAACACGAAGGAGGGCAACGCACAAAGGACTATTATATGTAACCTATGACACCGTCGTGCCATACTTACATACTCACCTTTGTACTTTAACGCTATACATGGATCCATATAAGCAAATCAACACAATCAATATCACATATCGGGATTCTTAGGCCCCGGAGGTTCTTAGGCCTCATTCACAAGGGATTCTTAGGCCCCATAAATCACATATCAAGAGGTTCTTAGGCCTCATACACAAGGGATTCTTAGGCCCCATTATCATTTTGCCCCACATGGGCTTTAACGCCAAATCGATTTCCATACATGAAATCCATCATCATATGGAAATCGACCCAACGTATACATAAAGGTATGCAAATATACTCACCTCCTCCGCGACTTGAACAACAACTCGATATAATGTCAATGCACAAATACAAGCTTCAACCTATAATCACATCATAATATGCATATAAGCTTACATTCACTATCTTGACTAACTCAACTTAGTCTTTCATATCATTCACTAGCCTTCCTAATTCAAACCCATCTCATTTGTCATTGAGTTGCTTTCATTATCAATAAATCACTAGATAGCTCAATCCACTATTTTCATCATCACTTCATCAATTAGTGAAAATCAACATTTCTCACAAATCAACATTATCAAGTTAACAAATATATTTCTTAGTTAAACTTATCATACAACTCAATGACAAACTAGGTTATACAAGAATTTGGGGGTAATTTACATAAAACTCAATTTCTATCAAAAACCCCCAAATTGAAGATTCTCAAGAACCCTAATTGTCAATAACAAGTAAAAACTAGATTAATGGAAATCAATACCTCAAGAATGAAAGATAAAAGATTAAGATTCAATTCTCAATCTCCTCCCTCTTCTTCCTCCTACAATTTTCGGCCACCACCCCTATCCCACAAACCCTAACCCTTCAATTTCTTAGATAATATAAGGTTATTGTTGTTATGATTCTTGGATGGATTACTTGAATTGCATGAAGGATATGATTAGAGTTAGGTTGGGAATGAATAAGAAGCTTGAAGAAGATGGTAGTGGAATTATGAGTAAGGAGGGAAAGACTTGGCTGGCAGCCTAATGGTGTGCCACGCCCCATTTCATATTTTGAGGGGAAAAATATCCGCTATCCGCTAAAGTTCCAACTAATTTAACCCCATATCCAAAAATAAAATACTAGGAAATTAATTTAATGTCAAAACTATAAAAAGGGGTTAATTTCTTTACCTTAAAACTTTGGGGTGTTACAATGCATGATTCTTATTAGTTACTGTTGTTATGGTCCATGACTCCATGTGCAGAAACAGAAATGTGTTCCCTTGGAAGATCTTGCTGCTGAATTCAAACTGCGGACTCAGGTACTAATATTCAATTTTCTTTGTTCTGATTTAAATCTTTTAGTCTTCTTGCAAGTGGGTCATTAATTTACTTACATTTTTAACTGCTATCTAGGTGTAACTATACTAAAGTTGATAGTACTGAATGCCTCTTGTTGATAGTACTGAATGCCTCTTGTTTAAGATGATTTTCATTTGGCTTAATAACAACTTTCTGGTTGCGATTAGATAGACTGTAGTAGCATGAATTATGGATTTATGGAACTTCAGTTTTTTTTATAGATGTGGTAATCTGGGCAGTTTGGTTTTAGGGTTGAAATGAGTCGGGCTAAAACAAGTAGTTTTGGATACAACTCCAAATGGGTTTGTCTTTGTTGACCATCAGTAGGGCATAGTGCCAACCCAAAGTTAGACAACAGTATCCGCAATCAAAATACGAGTTAAATAGAATATTTGAAGTCTGTATGTGACCATTGTTTCAGCATTGTGAAGAAATGGTAGACTCCTTGTGGTCCTAAGAGCATACTAAATTATAACATGGCCATGTCCGGAACTTTTAACTAACCAACTGAAAGTCCCAAGTTTGCAACGATTATGTAATTAAACAACTAATGTAAATTACACTAAGAAAGTAAGACAAGAAAGTAAACACGTTTAATCATAAGTAGTATTAATTAAACGGTGAATACATGGTCGGTTTACAAAGAAGGAAAAGAGAAAATATATGTTAAGTTTTTGACACACACAAAAACTTAACAGTTCTACAATGAGAGAAAAACACACAAAGTGACAATTGTAGAACAAACCAACAAAGGTGGCGGCTAGGTCAAGTGATGCTTTATATAGGAGAGAAGAGACATCACATTGACAACCCAATAGATGTTGACACATGAAGGTTGTCAACTATCTATTGGTGGATAAATCAGATCTGCAGAGTTCTCTTATCTTCATCTTGTTTGTTTCCCAAAACGGCATGAAAGAGAAACCTTAGTACCAAAATGGTACAAGGTCACATGTCTTCATCTTGATCTATCAACACGTGTCCTTGGGACCAGCCTTCTTATCTTCATCTTCCCGCCCATATTTGACTTACAAGACATGGCGGTGAGTCATTGAACTTATCCTTTAACTCGAAGATAATGATCGCTGAGAGCTCGCTGAAGAAACCTCTCGCTGAGTCTTTCAGCGAGTATTTGACTCAGCAAGTCTTCAGCGAATCCATGACTCAACAATCTCCCCCTATTCGCTGAGGAGACTTTGCTGAGTGTAAGTCGCTTGAACTTACAAGAATTAGAAATTGAAATGAGGGAATGCTGTATTTGACAAACAACTTTACAACAAGCAGCATTACAAAGATTACAAGTCTACTTAATCCCATTGTGACTCTTGCTTGGCCTCGATGAAAGCTCTGTCTTGTTGTCTTTCAGGCTTCAGCAGTTCTTGATCAATCAGTCTTATAAATTCGGGATCATTGGAAGACTGAGCACAATACTTCCTTATTTTCAAAAGGAAGGCAGAAGGAGCAATTCCAATTTCATTGGTCCTGAAGAAGAGTTCATGACCATGGACATTGCAAAAACAGAAACCTCCCAGCTTCTTATCATACACACCATCCATAAAGAGAGTTCTGGAAGGCATCTTCAGATTAAGCAGTGGCTCCTCATCTATATCAGACTTGGGAACCCTTCTGAGTATAGTGGGGAGCTAAGAAGAATAAGCTTCAGAAGCTGATCTCTTAACACCAGTTCTTGGTCGCTGGGGAGAAGGAGGAGGAAAAGGATGTATGGCAGAGCTGAGCAAAGAGTCCTTGATCTTGTATTTTCTTTCCATTTCATATATGTGCTTAATCTGCTCACCTGCCATCTTGATCAATGGTGCATAACTCACAGTTGTCTTGTCCTTGACCAGCTTGTAGATTTCGATCCATTCAGTTGGCCCAAGTGTATCTTTAGTGACATATTTCAGAGTATACAACTTGGGCATTCCTTTTCTTTGTAGGTAAGATTCATTCCTTGTTGGGTAAGAGTTACCTTGACAGACAAGATCTCCTCTTTCCTTTGCCTCACCTCTCTTGATTTGAGGTAGGTCGCCTGAAGGAGAAAAATCACAGGGGGAATGAAGGTGTGGGGAAGGCAAAAAACTTTTCTTCATTCTTTTTCAAGGCTGCCAATCCACCAGATTGCTGAGCCAATCTCTTTGTTTCATCATCAGCATCTTCAAGCTCGTCACCAACAATCTGCTCGCTTATAAACTTTTGTGAGAGCTCTCTTCTCTCTTCTTTTGTTTCAGCTCCTCCTGAAGTACAACCTCTTCAGGAGTAAGTTCAGCAGTTGTCTTTTGAGATGGTGAAGGCTTAGGGAAAGCTCCAGCCATTAACTTTTCTTGTTGTTTCCCTTGCTGTGGTTGGAACTTTGGGTGGCTTCCCTTTTTCAGCAATCGCTGCCTCACCCTTATCAGCATGTTTCTTTTCAAGGACAGCGTGGAACTCAGCGGTCGGCTTGAAGAAGAGACATTAATGGGTTTTGCTGGCACATTCTCAGCACAATTTCAACTTTTCCTTTTCAACTTCAGCTGTCGGTTCAACAACCTTCTCAGCTTGCTCCCCCTCAATGTTTGCTGCCGGTTAACAACCTTCTCAGCATTTTTGTTGTTTGCTCCCCCTCAATGTTTGCTGCCGGTTCATCAACCATCTCAGCATCATCAACATTTTCAGTGTGGGGAGCTTACAGTTTCATTTAGTTGCTGGATCCTCCTCAGTAGTTTTCTCCCCCTTGGAAGTAGCTGAGGAACTAGCTACTTCCACTTTTTTTTTGAGGAGACCCAGCATCTCCTTCATCATCTTTTAAGGGCAACTTCTTCTTCAAGTTTCTTTTGCCTGCTGATAGAATCTTCAAGCAATTTCTTATCAGCAGCGGCTTGGGAAGGAGTCGATTGAGATGATTGAGTTTTAAGTGAAGAGATTTCTTTGGTGAGAGTAGTGAGGAAATCATCTTGTTGTTTAGAGAAGAAGGAAACGGTGTGAGTGAGTTTATGAAGTTGAGCAGTGAAGAGAATGTTGGATTGGGAAAGTTGTTCAAGTGATGACAAGAGGCCAGGCATCTCAGCAGATGTCTTCGCTGACTTGATTTCATCTTTCAACTTGTCAAGCGAAGCAGAGATAGAAGAATTAGAGGTGCTGACCTTTTTCATGCTTTCATTCAGCAATGTTTGATTTCTTCGAAATAATTTTTCATGAGTCCTGGTGTCAGTAACTTGATTCTTGGTGATGCCAAACACCATGCCTTGAAGAGTGGCCAGCTCATCTTTCAAAAATTCATTTCCAGCTGCCAGCTCTTGAAACTTGTCCAATACACCAAGGTGCAATTCAGCTACCTTATCAACCAACCAGGCATATAAGTAACCATGTCTATTTCCTTGGCTTTGGCAGATTTGCACTCTTGTCAACAATTCTTGCAGCTGACGAGTTTCAACATAATCGAGGCCAGGCACATTGACAGCAGTAAAAGCAGTGGTGAGTTCTTTATCAGCAGAAGGAACCTTGAGTGCCTTCAAGGAAACAGGGTACTTAGAACAAGGAACCCTGAAAAAGTCTGGGTGGTGCAATGGTGGCACTTCCATGATTATTTCATCATCAAGTTCTTCCACCTCAACATAAATTGTTGGCTTGATTCTTTGAAGGTGACAGTATTGCACCCTTCGCTGAAGCTCAACATTATTCAATTCAGGCACATACTCTCCAAAATGGCCAACTTGTTCATGGGAAGCTGTGGGCCTTGGAGAGTAGCATGGTGGAGGAGGCATATCAGCCAACGACTCTAGGATATCCTCAAATTCAGTAGGAGGAGAGGAGATCAGCAAATATCCCAAGTCTTCTGCCAAGAAACCACTAACATTGGCCTCTTCTTCACTCTCTTCTGCGGCAGCGAGTGTGATTTCAGCATCATCATCTTGGAGGTCAAACTCACTGCCCAGATCTTCATCAGTTTCATTTCCACTTGGTAAGATATTTGTCTCAGTCCCTGCACAAACAGTTTCCAAGACAATAGAAGGAGGAGGGGTAAGGGAACCTGGTGCCTCAGTCTCAGTGTGTTGTTCCACCAAGACATCATCGGCCGTAGAATTTGTTGACTCTAGCATCACCTGTGATCTGGCTGCTGTCAACGACTCAGAGGGTATTTGAGAAGAAGGAGGGGAATTATTTGGGGGTGGAGTTGGACTTTGACCTCTAGTGGGTTGGGGTGACCCAATATCTTCACCAACCTCGCCTACAGAAGTTTGAGGTGGCTGCCTGCTGTTCCCATTTAACTCGTCAACAACCTGTTGGGAGGCTGCTGATGGGGTGGCTTGGGTACTAGTGTCCATGGGCGCTGTGGACTTCCTAACCTTGGGGTTGCCCTTTGATACACTCCGCTTACGTTTTGGGACGTCAGCGGAGGGTGAAGATTGTAAATTTTGGGTTGAGGATGCTGCCTTGGATTTAGCTTTGGTCTTTTTGGAGGCTTTGGAGGTCGCTGGGGGGTTTGCCAGCGAGCCAGCCTCTAAAGGCATTTCAGCATCCACAACGACCGTATCAGCCACTTCATCAGAAAGAAGTGCTGCCTCCCAGTCGCTGTCTTTGGGGTATAAAGAAGAGTTTAGAGAGAAGAGTACCTCTTTCATATGTGCAGTGAGGCGTGCAACCAAGTGTTCAGCTGGCTGCTTGTATATGTTGTTACCCACCCTCGCTATTGGTATTGTTGAGGCCTTGGGCAGCTCATATTCATCTCCCAGCGCCTCTTTGAAGATGAGAGAAAAGATCCTGGTGAATGGCACTGTATGAGATCTGTTCATGATGATCTTCTTCATGTCATTGAAGATCAGCAGGGCATAATCCACAAACCGTCCTTCAGCGAGGGCATGGATTATGGGCATCGATGTTGCTGATGCCTGATTGTATGACCCAGAATTTCCACCCATGCACTGAATAACATGGGTGAACAAGACTCTCCATATCCCAGGAAGATTTTGCTTTAAAGGATTGCTTGGGATAGCCGGAGGGGTCTTCAAGTTGTAGTTATACCCGATGGAAGGCAACCAATTCTTCCACTCAACATCACTGGCTGCTACCACAAATTTAATTTCTTCAGTTTCTTGTGGAAACCGAAGGGTTTGACGGAGAGACGCTGGAGTAATTGTTATCGACTTCTTCCCCTGACGAACAGTACCAGTGATGAACTTGGTTTCATCGTCATACTCACAAGTCCACCAGAACTCTCGGAGAAGATGAACGAAAATCTTCTCTGGATCTGCCATAATGCAGTGATTGGCAGGAGAGGCATGGATAAAGTCCAACATGGGCTTGTATCCTTTAGAATCTTTTGGCAACTCAGATGTGCCAATATGATTGTTGGATTTCACAACAATTTGAGAAGGGGGAAAAGAAACTTTGGAGGATTTGGTGACGTTAACAGGTACATACTCGATAGAATTTAAGTATGTGATCGGTTCTTGTTCCTGAACTTGTGGTTCAGGAACCGGTGGATTTTGAGTGTCGGCGGAAGAAGAAGGGATCTCAACATTTTCTTGTTGTTGAGGGATTTGAGATGAAGAAGCCATTGATTTGGTTGAGAAGAAGATGAAAGAATTTATGAAAGAAGATGAACAGATGGAGAGAGATATTTGATTTGAGAGAAAGTGAATAGTTATATGGAAGCGTGAAAATAAGGTTGTGAGAGTGAGGTTGTATATATAGGGTATGGTGGTGGGCCACGATCTTACAACTGGATTTCTCTCTCCTCTTTTTCAAACTGTGGAACAGTTGTAATCAACAACTGTTTTGTATATATATACATATATACGCATACGATACGTACATATATATAATATAAAAAGATTTTGAGAGTAACGTTTAAATAAAAGGAAAAGAAATTTTATCCAAAAATACTTGAGTGTGCGCCGTATTGTGCAACCTGTCAATCAGATGCACAGTAACAGTCATGTGCAGACAAATGACGTGATCAAGGAAGAAATCGAGGTGACTTTTCAGTTTGAATTTAAAACATGTGGTTCAAATTTTGCCACGTCACTCACATAGTTACTTCACAGTCACTTAGTTTCAGAAAATATCCTATGTTTTATTAAATAAGAAATTAAGGTTTAGAAAAATATTTAACACAATTAAATGCTTTTTACTTCAGCACCCTTTTGAGAAAGGAGGTTTGGATGCTGAGAACATTCAATTATTAAGAAAGACCACATGCTGGGATATGCTCAGCATGTCTAAGCTTTGTCAGCGACTTCACAACTAACGTTGGTCGCTGACTACAGTTTTTGGCAAACTATCAGCCATCAACGGATTTAAGAAGTCTTTACCAGAGCCGTTTGCTACTGGACTAGATGAAGACTTTTAGCTCTCCATTGCTTTATTTTGCTTTTTCCCAAAGCAACAGGGATCAACGGATTTAAGATGTCTTTACCATAGCCGTTTGCTAATGGACTAGATGAAGACTTTTAGCTCTCCATTGCTTTATTTTGCTTTTTCCCAAAGCAACAGGGATCAACGGATTTAAGAAGTCTTTACCATAGCCGTTTGCTAATGGACTAGATGAAGACTTTTAGCTCTCCATTGCTTTTATTTTGCTTTTTCCCAAAGCAACAGGGATAAACGGATTTGATATGTCTTTACCAGAGCCGTTTGCTGCTGGACTAGATGAAGACTTTAAGCTCTTCATTGCTTTGAGATCAGCGAGCAAGACAGACTTAAACTCGCTGAGCTAGCTAACATGATAAATCATGTTGCTGATTCCCCATTCAGCATTCCCAACTTGCTGACAAGCAGTTTGAATCTAGTTTCATCCAATGGTTTAGTAAAAATGTCAGCGATTTGATCATCAGTTGGAATGAAATAGATTTCAATATCACCTTTCATGACATGATCACGAATAAAGTGATATCGAATATCAATATGCTTAGTTTTAGAGTGCTGAACAGGGTTGTGTGTAATAGCAATGGCACTTGTATTATCACACATGATTGGAATTTTGGAGTATTCCAAATCATAATCAGCAAGCTGATGCTTCATCCAAAGAATTTGGGAGACATATTCGGCCTCAGCTGTGGAGATGGAAACTGTATGTTGCTTTTTACTAGTCCAACTAGTCAGCTTCCCCCCCAACAGTTGACATCCACCACTGGTGCTTTTGCGATCAAGCATGCACCCAGCATAGTCTGAGTCAGAATATCCAACAAGATCAAAGTTGGAGTCTTTTGGGTACCATAGACCCAGCGTGGGAGTACCCTTAAGATATTTAAAGATACGCTTGACAGCAAGAAGATGAGACTCACGAGGAGAGGCTTGATAGCGAGCACATAGACATGTTGCAAACATGATGTCTGGACGACTCGCTGTGAGATACATTAAAGAGCCAATCATGCCTCTATAGTGAGTGGGATTCACATGCTTACCAGTTGGGTCAGCATGGAGATTATTAGGAGGGGACATGGGAGTTCCCTTTGGAGTGACATGGGTGAAGTCAAATTTATGCAACATGTCCCGAATATATTTTTCTTGATTGATAAATATTCCAGAGGGAAGCTGCTTAATTTGTAACCCCAAAAAGAAGGTTAATTCACCCATCATACTCATTTCGAAAGTGCTAGACATAAGAGAACTGAACTTTCGACAGAGTTTTGTGGATAAGGAACCAAAGATAATGTCATCGACATAAATCTGAACATACAGAACATCACCTTTATGCTTGTAGATGAAGAGAGTGTTGTCTATGGTTCCTCTACGAAAGCCATGGTCGAGAAGGAAGGTGGACAAGGTGTCATACCAAGCTCTAGGAGCTTGTTTAAGACCATATAAGGCTTTATTTAGCTTGTAGACATAGTGAGGATGCTTTGGATCCTCAAAGCCAAGAGGCTGCTTAACATAGACTTCTTCATCAAGAGCACCATTTAAGAAGGCACTCTTGACGTCCATTTGATAGACAATGAAGCCTTTGTAGGCAGCATGAGCAAGAAAGAGACGAATGGCTTCAAGACGAGCGACTGGAGCAAAGGTTTCATCATAATCAATGCCTTCAGCTTGAGTGTAACCTTGTGCAACCAGTCTTGCCTTGTTTCTGATGACTACACCAGCTTCATCCATTTTATTTCTATAAACCCATCGAGTGCCAATGGGTTCTTTATAGGGAGGAGGAACAAGGAACCAAACATGTTGTCTTTTAAATTGTGTCAGTTCTTCTTGCATGGCTTCCACCCAAGAAGGATCAGCCATGGCTTCGCCAATATTGCTAGGCACAATTTGAGACAAGAAATTGATATAGAGACAAGTATTACTTGTCGCTGAGCGAGTTTGGACACCATTGTGTGGATTACCAATCACATGGTCAAGAGGGTGATCAGCAGTCCATTGAAGTGCTGGTGTATGGATAGAAGAAGAATGAGTGACAACGGATAAGGTGGTGGTAGGATCATTTGGAGTAAGAGAATAAGTGGAAAGATCAATGGTAAGAGAAGGTGCAGAGTTGCTGACAGGAGGGTCACTGAGATCAGTGGGTACCTCTTGCTGAGGAGTGTCATCCTCAGCGTCTCCTAAAAGAGGATTCGCTGAGGCATCATGAAAGTTTCCTCAGCGACACTGTCAGCAGCTTGAGGTTCAGTTGAGGGAGGAACGTTAATGGAAGTGGCATTAACTGTCCTAAGAAGAGGCTCAACTGGATAAATGTGAGCAGCAATGTACTCATCATTTGTGAAGAGCTTGGATTGTCAGCATTAGGTGAGTCAGCAACATCATTATGAGTCGCTGACTCTGCTGGAGGATCAGCTAGATCGCTGAAGATTACTTCAGCAGATGATTGACTTGAAAGATCACCTAGAGCTGAACAACTTTCATCAAAAGTAACATGAATTGATTCATCTACTTTTTGAGTGCGAGTATTAAAAACTCTGAAAGCTTTACTAATAGAAGAATATCCCAGAAAGTAGCCATCATCAGCTTTGGGATCAAACTTACCCAAATGATCCTTATCATTTAGGATGAAAACAGGACACCCAAAGACATGGAAGTATCCAATTTGGGGTTTCTTGCCCTTAAGAATTTCATAGGCAGTCTTGTCATGTCGCTTGACAATAAGACACCTATTTTGAGTGTGGCAAGCAGTACTAACTGCTTCAGCCCAAAATTTGCTAGGAAGAGAAGACTCACTGAGCATGGTCCTGGCAGCTTCAATGAGAGTTTTGTTTCTCCTTTCAGCCACTCCATTTTGCTCAGGAGTACGAACAGAAGAGAAGTTTTGTCTAATCCCTTGATCAGCACAAAAGTTCTCAAGAGTGTGGTTTCTGAACTCAGTGCCATGATCGCTTCTGAGTTCTTTAACACGAATGTTGTTAAGGTTTTCCATCTTTTTAATGAAATTGATTATTTCCTCAGCAGCATCACTCTTAGAATGAAGAAATATTGTCCAAGTATATCGTGAATATTCATCCACGATGACTAAGGTGTATCTGCTACCCCTTAGACTTTGGACATTTACTGGACCAAAGAGATCCATGTGAAGAAGATGGAAGCAGCCATTTATTGAATTGGCTTGTTTAGTTTTGAAGGTGGCTCGGTGGCTTTTACCTTTTTCACAAGCACCACAGAGCCTGTCCTTCTCATAAGTGAGAGGAGGAAGGCCTCGAACTAGATTTTTCTTGGCGAGAGAATTTATGGTTTTGAAATTCACATGCGACATACGCTTGTGCCATAACCAGTTGATTTGAGAGGCAGCTTTAGAAAAGAAGCAGGTCTCACTGTCAGTTTTGACAGGAGTGAAATCTACCAAGTAGATATCCCTTTTTCTAGGAGCGACCAAGACTACCTCTTTATTGATGTCAATAACTGTGCCTTGATGCTTATCAAGGATAACCTTGTAGTCAGCATCACACAGTTGACTGATGCTGATCAGATTGTGTTTTAATCCATTCACATAAGCAACCTTAGTGAACTTGATCAGCCCATTAGAAAGAGAGCCATATCCTTCAGTTTGGCCAGTAGAATTGTCACCAAACACAACTGTGGGACCGTCAGTCGCCACAAAGTTATCCAGCAGGTCCTTGGATCCAGTCATGTGTTTTGAACAAGCCACTGTCCAAATACCACACTTCTTTTCCTAGCGAGGCCTGCATGGATAACAATAGAAGGATTTAGGCAGAATCAAGATTTTCTCCACTGACAGTATCGTCAGCGGAGATAGAGAGAGGAGCAGAAGAATCAGTGACTTCATCACTGGGAGAAACATCAACAAGTTGATGAGCAGGGAGCATGTCACGAGTAACCTATAGGTATAACCTTGATTTTCGGAGGTATAGGTGACAGTATTTCTAGTGTCAAGAACAGTCAGATTGCTGACTTGATTGTTTTCCCCATATTCAGCCAGTACACTACCATTACCATTGGTAATGATTTCATGAGACTGGGAAAGGAGATTCGCTGAGCGGCAATGTATTCAGCAATATTGTCTTCAGTAAGAACAGCATTGTCACCCAAGCTGATATTTGACTCAGCTGGAGGAGTTTGCTCAGCGATGATAGCAGAGGAGGAAGGAGCAGCAGAAGATGAAAGTGGATTCTGCTTAATGACAACTTCAGGTGGATTCCTGGAGTCTTTGTCATTGCATTCAGCAGCAATGTGGCCTCTTTCACCACAAAGATAGCACTTTCTCCCAGCATTCTGACTTTGAATCAGAAATTCCTTGAGTTGTGAGGACAAGTCGTTGACACGCTTAGTCAACTCACATATCTCATGGTTAGAGGAAGAGGTAGAGACTGCTGAAGAAGTCTTTTTCTTCTTTGATTGAGAAGGAAGAGACTTAGGAACAGGGCCAAGAATGGACTTGCCCTTTGATTGAGTGTTTGAAGAAGAAGGGCCAGAATGTGTTTGAGCAACTCGCTGACCTCCTTGCTGAGGAGGTCTGACATGCTGAGCAGGTCTGAGTTGCTGAGAACCATGATGATTTGAGCAACTTGCTGACCTCCTTGCTGAGGAGGTCTAACCTGCTGAACAGGTCTTGGTTGCTGAGGGACAAAAGTTCCCTTTGGGACATAAACAGAATTAGGTTGCTGATAACGAGCATCAACAAACCTAGCTCGTCTATTCATCAGGCGATCATGCATAACAGACTTTCTGCCAGCATGAGGAGGATTAGAAGAAGACGAAGAGGGCTGAGACGCAGGGCATTCAGCGACTGCTGAGGGAACGGAATTCTCAGCGGGTTGACTATCAGGCACAGCTCGCTGAGGAGTGTTGTAGTCATATGGGATAGCGACCTTGCTCCTTTTGAAAGGATCAACAGTCTTAGACTTAACAGTCAAGAGCTGGGGAGTAAGGGTTTAAAACCATCACTTGAAATATTTCCTTCAAATGTTTGGGAAGAAGAATATTGAACACGACCTTCATTGGGCATCATGTCAATAATAGGATGGTTTGGAAAGACAGTCTTAGCAAAGCTAGCTGATGAGCTAGTTTCAGCTTGTGACGAAGAAGTGGAAGTGCTGGGTGAGGGAGACTCATCATTCAGTTCAGAATGATAGTCATTCATGCCTTTAACAAAGTAGTGTTTAAGCAATTCCTCACGAGAAGTAAGAGCACTGGAAGGAATCCTCTCTTCAGCAGCAGGACTCTCGCTGAACATATTGGTGATGACAGCAGCAATCTCATAATCACCACCGATTATGGCTTTCATTTGAGCAGGAACCTGCAAGCTGAAGATTTGGTCGTGAAGCCTAGAGGCTTTAGACCATGAGGTAACTATCTTTTCAAGGTCAGCGACCTGATTTTTCAGCTTCTCATTTGAGATTTGAAGAGTTTGGTTGAGAAGCTTTTGGGATTCAAGCTCAACATGGACATTTCTCAAGTCCTTGAGCTTGTCAGTTTTATCACTTAGCTCAGCACTTACTGAGTTAAGTTTAGACTGAAGATCAGCACGAATAGATTCGACGTACTGAATATCACAAGTAAGAGATTCAAGAATTTTAGGTTTATCCTCTTCAGAGGCAGAGGAAAAAGTGCATACCTTCTTGATTGTGACATTGACCCACTGACTGGAGCAAACTGGATCCTTTGTCAGCGCTTGGTCATCAGCGAGTGCCATAAAGCAGATGGCATCAACAAAGTCCTCGCTGTCAGAAACGTCAGAGTCAGCCCAGTCATGTTCTTCAGCGACAAGACCTTTGGCAGGAGCTTTGGCTTCTTCCACATCAGCCATTTTTGCTCGAAGCTCATAGTACTTTTTCTTGTATTCATCAGCAGGCTTGACTGAAGAGGGCCTCGCTGATGAAGAAGAGGGCTTCACTGCCTGCAAAGAAGGAATAGAAACTTTGCATTCTTTTTGGTAATGGCCCTTTCGACCACACCTCCAACATTCTTCTTGCGACTTATCCACCACTGGTTTTTGAAATGGTTTTAGAACATCGTTTACCAGCGATGAAGGCAAAATTCATGAAATCCGAGAACATCTCTTGTTTCTCCTTGAAATCGAGGTCATTGACAAGATCTTGGATGGCAAAGGGGGTAGAATTGCTGGAACTGCTGATGTCAAGATGGACAGTACTGACTTCAGCAGAGACCAGTGCAAGAGGGTCATGAGAATGAGATGTGCTAGAAAGAGAAGAAGAAGATGAGCCAGCATGCCTTAGAGATTCAGCCTCAGCTCTCAGATTTTGAGCAAGGGCTCTCTCTTCAAATTGAAGAGTGCCATAGAGTGACTCTAAGTCATGCTGCTTCAGCTGCTTAGTGGTCCTAAGAATTTGCCTTAAGCCTTGCCATTTGATGGGCAAGACGTCAATGAACTTGTGGCATATTTCGAGCGTATCATGCTCTATGCCAGCATTTGTCATATCATTCAAAAGGCATTTAAAGCGATTATAAGTGCCATCCAGACTCTCATTAGGGAGAGAAAAGAATCCTTCATAGGCACGTTTCAGATCTATTTTCTTGGTAGCAAGAACATCTGTCGTACCATCGAATCTGGTACACAGATTATCCCACACCTTTTTAGCAGTAGAGAGTTTGATGACAGATTTCAATAGATGTTGACACATGAAGGTTGTCAACTATCTATTGGTGGATAAATCAGATCTGCAGAGTTCTCTTTTCTTCATCTTGTTTGTTTCCCAAAACGGCATGAAAGAGAAATACCTTAGTACCAAAATGGTACAAGGTCACATGGCTCCATCTTGATCTATCAACACGTGTCCTTGGGGACCAGCCTTCTTATCTTCATCTTCCCGCCCATATTTGACTTACAAGACATGGCGGTGAGTCATTGAACTTATCATTTAACTCGAAGATAATGATCGCTGAGAGCTCGCTGAAGAAACCTCTCGCTGAGTCTTTCAGCGAGTACTTGACTCAGCAAGTCTTCAGCGAATCCATGACTCAACAGCATGAACACTGCAAACAGAAAAAGTTTCCGCCAAATTATGAATAAAAACGATATCGATTTTGATCGATAACCAACTCTACACACGATCTATTCACAATTCTAACATCTAATTTACACATGCACTCATACACTATCATCATTGTCAATATAGTCCTCTTGTTAGTTTCCGTTCCGACAAATCTCCCTTTTAACTCTTTAACCAAATCTAACATCTACAGTCACAACTTAGTTTCAGCTATAAATAATTTTAAAAAACTACAAATACTAGAAATAGCAAAAGTTTTTACTGAATTATAGATATAACTATATATATATATATAGGGTAGGGTTAACGTGAGAACAACAAATATGGAGAGAACCGTGAGAACCACTAGTTTCCCTCCATCTTTTTCTTTTTTGGTGTGGTTTTTTAATTTTTTAATTTTATTTTTATTTTTTATTTTTATTTTTTGAATTTTTTTTTTGTTTTTTATTTTCTTTTTAACAAAAACCCATTCCAAAATAAAAAAAAAAATTAAAAAAAAATCATATGGGTTACGTGTTGAAAACGTATGGATACGGTACGGGTGTTGCCCTCATCCGTTCTAAAGGGGTTGTCACCGGACGCATATGAGAATGGTATGGATTTGATGGGCGGCGATCCAAGAGATGGTGGCGGTTTGATACGGTACGGGCGTAGCCCTTAACTCTAAGGGCAAAGCCCTTAGAGATGGTTTTTAGTGGTTCTCACGGTTCTCACCATATATGTTGGTTCTCACTTGATCCCTTCTCTATATATATATATATATATATATATATATATAAGCTCGGTAACTGAAATCCAAACATTATATATTCAATCCTACATAATAATCATAATAATACATAATTTGCTATTGTTTATAACGAAAATCAACGAGGAGACAAAAAATAGCATGATTAAGAAAAAAGAGTAAAAATTAAAAGGAATAAAACTTTATGCATATGAAAAATATAAAGAGAATTATTACCTTGATCGGAGAATGGACGTCTAAGGAAGATGGAGGTGAAGGACCGATCATTCTGATTGTTATCCGTACCATATTTTCATCTCCTGTGCCGGAATTTGACTTAATTGTACTCCTCGTTCACCGTCAGCGGTTTATATCCGCGGTTACAAGCTACCGGAGCCGATCAGAAATTTGGTTCTGTTGTTTGTTTATTTTTAATTTTTGATATTTAGATGATTATGATTAGTTGATTTTAAGTAATAAGCAATTATGTAAATATACAAATGGTTTTTTAAACTCCATTATAATTACTAGCACGGTACCCGTGCTATGCGACGGTATTCGTAAAACTAACACGGTACCCGCGCTATGTGGCATTGTTCGTGGCAGTAACGGTGTGGTAGTGGGGGACGACTGTTGGTGGTAGAAGCAGGGTCGAGTTGTGTAGATAAATGATGTAAAAAGTAATTCATGTAAAGAATTAAGTGAAATATTTTAAAAGATAAAGAACTAATAATGTCATATAACCATTAAGGGTATTTTTGACTTTTTGTTCCATGTAACTTTCAACATGGGGCTATTCTTTTTAGAGTAAACGACATAAATTGTCCCTGTGGTTTACTAAAATAGCATCTTTCGTCCCTGAGAATAAAAAACCTCATGGACCGTCCTTATTTGGAAAATAAGCTTCCCATTTCGTCCTTTGACTATTTGACCGTTAACCTCCATCCGTTAACCCCCCACGTGCCTCCCACGTGAGGGGTATTTTAGTACTTTGCTAAGCATAAAGGACCAAACTTGATCGTTTAAGTATTCATATTAATCATCATCATCCTCATACAAAACCCATTTCCCAGAAAAAACAAGATTGTATATGTATAGAAAAGTAGAAACAAATGAACCGAAAATTATATTTGCTACTCAAAATTAGTAGCCTTTTTCTTTTATTTTTACCGAATAAGTTACCCATAATATTTCTGGACCCAACAAATTGGTCGAAGTTCATATCAAAACCAAATATTTCTATACCCAAACTTGAAAATTTTAAACTACAAAACCATTTCTCCACTTTACCCTTACTTCCTTCATTGGCTTCGGCATATTGTTTGCAGAAAACACCTGTTATCACTCCTGCCTCCTTAAAAACTACATTGTTCAGATGTTCTTTAACTTCATGAAACCCCCTGTTACTAGAATTAACAGAAACCCGAAGAATGTTTGCATAAAAACGACTTAAAGGGAAAACTTCAGTCAATAATGCAGAAGCAAGGCATAAAAGAAGAGATTCTCTGGAGGAAACAGCACCGCTTCTAGCTAAAGCTAATGATATACATTGCAAAAGAACACTATCTTTACGCTGCTTGTTCCAGTCGGTTCCAAATTTAGAAATGAAGTCGCTTGCAATGATTTCAAGTCGTTTCTCAGCAGAACTTCTCAATTGCATGAGACCGGTAGATATTGACCTATTAGAGGCCCTCAAAGCTCCGGCTGCACCCATGACGATAGAAAACGCTGCATATCCTGTCTTGGGAGCTTCTAGAATCTCGTGTGAAAAAGTCTTAATTTTCTCAAATGACTGTGATTGGATACAGTTATAGAGAACCCATTCAACAAGATGCAGTACCATTAGACCGTGCACTAAATTACTAGAAGGCCCCCCTTCTTTATTCCAAATTCCAAACAATGAATCAAGAATTCGAACAAAGTGAATGTGCCCACAAGAAGACAGAGCATACCCAATCTCGGCCAGTACATTGGGAACAAGATCATCAAACAAAGAAACCAACTTGTATTCTTCATCCAATAGTTTACAAAACAACTCCAGGCATTGTGTTCTTGTTTCTTCGGTTACAGAGGGCACAAAAGTATACGCACCCAAGAGAAGAATACCTTCGGTGAAGAACAAAGCACTCTTATTGCCAATAGATTGAGACGAAAATAGTTGTAACAATACATTATTGAAGAGTTAATTAACATAGGAGACGGCTTTGATGACTTTCTAACCCATACATACAATAGTCTAATAAAAAGCGGATATGATTCAGAAGGTAGAGATAGGAATGGTGCTGATAGAATAGATATTACGAGCTTAACTTGTGGGTCTGCAACATAAAGAGAGATTCCGGAGTTTAAGAGGGTCTGCAAAGATCGGTGATGGTGTTGAGTAAATGATTTTAGGTGGAGTGATTCCCTAAGATCGGCCCACGCTTGGATGATGGCTCGGGCTGATTGAGTATTAGAAAGGGTAGAGTTTGTATTGCGTATAGCACCGCTGTTTGTTTTCAGCCATTCTTCAAGAAAGAATGCTGAAGCTTGCTTTGCCATATTTACCTACACTATATAACGGGAAAGGTCAATTCTGACGCATAAAGGTAATACGCAAATGGAATAGATAAGTTTTCACACCGTCAATCATGTATCAGTATAATTCTACGGCAAAACTAATGCATAAATATTTGCTAGTTGGTTCCTAATTCGTTAAAAGTAGCAGCATTTACTTTAACAAGTACAAAGATATCAGTAAACACACACAGGGAGCGTTCGGGATTGCGATTATCTATAACGGGGTCTGCAAACCGAAAAAACCAAAGATAAATTGGATAAAAACTTTAAGAGGCATTTCATCGAACAGATAGAGTGCAACAACAATTATTATTGATTAAAACACAAACGTATAGTAAAAAAACTGGAAAAAAGGGATGAACTTTTTACCTCTTTTTCCTTCGAAGGTATATAAGTTGAAATCAACAACTGCTGCAGAGAACACAGTAAGTAACTAACGACTTGGAAAGGAATAGGGAGGTTTTGGAATGGAATTCCCCAAACCCATTCCTATTCTTATTGCCAGGTTTACAGATAATTTCTGATTTCTTAAGTCGCTTTTGGTTCACAGATTCTGATAGAATCTGATGGAATTGGAATGTGATTCCATTCTTTAGTGTGTTTGGTTGTTTAAAGACGAAAGAATATCATTACATTGGAATGTAAACATTCCATCATTTGATGGAATCTCCATTCCTTGAGGATGGAGGAAGGAATCTCATTCCATTTGTTACTTGAATCTTCAAAAAATCAAAAACATTCCGTCAAATTTCATTCCTTCAAATTCCAATTCCATTGAAAGATTTCATTCCTCCTAAAAACATTATGTGAACCAAACGCGCCCTTAAATTTATTTTTTTTCACCAACTGGTTTGTTGACTAAAGAAAATAACAACCTTTTAACTCAAGGAATAAACACAAGCTATACCCAAACACCCCCATATGTTTCTTTTTATTTTTGAACACTATCTATAAATCATATTTTCTTAAGAGAAATTGTCACAAATCATTCATGTGGTTTGCTCGATTAGCATTTTCATTCCTGTGCTTTTTTCTCATTAGGTGTCTCTGAGGTATGCATTTTCATTACTAATCGTCCCTGACATTAACAATCGTTAGTTTTCCACCGTTAAATCCCTCACGTGCATACCACGTGAGGGTATAATCGTCAATATTGTAACCACATGGACTGTTTGTGATAAAAAACATTGGATTTAAAGAAAATCCTTGGATACCTTCTCCCCCACTACTCCGACCACCACCACTGACCGGCCGGCCACCAGCCCACCACTTACCAACACCGAAAAAGTCGCCAGAAACTGAAAACAACCACCCCACTGTGGTTACAAAAACATTAACATAATAATCGGGCATGGTCAGATCTGTAACGAACTATGTTGAAGCTTGAATGTCTCTTCTTATTTCTGGCCCGTCGTGAGCTGGTGGTGGTCCAGTGATGTGTGGCTGCGAGAGAGAGAAAGATAAGAGAAAAAGAAAAGATTAGGGTTTTTAGAGAAAGGAACAAAATGCGTTTGTTTAGAAGATCATTACTTACATTCCTTACCTTCCTGAGATGTTATGGAGTCGTGTGGTGGCGGCTGGAAGACGAAACAGCAGCAGTGGCGGAGCAGCAGCAGCAGTGTCGGTTGTGTGGTGGTGATGAAGTAATTAAGGCGTAGGGTTAAAGATGAAACTCTAAATGTTGTTAGGGATGATGGCCAGAGTCTTTTTCCGGGTGAAAAAGAGCAGGGCAGACGGCTGTGAGGGTGGCCGGAAGTTTGGCCGGCAGTGGGAGTAAGAGAGGGAGGAAGATAATGAGTTTTATTACAAGTAGTCCTTGTGGTTACGAAATTGACGATTATACCCTCACGTGGTATGCACGTGAGGGGATAACGGAACATACTAACGATTGTTAGTGCCAGGGACTATTAACAATAAAAATGCATACCTCAGGGACACCTAATGAAAAAAAAAACACAGGGACGAAAATGCTAATCGAGCAAACCACATGGACGATTTGTGATAATTTCTCTTTTTTAATCATTAAATATGAAGACGAATAAATCTACTAGAGATAGCTATCTATGTTCGAAATTTATTAGAGGTAGCTATCTATGTTCGCAGGACCTTAAATGGAAGAAAATGCATGCCATTGTTGTATTCACAATGTGGTATGGTGTTTACCGAACTTTGGACAGAAACTTAATGAACTTTTGTCTCAGATTTTTCTATAAATTAAAAATAGGGTCAAACTTTTTACTCTGAATTGAGAAAACGGTGCATGTTCGATGTTGCTGAGCTCTGTACATGAAACCTAATGGTGTATTGCTTGATTTTTATCTACATATTTACAAGATTTAAAATGTTTTAGTTTTGATATACTCCCTCCGTCCCATATTAAGTGTCATAGTTTGACTTTTTGAGTCTTTTTTTTTCCAATTTTGACCGTACTTATTTTTGTTTGTGTTATATAACACTTGATATAACATGTATGAATTAATTGAGTGTTAAATGTACTTTTCATTGATATAACTTTCATCAACTAATATATACCACAAACAAAGATATTTACGGTCAAAGTTGAAAGAAAAAGACTTGACCAGTCAAAATAGGACAATTAAAATGGGACGGAGGGAGTAGTATATATTTTTAACATCCTGTTTTGTGTTTAATAAAAAGTTATATGTTGGATTTTAAAAAAAGAAGTTGTGTTAAAAAATAGAAAATCATACCAACTACAATTGTTCTAAAGATCCTCATTACAATTTTTACAGTTAATTATTTATTTCATCATATAAAGAAAATTCACATATCATTTTCTTAAAGAAAAAACATGGTGTTCCATTTTTGAAACTTGAAAGATATCCCAAAAAGAAAAGTGATATATATTGTTGGATGCAAGGAGTATATACAATATAAAAGGGTATCTTTTAATAATTTCAATAGCTAGAGGGCCATCTTGCATTTTCCAATCTGCATAAAAATATATAGATACGCAAGACAAGAAAGGTCCCTATATCTACTTCTCATTATCACTCCCAAACCCCAAATGGGTATCCTCTCTTGGTTTAAAGGAGGCAACAACAACAACAACAACAATCCGACTCCCACCGCCGTGAAAACCACCGAAAAACCCATCGTTTCGTCGGAAAAACCAACCTCAACCTCAGAAGAAGTTCCGGGAATGAACGGAGCAGTGGCGGTGACCCGACCCGCTCCAAACATGGATGTAACCGTATTTGAATTCGGGTCAGTTGCTGTTTCATCTGATAAGGTAACTCTTGCTGGATATTGTCCTGTTTCTGATGACCTTGAGCCTTGTCGTTGGGAGATTTTGCCCGCGAGTGGCTCAGACGCCCCTCAGTTTCGCGTGGTGTTTTGATTTAATTGTGAGATGTTTTTGAGAGTTTGGTTGTTTGAAATAAGGAGATGTTTTTGTTGGTTGTGTAATTTAATTTAACCTTAGAAAATGTTAAAAAACCACCCTAATTGTTATCTTGCGGCTTAATTATGTTATTTACTTGTTGGCTTATGATGATGTTAAAAAACAGGAGATAGTGTTTGTTTGGATGATTACGCTGTTTGATATCACAGTAGTCAGATATAATCGGTTTGGCAGTAGTGATTATTTGAAAATTTTATAGGTAAACTTGATGGAATTATAGGTTGCTTCCTTTTTGAAGATAAGGTACCTATCGAACTAGCATACTACAAATACTCTTGAGAATATTATCTAGGTCATCAAAACGCAATAGTTTGATGATCACGTTGTCAGTAAGCAAGCAATCCGAAAATCCTTAGGCTGTACAGTTTGCTGCTAATGTTGGTTGTTAACTTGTTATAACTGTTTGATATTCTTAGTCCTGTTAATGACTATGTTTATCATTACCTTAAAACATGGTACCACAACTACGATCTTAACAACGAGTTTATGACCTTCTGAGACGCTTATACACCCTATAGTAGCCCACATCTATTATCGTTGACCGTATGTACATGACACCTTAGTAAGATGAAACTCAATAGATACTGATGGACCTTTCACTATGTAATAGAATCCATCACAATCACTAACAATAGTGTTTAGGAAATTTATATATAGATGTAAGTGTGTAAGGCATTAAAATCCAAGGTCACCATGGCTAGAACATTAACAGTGACAAAACCATAATCTGATCGAATGAATCACCAAAAAGTAAGTTCAATTTCATCAGAGTAGTAGTTAGATATCTGTTTACTAAGATCGTGCAAGTTTAGACAACTAGTTGGCTTGCATAAAACGTTGTCGTTATGATGAGCTAACAAGCGTAATAAGACTTTTGATTAAAAAATAATAGAGTAGATCAGAAACTACAATGTAAAGTCGAATTTAAACAAACTAATCATTTAAAACCATTTAGTTTCAAATGTGCTGGCATTCACAATTAAACGGGCTGACATACAGGTTAACACAACAACAATTAGGTGAACAAAATGCTTAAAAGTTATGATCCATAGCAACTTGCAGCGCTATTATTCATATGCAAACAGAGGATGGTTTGAAATAAATATAGAACTGTCTATGTATTTTTGCTTACCAAAGATGGGGATGTATGTTGATTTGAACAAGTCAACCAAGAGGGGCAACTGTAGAGTAACAATAACTGCAATTGGCATACAAGTTAACCCACCTATTGGTGCCAGCATCCATAACCTTTCATCACAAAAGACCATGAACAAGATTGCGCTAAACGCTACCATCATGGAAGCTGTAGAGAGGAATAACGTGGAAAGACCAATAATCAACCGTCTCGGTAAGCTGACTAGGAAATCCTTTTCAGCGAAACGTGTAGTGAGGATTGATAAGAACACTAACAGTGAGCTAGCAGCTGAAAATAGCGAGATTGCGTCACATACAGCAAAAATAATGAAAGCAGTATCTTTTTTAAACAAAGGGAGGCTGATGTGTCTCAATATATACATATTTCTCACATCTTATTTGGACGTTTTGTACACGATTTATAGCCGTTTATACATGTTTTGTGGTGCTTTTTGGTATTTGCTAGTGATTTCAGTTCTACAGCAGGTACGTCGCTCATAAATGGTAGAAAACGACTTAGGAATGGTCCAAAGGCACTAACGGATGAAGAATGGTCGAAAACGAAGCTGAAACGGCGAAACCAGACACAACTCGCGGCGCGAGTTCGCGATCCCGTTCACCAGTTGACTCGCGGCGCGACCAGAAAACCTCGCGGCGCGATTTCTTGATCTGAAATCTTCTGGTCGAATTTTGGCATACCTCGCGGCGCGACCAGAAGACCTCGCGGCGCGACTTTTGTCTGACATCACGATTTTCTCTCTCCTGGGGTATAAATACCAACCACTACTCAACCCTAAACCTAATCTTGGACGCCCCAGCCTCCATACTTTCTCTCTGGCCGATTCTAATGGAATTTTTCAAGGGTTTTTCATCATCTAAACTATTTTGAAGACTTGAAGATTAATTTTGGCTATTGATTAGTGATTGTAGCTCGGTCGTAACCTCGATTTGGATTATTACTTCATATTTGGTACATCATGTTCTCCTTTTTATTTGAATCTTTAGTTATTTTTATTATGAGTAGCTAAATCTCTATACATCTATGAAGATGAAGTGAAACAATTAGTTATGGTTGCATAATATTTTGAATTCAAGTTGGTTTTACTTAACATTTTGTCAAGATCTTAATGAAGTGATTTCTTCTACTTAAACTTGTGTTCTTGGTGATATTTGTGTTCTTCGATAGTGGTACTAGTTGAATGCAAGTATTATTTTAGTTGTTTGTCTATGAATAACTCTTGCTAGGTCATTGAGTATGATAGTAAAGAATACAAGTCTAATAGAAATTACTTTGTTAAGTGGATTTAACGGATGGTGGTACCACGTTTCTTTCACAAAGATAAAATTGTTACTTAAATAATCAAACAAACTAGTTAGTTCAAGGAATTGTAATAGGGTTGGTGGTACCACTTGTTGCAAGAAATTGGATTGAATAGGTGATTGAGTCGATTTTACAAACGGAGTGCACCCGGTTGTGTATTTGTCTTATCACGATTATTATCACCAACATATATGAATTTTGAGCTTAACCCATATGCAACCTAAACTTTTTGTGTAGCGGATTCGACATAGATGGCTTTTTAATAATTTGTTTACAACTAAAACTCTTTTCGCGTGCTCTCGATTAATACCGGTTGAGTACTTTATTTTACTTGTTGATTACAAAACTTTCAGAAACGCAAAGTGACAATTCGGTCACACCAAACTTTTTACTTGTTTCACAGTTTCTTCTACTTAAACTTGTGTTCTTGGTGATATTTGTGTTCTTCGATAGTAATTCGGTCACACCAAACTTTTTACTTGTTTCACAGTTTCTTCTACTTAAACTTGTGTTCTTGGTGATATTTGTGTTCTTCGATAGTGGTACTAGTTGAATGCAAGTATTATTTTAGTTGTTTGTCTATGAATAACTCTTGCTAGGTCATTGAGTATGATAGTAAAGAATACAAGTCTAATAGAAATTACTTTGTTAAGTGGATTTAACGGATGGTGGTACCACGTTTCTTTCACAAAGATAAAATTGTTACTTAAATAATCAAACAAACTAGTTAGTTCAAGGAATTGTAATAGGGTTGGTGGTACCACTTGTTGCAAGAAATTGGATTGAATAGGTGATTGAGTCGATTTTACAAACGGAGTGCACCCGGTTGTGTATTTGTCTTATCACGATTATTATCACCAACATATATGAATTTTGAGCTTAACCCATATGCAACCTAAACTTTTTGTGTAGCGGATTCGACATAGATGGCTTTTTAATTATTTTATTACAACTAAAACTCTTTTCGCGTGCTCTCGATTAATACCGGTTGAGTACTTTATTTTACTTGTTGATTACAAAACTTTCAGAAACGCAAAGTGACAATTCGGTCACACCAAACTTTTTACTTGTTTCACATTTTACAACCTTTAGTACAACAATCAGTCCTTGTGTTCGATCCTGGTCTTGCCAGTTAGCTATATTACATACGAACGGGTACACTCCCGTAAGTGTGTTGTAGTCAGTTATCCGTAGATCTTGTTATAAATTTTAAACTAGATTTCACACATCAAGTTTTTGGCGCCGCTGCCGGGGATTGAGAAGCTCCAGCTTTTTGCTTGAAAACGAGGTTTGATCGAGTCAAGCTAATGACTCGTTAATAAACAAAGCGCTTCGCGGGAGGCAACCCGTGTGTTTGTATCATTTTTAGTTGTTTTAAGTAGTTTCTTTCTATTTTACGTGTTCTTGTTGAAATTTACAGGTGATAAGTCGTCTAGGGGGAACCGATAAGTGAAAAGGCGTGTTAAAAAGTCCGAAATCGAAGAGACAGCAGAAGCTCGTGGCGCGACCTTAGGGTCTCGCGGCGCGATTTTGGTGGCTTTGGGGTCAGAACATAATCTCGCGGGCACGAGCAAGAAGGCTCGCGGCGCGACCATAGGGTCCCGCGGCGCGATTTTGGGGGTTATGAGGTCAGAAGATTTTCCCGCGGGCATGAGGTAGTCGAATCGCGGCGCGAATTGTCTTAGATGATCGCGGCGCGAGGTTATCTGGTCGCGGCGCAAGGAAGTGCTGATCAGGTAAGTTTTCTTTTCCCATGTAATTAAAATCGAAAATAAAATAGAATGGGGTAAAAATAAACCACAGGGGCCGATCCTTTTACTTCTTACCTTCATTCTTTCCCTCTCAAAATTCTTTCTTTTCCAAAATCACACACACAAACGGTTCACACACACACACACACTCAAGGGTTTGTGATTTCTCTTCTCCTTCTCTTCATTCTTCCATAGCATCATCGTCATCATGTCAAGGGTAAGTTTTCTTCTCTTTTCTTTTTAATCTTTATTTCAATAATAATTAGGGTTTGTTTGTATCTTTAATTTTTCTTTCAATTGATGCTTGTTGATTGCTTAGATAGTGTTGTATTGATGTTATGTCACTTAGTACTGTCTAATTTTGGAGATTAATCTTAGAAAAATACAACTAGGGTTCTTAACTTTTAATTTGGGGGTTTTTATGATTTAGTCATCCTTCATTAATTTTAATTCAAATTAGTTAATACATTGTTAATTTAAGATAAAACCCATTCAGCAAATCCAAAAAAAAAAAAATTTTGAAAATTCGTACTGGCTCGCGGCGCGAGTTTGTGTGCTGTTCGCCTATTTTTTGTCGTTTCGTTACTCCAGCCTTTCGTTATCAACCCTTAGTGTCTTCTTTTACTGATTTAGTATATTTTGGTTGTTTTGACAGAGGCAACAGGTACCACAAAGGTATGAGGGCAACGTTTGGCCACAAGATTATGAGTTTGACTACGTGGATGAAACCTACAAGGCGCCCTCTGCAAGGCAGAGCAGCAAGATTAGGTCGCTGAAACCAACAACCCACCCATGGCTTAAGTTCCCAAATGCTCCAAAAGGGTGCGTCAGGCTTACTTGAACAGGTTGTGTGAAATTCAGGATTATGTTTTAATCGCGCCTCGGACCATGGATTGGCAGATGATTCGGGAGGCGAATCTCATGGATTATTTTGCACAAAGAATGTTAACTGAGTTTATGGATGAAAGGGCGGGTCGATTGATACATATACCAATGTGAAACAGAATTTTTGAATTGAGAAAGGAGGTGGTAAAGGAGTGGTGTCAAGAGTTCTACTCCACTCTGCAGGTGCAAGACTTACCCATAAAGGATCCTGATGAGGATCGGGTAATACATTTTAGGTTGGGGGTAAGCAGCGCCACTGTACCGTTGCTGAATTTGGATATCTATGTGGGATGTTCGAGATTGGGGAATTTGAGGATGGCTCGGTGTATCGGTTTGTAGACAGGAGTACATTTCATACCTCTTGCTTTGAGGATGATGTGTCGTTTGACACATATTGGTTGAGCATCTCTGGGAAGGACAGGTTTTATTCGGGGGTTAGCAAGGTGTCGGACATTAGGTCAAGAGACTGAGGATTCTTCACAAGATGATCACCTATTCATTTCTCCATCGGGGAAATGCTACCGATAAGCTCATTGGTGATGATTTGTGGTTGCTTATACAGTTTGAGGAGCTCCCCACTTCTGGTTTGTTCTGTTGTGCTCCATATATTTTGGCTAGACACATGTTAAGGCGGGAGATGGTGGAGAGGCTTGGTTGTGACACCACCCGGGTAGGTCGGGTATTACTCTTTGTTTGAACACCTCCCTTATTGACACTACGGAGATGAAGAAGTCAAAGTTGATGAAGAGTACTAACCTGACGGATTTACAGTCGGATGAGGAGTAGGAGCCGCCTGCACAGAGAGAGAGGGTGGACTCAGCCTAACCCTTATCCAACTTATGATTTTGCAGGTTGGGGAACCAAGCTTGATGAGATCCTGGGTAATCAGCGGGAGCTCAGGGACACTCAGGACATGATGATGGATGGACAGAGGACGATGTGGAGCCAAGTGAACCGCCTAGGTTTCCAAAACGAGTACTGGTCTCCCTACATCAACCATTGGATCAGACCAGAGTCTCCACCTCCACCACCGCCCACTCAGCCATTTAGTCCTCCTCCCATTTTCATGCCGGCCAGCACCACTTATGGATTTTTCTGTCCACATCCTGATCAGCAGCAGCAGCCCGGTTGGGCAGGCCCGAGTTCGAGCGCAGCAGGCACTAGCGGGACCACAGGGGACGCTCAGGATATGCCCCAATTTGGGACATATAGACATACCACTGGTGAGCGCTATTCGGGGCCTGGTTTTGATTTCTACCGAGGCATATTTGGTGAGCCGGCCGATCCTGATGCTGGTGACGGTGTTCCCTCCTCTCATGACATGGAGGAGAATTGATCTATTCTATCTTCCTTCTATTTTCTGAAACTTTTGTAACTTTGAACTTTATTTCCTTTCGATTTGGTTGTAATTCCGCCGTTTAGGCGATGAGACATTTGTAGTACTTCCCGTATTTCCTTTATTATGAACTATGTAGTTGTTTTGGTATTTTGCTTTTGGTGATTGTCAGGTGATTATTTCGAGTTTGCAAGTTGAATTGTGAGAGAATGCTTTTGGAATTTTTGGAACAAACAAGCGGGTTTATGCTGGCAGTCAGTTCAACACCCACTTAATTTTTGGCTTCAACTTTGCAATGGTGAATTCATGCTTTCACCCGGAGGTTTTTCATTGTTCCTTTCTACATTTTGCATTTTTCCTTTTCCCATTATTTTCCTTAGTTATTCGTCCATTGAGGACAATGTACAACTTAAGTGTGGGGAGGGGGATGGTAAATTGGAAAAATGAAAATTTTTGAAGTTTCTTTCCTTTACTAGCATTTTGGTTATGTTTTTAAATTTTTTGAGGCTATAGGTTTTGTGCAAAGACGAGAAATGAGGACTTTGGGTTTTTCTAATCTAGGATAAAACTTGAGATTGTTTACCTTTAGCTTTCCTTTCCTAGTGCTTGTGGCATTTCATCGTTCCAAGGGGTCATAGGCTTGTTCCGAACTTCAAATAATCTAGGTTGCTTGCGAATTGTACCTTAATGATGAACCTAATGTTAATAATAGCTTCACTAGATGATGTATTGGTAGGCACCGCTTGAGGTTTTCCATTTGAATTTTGCAACTTGTGTGCATGAAAAGCTTGAAATGTATTAAATATGCTTGTGGTAATTTGACTTAACATATGGTTTGCACACCGGATGTCCGGTCCTTAATTCTTATGTTATAGGTTGTGGCTCTAGTCATTATGTTTGGTCTTTATATCGGGGTGTCTGGGGTGCTTCGACATCAAACGGGTGGCACATGCGGGAACACGCGCAAAACATTTTCAATAGTCTAGTGCTAATGTGGGCTTTGAGATTCGAACAAGTAAGTCCTTGGGGTAACTTCGTTTTACCTAGCTCACCTAAAGCTTCCAACTTGGGATGGGTTGTCAGAAAGTTCGCTACACGGGTCTCATCGAAAATCACGGGTGAATTAGGATCAGGAAATGATTGGGTTCTTGATGTTGGTGGTATTGTTGTCGTTGTGGTTGTTGTAGTTGTTGTTGTTAGTGGTGGTGGTGTAGATATATGTGGGGGTGTTGGTGTTGTATG
>CM067173.1:67034682-67076442 GCA_034093135.1 Erigeron breviscapus
AGAACAGTGGATTGTTCTTTGGAAAGTGTGTAAAGGCAAAAGTCAATTCTTCGATATCAGTGTTCAGACTTGTAAGGTCTAGAACACTGACAATCCTCCAGTGTACAGATCTGGTAAGACTTCCAGTGGACTCCGCCATTTGTCATCTTCTTTATTCTGACTTCAGTCTTTGACTTCAGTGAGAACGTCTTCAGTAGAGTAGATCTGGACTGGGGTGAAGTCCAGTGCGCTAATCTGGAGAATACTCCAGATTTCCTATACAAGTATTTGCTCACTGGTCTTCCATTATTTCTGGACAAATCTTCCGAGGGACTCCAGATTCCAAGTCTGGAGTAGGTCCAGTAGAACACGTTTCTGGACAGATCTTCAGTAAGCTCCAGTAGTCGAGTCTGGAGCGAGTCCAGTAAATCTGGACCTAACAAATTCCCCCTATTTGTTTAGAAATAATGCAAGTGTTTTCAAGCTTAAATCTATACAATTTTGTATGCTTGAAAAACACAAGTTTTGATTTTAGTCTAAAAAATCTAAGTTACTGGAAGACACTTTATAGATCATGAGTGTTTTCAGTTTCATCTTTTAAGTTCTAACTTAGACTAAATCTGATCATTTACTTTTATGAATCAAAAATTGCAACTAATATTACATACATCAACTGATAAATAGTTACAATTTTCTTTAAACAATAAATTACAATAAGTAAATGATAAGAGTCAGGCCCTTCTCTTCGATGTCTGTCCTGGAGCATCTTCAGAAGCCTTTCTCTTTGGTGATGGAGAAGATGGTATTGATTCTGGCGATTTCATGCCCATTGCAACTTCCATCTGTTGCTTTCTTCTCTATACCTTCTCAATTCTCTTCAGAAATGCTTTAACATCAGTCGACACATTTGTCTTCCCCCTGAACGTTAAAGCAATCTCTTTCAGTTCACTCCATCCAAAGCTTGGACTGAAGTACTCTTCTTTCATCAGTAAAGTTACCTTCCCTGGTCAACTTTACTTCAAACTTGGACATACCTTCATGATTACCAGCAAGCTTGATTTCTGCACCAATGATCCGTCTAGCATCAGCCCTGAAATTTAACATTTCATTATACTTGTCTTTCAATTTGGCTGTCTGGATCAATGCTTCAGTTTCCTTTGACACTCTCTTTTGCTCAACAGCAGACTGGAGTTGTTGACGATTAATTTTCAGAGAAGTGTCTAGGAGAATGAATCTGCTTACATCAGCATCTTTAATAGCTTTGATCTGTTTGGCAGTCAGTTTTGGTAAGCCAGTCAGTTTCTTTCTGTACTCTAACTCCAGAGCACTAGCATTCTTTCCTTATCTTCCTCTGGAGCATCACCAGTTCCTCCTTCCTCTGCCTGATGAGTTCTGGTACACTAACGCCATAAATTACAGAATCATAAACCTGTTCTTCTTCGGCGTAAAAGGAGCGTACATGAACATTATTCAATGCATTCAGACATTGATGAACTCTGGGGTCTTTCTTCTCCCTTTGATGGGCCAGCAGTTCATCTTTTTGATTTCTCTTAAAGATCTCTATCATTATGTATTCTTGTTCCAGCTTCTTAGAGGTTTCATCATCAGTAGTGGGAAACTCTGATGATTCTTCAGCAGTTTGTTCTTCTTCCAGATACCATTTGCTTTTCCTTTAACAGACTTCAGTGTAGTTGATATATCTGGGAAAGACTCAAACTGGGGCTCACTGGCTTCAGTACCAGCAGCTTCTTCAGACAGCATAGTGGCTTCAGTGCCAAATGCTCTTTGTGCCAATGCTTCAGTGTCACTTGTTTTTGGTCACCAGACGACTTTTCCCCCTTGGAATAATCACCAGTTCTGGACTTGAGATCATTCCATAATTGTTCTAGCATATGTCTGTCCAGTGCACCAAAGGTTCTTCCTGCCACTGGAGTTGTATCAGTCACAACTTTCTTAAGTGCCTGCACTTCCTTTTTAACAGTTTCAACTTCTTTAGGCAAGTGCTTTGGCAATTTTTCTTCCATCAACCTCTCCACTTGGGGTAACAGCCCATCTTAAAGAGTTCGAAGAACAGTCTCAGAAATTTCTTCAGATAATTCTTTCAGCATACTGATTCTGAACTTCTTTGTACATTCATCACTAATTGTACTTACAACTGCATCCTGATCAAGTGTGGATCTACTCTCCAGAGAACTTATCCTGGAACCAACTTCTGAACCTCTTCATTCAGACCTGCCAGTGGTTGAACAAGTTCCCCCTATTTGTTCTGAAATAGTGCATGCATCTCAGACTTCTATCTATACATGTTTGTAAGTCTGAAATGCAAGTTTTTGTTTAAGTTGTAAAAATTTCTTAAGTACATCTTATAGATCATTGATGTCTCAGAATTTTACTTGTGTTTTTCTAACTTAAACTTATCATCTACTTATTTGTCACAATTTGCAATGCAATAGTTTAAGCAATTTGCAAGATGTGAGAAGACTTTGTATTTATAGACAAAGTTCATGATGACATGGACAATGTCGTACAAATGTGGTTGTGAGCATTTAAGGAATTAAACCATAATTCCTTACATGCTGCACAAGGAAGCGTATATAAGTCACTTGATGTGACTTATAGTACTAGGTTCCTAACCTATACTTTGTACCTTTTATTAATAGATAATTCTATTAACTGGATAAAGGTGTAAAGTAAAAGTCTTCCTCGTAATCAGTGTAAAGTGTTGTAAGTACTTTATCACTGAGATGCTTCAGTCTTCGATCTGGTAGAATCACTCTGATGCTCGCTTCTGAGATGATTCTCTTCTTCAGACTTCAGTCTTTGACTTCATTCTGAATGGTATTCTGATACGTAGATCTGAACTGAAGTGAAGCTTCAGTGAAGGAGTTCTGAATTCTGAGGCATCTCAGAATTCTGAAGTAATGTCTTCACTAAACTTCAAGCTATTTCTGAACAAATTATACATGGTCGATTCTCGACCTAACAAATTCCCCCTATTTGTTCTGAAATAGTGCATGCATCTCAGACTTCTATCTATACATGTTTGTAAGTCTGAAATGCAAGTTTTTGTTTAAGTTGTAAAAATTTCTTAAGTACATCTTATAGATCATTGATGTCTCAGAATTTTACTTGTGTTTTTCTAACTTAAACTTATCATCTACTTATTTGTCACAATTTGCAACTTATATATTACACACTGAAATGAAAGTTACAAATGTAAATATTTACAAGTACATGATAATTCTGAATAGAAAACTACTTCTTGGCAGGCCTTGAACCAGAAGGTGCCTCAGTAGGTTTTCTCTTCAGTGGAGACTGATCCCTTTTGCCAAATAGCCTTGCTTCAATTTCTACCTTGGCTTGCATCTTTTGCTGAATTCTTGCTAGCCATGCACCAGTCAAGGCAGACTTAGGCTTTCCTTTCAGAACTTGAATCATCTCCCTGTGCTCAGATATGCCAAACTCATGAACTGAAACCTGAGTATATTCTTCAGTAGCCCTTCCTTCTCTTTTCACAACCAAATCGAACAGCTTCAATCCATCAGCCTTAATAACTTCAATATCAACAATTCTGGCCTGATGTGATCGATGAGTCATGTAATGATCATACTGGTCCTTCTCATGTTTTCTTTGGAGCTCAGCAGCATCATCAGAAATTGGTTTGATTGAAGTATGGACAACATCACGAGAATCTTTCTTTGTAGTTTTTGTTCCAGTTCTGGGCTTAGTTGGAGGTCTGAACAACTCCTTCTCCACATACTGAACTCCAGCCAGAATCTCCTTCTTCTTTCTGGCCATCTCCATTTCTCTATTTTTCACTAAGTCTTGAATGGACATCTTGAAAGTTAGATGGTCCAGCTTTTGTTCCAGTGGAGAGTAGTTCACCCCATACTCATAATCAAGCATATCTTTAACAGCCTTCTGCACTCTTGGGTCATGTTTGATTTTCTGAAATCGTTCAAGTGATAGACCAAGAGATGCAGCATCAATGTGATCCAGGGTTCCCATACTTTGGTGTTGAACCCTTTCCCTTTCTTTATTCTCACTCCACATGATAAATTGGTTAGAGACTTGCTTCTGCAGAGTCTCCAACTTCTTGCTATCAGCATTAGGATCCTGAAGTGGATAACCTTGTTCGTCAACATCTTCACCAACAACCAGACCAGAACTTTTATCAGTTTTCTTTGTAGGTTCTGCCAAAGCTTTTCCCTTATCTTTCCTTTCAACTTCAGATTCTGGTTTCTGAACATGTTCCCCCTGAACTGAGGCACTACCAGAAGGTACCTCAGCTTGCTTCTTGGTTGCATGAATCATTTCTTGTGTACTGGCCAGCAACCCAAGAGGCACACCACTTCCCCCTTTGGAAATCTCTGCAGGCATTTTAGCATAAAGATCCAGAGTACTTTTAAGTGCCTGCAAAGGTTTCCAACTTTGTTGCTCTAGGCACTCACAAATGCCTTTAGCCATTGTGGCAAACTGAGCCTTTAGCCTGAATGAAGAGCTAAGGTTCAGTGCCTCTTGATCTTTCAAGTCTTTAAGCATCTTTCTATCTTCATCAGTGAAGGATGCAGGGGGAGGAGGAGCAGTGACAGGTTCCTTCTTCAGAAGAGTTAAGATTTCCTCCAATTGTTTTGACTGATTTTGAACTGCACCTTCAAGCATGGAAACTGAGCTTTTTACTTCATTAACGGCTCTTTCCACTTTATCATTTGTATTTTGGGTCAGTTCAGCAATCATCAACCTAACTTCTTCTCCAACTTTCTGAGATACAGACTCTGAAATCTGAGCAGCAATATTCTGAGATAGCTCAGATTTCAGATCTTCCACAATACAAGCACTTACAGAAGCCCCAAGTTCTTTTTCATTAATACTTGGCTTCTGAACCATTTTATGAACTTCATTACCCACTGCCATGACCTCTTGCTTCAACAGCTCAACTCCAGATGTCAAGTTCGCAACTACTGAAGCTTGCACATCTCTCTTAGTCATTCTGAAGGCTTCTCTGATTGCAGAGCTCACCTTATTGCACGTCATAACCAACTCATTCAACTTTCCAACCACTAGTCCTTCATTCCCAGCTACTTTGGTCAGCTCAGTTCCAATGAACATCTGAGCACCTTTCATATCAGCCAAGGAGCTAGTGTTGGCAGTTAGAGATTTAGATAAGTCCTCCACCCTACGAATAAGGCCTTGGACTTCGGTTTGGGTTTTCTCTAACTGGGCTTCCACATTGAAAGGAGGTGGGGGTTGTGCAGAAGCAGGAGCCACAAAGGGTAAACTACCCAGCCCTTTTAACACTTTGTTCATCTGAACATCGGTTGGACTCTCAGATTCCGTCTCAGAATCTAGGTCATGTTCAGAAGGGACATCATAATTGATTGGTGGTGGTACATTGTAAATTTGTGGGTGTAGAAATTGAAGTGAAGGAGTGAAAGATGGATCGGTTACGTATGCGGGATTGGTGCCTGGTGGAAAGATAGGATTTTGGTGAGATGGTGGTGGTGGTACATTGTAAATTTGTGGGTGTAGAAATTGAAGTGAAGGAGTGAAAGATGGATCGGTTACGTATGCGGGATTGGTGCCTGGTGGAAAGATAGGATTTTGGTGAGATGGTGGTGGTGGTACATTGTAAATTTGTGGGTGTAGAAATTGAAGTGAAGGAGTGAAAGATGGATCGGTTACGTATGCGGGATTGGTGCCTGGTGGAAAGATAGGATTTTGGTGAGATGGTGGTGGTGGTACATTGTAAATTTGTGGGTGTAGAAATTGAAGTGAAGGAGTGAAAGATGGATCGGTTACGTATGCGGGATTGGTGCCTGGTGGAAAGATAGGATTTTGGTGAGATGGTGGTGGTGGTACATTGTAAATTTGTGGGTGTAGAAATTGAAGTGAAGGAGTGAAAGATGGATCGGTTACGTATGCGGGATTGGTGCCTGGTGGAAAGATAGGATTTTGGTGAGATGGTGGTGGTGGTACATTGTAAATTTGTGGGTGTAGAAATTGAAGTGAAGGAGTGAAAGATGGATCGGTTACGTATGCGGGATTGGTGCCTGGTGGAAAGATAGGATTTTGGTGAGATGGTGGTGGTGGTACATTGTAAATTTGTGGGTGTAGAAATTGAAGTGAAGGAGTGAAAGATGGATCGGTTACGTATGCGGGATTGGTGCCTGGTGGAAAGATAGGATTTTGGTGAGATGGTGGTGGTGGTACATTGTAAATTTGTGGGTGTAGAAATTGAAGTGAAGGAGTGAAAGATGGATCGGTTACGTATGCGGGATTGGTGCCTGGTGGAAAGATAGGATTTTGGTGAGATGGTGGTGGTGGTACATTGTAAATTTGTGGGTGTAGAAATTGAAGTGAAGGAGTGAAAGATGGATCGGTTACGTATGCGGGATTGGTGCCTGGTGGAAAGATAGGATTTTGGTGAGATGGTGGTGGTGGTACATTGTAAATTTGTGGGTGTAGAAATTGAAGTGAAGGAGTGAAAGATGGATCGGTTACGTATGCGGGATTGGTGCCTGGTGGAAAGATAGGATTTTGGTGAGATGGTGGTGGTGGTACATTGTAAATTTGTGGGTGTAGAAATTGAAGTGAAGGAGTGAAAGATGGATCGGTTACGTATGCGGGATTGGTGCCTGGTGGAAAGATAGGATTTTGGTGAGATGGTGGTGGTGGTACATTGTAAATTTGTGGGTGTAGAAATTGAAGTGAAGGAGTGAAAGATGGATCGGTTACGTATGCGGGATTGGTGCCTGGTGGAAAGATAGGATTTTGGTGAGATGGTGGTGGTGGTACATTGTAAATTTGTGGGTGTAGAAATTGAAGTGAAGGAGTGAAAGATGGATCGGTTACGTATGCGGGATTGGTGCCTGGTGGAAAGATAGGATTTTGGTGAGATGGTGGTGGTGGTACATTGTAAATTTGTGGGTGTAGAAATTGAAGTGAAGGAGTGAAAGATGGATCGGTTACGTATGCGGGATTGGTGCCTGGTGGAAAGATAGGATTTTGGTGAGATGGTGGTGGTGGTACATTGTAAATTTGTGGGTGTAGAAATTGAAGTGAAGGAGTGAAAGATGGATCGGTTACGTATGCGGGATTGGTGCCTGGTGGAAAGATAGGATTTTGGTGAGATGGTGGTGGTGGTACATTGTAAATTTGTGGGTGTAGAAATTGAAGTGAAGGAGTGAAAGATGGATCGGTTACGTATGCGGGATTGGTGCCTGGTGGAAAGATAGGATTTTGGTGAGATGGTGGTGGTGGTACATTGTAAATTTGTGGGTGTAGAAATTGAAGTGAAGGAGTGAAAGATGGATCGGTTACGTATGCGGGATTGGTGCCTGGTGGAAAGATAGGATTTTGGTGAGATGGTGGTGGTGGTACATTGTAAATTTGTGGGTGTAGAAATTGAAGTGAAGGAGTGAAAGATGGATCGGTTACGTATGCGGGATTGGTGCCTGGTGGAAAGATAGGATTTTGGTGAGATGGTGGTGGTGGTACATTGTAAATTTGTGGGTGTAGAAATTGAAGTGAAGGAGTGAAAGATGGATCGGTTACGTATGCGGGATTGGTGCCTGGTGGAAAGATAGGATTTTGGTGAGATGGTGGTGGTGGTACATTGTAAATTTGTGGGTGTAGAAATTGAAGTGAAGGAGTGAAAGATGGATCGGTTACGTATGCGGGATTGGTGCCTGGTGGAAAGATAGGATTTTGGTGAGATGGTGGTGGTGGTACATTGTAAATTTGTGGGTGTAGAAATTGAAGTGAAGGAGTGAAAGATGGATCGGTTACGTATGCGGGATTGGTGCCTGGTGGAAAGATAGGATTTTGGTGAGATGGTGGTGGTGGTACATTGTAAATTTGTGGGTGTAGAAATTGAAGTGAAGGAGTGAAAGATGGATCGGTTACGTATGCGGGATTGGTGCCTGGTGGAAAGATAGGATTTTGGTGAGATGGTGGTGGTGGTACATTGTAAATTTGTGGGTGTAGAAATTGAAGTGAAGGAGTGAAAGATGGATCGGTTACGTATGCGGGATTGGTGCCTGGTGGAAAGATAGGATTTTGGTGAGATGGTGGTGGTGGTACATTGTAAATTTGTGGGTGTAGAAATTGAAGTGAAGGAGTGAAAGATGGATCGGTTACGTATGCTGGATTGGTGCCTTCGAGAAATCCCTGCTATATTCTGGTACTGATGCATCATACCCAACTTGATCATAAGCATCACCAAGTATATCTTTGAAGCATAAGCTTAAAAACCTTGGAAATGCAATATGTAGACTTCTCTTCCCCTTTAATTTTGTAATCAACTGAGAGAAGAGGATCTCAGCGAAGTCTACTTGCACTCCATTCCAGATATAATACCCCATTTCAACTTGGGGTAGTGAGAGTTGGTCCAACCCTCCATGGTTGCCACCAAGACTCTCCACTATTTGAGTCCAGAAGAACCTCCAACATGTACCAAAACCAGACATGAAAATATGTCCAGAGGTCTTCAAGTTACCATTTTCATCCTCCATGTCACCATGACCAGTGGCGACCAAAACCTCCCTAAAATTGACTCCTTTGAGTCTTTTCTCAAACACCTGGGGAGGTTTGAGGTAGTTCAGATGAAGGGAAGTTCTGAACCCCTCGAGGGTGATGACACACTTCTTTGTGCCCTCATTTAGAGTGAAGGATATAGATTGTTCATCCTTACTCACCACTGCTGAATACCAGAATTCAAGCAAGTATCGATGATACATTGCTTGCGGATTGGCGGTCATCGCATAATGGAAGAGGGATTGCTCCCAAAATTTGTTGATTCTTCCCATTAAGGATTTGGTATGTATATTCAATTGAGCCAAAAAGTTGCTCATATTGAATCGGATTTGAGATGCAGTGAAGTTCTTAGGCCATATGGCAGAAGTTTTCACATCACTTGATGGAATATATTCAAATGTTATGAGTGATTTATGTGAAGATGAAGATGATTTAGCCATTTGAGATTTGAAAATGAAAGTGAAAAAAAAAAGAAAAGAAAAAATTTAAAAAAAAAAAAAAAAAAAAAAAAAAAAAAAAAAAAAAAAAAAAAAAAAAAAAAAAAAAAAAAAAAAAAAAAAAAAAAAAAAAAAAAAAAAAAAAAAAAAAAAAAAAAAAAAAAAAAAAAAAAAAAAAAAAAAAAAAAAAAAAAAAAAAAAAAAAAAAAAAAAAAAAAAAAAAAAAAAAAAAAAAAAAAAAAAAAAAAAAAAAAAAAAAAAAAAAAAAAAAAAAAAAAAAAAAAAAAAAAAAAAAAAAAAAAAAAAAAAAAAAAAAAAAAAAAAAAAAAAAAAAAAAAAAAAAAAAAAAAAAAAAAAAAAAAAAAAAAAAAAAAAAAAAAAAAAAAAAAAAAAAAAAAAAAAAAAAAAAAAAAAAAAAAAAAAAAAAAAAAAAAAAAAAAAAAAAAAAAAAAAAAAAAAAAAAAAAAAAAAAAAAAAAAAAAAAAAAAAAAAAAAAAAAAAAAAAAAAAAAAAAAAAAAAAAAAAAAAAAAAAAAAAAAAAAAAAAAAAAAAAAAAAAAAAAAAAAAAAAAAAAAAAAAAAAAAAAAAAAAAAAAAAAAAAAAAAAAAAAAAAAAAAAAAAAAAAAAAAAAAAAAAAAAAAAAAAAAAAAAAAAAAAAAAAAAAAAAAAAAAAAAAAAAAAAAAAAAAAAAAAAAAAAAAAAAAAAAAAAAAAAAAAAAAAAAAAAAAAAAAAAAAAAAAAAAAAAAAAAAAAAAAAAAAAAAAAAAAAAAAAAAAAAAAAAAAAAAAAAAAAAAAAAAAAAAAAAAAAAAAAAAAAAAAAAAAAAAAAAAAAAAAAAAAAAAAAAAAAAAAAAAAAAAAAAAAAAAAAAAAAAAAAAAAAAAAAAAAAAAAAAAAAAAAAAAAAAAAAAAAAAAAAAAAAAAAAAAAAAAAAAAAAAAAAAAAAAAAAAAAAAAAAAAAAAAAAAAAAAAAAAAAAAAAAAAAAAAAAAAAAAAAAAAAAAAAAAAAAAAAAAAAAAAAAAAAAAAAAAAAAAAAAAAAAAAAAAAAAAAAAAAAAAAAAAAAAAAAAAAAAAAAAAAAAAAAAAAAAAAAAAAAAAAAAAAAAAAAAAAAAAAAAAAAAAAAAAAAAAAAAAAAAAAAAAAAAAAAAAAAAAAAAAAAAAAAAAAAAAAAAAAAAAAAAAAAAAAAAAAAAAAAAAAAAAAAAAAAAAAAAAAAAAAAAAAAAAAAAAAAAAAAAAAAAAAAAAAAAAAAAAAAAAAAAAAAAAAAAAAAAAAAAAAAAAAAAAAAAAAAAAAAAAAAAAAAAAAAAAAAAAAAAAAAAAAAAAAAAAAAAAAAATGGCAATGGCACTGGTGTTATCACAAAAGATTGGAGTCTTTGTGTAAGTAACACCATAATCAGTCAGCTGGTTCTTCATCCATAGAATCTGAGCACAACAACTCGCTGCAGAGATGTACTCAGCTTCTGCAGTGGATAGTGATACTGCAGTCTGCTTCTTACTAGTCCAGCTTACTAATTTGCCACCAAGGAAATGACACCCACCAGTGGTACTTTTCCTGTCTATCTTGCAACCTGCATGATCAGAATCTGAATAACCCATTAGATCTAGACTGGAGCCTTTGGGATACCAAAGACCCAATCTGGGGACACCCTTAAGGTATCTGAAGATCCTTTTAACAGCATTTGCATGTGCTTCTCTGGGATCAGACTGAAATCTAGCACAAAGGCATGTTGCAAACATTATGTCTGGTCTACTTGCAGTTAAATACATCAGTGAACCAACCATACCTCGATATTTTGTTTGGTCCACTGGTTTTCCATGTGGATCAGAATCCAAAGTTAGTGGAGCAGAAATAGGAGTATCTTTTGATGAGACTGAATCAAATTGATATTTCTTTAGTAAATCTCTAACATATTTTTCCTGGTTTATGAAGATACCATCTTCAGTTTGTTTTACTTGAAGTCCCAGAAAATATGTTAGTTCTCCCATCATACTCATTTCATACTCAGAAGACATGATTTTCGAAAAGTTTTTACACATCTTCTCATTAGTAGAACCAAACACAATATCATCAACATAAATTTGTACTAAAAGAATATCACTTTTATCATGCAATATGAATAAAGTTTTATCAATAGCACCTCGTTTAAAACCATTTTTAAGAAGATGTTTAGTAAGAGTATCATACCAGGCTCTGGGTGCTTGTCTCAGACCATATAAGGCTTTGTTCAGTCTGCACACCCAATGTGGTTTTTCTTCATTGATGAACCCTGGTGGTTGATGCACATACACAACTTCTTCTAGATCGCCATTCAGAAATGCACTTTTGACATCCATTTGATAGACTTTAAATTGATGATGAGCTGCAAAAGCTAAGAAAATTCTGATAGCTTCAAGTCTAGCAACTGGTGCAAAAGTTTCATCAAAATCTATTCCCTCTTCTTGTGCATATCCCTTTGCAACAAGTCTAGCTTTGTTTCTAATGACGTGACCATCTTCGTCCATCTTGTTTCTGAAGACCCATCTTGTCCCAATTGGTTCCTTCTTTAGGTTACTGGGACAAGGAACGAGTTCCCATACATCGTTTCTTTTAAACTGGTTGAGCTCATCTTGCATGGCTTCAACCCAGCTTGGGTCCTTCATAGCCTCGTCAATCTTCTTGGGTTCAATTAGAGATAAGAAACTGACGTTTAAGCATTGATCGCTTGTGGCTCTTCTGGTCTGAACCCCACTAGTGGAATTCCCAATGATTTGCTCGATAGGATGTGCTTTAGTCCACTTAGTGTATTGACCAGGGTGAGAAATGATATCAGTGCAAGAATTTCTCTGAGTAACTTCTGGAGGAGCTTCAGAAAATACATCTTCAGCTTCTTCTTCTTCCTGCATATCATGACTTGCATCATGAAATTCTTCAGATTGATGTTGCTCAGTGGAATCTGATATCATGGGTGTAGCAGCATATACATCTGATCCAATAGTTAGTTCAGAAGGTAGTTTGAAACTAACTGGGGGATAGAATGGAATGTTGCTTTGCTTGTTTCTTTCTGGTTCTGAACGGAGATGTTCAGAAACATGTTCAGGTGACTGATCAGATTCTGCAATAGGATCAGAATCACCAAAACTGATTGGACTTTCTGAGGGTGGTTCAGAAATGGAATTTTTAAAGATTGCAGAGTTGGATTCATCAAAGGTAACATGAATTGACTCATCAACCTTTTCAAGTCTCTTGTTAAAGACTCTAAAGGCTTTGCGATTTGATGAATATCCTAGGAAGTACCCTTCATCAGCTTTTGCATCGAATTTTCCAAGCTGATTAGAGTTATTCAGAATGTATACTGGACACCCAAATACATGGAAGTATCCAATATTAGGCTTTCTATTTCTGAGTACTTCATAGGAGGTCTTCTTATGTCTTTTGACATAGATAGATCTGTTCTGAGTGTAGCAAGCAGTTGCAACAGCTTCAGCCCAGAAATTCTTGGGAAGACCAGATTCATTCAGCATACTTCTGGCAGCTTCAATCAGCGTACGATTCTTTCTTTCTACAACACCATTCTGCTCTGGTGTGTGTGCTGAGGAGAAGTTCTGAGATATGCCAGTTTCAGTGCAGAAGGACTCCAGAGTGGCATTTCTGAATTCAGTGCCATTGTCACTTCTGAGCTGACAAACTTTTCGCTTGTACTTGAGCTCAATTTGTTTGATGAGAGCAATGATTTCAGCAGCAGCTTCACTCTTAGACTTGAGGAAAATCACCCAGCAATATCTTGAATATTCATCTACAACGACAAGGGTGTACTTCTTTCCTGCTCTGGTCTGAACGTTCACTGGTCCAAAAAGGTCCATGTGAAGCAAGTGAAGAGGTTCAGTTATACTAAAGCTTTGCTTAGTTTTGAATGAAGCTCTTTTCTGCTTGCCCATTTCACAACCTGGACATGGCTTGTCTTTGTTGAAAGACATAGAGGGTATCCCATCAACAAGTTGTTTTCTTGACAACTTATTAATGTTTTTGAAGTTCAGATGGGATAATCTCTTGTGCCACAACCAGTTTGTGTCTTCATCAGCCTTTGTGTAGAAACATTGTTCAGAGATAGATGGATTCATATCAATGACATAAATGTTTCCCTTCCTTGGTGCAACCAGTACTACCTTTCCATCTCTGTTGAATATGGTGCCTTGTGAGATATCAAATAAAACCTTGAAGCCATCATCACAAAGTTGACTGACACTGATCAGGTTATATTTCAAACCATTCACATATGCAACTCGTGTGAATTTGACTTGACCATTATTCACCACACCATATCCCTCAGTTTTTCCATTTCCATCATTTCCAAAAACAATTGAGGGCCCTTCTTGCACCCTATATTCCTCCAGCAGGGTTTGATAACCAGTCATGGTTCGGCCAGCAGCACTGTCCAGAAACCATATGTTCTTCTTTCGGTCTCCCTGCACACAATCAAAGATTAGTTCTTTTTGGGAACCCATCTTTGGATGGGTTCACTAGACTCTCCCTTAGCAGTCTCAGATTTCTTTGGTATATGTGGAACTGAAGGGTCAAATGGGATTTCAGTCATTATCTCAGTTGACACAAAAGTTGTTGGTTTGATGGGGTGCTCAACCTTTTTCTTCTCAGATTTTTGCTTGATTTGCTTAGAAAAAGGTTTTGCATTTTGTTTAGGTTGAAGAGGAGTGGTTTCAACATTTTTTAAACGATTGCAGAGTTGGATTCATCAAAGGTAACATGAATTGACTCATCAACCTTTTCAAGTCTCTTGTTAAAGACTCTAAAGGCTTTGCGATTTGATGAATATCCTAGGAAGTACCCTTCATCAGCTTTTGCATCGAATTTTCCAAGCTGATTAGAGTTATTCAGAATGTATACTGGACACCCAAATACATGGAAGTATCCAATATTAGGCTTTCTATTTCTGAGTACTTCATAGGAGGTCTTCTTATGTCTTTTGACATAGATAGATCTGTTCTGAGTGTAGCAAGCAGTTGCAACAGCTTCAGCCCAGAAATTCTTGGGAAGACCAGATTCATTCAGCATACTTCTGGCAGCTTCAATCAGCGTACGATTCTTTCTTTCTACAACACCATTCTGCTCTGGTGTGTGTGCTGAGGAGAAGTTCTGAGATATGCCAGTTTCAGTGCAGAAGGACTCCAGAGTGGCATTTCTGAATTCAGTGCCATTGTCACTTCTGAGCTGACAAACTTTTCGCTTGTACTTGAGCTCAATTTGTTTGATGAGAGCAATGATTTCAGCAGCAGCTTCACTCTTAGACTTGAGGAAAATCACCCAGCAATATCTTGAATATTCATCTACAACGACAAGGGTGTACTTCTTTCCTGCTCTGGTCTGAACGTTCACTGGTCCAAAAAGGTCCATGTGAAGCAAGTGAAGAGGTTCAGTTATACTAAAGCTTTGCTTAGTTTTGAATGAAGCTCTTTTCTGCTTGCCCATTTCACAACCTGGACATGGCTTGTCTTTGTTGAAAGACATAGAGGGTATCCCATCAACAAGTTGTTTTCTTGACAACTTATTAATGTTTTTGAAGTTCAGATGGGATAATCTCTTGTGCCACAACCAGTTTGTGTCTTCATCAGCCTTTGTGTAGAAACATTGTTCAGAGATAGATGGATTCATATCAATGACATAAATGTTTCCCTTCCTTGGTGCAACCAGTACTACCTTTCCATCTCTGTTGAATATGGTGCCTTGTGAGATATCAAATAAAACCTTGAAGCCATCATCACAAAGTTGACTGACACTGATCAGGTTATATTTCAAACCATTCACATATGCAACTCGTGTGAATTTGACTTGACCATTATTCACCACACCATATCCCTCAGTTTTTCCATTTCCATCATTTCCAAAAACAATTGAGGGCCCTTCTTGCACCCTATATTCCTCCAGCAGGGTTTGATAACCAGTCATGGTTCGGCCAGCAGCACTGTCCAGAAACCATATGTTCTTCTTTCGGTCTCCCTGCACACAATCAAAGATTAGTTCTTTTTGGGAACCCATCTTTGGATGGGTTCACTAGACTCTCCCTTAGCAGTCTCAGATTTCTTTGGTATATGTGGAACTGAAGGGTCAAATGGGATTTCAGTCATTATCTCAGTTGACACAAAAGTTGTTGGTTTGATGGGGTGCTCAACCTTTTTCTTCTCAGATTTTTGCTTGATTTGCTTAGAAAAAGGTTTTGCATTTTGTTTAGGTTGAAGAGGTGTGGTTTCAACATTTTTTAAACGTGCATTACAACTCTGCACTTGTCTAGCCAATAGTTGAAATTGACTTTCTAACCTTAACAACATAGATTCTTCATTAGACACCTGAGCCTTACCAGAATCTGAGGTAGAGGGCTCAGTGGGGGAGACAGTTTTCTTCTTCTTTAGTCCTTTTGGAACCTTAGATGAAGTCTGAGGAGATGGCTTTTTGGTTTTAGCCTTCTTTTCTGAACCAGTTGTCTGAGCTGTTTCAGAATTTCCCTCAGATTGTTCCTTGACCTTATTAGTTACAATTTTTTGTTTGCCAACTTTAGGAAAAGTAATTTCCGGTTTCATTTCTTTTGGAAGTGCATCTAAATCAGTGATTATAGATGCCATGTGAAGATCACCAGATTCATATGCTGTTTTTTGATTTGCAAAAGTGTTTTTAATTGCAGCATCTGGTTTTGGTGCACTCATCCAAGATTTGATTATTTTTTGTTCTTTTTCAAGGATGGTTTTTAGTTCTTCTTTTTCCAACTCTAAAGTGGCAACCATTGATTGATAACTTTTTAGGGCCAGATGAACATCTTTCAGTTCTTTTAATCTGGCCTGACTGGCGTTCAGTTCAGAAGTATTATTTTCAAACATTTTTAGGCTTTCTGAACGCACTGTCTCAACAAAAGAGATGTCAGCCTCTAAAAGAACCAAAAGGTCCAGTTTGTGTTCCTCATCTTCTTCATAGCCAAAATTACTGACCTTTTTCATCACTATATCCACCCAGCGGCCAGATTCAACATCAGTTTTGACCAAATGACCTTGGTCTTCTTGTGCCATGAAACACATATCCCTAACTTCCTCCTCATCATCAGATGATTCATCGGAGTCTTCCCACTTTTCAGTCTTGGCAATCATGCAACTGTTGCTCGAGTTGTCTTGTGCCAAAAGAGCCATATGAGCCTTCAACTTCTTGTATTTGGCCTTATAGCTGTCATCAGACTTCTGAAAAATAGAATGGTTAGGGGCAGATTGTGATGATGAAGGTTGACTAGATCTGCATTCCTTCATGAAATGTCCTTTCTTGCCGCATTTAAAGCATTCAAGATTAGACTTATCTATAGAAGCACTGGAAGCAAAAGGTTTTGCATTTTGTTTAGGTTGAAGAGGTGTGGTTTCAACATTTTTTAAACGTGCATTACAACTCTGCACTTGTCTAGCCAATAGTTGAAATTGACTTTCTAACCTTAACAACATAGATTCTTCATTAGACACCTGAGCCTTACCAGAATCTGAGGTAGAGGGCTCAGTGGGGGAGACAGTTTTCTTCTTCTTTAGTCCTTTTGGAACCTTAGATGAAGTCTGAGGAGATGGCTTTTTGGTTTTAGCCTTCTTTTCTGAACCAGTTGTCTGAGCTGTTTCAGAATTTCCCTCAGATTGTTCCTTGACCTTATTAGTTACAATTTTTTGTTTGCCAACTTTAGGAAAAGTAATTTCCGGTTTCATTTCTTTTGGAAGTGCATCTAAATCAGTGATTATAGATGCCATGTGAAGATCACCAGATTCATATGCTGTTTTTTGATTTGCAAAAGTGTTTTTAATTGCAGCATCTGGTTTTGGTGCACTCATCCAAGATTTGATTATTTTTTGTTCTTTTTCAAGGATGGTTTTTAGTTCTTCTTTTTCCAACTCTAAAGTGGCAACCATTGATTGATAACTTTTTAGGGCCAGATGAACATCTTTCAGTTCTTTTAATCTGGCCTGACTGGCGTTCAGTTCAGAAGTATTATTTTCAAACATTTTTAGGCTTTCTGAACGCACTGTCTCAACAAAAGAGATGTCAGCCTCTAAAAGAACCAAAAGGTCCAGTTTGTGTTCCTCATCTTCTTCATAGCCAAAATTACTGACCTTTTTCATCACTATATCCACCCAGCGGCCAGATTCAACATCAGTTTTGACCAAATGACCTTGGTCTTCTTGTGCCATGAAACACATATCCCTAACTTCCTCCTCATCATCAGATGATTCATCGGAGTCTTCCCACTTTTCAGTCTTGGCAATCATGCAACTGTTGCTCGAGTTGTCTTGTGCCAAAAGAGCCATATGAGCCTTCAACTTCTTGTATTTGGCCTTATAGCTGTCATCAGACTTCTGAAAAATAGAATGGTTAGGAGCAGATTGTGATGATGAAGGTTGACTAGATCTGCATTCCTTCATGAAATGTCCTTTCTTGCCGCATTTAAAGCATTCAAGATTAGACTTATCAATAGAAGCACTGGAAGCAAAAGGTTTGCCAGATCGATTTGATTTGGCCTTAAAACGATTGAACGTTTTAGCCAGCATGGCAACCAGATCATCATTGTCATCCTCATCACAATCATGAGTGACATTAGCAGAGACACCAGTTTTTAACATTTGAGAAACCATCTTCTTCATTGAGTCAAAAATATCACTCTCAGAAGATAGTAGAGCAGTGCTTTGTGGTTCAGAATACTGAACCGTACCAGAACTTGTCGAAACATGGTTCTTGGCATCCTGCTCAGCCAAAGCTCTTTCAGCTTTGTTCTCTTCAGTATACCTAAATGCTCCATAAAGGGAAGCAAGAGTATGACTGTGTAATGTTTTGCCTTGTCTCAAGACCAAGATTAGATTTTCCCATTTTGAAGGTAAAATGTCACAAAACTTTTCTAACAAAATTTCTTTGTCTTTGGTTACACCTAGGGCTTTCAGTTGGTTTACCAGATTTGTAAACCTAATGTAAGTTTGGGTTAAAGACTCCCCAGGTATAGCAAAGAAAGACTCATATCTTTTGTTTAAAGCAACTTTTCTTGTGACAATTGTCTCATTAGTGCCTTCAAACTGTGTCAGTAGTTCCGCCCACATTAATTTAGAATTTTCGAGTAAAACAAGAGTGGGCATAAGGGTTTCTGGAACTGCGTATAAAATCATATTTTGTAACTTAGTATCCAAGTCAACAAGTCTATGATCTTCCTCTGACCAATGATCCTTCTCCTTAGGTGACTGCCTAGGAGTCCCATCGGCATTTCTGACGACAGTTGACGCATTCATAGGGACAAAGGGTCCATCTTTTAAAATGTCTGGTAAATGTCTCTCAACACCAGCAATATACTTAAGTAAGCACGCTTTCCATGTTTGAAAGTTTTCACTGTTCCCATCAAACTTGGGAACAGGATTAGTTGGAAAGTGTACGTGAACATTGTGTGAGGGTATATTGTTGTTGATGACAGGGGGTGGGGTAGCATTATTAGGGTCAGGTCCTTGTTCAAAGTCAGTCATCTTAGCAGATCAAAGGTTAAAGAATTGTAGTAATTCAACCTTGCTGCTCTGATACCAATTGTGAGTCCCAAATATAAAGACGAATGACTAAACCCGACTGGCAAGTACAACTAATCTTGATGGACAAGTTTAGTTTACGATCCAGATATGGATAACAAGAAACAAATGACAATATGAATTAATGCAAGAATAAATGGCAGAAACTATATAAAGATATATATAAATATAATCAAGTATGTAGCATTGAGACACGTTGTTTTCTAATGTATTTGATTTATTGATGTATAAACAAATACAAGGATTGTTGCGGAACAAAGATAAACACCCAAGTGTAACTATCTAAACAATCCCGAAATACAAGTGATCAAGATGACTTGGAAATACTCGTAAGTTTTGCTTAGAGTATATCTCACAAGTTGCAATGCAATAGTTTTTTAGCAATTTGCAAGATGTGAGAAGACTTTGTATTTATAGACAAAGTTCATGATGACATGGACAATGTCGTACAAATGTGGTTGTGAGCATTTAAGGAATTAAACCATAATTCCTTACATGCTGCACAAGGAAGCGTATATAAGTCACTTGATGTGACTTATAGTACTAGGTTCCTAACCTATACTTTGTACCTTTTATTAATAGATAATTCTATTAACTGGATAAAGGTGTAAAGTAAAAGTCTTCCTCGTAATCAGTGTAAAGTGTTGTAAGTACTTTATCACTGAGATGCTTCAGTCTTCGATCTGGTAGAATCACTCTGATGCTCGCTTCTGAGATGATTCTCTTCTTCATTGAGTCAAAAATATCACTCTCAGAAGATAGTAGAGCAGTGCTTTGTGGTTCAGAATACTGAACCGTACCAGAACTTGTCGAAACATGGTTCTTGGCATCCTGCTCAGCCAAAGCTCTTTCAGCTTTGTTCTCTTCAGTATACCTAAATGCTCCATAAAGGGAAGCAAGAGTATGACTGTGTAATGTTTTGCCTTGTCTCAAGACCAAGATTAGATTTTCCCATTTTGAAGGTAAAATGTCACAAAACTTTTCTAACAAAATTTCTTTGTCTTTGGTTACACCTAGGGCTTTCAGTTGGTTTACCAGATTTGTAAACCTAATGTAAGTTTGGGTTAAAGACTCCCCAGGTATAGCAAAGAAAGACTCATATCTTTTGTTTAAAGCAACTTTTCTTGTGACAATTGTCTCATTAGTGCCTTCAAACTGTGTCAGTAGTTCCGCCCACATTAATTTAGAATTTTCGAGTAAAACAAGAGTGGGCATAAGGGTTTCTGGAACTGCGTATAAAATCATATTTTGTAACTTAGTATCCAAGTCAACAAGTCTATGATCTTCCTCTGACCAATGATCCTTCTCCTTAGGTGACTGCCTAGGAGTCCCATCGGCATTTCTGACGACAGTTGACGCATTCATAGGGACAAAGGGTCCATCTTTTAAAATGTCTGGTAAATGTCTCTCAACACCAGCAATATACTTAAGTAAGCACGCTTTCCATGTTTGAAAGTTTTCACTGTTCCCATCAAACTTGGGAACAGGATTAGTTGGAAAGTGTACGTGAACATTGTGTGAGGGTATATTGTTGTTGATGACAGGGGGTGGGGTAGCATTATTAGGGTCAGGTCCTTGTTCAAAGTCAGTCATCTTAGCAGATCAAAGGTTAAAGAATTGTAGTAATTCAACCTTGCTGCTCTGATACCAATTGTGAGTCCCAAATATAAAGACGAATGACTAAACCCGACTGGCAAGTACAACTAATCTTGATGGACAAGTTTAGTTTACGATCCAGATATGGATAACAAGAAACAAATGACAATATGAATTAATGCAAGAATAAATGGCAGAAACTATATAAAGATATATATAAATATAATCAAGTATGTAGCATTGAGACACGTTGTTTTCTAATGTATTTGATTTATTGATGTATAAACAAATACAAGGATTGTTGCGGAACAAAGATAAACACCCAAGTGTAACTATCTAAACAATCCCGAAATACAAGTGATCAAGATGACTTGGAAATACTCGTAAGTTTTGCTTAGAGTATATCTCACAAGTTGCAATGCAATAGTTTTTTTGGCTATTTGCAAGATGTGAGAAGACTTTGTATTTATAGACAAAGTTCATGATGACATGGACAATGTCGTACAAATGTGGTTGTGAGCATTTAAGGAATTAAACCATAATTCCTTACATGCTGCACAAGGAAGCGTATATAAGTCACTTGATGTGACTTATAGTACTAGGTTCCTAACCTATACTTTGTACCTTTTATTAATAGATAATTCTATTAACTGGATAAAGGTGTAAAGTAAAAGTCTTCCTCGTAATCAGTGTAAAGTGTTGTAAGTACTTTATCACTGAGATGCTTCAGTCTTCGATCTGGTAGAATCACTCTGATGCTCGCTTCTGAGATGATTCTCTTCTTCAGACTTCAGTCTTTGACTTCATTCTGAATGGTATTCTGATACGTAGATCTGAACTGAAGTGAAGCTTCAGTGAAGGAGTTCTGAATTCTGAGGCATCTCAGAATTCTGAAGTAATGTCTTCACTAAACTTCAAGCTATTTCTGAACAAATTATACATGGTCGATTCTCGACCTAACACATTTCTTTGAGAAAATACTTTTAAGCATACACTTTGCATGAAAGTGAATTTGTCCAAATACTCTCGATCTTAAACAGGGATACTTCACAACTTTAAGTATCTCGATCCAAAAGATTTATTTGACAAATATAGATCATTTGTAATTCATAGGTTGTTAGGATACATACTTATTTGTATTATCTTGATTCCGCACAACCTTGTATTTTATTTAACATCATAAATAAAATATACAATTGAAAAATACATAATGGTCCACTTTACTTGTTTATTGCTTTAAGTCTTGTATTACTTTGTTTATATATTCTTGCATTTATTTACAAGTAATACTAGTCCATTATAGTGATTATTAGACTTGTTGTATTTTACACTTTCCTGGTTAACCATCGAACTTAAGGGACTCACAATAATAAAGATTTAAAGTCTGAAATAACCTGCGATGAAGTCTGGAGTGATCTCTCCAGGTCCGCCACCTTACTTAAAAGGCCTTGGACCTCGGCAGAAGATGAAGTGGAGAGACCACTGGGAGGTTCAAGATTGGAAGGCAATCTGGTCATAAGAGGTACTTGTGCCCAGTCCTCTTCAGTTGCAGCTTCAGATGTTACAACTGTTGAGTCCAGCGCACGAGGTTCAGTTACGTTGACTGGAGTTTGAAGTGGTGGAGGTTGAGATTGTGAAGTTTGAGTGGTTGCAGAGTGAAGTATTGAGTATTTCTTGGAATTGAAGGTGGTGGTGGTGGTGGTGGTGGTGGAGGTGGTTCATTTGGTGGTGGTGGTGGTGGTGGTGGAATATTTGTGGTGGTGGTAGGTGGTAGTGGTGACAAGTGGTGGTGATGGCGGTGGTGGTGGTGGTGGTGGTGGTGGTGGTGGTGGTGGTGGTGGTGGTGGTGGTGGTGGTGGTGGTGGTGGTGGTGGTGGTGGTGGTGGTGGTGGTGGTGGTGGTGGTGGTGGTGGTGGTGGTGGTGGTGGTGGTGGTGGTGGTGGTGGTGGTGGTGGTGGTGGTGGTGGTGGTGGTGGTGGTGGTGGTGGTGGTGGTGGTGGTGGTGGTGGTGGTGGTGGTGGTGGTGGTGGTGGTGGTGGTGGTGGTGGTGGTGGTGGTGGTGGTGGTGGTGGTGGTGGTGGTGGTGGTGGTGGTGGTGGTGGTGGTGGTGGTGGTGGTGGTGGTGGTGGTGGTGGTGGTGGTGGTGGTGGTGGTGGTGGTGGTGGTGGTGGTGGTGGTGGTGGTGGTGGTGGTGGTGGTGGTGGTGGTGGTGGTGGTGGTGGTGGTGGTGGTGGTGGTGGTGGTGGTGGTGGTGGTGGTGGTGGTGGTGGTGGTGGTGGTGGTGGTGGTGGTGGTGGTGGTGGTGGTGGTGGTGGTGGTGGTGGTGGTGGTGGTGGTGGTGGTGGTGGTGGTGGTGGTGGTGGTGGTGGTGGTGGTGGTGGTGGTGGTGGTGGTGGTGGTGGTGGTGGTGGTGGTGGTGGTGGTGGTGGTGGTGGTGGTGGTGGTGGTGGTGGTGGTGGTGGTGGTGGTGGTGGTGGTGGTGGTGGTGGTGGTGGTGGTGGTGGTGGTGGTGGTGGTGGTGGTGGTGGTGGTGGTGGTGGTGGTGGTGGTGGTGGTGGTGGTGGTGGTGGTGGTGGTGGTGGTGGTGGTGGTGGTGGTGGTGGTGGTGGTGGTGGTGGTGGTGGTGGTGGTGGTGGTGGTGGTGGTGGTGGTGGTGGTGGTGGTGGTGGTGGTGGTGGTGGTGGTGGTGGTGGTGGTGGTGGTGGTGGTGGTGGTGGTGGTGGTGGTGGTGGTGGTGGTGGTGGTGGTGGTGGTGGTGGTGGTGGTGGTGGTGGTGGTGGTGGTGGTGGTGGTGGTGGTGGTGGTGGTGGTGGTGGTGGTGGTGGTGGTGGTGGTGGTGGTGGTGGTGGTGGTGGTGGTGGTGGTGGTGGTGGTGGTGGTGGTGGTGGTGGTGGTGGTGGTGGTGGTGGTGGTGGTGGTGGTGGTGGTGGTGGTGGTGGTGGTGGTGGTGGTGGTGGTGGTGGTGGTGGTGGTGGTGGTGGTGGTGGTGGTGGTGGTGGTGGTGGTGGTGGTGGTGGTGGTGGTGGTGGTGGTGGTGGTGGTGGTGGTGGTGGTGGTGGTGGTGGTGGTGGTGGTGGTGGTGGTGGTGGTGGTGGTGGTGGTGGTGGTGGTGGTGGTGGTGGTGGTGGTGGTGGTGGTGGTGGTGGTGGTGGTGGTGGTGGTGGTGGTGGTGGTGGTGGTGGTGGTGGTGGTGGTGGTGGTGGTGGTGGTGGTGGTGGTGGTGGTGGTGGTGGTGGTGGTGGTGGTGGTGGTGGTGGTGGTGGTGGTGGTGGTGGTGGTGGTGGTGGTGGTGGTGGTGGTGGTGGTGGTGGTGGTGGTGGTGGTGGTGGTGGTGGTGGTGGTGGTGGTGGTGGTGGTGGTGGTGGTGGTGGTGGTGGTGGTGGTGGTGGTGGTGGTGGTGGTGGTGGTGGTGGTGGTGGTGGTGGTGGTGGTGGTGGTGGTGGTGGTGGTGGTGGTGGTGGTGGTGGTGGTGGTGGTGGTGGTGGTGGTGGTGGTGGTGGTGGTGGTGGTGGTGGTGGTGGTGGTGGTGGTGGTGGTGGTGGTGGTGGTGGTGGTGGTGGTGGTGGTGGTGGTGGTGGTGGTGGTGGTGGTGGTGGTGGTGGTGGTGGTGGTGGTGGTCGAGGATATGCGTGTTGGTTTTCTGATCATTTTGATATAAAATACGAGTTTTAATTCTCAAAAATGAAGAAGATATCGAAGATTTACAGTCTTCTCTGCAAATGAGGGTTTGGCTGAACAAAGAAGACAACCAGTAACCGACTATTTTGTCGTGTAGTGGTTACTCGTATTTGCAGAGGTCGTTGGTTAAGTGGTGTTCTTACTTGTACTATTTGCAGAGCTTTTTGCTCGGCAAATAGGTGGTTCAAGGATTTGTGGTTAAGTGTTGAGATTACTTGTGCTATTTGCAGAGCTTTTTGCTCGGCAAATAGTTGTTTTTGAGAATTCTTGATTTGTGACTGGTGCTACTTGCATTGTTTGCAGAGGTTTAAGCTCGGCAAACAAGTGTTTTTGGTTGGTGTGACTAAGTACAAGTTCTATTTGTACTGTTTGCAGAGATATTTGCTCGGCAAATAGTTGAATTTGATTCTTCGACCAAGTGACTTTCTTAGTTGTGCTGTTTGCAGAGGTTTTTGCTCGGCATTCAGTTGTTTTTGATTGTTGATCGGAGTACTTGGGTTGCGACTTGGTCACTTACACCATTTGCAGAGAATTAAGCTCGGCACTTAGTTGTTTTTAAGATTCTCAAATCAAAATTTTTCAAGAAAATTTCTCAAAACCATTTCTCATCAATATTCTTAAAGTGGGTAGGAAAATCAAAATTTTCAAAATTTTTAATATTCTTACTTGTTCTATTTGCAGAGGTTTAAGCTCTGCATTTAGTTGAAATTGAAAATTATCAAATTTTTCTAAGTCTTTAATTGCTTGAAATGGCTTCAAGGGAAGCTTTAGCACTTGGTTCTGAAGGAAGACCACCTGTCTTGTTTAGAGGATCTTATCCTCAATGGAAGAAAAGGTTTCTGAACTGGATAGACAGGCAGAAGAATGGAAAACTGCTAAGGAAATCATACAAGATGGTCCTGAAATTCCAAAGAACCCAGTTAATGGAGAAGTTTTACCTGAAGAGAGTTGGAACACAGATCAGAGAAACAGAGTTGAGGCAGACCAAAGTGCAATTGCCTATCTTTACCAAGCACTTCCTGATGACATTTACTGCAATGTGGACTCCTATGAAACAGGAAAAGATATATGGGATGAAGTGGAGAAGCAGATGGAAGGATCTGATGTATCAAACACCATAAGGTTGTCGACTGTTTTGAACATGTATGAAACATTCAAACAACAAAAAGGTTAACCATTGAATGAGGTATACATCAGATTCTGCAATGTCATCAATGAGCTGAGAAAGAATGATGTGAAAAGAACCAATATGGAACTGAACATCAAATTCATCAAAAATCTGGAAGAGGAATGGCAAGTTTATGGAACCCAACTCAACCAACAATCAGACTTTGGGAAACTTACCATTCACACCTTGTATGAGAAGCTAAAGTTGAATGTTGAGGATGTTCAGAGGATCCAGAAGAGGAAAGAAGAAAGTTCTCATTCCGATCCATTAGCCTTAGTAGCTGAGAAGAAGACTTCAAAAGTGTCAAGACAAAGTTTTGTTGAATATGACACTGATTTTGATTCAAGTGAAATGAGTGATTGTGATCTTGATGAGAAACAAAAAGAGATGTACAAAGAACTCGCTTATTTCACAAAGGCTTTCAAGAAGAAGTTCTTCAAGAAGAAACCAACAAATAATCAGCTTAGGACTTCATCAGTTTCGTCGTATGCCAAAAATGCGAATGCTCCTAAGTTTGATCAAAAGAGAGATTTTGTTGGTGGTGAGAAGAAGTATGACAATCAGAAGAAGTTTGAGAAGAAGGTAATGGAGAGAAGGAATGAAGATAAGAAGTGCTACAACTGTGGACTTACCGGACATTTTGCTATCAACTGCACTAAACCTCGACAGAAGAACTCCGAGTACTATAAGTACAAACTTTTGCTAGCAAGACAAGAGGAAAGTGGAATTGCTCTGCTTGCTGAAGATGACAAGTGGTTACATCTTTCTGATGAGGAGACAGACGAACTTGCAGCAAATGTGTGCTTCATGACGAAGATCAAGAAATCAAAGGAGTTGGATGATGTTGAGGAAAGTTCTTCAGAGGATGATCAGGTACTAACTCTTCCTAAATCAGTGTTAAAACACTACATGGACATGAGTGAAACAGCAAGAAAAGATTGCAGGGAGTTGAGTAAAAAGAACTTAAAATTAAAGAAAGATTTGGAAGAAAAAGAAAAAGATTTTAAAAGTAAATTTGATTTGCTTCAAAAGGAATTTGAGAATTTGAAATCTGAAAAAGCAGCAATCACTTTTACTCCCAACTCTAAACTGCATCTTGAACAACAAGAACTTGAGACCAAAGTTCTTGATCTGAGCAAGACCGTGTAGGGGGGGGGGGGGGGGGGGGGGGGGGGGGGGGGGGGGGGGGGGGGGGGGGGGGGGGGGGGGGGGGGGGGGGGGGGGGGGGGGGGGGGGGGGGGGGGGGGGGGGGGGGGGGGGGGGGGGGGGGGGGGGGGGGGGGGGGGGGGGGGGGGGGGGGGGGGGGGGGGGGGGGGGGGGGGGGGGGGGGGGGGGGGGGGGGGGGGGGGGGGGGGGGGGGGGGGGGGGGGGGGGGGGGGGGGGGGGGGGGGGGGGGGGGGGGGGGGGGGGGGGGGGGGGGGGGGGGGGGGGGGGGGGGGGGGGGGGGGGGGGGGGGGGGGGGGGGGGGGGGGGGGGGGGGGGGGGGGGGGGGGGGGGGGGGGGGGGGGGGGGGGGGGGGGGGGGGGGGGGGGGGGGGGGGGGGGGGGGGGGGGGGGGGGGGGGGGGGGGGGGGGGGGGGGGGGGGGGGGGGGGGGGGGGGGGGGGGGGGGGGGGGGGGGGGGGGGGGGGGGGGGGGGGGGGGGGGGGGGGGGGGGGGGGGGGGGGGGGGGGGGGGGGGGGGGGGGGGGGGGGGGGGGGGGGGGGGGGGGGGGGGGGGGGGGGGGGGGGGGGGGGGGGGGGGGGGGGGGGGGGGGGGGGGGGGGGGGGGGGGGGGGGGGGGGGGGGGGGGGGGGGGGGGGGGGGGGGGGGGGGGGGGGGGGGGGGGGGGGGGGGGGGGGGGGGGGGGGGGGGGGGGGGGGGGGGGGGGGGGGGGGGGGGGGGGGGGGGGGGGGGGGGGGGGGGGGGGGGGGGGGGGGGGGGGGGGGGGGGGGGGGGGGGGGGGGGGGGGGGGGGGGGGGGGGGGGGGGGGGGGGGGGGGGGGGGGGGGGGGGGGGGGGGGGGGGGGGGGGGGGGGGGGGGGGGGGGGGGGGGGGGGGGGGGGGGGGGGGGGGGGGGGGGGGGGGGGGGGGGGGGGGGGGGGGGGGGGGGGGGGGGGGGGGGGGGGGGGGGGGGGGGGGGGGGGGGGGGGGGGGGGGGGGGGGGGGGGGGGGGGGGGGGGGGGGGGGGGGGGGGGGGGGGGGGGGGGGGGGGGGGGGGGGGGGGGGGGGGGGGGGGGGGGGGGGGGGGGGGGGGGGGGGGGGGGGGGGGGGGGGGGGGGGGGGGGGGGGGGGGGGGGGGGGGGGGGGGGGGGGGGGGGGGGGGGGGGGGGGGGGGGGGGGGGGGGGGGGGGGGGGGGGGGGGGGGGGGGGGGGGGGGGGGGGGGGGGGGGGGGGGGGGGGGGGGGGGGGGGGGGGGGGGGGGGGGGGGGGGGGGGGGGGGGGGGGGGGGGGGGGGGGGGGGGGGGGGGGGGGGGGGGGGGGGGGGGGGGGGGGGGGGGGGGGGGGGGGGGGGGGGGGGGGGGGGGGGGGGGGGGGGGGGGGGGGGGGGGGGGGGGGGGGGGGGGGGGGGGGGGGGGGGGGGGGGGGGGGGGGGGGGGGGGGGGGGGGGGGGGGGGGGGGGGGGGGGGGGGGGGGGGGGGGGGGGGGGGGGGGGGGGGGGGGGGGGGGGGGGGGGGGGGGGGGGGGGGGGGGGGGGGGGGGGGGGAAGAGGGTGCAAAAGTCTATTTTAACTATGAGTTAATGGATGAGTCATATGATTTTTTCAGTCACCCTGCACACAAAATTCAAAAAGAAAATCATGAGGCTGTAATTCCTGAAATTCTTGAGTATTTTAAAGAAATACCTTTAGAAGAAACTATTCCAATTCCAAAAGCTGAAAACTTGAGACCTTATGTGCCACAAAAAGTTTTGGAAAAGGTAATAGAGGATCTGCAAAAGTCTCTAGATGAAAAGCAATCTTTGATAGACAATTTGCAGACTCAAAATCACTTTATCATTGACCAACCCAAGATAGACTCCAAAGTTTGTGATCCATCTGGATGTTCTGTGAGTTCTATATGTGAAAGTGTAAATGCTTCAGTCCAAACTGAAAAAGAATCTCAGATCCTTGATATGTGCAAAATTGATTTTGACCGAAAGTTTTCTGAATCATTTGAAAAAATCAATGAGAAGATTTTATCCATGAAAAAGAAAACCAATGTGTTTGAAGAGAATCATCCAATTCATGTTCAAAATGTGAATGTAGACATAAAGAAAGTTGTTCATGTGTCTGTGCAAACTGATGGTGATTTAGATGATGTTCATGATGTTGATGATTATTTCTTTCCGATTACTTCTGAAATTGAGACTTTCACCAAGTTTTCTGAGGGAACTCAATCATACTTGAATGAAATTGATGCTTTCAAACAAAAGTTTGAAAAAGAAAGGGAACAGAGGTTAAATGTGCTAAAGGAACTTAATGATCTAAAAGTTGAATTCCAATTTCAGCAAATAGCACTTCAATTTCAAAAAGAAAAAGAAAAAGCATCAATTCCACTCAAGCAAAGTCCATGTCCGATAAAGAAAAGTGAAGTTAGTGTGAAGTTGGAAACTGAAGATATGACAAATATTTTGGAAGAAAATCATGATTTTGATCCTGAATTTGAAAAACATTTTGTTAAAAAGGAGGAAAAACTTGATTTTTATCTAAAGAAAATTCCAAAGTCACACTCTTCACAATCTTCATCAATCAATAAGTTCCAAAGACCAAAGACCACCCAACAATCAAAGACCAACCCATCACCCAAAACAGATTTAAAACCAAAGACCAAACCATCACCAATGAATGTTTCAAAACCGAAGTTCAATCAATCACCAAAGAAGGATTCAAGTCATAATTCAACGAAAGGTCCCACAGTTCAAAAGACTTCTAGGCAACCAAAGATGTACAAGGTCAAATCTGAACCTCAAAATCAAAAAGAAGTCAAAACAAGAAGTGGTCCGAAGATTAATAAGAATGAAACTTTCTCGTTAGGTAACAAACAACCTCAGCAGGTTAGGTATTCTAGTTTCCCTAGGTATTCTCAGAAGAATCCTAAGTGCACTTTACAAAGGGTTAGAGATACTTTGACAGGCATGACTAAATACAAAGACCAGTATGGTTGGTTGTCACCAAATAACATAAAGAAAGTGAATAAGACCACAGAACCATCAAGAAGAAACCTGTTCAGAACATAGATGCTAAATTGATTTCTAACTCTAAGAATGTTCGTGTTTCAGGTGACTTGTGCATGAAAAGTAGCAGTAAATGGATCCCAAAAGATAGATTTTTGCATGCTACTAGAAAACTCAAACTTGATGGAAACACTACTCATGTCAAACAAGTGTGGATTGTCCGTAGATCGAATACATTAGATAATGCTAATAAATCTAGGACTAGTCCCGCTTGTACCAAAACATGTGTATAAACCTTTACATTTTCTTGCTTGTAATTCGTATTTGTATTTTGAACAATTATGTGTGCTTGTTGTTATTTGAATAAATTGTTTGTTTGCGTGTTATTTTGCTTGATATTTAATTTTTTAATGTGTACTTACATGTTATCCCTCTAACCTGCAAGGACCCAATTTACATGGGTACCTAAATCATATACCTTGTCTTTGCAGGAATTTCTCATTTGTGTTTGGTATGTTGACTCGGGATGTTCACGTCATATGACTGGAAACAAGTCCATTCTTTCGAACTTTGTTGAAAAGTTTATGGGAACCGTCAGATTTGGAAATGATCATATTGCTCCTATTCTCGGTTACGGAGACATTGTTAAAAATGGTGTCACTATAAAGAGAGTTTCCTATGTTGAAGGATTAGGACACAATCTTTTCAGTGTTGGACAATTTTGTGACAATGATCTTCAAGTATTATTCAGGAGATATGAATGCAAAGTGCAGACTGAAGATGGTGTGGATATTCTTACTGGAACAAGGGACAATAACCTGTTCACTATTGATCTCAACAACATTCCATCTAATTCTTCAGAGATTTGTCTACTTTCAAAAGCAACTGCACAAAACTCTTGGTTATGGCATCGCCGTCTTTCTCATCTGAATTTTCAAACAATTAATGCTCTCGTGGATAAACAACTTGTTGAAGGACTTCCTGATTACAAGTACGAAAGTGAACATGTTTGTCCAGCTTGTGCAATTGGCAAGATGAAGAAAGCATCACACAAACCAAAGAAGTTTCTAAGCACAGAAGGTCCTTTGCACCTTATTCACATGGATTTGTGTGGCCCAATGAAAGTTCAAAGTATCCATGGCAAGCGATACATTCTTGTGATTGTCGATGATTATTCTCGGTACACTTAGGTATTCTTTCTTCATGCAAAGAGTGATACTCCGACTACAATTATTGATTTCATAAAGAAGACCCAAGTGAATCTTAAATCATCAGTTAGAATTGTTCGCTCAGACAATGGCACTGAATTCAAGAATTCAACGATTAATTCTTTCTTCAAGTCCATGGGTATTACTCATCAATTTTCCGCTGCCAGGACACCTCAACAGAATGGAGTTGTTGAACGTCGAAATCGAACTCTTGTTGAAGCAGCTAGAACAATGCTTGCTTATTCTAAGTTGCCTCCGAATCTATGGGCTGAAGCTATTGCTACTGCCTGCTTCACTCAAAATAGATCAATCATAAACAAGAGGTTTGATAAAACTCCATATGAGGTGATAAACAATAGAAAGCCTAATGTGAACTTCTTGCACATTTTTGGATGTGTATGTTATGTTCTCAATGATCGAGATAATCTGGGCAAATTTGAACCAAAAGGCGATGAGGCATATTTTATCGGTTATTCGAGAGAATCAATAGCATATCGTGTATATAACCGAAGAACCAAGAGAATTGAAGAGAGTATGAATGTGAGATTTGATGAACTCTCGGGAATGGTTCTTGAACAACACAGTTCAAGACCCGAACTTCAAAGTCCACAAGCTTCCGCAACAAAGACTACTTCGAATGTCAAATCATCATTCTCTACTCCAACAATACAAGATTTAGATATCTTGTTCGAAGAATTTTTTCAAGTATCGAAGAAAGTTCCTGAATCTGATGGAAATGCTAATGAACCATTCTGTTCAAATTCAGAAGAGTTGAATCCCAATGAGTCTTCACCATCACAATCATCAGATGTTAATTCATCATCTGATTCTCCTCCACCTACCGATATTTCAGAGTTGCATACTCAACCTCATAATATCTCACAAGTGACAAATCCTACAACCAATCCTGAAGATTATGATCATGATGACTTTGTTGAACCAATTGCAACTTCATTTGAACAATTAACAGAACAACATTCTCCTGATTTTATTGATTCTGAAGAATCTGGTGATCCACTTAATCCAATTCCTCACACAACCAAGTGGACAAGAGCTCATCCTATTTCTCAAGTCATTGGTAATCCAACAACTGGAGTATTGTTGAACCAAAGACAGTGAATGAAGCTCTAAGTTGTCCAGATTGGGTGAAAGCAATGCAAGAAGAACTTAATCAGTTCGAACATCTTGAGGTATGGAAATTGGTTCCAAATCCTTACAAGAACAAGGAGCCAATTAAAACCAAATGGATCTTCAAAAACAAAAAGGATGAAACTGGAGTTGTTGTACGCAACAAAGCACGATTGGTTGCAAAGGGTTACTGCCAACAAGATGGAATTGACTACGATGAGACATTCGCACCAGTTGCACGAATTGAGGCTATTCGGATGTTTCTTGCCTATGTTGCCTACAAGAAATTCACAATCTACCAAATGGATGTCAAAACTGCCTTCTTAAATGGAATACTCAAAGAAGAAGTGTATGTTAAACAACCAGAAGGTTTTGTGAATTCAAAACATCCAGACTATGTTTACAGGTTAGATAAGGCTTTATATGGTCTGAAACAAGCGCCTCGTGCATGGTATGATGCTCTATCCTCTTATCTTGTGAAATCTGGTTTTAGCAAAGGTTCGATTGACACTACCTTGTTTATCAAACGACAAGGGAGTGACATCATTCTAATCCAGATCTATGTTGACGACATAATTTTCGGGTCAACTAATCCTAAATACTGCAAGAATTTCTCTGCTTTAATGATCAAGAAATTTGAAATGAGCATGATGGGTGAATTAAACTTTTTCCTTGGTCTTCAAGTAAAACAGTTGTCAAATGGTACTTTTATTTGTCAATCTAAGTACATTCTTGACATGTTGAAAAAGTTTGATATGATGGATTGTCAAACAATTGGAACACCCATGGAAGCTCGGACAAAGATTAATGCTGACTTAAATGGAAAATCTTTTGATCAAAAGAAATATCGCAGTATGATAGGGTCACTCATGTATTTGACTGCAAGTCGCCCGGATATTATGTTCGCCACATGCATGTGTGCCAGGTACCAGGCCAATCCCAAGGAAAGTCATTTCCAGGCCGTTAAACGGATCTTCCGATACCTGAAAGGCACAGTGAACCTTGGTCTCTGGTATCCAAGGGATACCGGATTTCAGTTAATTGCATATTCGGATGCTGACCATGCAGGTTGTAAGCTTGATCGCAAGAGTACTTCTGGGAGTGTACAGTTTCTAGGGGATAGATTGGTTAGTTGGTCTTTAAAGAAACAGAATTGTGTATCCACATCTACTGCAGAAGCTGAATACGTTGCTGCCGCAAGCTGTTGTTCACAAGTTCTTTGGATGAAGACTCAGTTGACTGATTATGGATTCTAATTCAACAGAATTCCCATTTACTGTGACTCAAAGAGTGCTATTGCTATTTCTTGCAATCCTGTACAGCACACAAAGACCAAGCACATAGATGTTCGGTACCATTTTCTTAAAGATCATGTCGAGAAAGGTAACATCGAACTCTATTTTGTCCCAACAGACTACCAACTTGCAGACCTTTTCACCAAACCTTTGGATGAAAACAGGTTCAATTTTCTTAAAACCAAGTTGGGAATGCTAGATTTACAAACTTAAATGATTTCATGCCATGTATTTTATGTTCATTTTCTGTTTCAAACATTGATGTGTTTTACTTGTCATTACATGCAATGTTTGAGGGGGAGAAAAAGGGTAGAATGCATGATTTAAGGGGGAGTTTGTAAATTTACCATGTTATTTTATGCTTAATTTGAGGGGGAGTGTGCAAGTGCATATGAATTTTGTTTATTATTTGTTTATTTTATGATATGTGTGTTTGTTTTAAAATTGAAAAATCAAATACAAAATTAGAAAACTATAAAAAGATAAAAAGATTTTTCTCAAATTATTAAATTTTTAATAAGTGTTTTCTTTAGTTTTTTTTTCTTTCTAATTTCCTTTTAGTTTTATTTTTATTTTTTTTTATTTTTTTATTTTTTTTTTTTTATTTTTTGTTTATTTTAATTCTGTTTGTGTGAAAAATCTGCTTAAGCCCAAAACCCATAACAAGCCCAAAATCATGTCAGCCCAAAAACAAATTGTTGAGCCCAAACTGAATTGTTAAGCCCAAAACCCTTATCAAGCCCAACTTGATTCCTGCCCAAACTTGCTTGGAATTCGGGTCATCACGCGGGTCATACCAAGACCCGCGACCCGAATATGAGTCTTAAAAGGAAAATGGGCGGGTCAACCTTATTCACAATTCGAATTCAAACCAAAAGTTTTACTTTATTTCTTTTTCTCTCTTCATCAGTTTTAACTTGTCATTAATCAATCAAATCAATCATCATTTGAGTATCAATTAAAGTGGATTTGTGACATTGATCATCAGTGTGTTACCATTTTTCTTTCTGTTCTTCGATCATAAAATCCATTTTCAAGGTAATATACTTAACTTTAATAATTGTTACCAACTGTTTGATGAAATGCCGAGATGAAATGTTCATATTCTTTATGATTTTTGTGATAATTTGCCTTATGTTTTGATGATGATAGATGCATGATTAGGGATAATATTGGGTGTTTATTTGTTTTAAAGTCCTTAATCTATTTGTATATTGAATTTTTCTGGGTTTGTTTAGATGTTGGGCTGGGTAACAATGAGTTTTGAAGAAAAGTGCCATTTGCAGAGCATTTAGCTCGGCAAATGCGCAATTTGTTCTTGTTAATCATCAAATCTTCATGTATTCTGGTAAAACAAGTTCTTATTATTCTCAAACAAGTTTTTAGATCAAAAGGATCATTTGCAGAGCATTTTGCTCTGCAAATACTTGTTTTTACCAAATCAAGAAAATTTTCACCAAGTCTTTACAACAACTTGATGCAGAGCATTTTGCTCGGCATTCAAGGTTTTGGCTTTGAAAATGAATCCAAGTTTTTAAAATTAACTGTTTGCAGAGCTTTGAGCTCGGCAAACAAGCCTTTTTGAATTCCAAAAGTTTTACAAGTTTTAAAAACAACTGGTTGCAGAGCAGTTTGCTCGGCAAACAGTGTATTTTGTACAAAACTTGTTCCAAGTCTTAGAACAACTGTTTGCAGAGCATTTTGCTCGGCAAACAGTACAAATTGGATTTCTAATTTTTATCAAGACTTGAACCATGCATTTGCAGAGCTTTGAGCTCGGCAAATGCATGAAAACTTTTCACTTAGTTTTCAAACCAACTGTTTGCAGAGCATTTTGCTCGGCAAACAGTACAAAGTGAAAAATTTTCACTAAGTTTTCAAATGAACTGTTTGCAGAGCATTTTGCTCGGCAAACAGTACAAAGTGAAAAATTTTCACTAAGTTTTCAAATGAACTGTTTGCAGAGCATTTTGCTCGGCAAACAGTACAAAGTGAAAAATTTTCACTAAGTTTTCAAATGAACTGTTTGCAGAGCATTTTGCTCGGCAAACAGTACAAAGTGAAAAATTTTCACTAAGTTTTCAAATGAACTGTTTGCAGAGCATTTTGCTCGGCAAATAGTACAAAAATGAATTTTTCCATTGAAATTTTTCTTAATCAAATTGACAACATGATTGTTGATCAATATAAGGAAATTTCATACATTGAAAAGGAGTTGGACAGAACTGCTCATTTGCAGAGCTTTGAGCTCAGCATTTACATGTTTCAACTCCATTAAACGATGACTTGGTACCAGACTTGAGTGTTCTTGTGTTTGCCGAGAAGTTTGCTCGGCAAACAATACAATTCAAAAAATTTCTCAAAATGTGCTATTTGCAGAGCATTTTGCTCTGCAAACAGTACAAATAGAATTTAAATTTTTTTTTCATTATTTTATTCTATGTTTCTTTTTATTATTATTTGTGTTATGTTTTAAAATGTATAAATGTTTGTGTGTATTGTGTTGGTAAATATATAGTATTTCATAAGTGTTTGGGGTGAGAGGCAAGGTATCGAACGCCTTTGTGTACTACCTTGTTTTCTTATCTTTTAATACTTATGTGATTCTACATATTGTCATGTTTTGTATATATATTTGAGTGAGATGCAAGGTATCGAACGCCTTTGTGTACTACTTTGTTTTCTCATTTTTAATATATATGCAAAACATTGTCTTTGTGTAATAAATGTGTTTCTTAAATGTTGGTATGTGTTATTATTTTTCTGAGATTAAATTGAATTTTCTGGTCAAAACTTTGGTCAGTTTGTCTTAACAGAAAATAATAAACTATCAAGATGGCTATGTTTAAAGAAGGAGATTCAATGAAGATGCAAGCCAATCAAGCACTTCATATACCTTTTGCTTGCAAATTCCCTATCATTACAGAGATTTTGAGCCATCATCCATTGAATAATGCTTTGACTGGAGGTGCAATTGTACCTGAGAAGTATGTCTTTGAGCTGTGGCAATCAATTGAATATGTACGAGGAAGTAAAAGGCATAACATAGCAGACTACTTCAAATTTTCTCTAGAGTCAGAAGATGAACTGTTTAATTGTCGATTCACTTTGGATGAGTTTAGAACAACAATTGGATTTCCTGTACTTGAAGAATACGAAGAACTCCCATCAGTTGAAGAAATTTTGGCTGGAGTTCATTCGTTGGGATATGACGGAGAGTTGGCAACGATGAGAGATTTTAGAAGGAGTAATGTAGCAACTCTCTGGCATACGATGTACAATGTTTTAACTACTTGTTTGATGCCATCACAGAAAGGAATTGATCTCATGACGAAGGATTCCTTATCAATTTACTATGCAGTCACTCACAATGTGCAGTGTGACTTTGCGGCGATTATATGGAAAAGATGATTCAAGTTGTCAAAGGAAAGGATAAACAAGACAGAAAATATATTCCTTTTATCAGATTCTTCACACTGATTATCGAAGATGTTCTTGATAATGCAGAAGAAATTCCAAAATTGGAGAACAGCTTCAAGTGTGTGATTGCGATGTATAAATCCAACTTGAGAGGCACAAGTTGTGAAACTGTAAGACCTTTTCCAATTCCTCCATTCCTGATAAATCTGGTTCTGCTCAGAGTCCTCATCTTAGGGCTTATCTCGAGGGGTTAGTCTCAGCAATGGGGTCTGAAAGCCGACAGACTCCTACCCAAGCTGAGCATAGGTCGCCAAGTGAGGGTCCTAGGTCACATAAAAGAAAAAGAGGGGATAGTGGTGAGGGGACTTCTGGGCAGAGGAAAAGAAAATCGAAACGAGTTATGTTTGAACAAGATGTTGTAACACCTGAACCTATTTCTACACCTATTTCTCAACCTACACCATCAACACAAACTACACCAACCGTTCATTTTTCGCAATCTTCACCTTCACAATCTACACCTTTACCATCCGTTGTTTCACCTAATCCACCTACTTTTACACCACCTCGCTCTTCACCTGTACTTAATCCAACACCGCTTGCTTCAGCACTCCCTAATGAACCAACTCCACCACCAGGGAGAAGACTTAAAATGGCTGCTCGTAGGTCACCAAAGAAATCAAAGAAGAAGAAATCCAAACGAAAGCATACATCTGCTAGATCTGAAAATATTGGTGCCTCGACAGAATTAGATGCTGAACAAGTAATTCATAATGTTGTATCTGAGGTTGAAACTGAGCATGTTAGCACTGGAGATGATGTTGTGCAGGAGGAACAAGGCGGATTTGAGGGAGGAGTTGAAAATACCAGAGAGGATGTGCGGTCTGGGTTAGGACAAGGGCATAAAGAAAACGTTGGCCCTCCATTAGTTCAAACCAATGTGTCTAGCCGGGTTGTTTACCCTAGGGTAGAAGTCGGGAACTGCCCATTCTCGCTTGCACCAAACTCTCCCAGCCATTCTGACTCCTCACAACAGGAGTTAGTCTCACAAATGCACGGGGATCAGCCACGCTCACCACACTCTCCTCATTTGGAGGATGAGAGTGTTGAAATAAGAGAGGACCAGCCCCACCTCTCGCCTTCATTTCGTGCACAAGAGTCTAGATCTCCTAGGTACACAGATTCACAAGCACAGTTGAGTACTGATGCCGGAACAAGCGGAGAGGGACCCACTTTGTGTGACCCTCAAGGACAGCTTGGAAATCCTGCCTTAGCTAACATCACGCCAGCTTTAGCCGCAGGTAACAGTCCTCAAACCGAGACTGGGGGACAGTATGAACGCCGTAGTGACACTGCTGTTCCTCAAGATCAACCTGAGACTGTATTAACGGGCATTCTCAGTGACCCCGGTGTTGTTAGAGGTGTTGCCCAACAACAAGTCCCGGACAGTGATTTATCACAGTCTAGGACACAACCCGATTCTGGTTGCAAAGCCACTGAATCTCCAACTGCTGGTGAGGGTATAACCCGAGGATCCGCAGGAAATCCTGAATCAGCTTCGCTGAATTTAGGTCACACCACAAGTGTGCAAACAACCCCTGGGTTGGTTACTCCACCTCCTACCCAAACACAAAGAACACCAACACCAAATCAAATTCCATCAACATCAACAAATCAACCTACCAAAGATTCTGCATGTGAAGTTTTGTTGAATATATTACGGTCTGAGGGTGATTTGTTGACTGTAACTGAAAGAGGAGTGTTGAATGCTCTTGAGGTGAGAGAAAGAGAACTTACTACTGAACGAAGAGTAAAAGCTTTGCAAGAACAAGTTGAAAAACAAAAGACTGAATATGATGCAAAGCTTGCTGCATTTGAGCTCAGATTGTTAGCACTAGAATCTTGCCGACCGGCCTCGGTTGCTTCTAGACGGGATGATCCTGATTCTGATGATCACCCCGAGGGGGAGAACCAAGGAGAGGGTCAAGCCAACATTGAAAATACTTCGGCAAGAGTTGATGTGAATGCTGAGGATGTAGTAATGGAAGAAAGAGCAGAGGGTGTAAATTTTGAGAATGTTGAGAACGATTCTTTAGATGATGTGATTAAAAGAAGATTAGTTGAAGTTTTTGGTGCTGATTCTGATGTAGAAAGTGAAGAAGAAGTTGAAAATATTGGAAGAAGAAGTTGAAAATATTGAGGTCAATGAAGAAGAAGGTTTTGTTATTGAAGAGGATTTAGTTGAATATGCTGAAGGAGAAGCTGATCTAGAGGCCATAAAAGATAATGTTATATTGGATGAGCCTGAGATAGTTGAGACTCCTGTGAACGTAGAAGCTGCAGAGGAACCTATGTTTGAAGAATTTGCAGATCTTGATTACTTTGAAGTAGGTCCTTCAAGCAGAGTTGAAGTTGGAGAATCATCTGCTCGTGCTAGCTCAGCTCCACAGCATTATAATTTTAATGAATTCAACAATTTTGATGATCTTAGAAAGACTCCAGAAGCTGCAGTTCAGAATTTTCAGAAATCTACTTACAAACAGGTTTTGAGAGAGGCAATCATATCCGAGGAAGTTCTTCCTGATTATTTTCCAACTGATTTAACTGAAGAACAATTAAGATTTATTAATCGGGGATACTTCTTGAGGGATAGAGAAAGAATGGTTGCTCTCAGCATCAAACCAAAAGAAGCAGCTAAGAAATCAAGATATCTGGAGGAAAGGGCTTACCCTATATTTTGTGGAGCTACTAAGGTCACTAAAACCAAGAGACTAGAGTTAGACTCAATGTACAAGTTTAAGGAAGCCAGGCAAATCGAAGAGTACACAGAGCTTCTTAAACTTACAAAACAATATAATCCAAAGTTGCTGGAAGAACAAAGAAACCACAAGATATTGGTGCTGATCAGGGTGATTTTGATCAAAAGAGTTACTATCTCTATTCCATGTTTTCACGTCAAAAGAGATAATAACAAGATCTACCGATTTACAGAAGCCCAATTTAAACTTTTGCCAGTTGATGACATTATCTTCCTCTACAACCATTTCCTGAATGCAATGCAAAGATACCGTGAAGATGTGATTGCTTTTGATGCTGTAAAAAGATACATGTCAAGTTGCATTCAATATGCTTCGTTGGAAGATTTTCAAATAGGATTTGAAGTTGTGAAGAGGAAGATAAATGTTCCATATCCAGATCAGAGTCTTTACACTGAAGACATTGAACAGCTCAGTATTGGTCATATCATAGAAGATCCATCCTTCGGTGTTGTCTTTTTGAATAGCAGAAAAAAGAAGATTTTCATTCGTATGGATGAACTTGCTTCTTATTCTGATGGAACATTGGAATTTTGTAAAAATGTGTTGCTGTGTTTGAAGGAAGATGAGCAAGATGAAAAGAAAAAGGAAGTGTTTGATAAAGTGATCTCCAAAATCAATCAAAGGCTTGAATACCGAGACAGCATTCGAATGATGAGAGAAGCAAAGAATGTTCAGAAGTCGAAGTATGTTGTTCGTCGGAAAGGAGGTTGCTAGATCAAGTACGAACCTAGTCATCTTCCAGGGCCACATAACATTCCTCCAAGAAATTTTGAAGCAAATATGATTGTTCCAGATGACAGACCCGAAGGAGAAAACTGGTTCTGGCATCCAAACAAAGACAGACCAAATACGAGAGCTTGAAGATAAACAAAGACTGGTTATTTTTGACAAATCACTACTAAGGGGGAGATTGTTAGAAATATAAATGCAGTAGTTGATTTGTTTCCTTATAGTATATTTGTACTTAGAATGTAAATGTCTAAGTATGGAAGGGGCTTAGTGTAAATTAGTCATATGTATATAAACCCCCTCCATTAAGTATTTTGTAACCTTTCACCACATTTGAATGCAAACTAACATTCTGCCAAACACATTCTCTCTCTCTACTTTCTCTCTCTAAAACCGCCATTGATAAACACATAAACACACACATAAGCTCGAATTCTATTATTACCAGGGTCCTTCACCAACTTGACCTCTACCTGGAGCCACTTCAGCTTCGTCTCTTTGAAAGGAGAGCATGGACTGAGGAATATCTACCTTATTCAGTGGAGATCTGAGGTTGGTCAGATCCCTCATATACTCACTCACAGAAAAGTGAGTAGTTTCAAAATCATACTGGTCTCCAAGAGCTCTTTTAAATATGAGTGAAAGAAAACGGATATAAGGAACAAAGGCTTTTCTACCTTTCACTCTAAGACGCTCTACCAGATCATCAAAAAGAATCTGAGCAAAATCCACTCTAAGTCCAAACCAGAGGCAGTAAGCAATCTGGAGATGGGTTTGATTTATCTGGTCTAACCCTCCAGAACTGCCTCACAGATATTCAACAATGTGGGTGAAGAAGTATCTCCATGAGTCTGATAGTTTGCTCATGTAGATAGTTTCCCTTCCTGGATAGCTGGCCATGCTCATCCATTATATCTGTGTGCCCCATCAGTCTGCACACTTCCCTTGTATTGATACCAGAAGGAAGTTTGATGGGCAACTCATTCTGTTCAAAATAATTCAATTGAAGAACAGACCTGAGTAGACTAGCAGTGAAACCCAAGGATCTAGTACCTTGCTTCAGAGAGTAAGTAATTGATGAAGTTTCATCATCATATTGTGCAGTGTACCAGAATTTACAGAGGTAATCGTGGTACATCCTCCCTGGATTTAATGTCAACGCACCATATAGTGGGCATGAGAGAAAAAATGTGTTTAATCTCCCAATAACAGATTGGGCATCATGAACACTGGAAAGTGAAAGTCTGGCCATCCAGTTGTTCATGTTTATTCTTATAGCTTTTGCCTCTAGAGTGATATGGGGTGCCTTGTCAACATTTTCAGTTGGATCATATTCAGCAGCGAGCAGATTTTTAAGAGATTTAGATTGTCTATGTGCCATTATATGAAGAATAGATGAAGATGAAATTGAGTATTTAGGGTTTAGATGAATATTTGATGAAGGAATGAATGGAAATTGAGTAAATATGAGAGATGATGATGATTGGAAATGAATGAAGAAGTAAATGAAGGAATTTGAAAGATTTGGGAGTAAATATGTTCGAAGTAAATGCAAATGAAATTGAAAGTGGGTATTTATAGGAGAGAGAATGTGGAACTCAAACGGTTTAATTTGAAATTATCAAATAAAATTTTGATCGGGTTCTGAGATCCGCATTAATTACATCACATCACACATAAATGTGTGACGGTTTACAGCCCACAAACAGTATCAAGTTGCTCTTTTTGACTTCCCAAGGTAAAAATACCATCATTACGTTGAAAAATTTACATGCCACGTAGGATTATAAGATAAATATCTTTAAAAAGTTTGCTTACGTGGCACGCACAATGACCAAGTATTAAAAAAAATATTATGACTTATTTCAGTGCATCTGGAGGTTGACTGGACACTCCAGTATCACTGGTGGATTAGTCCAGTGAGTATGTACTGATGGTACACTGGAGGGACACTCCAGTAAAGTACCAGTGAAAACCATTTTGAAAGACTGGTAACCTCAAACGTGCACGTCAACTAATACAGACAAATGAGAGGGACACATTTACAAGGAGACAAAAATCACCTCAAACACGC